>OU611845.1:7500000-8750000 GCA_914767755.1 Agrochola circellaris | reverse complement strand
GTCTGAGGAATTATCTAAACGACCGTATGTTTCCACAATTTTCTTTGTGTTTTCATAATCTTCACACCTACTGTTTACGTTTTTCCATAATGATTTACATGCAAATGTCAAGTTCATTTATCGATAGAGCAACCTTGTTTTCTATTTAGACTAAGGCGTAATTTGTTATCATCATGTAACTGAGGAATACAAGGCAAGAGTAGTGTTTATCTGGATAGGTTTGTTTATATTGACAAGGCGTCTGAATTCCAAAGTCATTCTCAAAATTTAGCAAAACTGTTATTCGGAGTTTAAATTAAATTGTAGCTATAGATTAATCGAGGTCAAGCGGTTAAGTATTTTGAAGATCATTCGGCATTTCGCTTACATCCTCATCCTCAAATATTTTTTGTTTGTCTGACATTCCTCACCTCGATTTTTATTTTCATGGTTTCTTAATCCTTGCGATGAATCATAAGGGTCTTCTGTCTGGGTACGGTTTAGATTACTCATAGTCGATCGCGCCTTATTTCTTCTACATCACTGTGTGTTCTGTTGCTCTTTTACGCATAAGTTATGTTGTTATGTATGATACCATATTTACATTTCGCATATTTTCATTTTTACTTGTTGTCCAAGGTGCTCTTTATACTTTATACAAATATTTGTGGTGAACTCATCGTTCAGGTTGAGGTGAAGAAAAGGTTTTATGTGCGGTAAGGTGCTCCAAGTGCTTGCAACATTTAAGTTGGCCTTTTGACATTGTATTCATCAACTATGAAATATCCACAATTGTTCATGCTATGTTTGAGGCTATGGAGATTCTGTTCCATAGAAATGTCTACTTATTTAAAAAACAGCAGCAATCTTAATTGGGTAATTTAATAACTCCTATAGGTTATTTCTTCATAAGGTCGCGCTTACCTTGTTTATTTAAACAATAAGCAAGGTATTTGGCGATAGCTGTCTGTTAATTGTAGCAATAAAACCCACTACAAATAATGATATTTCTCCTAAATCTCTAAACTTCTGATTGCTCCATCCTATATCACACCTGGAGTTTTTGATCAGCCTACTTTTGAGACTTTAAAACACCTTCGAATCTCTGTGAATGAAAAATGCGCGACTGCGTCTTCCTTCTTCAAAGTGGGTCGTAAACAAAACTTGTTCGTATCGGTTCACAATTAGCCTCCATTAACCTTTGAACTTAAAGATTTTTTCTTTGATCGTTGTTTATTTCGCTGTTTGTATGCGCTTGCGATTCTATTGCACCATAAAATTTGATGGGACTTTCACTAGATGGGTCTAGCTAGTATGATGGTAGAATATTGCACTCCTGGCCAACTTTTGTAAAGACGTTTTGAACTACTAATTATACAAGTATTCATAGTGCAATATGTAGGTCATAACTCATAATCATAAGGTACTGCCCATTATTTTTCAGAGATTTACCAGAGTCTATATTTTAATATTGCTCAAAATAAATGTGTCGGTAGTAGGTATGTCTGTATCACTTATCAAGTCAGCAGAAGACGTAGGCAAATATAAAACTTTTGTTGTCGGCGGGTTAGATACAGACTGAATTGTGTGTCATTCATAAAGATGTCAATATGGCACCGGGATCAGTCGTGCACATCCGTTTTGCTTAACTCATACATACTTTGATGATATATGAATTGGTTCAGAACAATAGTGTGGCTATTTATTTCGTTCGTTACTCATATGCGTCGAACGAGGTGACGTCAACGTCAGCCCATACCTACTTGTATGTAACTTCTCGGAATGACCACAAAATGCTCGTAAGGAGATATCTGCAAATACAATGCAATGAATCTGTGCCGCCGTGTCAAGATCATGTGTGAGATTGTTAGCACTCTGAAAAAGGAAATCTAGTTCCATGAGTGTCTCTCATCCTAAATTTCTGTACCTATAACATTTCAAAGTAACAATTTACTTATTAAAATCTTGAATTAGGTAGACATATAATGACCGTAGGTAAATTAATTTCATGGTTACGGTCTCGTCTAATTTCGTAGATTCTTGGATAGAGATAGTTTAATATTGTTGGTGGACTGCCAAAACTTCTCTTTATCTTGACACATATGATGCTACATATTCATACATAACAGCCGGGGCTATTCTAAAAATTCGCCTGGCTGTTACGCTAAGTATTTTCAATGACAAAAGTAATTTCGTAGTGCAATGTTGTGTGTAAAGTATTTTAAGCACAATAACATTGAACTTGGTGTTCGCATCAATGAATGTTATTTTTATTTATTACGTATCTGAAAATGCGCGTCATTAAAGTGGAGACTTGGAGAGACGTCACATGTTAAACTTTTTGTTTTTTTTGCTTATGTTATGAAAGGTACCAATGGAATTCCATAGATTGTTTTTAAAGTCAAATGTTAAACTGATGTTAGTGTTTTACTTGCGTTACAAAAGATACTATAATGTGGAGGGTTAGGAGGAAACTAAATCGAACAAGCTGTTCACCCAATTTTTTTGCCATTAGTGTAGCGACGGGAAAGACAACTAATTATCACTAAACGATGATGCCAAAGCCTGTTAAGTCTTCATTTATTTATACCATCTTTTACATCGTTTATGTCAGCTCTAATATAGATGGACTCATGGGATGTCGTCTACTTTAGTTATTGTAGACTGAATTAAAGGCAGTCACTTTGTACCAAATTAAATTCATTAAATTCATGTGGATCAATAGGTTTCTCACATGACTTTTGTCACGCCCCCTTTTCGTCAGGTGTAGAGTGCCAAGTACAAATTTAGACTTTTGGAACTGGACTGGGATGCGAAAACAATCCAACGCAAACACGAAATTTGCACAAACACAAACATAACTTTTATTAACTTCATCCACTACTTTACAATTGTTTGCAACTATTTCAGTTATCTAATTACGCAACACATTTTCGTAAACGATTACGACTAATCTGTTTCATTTTGACAGTTCAACAACATTCATTGCGTTATTTACGTTGTTGAGCAGATTTTTTTTTCGAACTTTTGAAGCAATGGATTAGCAATCTGTTTCAAAACGATTCAGATTCTGATGAATCGTGTATTACGCAATTAGGGTACTGAATTACCTACGTTACGCTAGTACTTTGCCACCGATTTCGTCCGCGTAGATTCAAACTTTCCTCTTCTATTTTATCCCCTTTTGGGGAAGAATTTTCATAAATCGTGAAACACGTGTTTTATGTTTGTTAACCGAAATTACAAACACCAATTTTCGGTCGATAAGTCAGGGACGTTATCACTGAGCTACTACCACTGCTTCTGCACTGAGCTTAGGATATTGATAGGCAATCAAATACGAAAGTTATTATGTTTGTGAAGTACGTTATCAGTGAATCGTCCGAACGACGCGATGGCAGATCGCCAACTCTTTCGTTAACCGCTCTATATTTACGCACCAAGGTTTTTACATTGCAGTTTGGGGGTTATTGACATTAATACCTACATAGTTATACAACAAGTTACCTCATATTTAGCTGTAAGAAGTTAAATCCTGGAGAGCGACGTGCGACGGCGACGTTGACAGCCGACCGGCAGTGTTAGTGCCAAGTTTACGCTTGCACGAGCGGCGCAACCGACACCCAGCTTACATAAATAACGCGAGGCCGAACTATATTTAAACACCAAATGAAAAATGCGATAAAAGTCCTGCTACATAACTGATTTTATAGCAATTTCTTTATTTGTGTGGGAAGAAACAAACTGGGCTTGATATCCAAGAGCATACGGTCTACCGTAACTTGTCAATATTTAGTGAGCGTCTTTCAAAACGCAAAAGATAAAGAATGTATGCTAATTATTATCTTCTCTCTATACAAACAGTGACCAAAATTGTTTGCAAAATCCGCATAGTTCTATGGCCTTTTAGCCTAAATAAATGTTATGATGTTCTGATATAGTGGTAGGTATACCATATTCATTTAACAATTTCTGTAACTCCACCCTTCCCTTCTGTATCGACCATGCGTCGATAAAAAGAAGGTTGGAGAAATGTAGGTCCTTTGTACAGACAGGAGATTGCAGTGGAAGATTATACTGGGCACGCCAATCAATTCAAATACTGCCCTGCTAAGCCAAAAGGCGCTATCTCAGAGATACGCCATTTTAGTTTTTTTTATACCATTCAATAGCTATAACTATATACTAAATACTTACCGCTATCTAACTTAAAACATTTAAAAAAACACTCAGAAGTTTTATATCCTTATGTTTCCATATATTAAAATTAACAAAAAGTCAATTTTATCAAAACTTACTCCGATTGAGATAGCGCCTTTCGGCTTAGCAGGGCAGAATAGGTATCAGATCAACATAATTGTACCTACCACGTCTCCAACCGAGAAAACTTTGAGATTTCTTTGTAGTCTGCCCCACAGATATAGTTGCAAGCTAGTCTGGCCGTAGCGTAGGTTCGATACTTTCGATTTCATGCACCTTATCTCGTAGGTACTAAATATGGATGAAAACATTACTTAAAATAAACCCTGCAATCCAAATTGATCACAAGGGCTGTTTGCCAGCCAAAGTAATGAGTAAAAATAGTGTATTGTAAATTAATAAAATATGCAACATCATTCATCGGTGAGTCGAGTCGCAGCACGAACGGTTTGACGGCGCCATGTCGCGTCAGCTGGTTCGAATAGTTCAGCAGCGAACGTTGCGACACCTCGGCACCTCGGCGGCCTGAGCCTGACCGGACTCTGCTCTGGCATGCAATATGCGTTTGTCTCATACGCAACCCAATGCACAAGCTGCGCCGTACACCCACGCCGGTTTATTGATCACGCTCTCGACATTATCGTTTCGCACTTATTAACAGTATCGATCGACTTTTTAGCCTTTGAGGTATCGTCGACAGCGCGACCTCGCAAGGCCACAGCTGAGTAAACAATGTTGAACACACGTATGTGTTTTGTAATTACAACACACAGAATGGCATCACTTCTTCTGTATCGTAAATATTTCACTTTCAAAATTAGTAAATAGTTTCTTAGTTATGATTTTACCTCACCTTCTATACATATAGCTAGTGCCTCCTTTTTAATCTGTAATCGATGGATGTTTCAAGTAACGGTAGATTTATACTCTATTTATATTGTGGAATGAGACTCCCACGCATCCCACATTAGTTCCCGCTATCCTACATGCGCTTGCGCAGGTGTGAGAACATTGTATCTAATACGTATATCTTGTCACATACTCGTTAAATTAACTATCAATATTACTAGGTAATTATTGGCGAATATTCCCGTTCATTTACTTACTTTTAGTTTTTGTGTAGGTAGTCTAAGTAATTCTATTACAGAAAAGTAACCTAGAAGTTGGCTAGAACATTATTTCAACTTTACATACCTAGTGTCATCTTCTACAAACTTTCAATCGCTTATTTAAACTTAGTTTATTAGGTAGTCATTTAAAATGTATTTGTTGTGGATTGTCTACTGACATTAAAGCAGTTGTCATCCAGACTTGTCTTTGATTAAAGTATTCATTATGTACCTAAAGCAATTTAAAGGCGTTTGTTTGTATGCAAGCTTATAAACGTTATTGATTTAAACTACCGGTTTCAATCTTAGCAAGGTTAGTTTAAAAGAACAGGTTCTGTTCTTTTGGCAAAGAAAATGATTTACTGTTCGACCGATGCCTGCTTGCTTTCTATGTTTTCACCGATAGTGCTTTTAGGCTTAATTATAATATGTAAATAATATGGATAGTAGTATTTCTACTATTACGTTCTCAATTTCGATCTACAGAGAGGGAGAACATTTTTTTTTGGAAATTATGCTAATTAATGTAACAGAATCGGCTTAGGTTCAAGGGAGGTGAAATCATAACATATCATAAAGACTACATTTCACCTAAATACCGACGTAATCGCTTTTGTGACCGAGCGCGGACGCGGGCTTTCGTGGTTACTCACCGCCACCATCGCCACCGCTGAGGCTGACGTCATCGATCAACGCGTGACTAACAATCCGAAGAAAAAATCTAACGTAAAACATATTGAACAATATGTTTACATCGATAATTCTTGGAAGTACTGCAGAGTATTCGCGGAAATCGTATGGTGGTGTTGTCCCTGTCCACAAATAGCAGAAACCGCGCCTGTTATCAAATCAACCAAGTTATCTGATTATCTTTTATTGGGTAGGTACGGTCAACAAACCACATGTTTTGCCTGTTTTTTTTTCAGTTACATACTGAAAACGCTGTTTTTATTAAAAAATCTGTGGAAAATGTAGAACGCTTTATCAATTACCTAATGAGCTAACTATAAAAAAAAATACGGAATAACTAAATAGGTATGTTTAATTGTATTGTGCTGGTATCTAAAATCTACTTAATTAGCTCAACATTAATAGGTAGACTACAATTAGCTGTTGTAGGACAAGCAAAGAAAATAATTTAAACTTAAAAAACCGGCCAAGTGCGTGTCGGACCACGCACAATACCTATAGGGTTTCGTAGTTGGGATGAATTTATCGCAAGAACAAACTTAACTTTGTAGTTGAAAAACATGTTCTCCCATACGAAATGTATGGGAGAGGTTTTGCACCCGCAGATGTAAGTTGGTCGATTATAACTCGTTAACTTGTAAACCCTACTTAGCTGTGATAGTTTTCCTTTTAATTTCGTTATATATACCTACTACTGCCGCAGCCATTTATCTGGCAGGGGACACACACTGACTAACAAAAATTTTCACTTTAATTAAAGCTTAATATTTCGCAAACGTATCCCTGAATCCAAAAAAGTTTTTCCAAAGTCACCCCGCACCAAGGGTAGATAAGAAAAAAGAAACATTCCCACTTTACATGTACCTACCCTTTTTTTTTTTTTTTTTTTTGAGGATGGGAAATTATCAAATAACTTCTCCCGCTCTGGGTGGAGCGGGAGGGCGTGTCAGACTTTTACTGACTAAAACCCACCCGTGTTCCTTCCGTTGCCTGTGTGCCGAGGTCGCGATATCCCTTTCAGACAAACCCGCAACCCCGGCAGGCATTGGCCCTTCCGGACCCCGTCAGTTGGTGCTGTCATCTCTTTGAGGCGCGCGTGGAACACAACGCGCCGTCGACCCGGGCCCGGTCCCTATCGGACGGCGAGCTACCCATTGCTCACCGTCCGCAAGCCCGCGCCTACGGTGACATGTACCTACCCTAAAATTAAAATAAAATCATGATTTTATTTTAACACTGACGGCGAGATTAATATTTGTATACCATGCCAAATTACAGCTTTCTAGTACAAAGAGTCTCTGAGCTAAGCCGCGGACAGACAGACTCTGTTCCATGGCGAAACTATAAGGGAATACTACTTACTACTAATGTTTACTACGGAACCCTATAAAGCCAGTTTCCTCTGCCAAATACTTAACTATAATCTTTCATATTTCGAATTCCTATTGGAATGCTTAATAAAATCGAATGTAAAAACACATTAAGCCCGTCTGAGTCGTAAAGAAGCTATAATAATTATCATTACACGGCATTCTTGAGATAAGGCAGTCCCTGTAAACTACGTTCAATCACGAACAAAGGCTTCGAGATGACATTGTTAACGCAGCGCCAACAATGCTGTGAAGATGCGAGATGATTGCAGGAAAATCAATACAAAACAAACTTATTTGAAATTATAATGAGAGAAGCGGACTATTATAAGTTTATTTTATGTTATTGAAATATCTAACTTAACATAATCTTTCTATTAACAACGTGGTTTGAATATTTAATTTTACATAGTGTTTTATAATCTGAGTACATAGGTATTTAAATTAGTCATCTAATGGTAATTAATAGAGATACATCACTGCATCAGAGATAATTATGATAATAAAGATATGTTATTGAATTTAATTATTGTATCTATTGGTAAGTTTAGAATTTTTATTTTATGCTTAGTTTTTATTAAAATTGTCTCTCACGGTAGCATGCATGAGCATATTCCACCGCCTACACAGCTATATCGAAAATTCTTATGTATTAAAAAAAAAAATACATAGGAATTTTTAAGTACGTTCTTTGGTATGTTCTTTGATGCTGAAAATTTTCTATGTAAAGTTACCTATGAGAATAGTAGTTAGGTAGGTAAGATACGTTAATTATATCGTGTCCAGATTTTCCATTATTTTTCAACCGATACTAAAGCCTAAGCGAACCTAAACAACGATAAAATCTTGGTAAACATGAGCAATATCAAATATTTTTATGCAATTGTGAAATCGGTGGCTGAATGTCGCCTCATTAACAACAAACGGCTTGTTTAGTTCGTTACTCACCAGTAGTTACCACTTTTTATTATGAATTGAAGCGAATTGTTGAAGACGTAAGTGTCAGCTGAAGAGTGTCGCGACCTTTTGATTGGCGCCGCGCCGATGCAGCGAGCAAGGCTGAGGAATGCCACAACAATCAGAACAGAAAAAAAAAAAACAATTGCATTGCACTTTATTTTGGTCACAACAACTTTGTTTTTGCAAATCGCGCCAGATACTCTTTAATTGCCATTTTCTTTAACTTTTAAACACTTGCGATATGTAGATATAAAACACTTGAATAATTATATGGCTTTTCAGTTTTCAAGATATTTTGCTGAACGTGACCGGCGGCGATTCGTTTCGGACGATGTTAAAGCTTCCTCGTAAAACTACGGATGCTGGCTAGGCGGGCCGTAGCATAGTTGTTAACTCTAAAATAGAATTGCAGTAGGTAGGTAATGATTTATTATATATTTCATGCCAATATTAGTCATAAAGCATCGCCGCCATTTATCTTTTAATTAAGTTGCGACTCGAGGGCAAAGGTAATTAGATAAGATGACAACATTGACATGAACTTGTGATTAGGTAGTAGGTACTTACCTAATTACATAAATACCCACCTATATACTTATTTGATGTTCGTGCCTATCTAGTCTAGGTTTAACTTTATCCATTGTTTATTAGCAAAAAAAAGTAATACTTACTTACAAGACTTGTTAGTGCATACTGAATTTAGGTCTTGTTATTGTTACCTACTGCAAGATTCTCCCATACAATAAAAGTACGGTACACTGTTAGTACAGCTGATGTGTATCGTTCCGCGTTTGGTATTCACTCAACATGGAGCAGGAATGTAGCATTAGAGAACTGCGATGCTATCAGTACCTTTTTAATCAAATTTAAAATATCATTGAGAGAAATCTAAGACCTCCGAAAACCGATAAATGATTTGATTATTGTTTATTCCTTGTATAAATAAACGAGTTTCGCTCTCAGCCTCCTTTCACTGATGTCTTTTGGTTTGCACTTAGATCTTGATCGAAGATAAAATAGATCGCAAGATGTCTGCATACTTACAGTGTACGGTCAGTGAGGCTGGGCCGGGCCCAACAGAAAATAAATCTTCAATTGGGTCGATCAAATGCCATGCCAATGGTACTGCGGATTACTTAATCATTATTTGACGCACTTTCCAATTTCATTCTTTCGGGATATATATGATAATGACTGTTACCTGGCGAACGGTTAAAGATGTCGTGTTTTCAAACACAAGCGGATCTTTGCCAACGCAATAAATTGATAAATAATTGCGTGTTCGTTAGTTTTAGCTCTCATAGTTGTGTTGTGTACTGGGTTTAGCTCAGACGAAAAAGGAGGTAATGAAATTGTTTTGTAGTAGCTTCTGCCAGCGGCTTCGCCCGCGTGATATCTTTATAAATTATAGCTCAGGTTACTCAGTGATAATGTGGCATTTTACTGGTGAAAGAATTTTTTAAATCGGTCAGTAGTTTTTGGAGTTAATTCATCACAAAAATCCAAATCTTTTTTCTCTATAATATAAGTGTAGATAGGTACATTGGATTCATACATTGGTGTCTGCGGCACTTCGATCATTAGGGACATTCAAATTAGGAATAAGATGATTAGGACTATTTTTTTTTTTACATAGACTAATGTGTTGTTTGTGTTTTGTTGACAGATGGCACAGTTGTTAACTGTGCGGTTGAACAAAGCCGACCAGCAGCCCTTGGGCTTCCGTCTGCAGGGCGGCAAAGACTTCGGCACACCCCTCGTCGTTCAGAAGGTCAGTAAACGAAACTATTTGAATCAATATCCAGTTATTAAACTAGTCAATAAGTTTGTACTTAATTAAAGCTCTGTAATCACAGCCTGCAGCTGAACCACGAAATAGCAATATAATATTTAGCTAATAGCTTTTAGTGAGATGAAGATATTAATCAATTAGGTATGCAGTAGATATAATTATAAAGGATGAGAAGAGGGCAGGCACTTTTATTTTTTGGATGAGTGAAATTAATCGACCATTTAAAAACCGCGAGGAAAAGAACTTTGAACTAGAAGACCTGGCTCATTGACTAATATCCGAATGTACCTACTCCAATTCTCTTTAAACAATTGATCATATAGAGCTCTAGTCTTGATCCGAGTACATATACGTACTTATTATGGAAATGGGGTGTGAAATGATAATGAGTCACAAATTCACAACGAATATAAGAACACGAAACTATTAATTTAATGAATAGGTCTACAATGAAAGTCGAAACGATTATATCTTTGATCTCGTTTTAATATTACAATAAGAGATTATAACCACGAAGTCCACAAGCAAGTAGAGATATTATTTGCTCTCGTCCGCCCACGCGCGCGTCGGACGGGCAGCGGGCACCGACGACGACGATAACCAGCGACACCCGACGGTTTCTATATGAATAGACATACAGATTATACCTACATGTGCTCTTAAAAATAACAAGTATACTAATTACTAACGTATAAACAATTTTCATTTCATTACGTAACCACATCAGCGTTGTCCTACATCGGTTTCCTGTTATTATAGATGTGCATTTGAATTCATCCTATTTTTAAACGATTGTAGAATATCAAATACACATTATATTTATTAGTCTTTATGGTCGATTCAAACGCCTATTTTAGCTACATAAAGAGAGCCAATAAAATTGCCGAAGTAGGTAAGCTTTCAATTACTTAGTAGATTTATGTGAAGAGCCTGTACGTGGCTATTAAAAATTAAATAAAATAGGTAGGCTTTTGGTGTAGGAAGTCCGATTTTTGAATGTGTATAATATGTATAACTGCGGAGTAATTTCGTAACACACTTACAGTAGCAATGGCTTTCATTATGACAGTACAACAACATTAATTGCGTTATTTACGTTGTTGAACAGACTTTTTCGAACATATGAAGCAATGGATTAGCTATATCCTTCAAAATGATTCAGATTGTGATTGAAAGTGTGTTATACATTTAGGGCGCCAGGTAGTTACTAATTATAGCCAAATTAGCAGGTCTACATTATTATAGCTTGTCCACTCTCAAATAACGCGCCCCACTACCGCATTAAGGCTCCCGTAAATAAGGCGACGCTACATCAATTTCCGAGAAGTTTCGATAGAAATTGCTCCACCAGAGTCCCGTCGCACTTGTTTGCGGGAGCCTTTACCCATAGAAATCCGCATTACCTTGTACGTAATTGCGGTAGTGGGGCGCGTCATTTCAGAGTGGACAAGCTTTACCTATGTATCTATCGCCTACCACCACCTCTAAAGCAGTATTATGTTAATCTTACTTCAGTGGGGGAAAGACATAGAGCTATACGTCCTGTAGAGCTTCATCTCTTTCCCATACTAAAGTAATATTAAAACAAAACTGCATTAGAGGTGGTGGTAGGCCCCCTGTACAAGCAAGATACATAGTTAATGCTCGATAAGTTATCTAAAGGAGCTTTTACCAACTCATTAACTGTTAGCTGACCCCGTTGGGCTTGCTTGACACTCGTCACTAAGTAACAAAAAATATTAGGAATGTCCTAAAACACTTTCGTGTGTATGTGTACCAAAGGCATTGCTTTTTTAAACATGCATTATATTTCATTTTTATTTGAAAACGTTTTTTATGACATTCAGAGTTGAAATGGGTCAAATCCAAAGCAACGTGCAAAATTCTTTTTCTTTCACCGAGATAGTAATTACTTACTGCAGTTAACAGTAGCAAGTGCAGTCATTCAAATCCGTTATGTGAAACTGAACTGTGATTAATAATAATTATAGTAATATTCATTGAACAATAGCGCTGTAAACGCATGGAATGATTCAACCATAAGATTAAAGAATAGCGCGATTAAAATATTAGCCTAGCCTACATGGAAGTGAAATATTAAATGTTATTGAACCCGGTACGTATGTAGATAGGTATGCCGGTTTCGTACATCATGTCTGGGTTTATTTATACAAATAAATAAAATTTAAGTGATAGTTTGTAATGTCAAAATAACGGTTATTTACTAAATGCATATGAAAGTATTTAAGTACTTACTTAAGTGTAACAAAAAAAACTCTTTTTTTTATTTTTCTGTTCGTCTGTTTGTTTGTTCCGGCTAATCTCCGAAACTGCTGGCCCGCTTTTTACGGGACTCACTGGCAGATAGTTGATGTTATAATGAGAACCTAACTTAGGCTACTTTTATTTTAGATAAAAAATTAGGGTCCTCTTAGGCTACTTTTATTTTAGATAAAGAATTGGGGTCCACGCGGGCGAAGCCGCTGGCAGCACCAGCAGCTAGTTATTTAATTTAATTCATTTATTTAAAACTCAATTTTAAAGCTAAGTTGTTCTGGGGAAGCCTTTGTCCAGCATTCAGGAAAAACGGCTATCAAAAATATTGTTAAGCAATGAGCATAGAATTAGTACTAACGATCGAACTAAAGCAACTTGACGAAAACTGTCTTAGGAGATGGATAAAAGTAGAAAATTAAAAGATAATGGGAAACATCAATGCGTACCATACTTCGTAAAGAACACAAACTTACCTATAGTCCTATAGATATTATCGCAAAGAGTGGATCGCTGTTGATTTTTATTTATCTTAGCCATGAACCGTTTAGCCGTATCGGTATGACGTTTAGCAATGTCAATAGTAGATAGCAAACGATGGTATTGGCCTGCCTCATGCCAACATTAGCAACGGTATTTCTTCATGTTCATACGCGATACGTTACTTTCATCATGATCCGTGATTGTGTTTAGCTAAATAGATGTCAAGCAAATCATGTACGATCGTTTATTGAACTTGTAATATGTCAATTTACAATTTGATTGTGAATTAAAATTATAACCTCTTTGTTCGACGAAATATGAGTGCCTTGCCATGCCGTGTCATGCTTGTCATTAATTTAATGGTGGATTTGTGATCTTGTTCGTAAATTATACCTACTCTGATTATTTCTAACAATTTGAGAAACAATCTTATTTTTAGGCACCAAGCCTTGGACTGAATTCTGAAATTGATATAGATCTTCGCAAGTGTTTTACAAAAGTTCAAAATTACAGAATTTTGAACTTTTTTAAAACATTATTACGATCCATAATTTATACATTTATATTGTCGTACATTATTTTAGTGCTTCGGGTGCTTCCAAACAATAAACGATTTTCAGTTAAGTACCGTGTTATTGTAATACGTGCATATTCGTTTTATGCAAAAGTTAAAAATAATATTTGACCTCCATCCTTTTAAACCGATCATAAAGGTTTAACCGTGTAACGTTTAATATTTGTTTTCCTGTGTTTTGTTGACGCTTGAAGACAAAGAAAGAAAATTATACGATTATCCCCGTTTTGGCCTTCTTGTATTAAAGCAGAAATTGGATATGCACTGTTAAATTAGAGATTTTTGGGTACTTCGCAATAAACTTTAAAGGTTTCTCCAGGGGATTGTGTAAGATAATCCTATTCAGACACAAGTTTCAAGTTAAATTGCATGTCAAGTCAATAGGTCTTTGCACCTTATTAAAATTATTTTGGTAAGGTAGTTTTATTGACAATAAATAAGCCTAATATAGTTGTAACAAAAGCTCGTAAAGCTATTGTCTAAATGCTCAACCTAATTAGGACCGGCTATGAACATAAATCTGGAATATGATAGCTTTGTTTGATGTTTGAAGTGTTTAAAATCGTGCTGCATTCTAGAGCAACGTCTGTACTGTATGTATGAAGACTATTTCTAAGGCAGCAATCCCAATTTTTTGCTGATGTGTTTATGTCCACGGCCACGTACCAGTTTCACTCTTATTAACCGGAATCGCGTCGAGCTTGCTGGCCATTGGTTGTTGCGTAACTATTCGGGTTCTGTCGTTTATATGGAACACAATCTGAGTCACGTACTGGCAGGGATTTGTTTTGAAATTGGAACGGCGACCAACGACAACAACGCCTTCTGTGGATTATCGCTATTTGTCTATTCTAATTACATACCACACTGGTTTCTAGCGATAAATACCGTATGCGTACAAATAGGAATAGGACCCTAATGGATAACACGTTGAATAGGTACTAAGAATACATAGAGGCAAGTAGATGACACCTTACCAATAATGTAAATCTAATTAAATAATGTAGAGATAAATGAATATAGTCAGTTTCAATAACAACGACGAAAATCAATAAATAACACCGTTGTCGTACTCGACGCCGCATCAGTCTCTTGACACACTGCTTATTTTAGATGCTCAAGTGTCAAGTGCAATGAAGATATTAGAGGTGAGTAGGTGTCTTAGGTGACGGACAGATTAACACGTCGGTTGTTAAAACTTGGGCAACTGCCATCATAATATTTTCGGGAGAAAAAAAATTGCAAGCTAATACTCCTATACCTACTCTAATCTTCACCTGTCTCCTAGCTAAAGAGCGCAAACTTGCAATTGAAGAACTGCCCTTGATCCTTCACAAATTGCGGTTTCACCAAAAAAGGTTACCTACACCTCTAGCATATATAAGTGTAACCTACTAGAGATTTCGAGATTTCGATGAGAACCGCTAAAAAGCTCGCTAAACAAAAAATTAAAGGATGTTAATCGTGCAAGTCGTGGTGTTCACCGGCTGCGTATTTCGAGAGAAGAATGGAAGATAATAAAGAAAACATAATACGACGCGGCCTCGACCGGGGCCGCGCGGCCCGGGCGGCGGAGTTGCATTTAATTTCTTGTTCTTGTTGCCGTATATGGGACGCGCGCGTGCGGCGCCGCGGCCGGTCTGAGGACACTCATAGACTGCACGTGTGCATGTATGCTACAAAAGCTCAAAAACTTAGAATTGTGACATATTCATATTCATGAACTGCACCAATTTTCATAATGATTATCAAGACCAGCTGCTGCAGACTGCATGCCAAGCATGAAGGAAATTAAAATTGCTTTGCTACTTGAGAATTTCCATAGACTCTGATGATCCGATTTTTTATCTATCCATTAAACATCATGTTCTATAAGTCTATACATATATTAGGTACATACATACCTTGCATACATACAAATAAATAAAATTGTCTGTTTGTAATGTCAAAATAACAGCTTTTTACTAAATTTAGGTATAGGAAATTCGGTAGAACTCAGTATAATAATTAAAAAAAAAAAAATTGTCTGTCTGTTTGTTGCGGTTAATCTCCGAAACAGCTGGACCGATTTTGACGGAACTCTCCCTGGCAGATAGCTAATGTTATAAGGAGTGAGGCCACTTTTATTTTAGAAAAAGAATTAGGGTTCACGCTGCTAGTTCAAAATATGAAACAAACATACCTATATTACTCGAGGAAAAACGAGAGCCAAAATTAAAGCAACACCTCGCTTTACATAAACATGCCCACTAACCTACCAAGAATGAAAATATCCAGTAGAGTACTTAGGTATCTATGCATTTTCCTTTATCATAGGTCCTGTATAAAATAAATATTCAGATGACATAAATTGACATAATGATTACATAAGTAATACGTTACGAAACTACAAAACAAAAAAATATATAGGCCGGACAATGGCAAGGTGGTATGCAGTTCCACCTGGCTAGCGACCCTCTCGGAATGCCAGTTTTTGCGCGCGCAAATTATTACTAGGCATGTGTCTGGCCATCGCCATGTATGTAGCAGATCCATAAAATTAATTCTTTGGCAGGTAGGGTCAAGTTACCAATTACCGGTAGTGAACGAAGCGGAAGGAAACATGCCTGACGCTTGAGGGGGGAGGGAGGGAAGGGAAAGGTTAATCAGTAAAATGTCTTGACAACTTATAATATGTTGCGATGTGTCATTTTTTGCCAGTTCTTGTTGTGGTTTCTACTTGAATGATTGTGAATCGTATCAGTCAGTATTAATATCGTGTCAGTGCATTGTGTGATTAATTGACTCATTCTCGACGCAAAGAACGGTAGGTAAGCGTTTGAGTTAAATTAGATTTACGTACCTACATAATAATATATAGAGAATTATGAAACTTATTTTTTTTCAGGTGCACCAAATTATGCATCTTAATTTTAATAGACTAAAATGAACATGGTATAGATGATACCATGAAAAATATTGCTCCTAGAGCAATGTCGGGTAGGTACCTACATTGAGTGGCCCTTTGTAAGACAACTAAAATGTCACGGTGTATAAGTTGGTAATTCATACATAACCATACACAACATAAGTACCAATCTACCAATACTGTATCATCGATGTCCTTTCTTATGGTCCTACTTTAGTAGTTAAAATACTCATAAAAGATAAGCCAGTGAGTGCAGTTTGATGAGTCATACTCATACATGCATGGTTAGATAATCTACCGATTTATTACATACGGTTTTTACGTTTCAAAACCGATTTGCGTCATCAACACTCACAGAATAAGTGGTGTAGTATCTATTGCCTAATTCAGGGATTGCCATCGGTACCGTCAGATAGTAAATAACATTAACGGCCGCCACGGTGTTCCATTAATTACGCATTTGTTTCGAGTGGTGAACAAATTAATAGCGTAGTTAAAAGTTTCAAAGTGGTCATTTGTTCATCGAATTGTCGCCTTAAGATTATCTGTTTTCTACGACTCAGCAAGTCATCAGTGAGCAGATAATACATGACATACGTAGGTATTTTTTTCTTCGACTGACAACGACGATTCTCATTTAAATAAGTTCTATTTAGCTTGATATATTTCCGTAAGTAAATACTTACTATGAATGTATGTATCCGCATTGTTCGTTTGTTTTTTCTAAGATGTATCTAACTAATGATGAGTGGATATTGTACCCACGAGTAGGTGTAGGTTATTGGTTATCTCATTATGTACTCAATTTCTCTGGAATGTATAAACATATCCGAGCTGGAATTTAGCCTAGTTGTATGCAGTTATTTATACACTTGACATTGGTCAAACTGTGCCACGCATATTGGGCTCACAAAACTAAATATTATAAAGTAGCTAAGTAATAAATCTTTGCACGCAGGCGAGTCGTACTGAACTACCAAACTACCAACCGCAGATATTCAACAAATCAACGCTTGCTGTTTCTCATACAAATGATTTTTTTTTGTTTAGGTCTAAGGTTAACCACGTTTTATCACACATTCTGTAAACATTAAACTAGGTAGTTATAGAAAGGAAGGCAATCTTTCAATAAAATTAGACGTTTAATAAGGTAAAAAATTTGATTCGGTGAAAAAACTACCTACGCAATAATTATGGTGTTTTCATTAAAAGTGACATTGTGCCAAGTTGGCATTTAGCCGAACAGCTGTTTTGTAAAAATTTACAAACATTATAAAATTCCGGCTACCTATGGGTAGCATTTAACTATAAAGTCCCTCTTACTACAGTTTTGTGGAGGTGAAGGCAGACTAAAAAGTTGTTAGTTATTTTATTTTACATAACGATCCAGACAAGCCGTGCTTGCGCTGATCTCATGTTGACGTCATCATCACAGCTTCCTTCCGCACCCCGCTCTCACTCCGCATTCAATGTACCATACATTACTATAGGATATAGGTGCCTACCCTAGGCATCGGCAATGGCGTTTAGTAAGTACATAAATACTTAGGTAGTTATGTATTACGCAAATAGTGGGTTATTTAGTAGGACTGAAATATTCGGTGGTACTAGGTAGGAATCAGGGTCAAACTATTTCGTCTCGTAAAACGTGATTACGTGACTGTATGCACATGAAAACAGTTAATTCAATTCCACTACAGGTTACGTATTAAAATAATGTTAACGAATTGATTAGGACAAAATGAGAATAGCTATTAACACATTTTCCGTGTAAAAGATTGACGCATTGGTGATCCAATACAATTGACGCGTAAACAACGAAGACGGTACAATAAAATGATGGCTGGAAACTAATCTCAACCAACCACAGGTGATCCAAATTAAGTTTGAGGAGCAGACAGTTCTTTTTCTCATGTATTTTCAGCTCTTGTTGTTTGAGATGCAGAGTTTCTCATTTTGCTTTTCTCTTGTCGATCAGGTGAACGGTGGCAGCGCAGCCGAACGCGCTGGTCTGCAAGCGGGCGACGCGCTGATCCGCGTCAACACCACCGACGTATATCTGCTAAGACACCAGGAGGCGCAGGACGCCATCCGCGCAGCCGGGGGCAACCTTGAGCTCACCGTACAACGGTAAACCTTCAATTTTATAGCTGTCATTAGTAGTTAACTGCTGGACATGCAACTCGATTCTCGGATTCTCTCATCCAGCTGCTACCCTGTGGGCGCCTCTCAAGAACTCGTCATTAAAACTATATACTTCATATTTGTTAAATATCGCTCAATAAATCCTTGTTTGTTTATCTGCTAGTGGCGGAGGCACTTGGCGTCCTGCCGTGACTCCAACCGGTAGCCTGCCAAGACCTGGCTCGAGATCTATTGGCGGCGCCCCGACTCTCGTCACCAACACCTCTCTCAAGGCCACACAGCAACCCTCGCGCGCCTTCGGCTCTGGTCACAACAATGTCGCCAAGCCTTTTGGTTACGTAAGTATCGTCAACAGTCTACTATTGACACATAATGAACTTACAATTTACTCACAGTTAAAACTCGGGAATGTAAAAAGACAACCTCAAATTTATTAAAGCTTTTCTCACTATAAAGCTTCGTAAAAGAAGCTGAACAAAAGGAGGTTCCTAATTTATGGGGTATGTTTTTGTGGCTTTCTAAGGTAGAGCTGCCATAGCTTATATTACTTTACCAGCACAGACGCGAATGTGCTGCAATATCACTTGTCGTAGCATTGTAACAATAAGAACAAAAAGAGAGATAAGACAAAGTAACGATAGATGGATTAGATGATATGTCTAGGAAGAAATTTAACACTGAGATGCTTCTAATAGTAGTAGTACTTATAGAAGAAAAAGTACTGCGCCGACCTCAAATAAAATTGGAAATGGGCAGGAAGACGAATGATGATAAGGAGCAGAAATCGAACTAATACAATAATGTATTTAGCTGCTGCTAATGATAATAATTTTATCCCAAACCTAAACATGTTGTTTGTAGATGAACGGCAACGACTCGGTGAAGGGCATAGTGAACAAACAGTACAACACTCCAGTCAACATGTACAGCGACAAAACGATCGCGGAGACTCTCTCGGCGCAAACTGAAGTCCTTGCGGGAGGCGTGCTCGGGTAAGATTTTACTCTTTTAAAGGCGAATTTGGCAGCATATATGTATGTACTCTCCATGATCAAGAACAAATTCTATAGTGACCTCTTTAATGCTATACCTATTATGCAGTTAAATCTTAACATCAAAATGATTTTATTTTATATTTATTCGATCTTTCATTTAGGCACATTATTCATAAAGTTAGTATCGCTGAAACTATTTTAGTATATTGACTTGAAGACATAAAATATAAAAGGAATCAGAAGGAGGATTCAGTAAGTCAGCTCGCTGCTTATGAACGCGTAAATCGAGGAACTGCTCCAAAATGAGACTTGTACCTTTGTTTTAAAAGCACAGAATTTGAATTTTATGTCCGGAACGGTCCTCGGATGTCCCGTCCCACTTTGAAACGTGCAGAATGATATATTTGATAACATTGCTAACTTATGTTTTAATCCTTCACTCAACTGATAATTGATAAATGAACGAGTACTTAGCCTAAGTACTAAAACATGATGTTACGGTATTTGAATAATAAAGAGTTATCCTGTGATTGACAGAGTGAACTTTAAGAAGAATGAGAAGACTTACGACTCTGAGAAAAGCGCTGTTTTCAAGGTTCTGCAAGAAGAACAGAACGACCCCGAGCCAGGTATAAAGAATAAATATCTTTGTTAAATTAGTAATTCTCAAACGAGACTTAACTTTCAGACGCGTTTTATAGTTTTGTTGTCACTACGTCTGCAAAGGACAGGGACAGAATGTGACTTAAAATTGAGTTACGTTTGAGCATAAAGCTGATAATGAACCAACACGTTGATCGGGTAACACGGGAAAATATTTTGGAGATACATAAATTAGACAGCATACCATCATATATTGTTGATGATTAAAAAAGATAAACTGACGAAAAATAGAATTGGTAAAGCAATTAGATAAAAAATATATTTTGTAGTCCTTTGTAAATGCGTTGAAAGTAATTTGCAAAACCAAAAATGCTTAAAACCTTAGTTTCATAAATACAACAAACTTTAACGATGGAAAGTAGAACTTGTCGAAATTAATGAAACTCTGAATTGGCATAGTAGTCGAACCAGTGATGGGTCCGACAGCCGCCCCGGCCGCGCCGGTGAGCGGCCTGCGCCACGTGACGGCGCCCGTCACGCGCCCCGACGCGCCGCTCAATACCGGAGGCTTGCCCCCCGGCCAGAACATTTGCGAGGAGTGCGAAAGACTCATCACGTAAGTCGGATGATGCGCGCGGGCCGACACGGTAGCACATATCGCAAGCTAAATTTGATTTTGCGAATAGGGTTCTGACAGTACCTTTAGGATGTTGGAATCAAGGTTACGATACGAAATATATTCATGTGTGCAGTTGTAATTCGGATTCGCGATTAATTTCTCGAACACCGAAATCTCGGATAGCCTGGTAAGTTATGTGATCGAGTTGCGAATAGAAATAACCCGATATTGCGGGCCAGCAGAGCCTTCTCACTTTTACTCGCGAGCGAGCGTGGCGCGCGCGGGCACGCCGTGCAGCCTGCACCGCACGCACCGCTCGCGCTCGCGCACGCCGCGCGTGGGCGGCACCCCGCAGCCGCCGCCGCCGGCGGCGCGCGTGTGCACGGGCACGCAGACGCCGCAGGAGCAGCTGGCACCCGAGCCGCCGCACCGGCCCAGCATCCCCATGGGCTGCCACGAGGTCCTGCCCGACGGCCGCATCGCGCTGGGCGCGCCCGCGCTCCCGCAGCCGCGCGACGCGCTCCCCGTCGTCAACGACACCCCCTATTGCTCCGACTGTAATCGCTACATTATGTAAGCGACGTCCCACTGAATGTCTTGACGTGTTTGCGACCGTGTCGACCTGTGCACTAGCTCTATTCGTGTAGATTACAATAATTAAATGTGATTCCTTCGTGTTGCGACTCCTCCTTTTCTTTTTGTTGTAAATATTGAAACGACATCGCAGGGAGACGTGACATGTAAGTTAGTACACATATCGTGTTTTAACGAAACGACTATTTTCCATTTCATTATTTCGTTCTCGTCACGATATTTGTGCTAAAAAGTTCAATTCATCAATCATTTATTAATTGTCTTCATCTATATCTACTTTCATACTTTAGTAGTTAGGCAGAATGTAATAATGTGTCAACGCCACTGTATATCTTCACTCAGCATGTCCTCACTTCGCTGTCCATATTATTTAGATGAGCACCAATGTAATTTTGCGTAGCAGATTGGTGGATAAGCACGAGCAAGTCGGTGAGCATGTTTGTAGCAAGTAACAAAACAAAGTATAAATATTTAATGTATTATTTTTTTACATCTGTATATATTCCAATAAGAATTCCAATATGTGAAACGAATGTTTATGACATTTTGATCTTCATGCTTATGTTAGACTGCATCATCCTTAATAATTGGTGCGTCAGTGCCCAGCTGTAGACTGACGAGTGCTTGTATGTACTAGCGGCGTGTTCGTGCGCATCAAGGACAAGAACCTGCACGTGGAGTGCTTCAAGTGCTCAACTTGCGGTTCTTCGCTCAAGAACCAGGGCTACTACAACCTGAACGGGAAGCTTTACTGCGACATCCACGCTAAGCTCGTCGCACGCAACAACCCGCCCGCGCCCAACCTTGAACCTGTTACCGTGCCTCCGTGAGTTTACCGTTGGTTTTTATTTTTCATCCACCATGGAGTATTTTTGATTCTGTTCCATATTTTATAGATCTGCATCCGATTCATCAAATTATTACATGAATCAATTGTTTTCATCATAATAAGTCATCATCATCCTAATGCAGTCCTGCCCTTATCTCAATTTATGTGGGTTCGGCTCAGTATGTCTTCTTCAAAATAAGTACAACTTTCTTCCGACGATTTTCATGTGCAGTGGTAGCCGGATCCCTACCAACACATACTCGACGCCGCTTCCGCCGCTGGCGACCAACAACTACACGAACGGATCGTCATCGCTCTTTAGCGTAAGTATTTCAACTATGTTTCAATAATCTGGTAACATTACATCCACGATTTCCAGGACACTCGTTATTTTGTGTCTTGTTTGTCACTCTATCACCCGAATACTGAAACGCCACTCAAAACTTAAGCGTTACTTATGACTCGTTTAAAGCCTTTTGATTGGTTGAAACTAGTTTTAAGTAACGCTTAAGTTTTGAGTGGTGTTTCAGTATTCGGGTGTTAGTATTTCAAAATATAGTCTCTTCAGGTAGTGTTATGTGTTATATGGACCGCTGTGGAATACGTATTTCCTTCTTCTTTTTTCTACTGAATACCTTCTTATTCTAGAGTCCTTTACCAACCTCATCACGATTTACGCGATTCTTTGGTATCTTAACGATGAATATATATTCGACAGCCATCAAGCAACCTGTCGGGTCCGAAGCCCTTCGGCTCGTCTATCGGGTCGGCATACTCGCCATCGTTGTCGCCTCGCTCGGCCCCGATGTCACCAGCGCGGCCAGTGAACGCGCCTGCGCCGGCTCCCATCTCCGCTCCACAACAAGCGGCACCCTACGCGCCCAGTAAGAGAGTTACTTTTGCCATATAATCTTTGCCGTACTACAAAAAGTACAATTCCAAAATTATCACAATGAAGTCAATCACTTTATTATTCTTTTAATTAACGCTTCATTGACTTGCTAAGTTTTATTGACAATTTCTATATCTAGAACTTTATATACCTACTCTAGTTAATTCATTAAATAACTACTAGCTATCTACTAATTTTGTGAGACTTAATTGTGGAAATTTTGGATATTGAATTATAGATTTAAGTATGAAAACAGGAAATAATATCTGTAAGCAGGATAATCCATAATAACATATTACGATGTACCTAACTTCGATAAAATGCAATTTTTTATGTAATATTTACATTATTTATTTTTTATACTTTTTATAGGTTTATATTGATCGAGTATTTAGACAAAAATTTCATAAATCAATCATGCAAAACCAGAAATGCAATTATTCAATGATTTTCATGTTTCGAAAGTTATTAAAGAAAGTCCCAAAGGTATTAAAACCATTTAAACTTGCCGATGGTGTTTACCTTACAAAAAGATATCACTTATATTTTGGACATACCTACCTACATATAATAATATTTTTTTATGGAAACCTTCATCTAGTCAGCTTTATAAGTATTAACGATTAGATGTTTACATTAAATTTTACTATTTATTGTTAACTATATTTACAGTAAAATACCAAAGTTGTTCAAACTCATCGTGATATAGAATATAGTATTCAATTTATTACTAGTTGAACGATAACATGTATTACTTCAAAAGACTATGTATACTGTGAACCAATTTGGATTAAGTAATTTAAGGCAATTATTTATTTTCGACAGAGAACCCAGTTTCCCTTTTTAAAGGTAATTTATAATTAGGTGGAGTACAGCTTCTTTTAGCTATTAATTGATAATATGTATATAATATACAAACATAGTGTGAATGCGCTACGCGGGAAGCCGATATCAATAGCAGCCGCCGCATTAAAATAACTATTGCCCTGGCACTGTCGAGTAATGCGTCATTTAATAGTACTATCAAATCAATCTTTAACTTTCTGGCTTTTTAAAACTGTTTGTTATTAGTTGATTAGCTTACATCAATCTACTTTAAGTGGCTTCTTCAATTTTACTAATACTTACTTTCATCTATTTTCTCTCCTTCAATAACTTCTCTAACACTGTAACTGATTAACAGCACAAAATGTAAAAAGTATTGTGTGGCCCCCACCTGCAAACCCCTCTGATGATGAACTGCCAAAATATGAACCAAGCGTGAAACCCGGGGTCCCCGCGTGTGGCACAGAACAAATGACGCGGGCGGTAAACAAAATCAATCCTGATTCAAAGTTTGCGGATGCTCAACAACAATCTATGGAACAATTTCTAGAGTCCTCAAAACAAAAAGATGAATTCTCTTCTAGCGTTTCGTATGCTTCTGCTGCTATATCATCTATGACAGCAACGTCTAAATCTGAATCGGTTGTGCAAAGCAAACAATCACAAGTGATGCAAGAATCAACTAGTCGAACTATCCAGTCTTTAACGCAGGAATCTTCTGAATGCAAAAGTATAACTGTTAATAAAACACAAACATGTCCACCAAAGTCATTTGAAAATCCCGCGGATGCCATTGAAAATATCAATAAAGTACAAATGATTCAATCAAAAGAAAATATTCAATCAAAATCAGTTACAGAAGTAAAATCCATCAACGTATCGGAACCTCCAAAAGTACAAGATAAAGCGCAGGTCCTTCCAACAACCGATAAGAACATTGAATGTGATAAAGGCAATGCTATACAAGCGCCTAAAAACAAAGACGCTGAAAAGCATGAAATTGATGATAAGGCAGTCATTCAAACGAAACACGAGGAAGTCATGATAAAGCAACAAGATGTGTCAATTGACACTCCGCCTAAAACAAAAACAGGAATGAAATTGACTGAACAATCCAATCTTAATGCAGAGATTGCGTCAGTGGAGACATTACAAACAAGCACGAAACCCGGCCCAAATAATCAAAATATTAAAGGATCCATGGTAGATGCACTGACAACCGCACCAGATCGCCCATATTCACCTCTGCCTAGCCCAACTCCACCTATTTGTATTATTGGGCAAACAACTGTGGACGAAAAAATGGTTCAACAAAATGTTGAACAAAGTTCCGAATTAAAAGAGTCTACCGAAATAAAGAGCATGCAGTTACCAGCACAACAGTCTCCAATGTTTTTACAGGAAAACCGTCCCGTTTCGCCAATACCACCTATAAAGACGTATAATCCTCCTGAAAAAGTTGCACCTCCTGTACCAATGCCTGCAGAAACAAAACCTTATATCCCACCTGATTTTAAAATAATTATTGAACCTAAAGAGCCCCCCCCGCGCGAAGTAACATCCTCACCTTTAATAGACGCTTTAACAATAGCACCTGATAGGCCGTTCACGCCTGTATCGACATTTGGTCAAAATCAATTAATGGGAAGAGGGTCATATGACCAAAATCAATCTATAGGAAGTGGGGCATATGATCAAAATCAAAGAGGATCATATGATCAAAATCAATCAATGGGAAGAGGGTCATATGATCAAAGTCAATCAATGGGAAGAGGGTCATATGATCAAAATCAATCAATGGGAAGAGGTTCATATGATCAAAATCAATCAATGGGAAGAGGGTCATACGATCAAAATCAATCAATGGGAAGATGTTCTTATGATCAAAATCAATCAATAAGCAGAGGGTCACTAAGAGATGCTTTAACTATTGCTCCGGATAGACCTTACAGTCCTTTTGGCACTATTAGTACTACTCAATCAAACCAATATATGACAAGTACTACACATGTGACTGAAACAAATTTATCTGATATAATGAAGCCCATTGCCACACAAACATTAACTCAAATGACTGATCACCTGAATTCGGAATTTGCAGCAATGCAAAATACATGTAAATTGCAGTCGTCTTCAGAAATGTCTGCTTTTAGACCTGTCCCTAAACAAGTATTCCCACCACCACAACCGGAAGAATTTTGTAAGCTAACAAACTTTCCTCCTATCAGCAATGAATTGAAAACCAGTTTCACACAGGCTACCAAAACAAAGCAAGAGACCACATTTTCAGAGTCAATGATGATGCAGCAATCTTCGCTTTCAACCAGTATGGCGTCTCAAGGTTATTCATCTGTTAAAACCGCCCAAAATTACTTTGAACAATTAGACAAAAAAGAATGTCTTACTTCAACTGCAGTTAGATCTAAATCTGGACTACATAAACCCGACAGTATTCCACCCTACCAGAGAAATTTCGAGCAACTACCGTCACAGAGAGGAATTTCTCCAGATATGTATAATGCACCAGCAGTTTTGCAAAGACCAGTTACACCATCAACTGGTCCACCAAGAAAATCAAAAGAAAAATCTCTTGAACCAAATCCATCCTATACATCTTATCAAACTCCCCAAGTACCGACCCCAAAGTTCCCACAAATAAAAACACCAGTTCAACAGCGTCCTGTACAATTTCATAAAGATACTCCAATCACTATGACATTTCAACCAGTAACAGCAGATGAGAACTTAATGAGAGTATCACCGTCACGCAGTCGCCCAACCACACCTAGTTTAATTAACAAACCAGCGCCCATAATACCCCATTACCAGATGAATTTAGTAACAGTAGAGCATACAGCCCCCGAGAGTCACTTATATGAGCCGTCTAGTCGCGAAGCTAGCAGGTCCCCAACACCGAAACCGAACCGATCCCGGTCTCCAGCCCAAGGTCCTCCTCCTAACCCCTTAAAAGCACATGCACCACGTATTAAAGAATCTACGCCACAAAATTATTCAATGGACTCATTTACTCCACAAGACGCTGCAAATTTGCGAAAGCAACACGAAAGGGATCAAAGAGATTTCCAGACTGCTGCAGAGATATATAATACAAGTGGTAGTAAAAACTGGGGATCAACTCAACCGTCTGTTGTCAAAGAGCAAAGGCATTCAAATGTCGGATACAAAAGCGAAAATTACACAAAGGGCGATATGAAATATAAAGAAGATTCTGTTGTCCAAGAAAATTACGGTCAAAGACAATTGCAGTCTCAAAATGTTGTTGAACAGGGCAGTACCACTGTTCAAACTACCAGAAAAACTTTTGAAGAATTCGAACGAACGCAATCTGCCAAAGTTGTGGAGATCAGAAAGGGAGATTCATCATTTGTAGGGCCATACGAGCAACATATGGACTGTAACATTCGGCCTTCTAATATTAACCCAAAGCAAGTTTTTCCACCTCCTATGATGAGTGTGCCATCAACACAACAAAGTTCATCTCTTAACCTTACTAATCAAAATATGGCCTCCGCCAGTAGATCAATAGACAATTACGACCCAAAGCCTTCGATTTCTGGTGCTAACCAAGGTCCAGTGTGTGATCCTACCCCATCGACAGGTTCGAGTGTAGGAGCTGCCGCTCGTGGCAAAACTTTCGGTGTATCATCTGCCCCAAAACGTGGAAGGGGAGTTTTGAATAAAGCTGCGCTGCCCGGCTCCCGTGTGCCACTATGTGGTTCCTGTAATGGGAATATTAGGTGATTGAAACCAAAAAAACGTGTTACTGTTTTGAGTGTTGCATGAATGTAAAGTTTTAAACATGCGTGATTTTTGTATGATTTAATTTTAAAAAATACAATTCAGTATGTTTGAAAATACTCATTTGTGTGTTCGTAATTTCTTATTTAGAAACTTACTTTAAACTAGTTATGCACTAACTTATCATAAAATAACTGCTTTTAACTTGTTTGTATATGTGGTTGTTTTGATTTTCTAACAGCTAACGAACCGCTGTCTACAAGCAGTCCACACAAAACTGAATACAAAAGTCCAGCAGAAGAGAGACTAATTAGAAAAATGGCGAAAATGGCATTGAATGGCTATGAAATTGGCATACAAAGAAAAATTAAACCGGCTGACCACATTCAGTCAATGGCTGATAAAATTCAGGACACCGTTGTTACCAAACACCCAATGAATACAGATAATTTGCCTTCAGTAGATAACAATTTGATTAAAACCTTAGAAAGAGGATATAAGACACATGAAAATATTCAGAGCATTGGAGATAAAATCAAGGACACTATTAAAAATAACCATCCAACAATTGAACCCATGTCTAAGCCCAACATCTTGATACCACCACCACTGCCAAATAACCATCCAACAATTGAATCCATGTCTAAGCCCAATATCTTGATACCACCACCAATGCCAAATAACCATCCAACAATGGAATCTATGTCTAAGCCCAACATCTTGATACCACCACCATTGCCAAACTCTCCAATACCTACATTTAATGTCCACAGTACACCAATTGGTCATTCGCTAAATACCAACGGTGATAAAAAGAAATATGACACTATGCCCAAAACCCTAAAAGCTAGTCTAATTTTGGACGAGCGTTTAATGAATAATAATGAAAAGTTTCATAATGGTAGTGGTAACTCAAGTAATGAAGACTTGCATAAAGATAAAACGGAAAACAATTTTATGGGTACATTACGAAAGACTGGAATAGACAAATCTTCTTTTCTTAACAGCATGAATGGCTCAATTGGTACGAATGCAAATCATGATTTAAAATCTGAATTGAAATTTGACAACACTTATTCCAATACTCTAAACAAAAGAAAAATATTTGAAAAACCAGAGACTGGCTCCTATCATTCAATGAACAACCTTACTAAATCCAACGATAAAGTTAACAATGTATGCGAAACAAACATTTGGAACAAGACTAATACGTTTGAACACGCTTCTAAGGCTGAGACCGGAAATAATACCCAAACTACTCACCAAGAAGACGAACTCATAAAAAAGAAAGAACTTCCTGATCAATTGTATAATAATTCACTTTATACATTAAAAACTTCTAACAATAAAGGTAACACGAATGGTAATGAGCAAAGTAACGATTATGTGGACATTGCATTTACTGAAGAAATAAAAAACCTGTCCGATTGCGATGAAAAGCAACAACAACAAAAAATAGAAGAAGAAGTTGTCGTGAGACGTAGACAAAAAAAAAATTCAAGAGGCGATGAGGGTAGAAGGGACTCGCACATAATCGCTCGTCCTTTGAGCACAATACAATGCGCAGACGTTGCAGAAGGACTTTATCCTGTATGCCACATATGTGACAAAGCTATAACGAGGTAATGTAATTTTATGGAAACATACAATATTATTCCACAAACTGTAGGTTCTTCAAGTAAGTCTATCGAACAAATTGTGATTTTTTGTAACCCAAGCACGAATGTTGTTTTTTTTTTTTAACAAAATTAACCGATTGTATTCAAAAATAAGTTGTTCAGTTCATTTTCCTCCAGTTCAAACCTAATTTCTGATTCATATAAGGCTAACAATAATGAATTTCGAACAGGGGACCGTTCATTACGGCTTTGGGCCGCATCTGGTGTCCAGAGCACTTCATTTGCGTAAACGCAACGTGTAGGCGTCCGCTTCAGGACATCGGGTTCGTTGAAGAAAATGGCCAACTCTATTGTGAATTCTGTTTCGAACAGTACATCGCGCCTGCTTGCGATAAGTGCCACGCCAAAATTAAGGGCGTAAGTACAACACCTTTTCAATGTTTAAATAAATATTGTGTCTGTTCAAATGTTTCTTCTCATTCAAACAATTCCAATTACAGGATTGCTTAAACGCTATCGGCAAGCACTACCATCCAGAATGCTTCAACTGCGTCTATTGTGGAAAGCTGTTCGGGAATAATCCCTTCTTCCTAGAAGACGGTTTGCCGTATTGCGAAGCTGGTATGCAGAGGATACTTTTTTCGCTAAAATTGTTATTTATACTTGTATTCTTTATATTACAAAGTAACTATATTTCTCAGATTGGAATGACCTGTTCACGACCAAATGTTTCGCTTGCGGCTTCCCGGTGGAGGCAGGCGACAGGTGGGTCGAGGCGCTCAACAATAACTACCACAGTCAGTGCTTCAACTGCACGGTGCGTATGATGAGACTCCTACTAAAATACACTTACACACAACACACTGTACGAACGACTACCTACTTGTTAGTTATGTATTATTCAAAAAATATTTCTGTTCTTCGTATTATATGAAATACGAGTTTGTTTTTCAAACTTCTTTAAATACATAAAATAGTCGAATATTCTCATAACGCGCTAAAGATTATCTTGGCGTACCTAACTACATTGCAATAATAATGTATGTAAAACAACTGCCTATGTAATATCAAGATGAAACATTCAGGTACATCACTAATTAATAAATTACATTAGATGCTATTGACTCCTCTATGGAAACTGATCTGCACATTTCCGGCGCGTAACCTGGTTCATTTTATTATAGCATTTGCCCTGTAACCATTCCATCAAAATAATTATGCAAAAATGTATAATTTTAAAATCCATTAAAGTTTTTACTTTAAAATATTATTGACATTCCGATTCAAATATAAAAAATAAATTGATTTTAAGTCCAAAAATCATGAAGAATTACTGAAGCATAACAAATAATAATTGATTTACCCACGTCTTTATACAAAGCTCGTCATACGCTGCCAGTCTGCTGCCCCTTTACCAATAACCGTGACCTTGTGTGTGCGTTAATTAAAATTGTATTATCACATCTGTATGTTTTATAACTGAGACATGTATATATACCAACTTAATCATTTATACTCAACTTCCCAAAGTTCAGGAAGTAAATCATAGCGTGTTTTGATCCATGTAGTTATCAACCTTACATAATCTGCTTGTAGAAATGCTTTCATGAAACGGTTTGAGTAGTTTTGGCTATTTTATGTATTTAATTACTATAATTTAATTATGTTTTAACTGATAATTACTCGTGTTGTTATGTTTGTTTGTAGTTGTTTTTTGTATGAGATATACTTAGATCAAGATATTCAAGTATTGATACTTCTATTGTAATTCAAATAGCCAGGTTTTAAGATTATAACAAATAATACGAATCAATAAATACATTCATAATAGTTACTGAAGAGATGTGAATTAATTTATTTTATAACTATTATTTACAGGTGTGCAAAAAGAACCTCGAAGGACAGAGTTTCTTCGCCAAGGGAGGTCGACCTTTTTGTAAGACACACGCCCGCTAGAAGTCCTCAGCACATAATGTATAACTCTGACACTGTTTACACGACTACCACTTTCCGTCCCGTATCTCCTTCTCCCATCACGCCTCCTCTCAACATGCCCTCTCTAAACACGCCCTCACCGCAAAGGACAAGAAAGTTGGAAACACCCCTCCACTTTGATGGAGGACTGTTTTCCGACATAAGAAGTACAGATGGCAAGTTACTCAGCAAGGTGACCGTAGATCGAGTTCAAAGGTCGTCACGACATGACATCACCGATTCTCCGAGCGTGGTTACCGACGGAAATAACTACGTTGATGACATCGTTAAAACAGAAACGATTACAAATGAAAATGTTATCACGGTAAAATTCACCCCCGTGCCACCAGAACTTGACTCTCCGAGATTGCTGACCCCGTCTCAGATCTACAGAGCCCGACAAAAAAGTCCTGTTGAGTATATCAAGGACAATTTTGAAGACTTGCAGAGCTATAAAATTGTAAGTTCGGTTTGTAAGGAAAAGTTATTTGAAAAAGATAGATTGGAACCAGTGTTCAATGAAGACAGACTCTCTGAGACCCGTGACGTTAGTTCGATATGTAACGAAAAGTTTTTAGAAAAAGATAGTTTAGAATCGGGTTTCAATGTTGAGGGCAAACTTGCAAACAGTCTTGATATTTTTGAACCAATAAAGAGAGGCCCAAGTCCACTGGCGAATCTTCTCATTTCTGAGCACTTAACTAAAATAGACAGTTATTTGCAAGAGAGTTTAGAGGTATGTTCTGGAGTCAAAGATCGGTCTACTCCAATACCGGTTATTATTGAAGGAGATAAAACGGGCCTGATTGCAAAATTAAATACAGAAAAGGTTTCCCATGTGGAAGACTGCCATGAACAAAAGGCAGTACATTTCACGACGATATCGGATCAAAGTTCAAGTGAAAAAACTCAGAGCTCTAGCGAGCGCGAGGACGTAACTCTTTATTGTCGTGAAAAAGTAACACCAGATCCTTATTTTGTTGAGAATACTTTAACTAATGTGACAAAATTAAGCAGTGATAAACAACCTGGAGTGATGAGTGCTATTTATAATATGCCTATACATTATCACGCAGCGATTCTGTGTTTCTTATTAATTATATACAATCTCATATATCAATACGTAAAACAAAACTGTCATGGTAGTATAAAATAAATCGAGAGAAATTCGAAAAAAAAAATGCATATTAAACTAGTCATTGAGTTCAGGGACATTTTGTTTCTTTGTATTTACCAATTTTATAAGTTGTAAATAGTCACAGGTAACAAGTCTTTCTTGCGTATTTTGTGTATCAATAATACCTACTTTATAATTAACAATTTGGTGCTTTTCACTACCTACTTATTCTTTAAATTGCTGGCAGTATTGTGATATTTCACATATTAAGTAAGGCTTTGTATACAGCTTCCGGAATGTTGCAGTAAACTGTTACTAACATTAACAGTAGTCCTTAATCTTTGAAAATCAACAAATCGGAGAAAATATCCGAATTAATTAAATAAAATTTGATTGGTGCACCAACACACAAGATAATTAGAATAATGTAATGAATGTGTACTCATATAAGTTTATATGAAATTGTTATGTTATTATCATGCATTAGATTGTTTAATTACTTTTTTACCCTGCTATTTATAATAATATAAAGTAGATGAATAAAATTTTCGCGATCCTATATATTTACAGTTGGTAATAATCTTAATTTTAAGAACTATTTATTTAGACTTACTTTATTGCAATTAGCATAACACATAAGTAATATGTGGGCTTAAATAAAGTATTTTATTTTATGCAGATGATTTTTTTTATCCCTTAGAAGAATAAGTATTTTAAACCAAGAGGACAAAACAGCGAAACGTAGTAAAATATGGAGTATATAATTATGTCGTGGTATGGTCGTAGAAATGGCCATATCTTGATCTTCCTGGCCATTTTACGATCGCCGCCATTTCATGATTTGACCATCAAACATTCGCCATATTGTTCAGCGTTTAGTGTTCGAAGATTTACCCAGCGAGGCATATCGACCCAGATACGTGTAAAAAACATAAACCTATCTTTGCAGCCGCAATCGAGTAATTATTCCTATTCGAATAATTCCTATTTTAGGGTCCTAAAAATACTAAATAGCCAACCAAGTAACTCCGACCAACGTGATGTTATATTTGTTGTGTGTTTTAGGTAGGATTCCAGCATTGGTTCTACAATATAAAAAACCAAAGAAAGTAGGTGAAATAGAGGGACCTCAGAATCACTCCTTGTGGTACGCCACATGTAATGCTTACAGTACGCACCTTTGGTAGAACAAGGGCACAATTGCAGTTTTTGCAATTTTACAGGAGAGTAATTTTAAGATATTTTTTGTACTTAATGTGGTCTAGCTATGTTAATAATGTTCTAAGGTTGTTCTGCTTTTTGAAGGAATTAAACGAATGTCTTTGTCCCTCCAGTTCAAAGGGCCTTTTTAAAGCATTTCTGCATATTTAAGTAATTTTGGCAATTTATGACAATTATGCCCTTGTTCTACCAAAGGTGCGATAGAGGAGTAACACCTTTCGATGAGAAACTTCTGTGGTCTGTTAACAACGTACAATGGAAACCATATCAGCTGATCACCTCAGACATCAGTATATTCCATTCTTTTTAGCAGTCATTCGTGATTTACCTTGTCGAAAGCTTTGTCAAAAAAACATATTTGTTGGTTTATAAATTGTATCCGTTGTGACTATTATTTATTAAACTAAATGCATTTCGTAAGTGCGAATGCGCGCTCATGGACTTTATAGAAATGGTACAAAAAAATACGAAAAAACAACAAATTCCAGTTCATATAAATAACACGTTCTTGAATAATAAATTCAAAAAATTCAAAAGTCGTTTATTAAAACTAGACTGAGAATCACACACACGGGCCCGGATTTGCCCTATATGCCGGATTTGCAAATCCAGGCCCGTGCCCCGGGGCTAACGTCAGGGGGCGCCAAATTCAAGCGTGGCAGACAAGTGCACTACCGACCGCACCGCAACTTTGCAATAAATGAGACGCGCAGCACTTATAAATTTCTCTGCTGGTGGTGCACTGAAGAAATAATTGATTAGCGTAGGTATAGGTCGTCAAACGGTGTGAGCGGGTTGTGAGGAGCGCAGTTGAATTCTACTAGGAACTCGATGAGCGCTTCTGTGGTCTATTTTTTAAGTTCGCAACGTTAAACTTAAAAAATAGAATAGCGTGGATGCCGGGAGTGCCGCACTTGCCGACGCCTGTATGTGCAAAGGCGACACGAAATTCTTTAATTTTTACCAGGTTTGGCGCCCCTGTTGGCTTGGCGCATTTTCGATCGATAAAATTTGATTCATAGGTATGTTTATATACCAAAAGCTCGCTCTTGCAGCCTAGTAACTCCTACTTTTTAAAACTTTTCTAATTCATAAATCGCAAAAGAAAATGTTACTTGTCTCAGGGAGAGTGCTAACATTGTCGCGTTCGCTTCGCTCGCTCTTGCATTATAATCGAAAATAAATTGGACCGCACATCAGGTTATTAGCACAGCACATATGGCTCGAAGAGTAAAATTGTAGGTCATTCTAATATGCTATAATCTCACGACTTCTTACAAACCCTATCCTGTCCATGCCTAATTTAAATAAATGTCCGCCACGTCCTTGTTTATGTAAAAAAATCCGACTTCGGAACAAAAAGGATTGGCGGGGGTCGGCAGGTGGCAGGTTTTGCCCCGCCTCGAAAAACTTCTAGATCCGGGGCTGCTTTTCGAACGTCAAAATTACTTATGACAGTCCCCAAAAAACGTCCACCCTTCACCACTTCCTAGTGCTTTAGCTGGGAAGAAGTGGCGCAGCACTGCGGTCTTTTCAATTAGAAAAAAAAAACTTGATTGAAAACATCGATAAATATAATAGCTAATAAAGCTGTAACTCTAATAGCACCGCTATTAGAGTTACAGCTTTATTAGGTTTAAAGATTCAAGAGAAGGTGTTGCGTAGGAGTAAAGAGGCTGCGTGAAAATGGTGACTGTTCAGAAATCTGGGACCAAGATACCCATGTAGACATATAGCATCCAAGCAAATAATATACGCACGAGTATAGGTATTGAGTTTGTGATTCAGACATAAGCATTAATTTATGATTTTTATTAGGTGGCGCAGGTAAATAGTTCCTGGAAGGATTTGGTGGAGGCTTTTGCCCAGCAGTGGGAGAGGTACAGGCAAGACAAAAAAATTAAACTATTGCTTTCGAGTCCTGAGTAATGTCTGTTATATTAAAAATTATTCTTTATTTACACCATATACTATACAATATAAACTACCTATATAATATATCATATTTACAACTGAACTAAAAAAAATAACTCAATCATTAGCATTCTATATCACATTTAGTCAATCGTTTATCTAGTACTGTAGCACTTGAAGAGCGCTGGCTTGTAGATCAGTATTGTGTGGGGGTGTAGACAGATGATCAATTTACTTTATATTTGTCATCTTTTCTCAGACAAACGTGCACTCTTCTACACATCTATTTTAATAGTCTCGTTTTTTCTTAAACAAATCTTTTTTTAAATTAATAGACTGAATGCAACCAGAGTTATTTTCTATCAGCCTGTGCGACATAAGGTCAACTCTAGCATGTAACCTTTAAAGTTCAGACAACAACTAAAGTAAAACACTGTAGGCATAATGGTATATTAAGTAAATTTTCCTACTTAACTAAAAGCATACCATCCCTTGAAGACATGACTATTAAAGGGTTATAAGTGAGGTGTTTAAAATGCTTAACTACACATTACCTACTCAATAAATTTATTTTAATACCTATTTAAGCTGCATAAGTCTGACATTACATGTTTTCTTGTTCAATTGAATTATCCTCTTTGATAAAAACATCTGCCCCATCTGCACCAAATAAAAATGTTTTAATCCTGAAATAAAATAATGTTGTGAGTATAGTAGAAATAAAACACAATCAACATAATATAAAATAAACTATCACATTCCACAAGTAAACACTACACAACAGTAGGAGCTACCAAACACTCTACAATCAATTTCAGTCTCAGTCAGTTCTCAGCTAAGCCACCAAACACTGGTGGATGAGTGGATGAGGATATAAGAACATACAATATTATTGGACTTATCTGCTAATATCCTAGTACGTAACAAGTTAGATATCGATATAGGATAGGTAAATAATCAAAGCCTAAATCAAGGTTAAGATTTCCAAAAAATACTTAAAATTGCATGCTTTAATAAGCCATGTCCGCACGAAAGTCCACCAAAGGGTCTGCTTTTCAGAGAAAAGCATTGATAAATAAATAATGAAATTTTTACCTCTTCCATTCAATTCCTAATCCAATAAATGTGAGTGTTAGGAAACCATGCCACATTGTGGTCACAAAAGGTATAGGTTGTCTTTTATGTCCAAAATTTTTGAACGTCCTTTGACTAACTATTGTTGTCGTTATAAAACTCCGCAACATGTCTTTTCCAAGTACTTATGTAAAGTAAGTAAAATAAAATATTACTTCAATTTAATTTTTGTAAACAAATTGAAATGACAGTAACAGAAGGAACTTGACAATGACAATGACATTACAGTTTTGACTTGATGGTAGTTGATGACTAGGGGTGGGCGTTGCGACGACGAACCGTTTACAAAACTGTTTTGTGTTCTGCGACGATGAAACCGTTTTACGTCCTAGGTTTCAAATAGTCTTCGTGTCTTCGAATTACTACGCCTACAATCGAGAATGCAATGATTCAACTATCTATCACACTAGTCGCGTCGTCGTCCAACGTTCCGCGTTCGTTTACAAAACAGTCCGTACAATAAAAAGTGAACTTTTAATCAATGAAATACAGTTGATAATATATATTATTACCAGTTATCAATGCTGTTTGTCATTTCCTAAATTTCAAATCGTTGATAGTTGTAAAAAACTGGAACTATTTCACTCGACGATAAGTTTCGTCCTATAAGCCGTCTTCAAACCAGTTGGAGCGACGCACGGTGGATCGAAAATCGGCTGTAGAAGACATAGGATCTCGATTTCTTAAATGTTATTTTTTTTGCTGGAAATGACTTCTGCTGATCATTACTGTTCTATAAAATGTCATATGAAGTAATTGTGTGAACAAATGGAAGAGTTATAATTTTTATAAGAAAAAAATGTATGGAGCTGACATGAAAAATGAGGATATCTCTGGAATCGCAAGATTGGCCGTTATATCCTTGCACACTGTTATAGTACTATTTATTTGTGAATTTTTGACATACTTAATATCGCGGCATCACTTGCGATTTTTTTTTTTTTAATCTTCAAAATAAAAAAAATAAAAAAAAAGTATATGATACATTTTAATGCTTAAATATGGCTATACCAAGTGTAATTTACAATATTTTTTATGCTTAGACCAAAACATTCTAAGAAATCACAAAGTCGTATTATCTACTTTGTGATTTTCATTTGAAATGACATGGTAAGAATTACGTTATACGTAATCTTGTCTAATGCCTCAAGTCCACATTAGCTAATGATTAATAAAACTTAATACCTAGTTATAAGGATACGTACCAAAATAATTTGGGGTACTCGCAAATTTAGCAATTAGTGCAGGATTAACTTAATGAAAGTAATTAGATAAATGTGATACCATCATTAGTCAATAACAATAAATAGTCAAACATTGGATTCACGACTTCAGTTAATTTAGAGCATTTCTAATACTAACATCTATCCTACCGTGTCTTTTTACTCAGTGATCGTGAATAATGGAAAGCATTATTACAAATTTGGATTTGTTTGTTATTCTGAGCAATCAGGATGCTTCGTCTTTCGATCATGAAATATTGTTCAACACACTTGTTATTCGACTGGGCTCTAGCCTTTCAGATGAAGACAGTGTTACCGTGAAAGAATTTTGTCGAAGATTTACACGGGCAGTTCAAAAGAGATGGTTACGATCCCACAGGAAAAGTGAAGTTTTTAGACGTGATTACAGTAATTGGCTTGAGGAAAATATTGACTGGCCAAACTGCGTGCAAACCAATTTGCTCATTCAAGAATCAACAAGTGAAAATATTTCTACTGAACCTGTACCATCAACTTCAACAATGAAATCAACTTCAACGATGACAAAAAGATCTCGAAAGCCGTTTGAAGATCTAAGTAACAAGCAGAAGAAGAGACGATCTGATGAACATATAGGCGATGACCCTAATGAAGTAGCTTATTCAGCTGCAGCACTTTTGAAAGGAGATGGTCATGAGGATATTGCATCTGTTATTGAACATATGCTCCAAAATCCAGAAGCAGCAGCAAAAATCAAGGAAATGTTGAACAAACCAGCTCCTTCAACAATATTTTCACCAGAAAAAGCACTGGGTTTGCTACTTTCATTAAAACTATCGAAATGGCAATATATCACATTAAGGGAAACGACTATTCGAGAAGGTTCAAAGGAGATATATCCGTCTTACTATAAAGTGCAAAAAGCTAAGCTACAGTGCTACCCTCCGAAGACATTTGTGAATGTAACGGATTCATCTGCTAAGATTGAACTACAAGCGTTACTAGATTTAACAGTGAACAGAATTTTTGAAACTATTCGTAGTCCTGATGCGATACAAGATAAACAATTGATATTAATATCAAAGTGGGGATTTGACGGTGCATCTAACCAAAGTAGATATAAGCAAAACATAGAGAGTGGTCAAGATGATTCCAGCATATTTATGACCTCTTTGGTTCCATTAAAGTTGACAGCTGACGGTGATACCGTATGGGTGAATCCAAAACCCTGCTCACCTAGGTATTGCCGTCCAGTCCAGTTTAGTTTTGTGAAAGAAACCAAAGACGTTGTCATAAATGAAAAAACTGCAATGGATAACGAAATTGAAGCTCTCGTTCCCTCAAAATGTCAAGGACATGAAATTAGTCACAAATTAATGATGACGATGATTGACGGCAAAATTTGTACATATCTGTCTGAAGCTAAGTCAAATGCGGCCTGCTACCTGTGTTTGGCTAAGCCTACAGAAATGAATAAGTTAGATGTCATTGCGTCAAAAACCATTTCTTCTGGTGTGTATGAGTTCGGATTATCATCACTTCATGCCCGCATTAATGTGATGGAATGTCTTCTACACATAGCGTATCGTCTCGACTTCAAAAAGTGGTCTGCAAGAGGAGAAGGTCATCAAGAGTTATTGCATTCACGAAAAAAACTCATTCAAGATCGATTCAAAGATGATCTCAACCTTTTGATTGACATAGTTAAGCAAGGATCAGGCACAACTAACGACGGGAACACAGCAAGGCGGTTTTTTGAATTTCCTGATAAAACTGCAGCGATCACTGGATTAGATGAAGACCTAATACGCAGATTTGCTGTGATTCTGCAAGCTATCACATCTGGAGAGATTGTAGACGTGCCGAAATTTAAAGAATACGCTAGAACAACCGCTGAAAAATACGTGGAACTGTACGATTGGTACTACATGTCATCAACCGTCCACAAATTGTTGATTCACGGAGGGGACATAATTGCAGAAAATGCTATTGTACCAATTGGAAGTCTTTCGGAAGAAGCTTCAGAGGCCCGAAACAAAGACTTTAGGAGGTTCAGAGAACACCATTCGAGGAAAAAGAGTAGACAAGCATCAAACGAGGATATCCTCAATATGCTTATCGTCTCTTCTGATCCTCTAATTTCTTCCACAAGACCAAAATTAAATGCCCACAAGAGGCAGACATACTTTAAGGAAACAGTAGAACTACTGAAACTTAAGGATCAGGAAGCTCCGACAGAGTTCTTAGAAGTTATATCCATTGTAGAGCCTGATTCTGAAGTGGATTCTGATGGTGACGAAGTATAAAATAAGTTAACTTTTATTGTTTATGTTAGGTTAGGTTAAGTTAATATTTTTTTTAAATAATTTGCTTTTATTTTTAATCATCCAATAGTTTACCATTTATTGTTATTGACTAATGATCACGTTTATCTAATTACCCTCATTATGGTACGTATCCTTTTAACAGGTATATAGGTATTAAGTTTTATTAATCATTAGCTAATGTGGACTAGAGGCATTAGACAAGATTACATAATTATTATGTAATTCATAATTACCATGTCATTTCAAATAAGTAGGTAATACGACTTTGTGATTTCTTAGAATGTTTTGGTCTAAGCATAAAAAATATTGTAAGTTACACTTGGTATAGCCATATTTAAGCATTAAAATGTACATATCATAAACATTTTTTATTTTTAAATTTTGACGATTAAAAAAAAAAAAATCGCAAGTGATGTCGCAATATTAAGTATGTCAAAAATTCACAAATAAATAGTACTATAACAGTGTGCAAGGATATAACGGCCATCTTAGCGATTCCAGAGATATCCTCATTTTTCATGTCAGCTCCATACATTTTTTTCTTATAAAAATTATAACTCTTCCATTTGTGCACACAATTACTTCATATGACATTTTATAGAACAGTAATGATCGGCAGAAGTCATTTCCAGCAAAAAAAATAACATTTAAGACATCGAGATCCTATGTCTTCTACAGCCGATTTTCGATCCACCGTGCGACGACCGTTTTCTGCAATATTTTATTATTATCTTTCGTCGTTGGTAATACGGTTGCGTTCGTCAAAAATTCGACAACGACCCACCACTATTGATGGCTAATTATGACAGTGACAGACAGGACAGGAAGACAACTGTAAAAAACCATTGAGATAGAAAATTTAATAAAGGTACCTCTCTAGGATGGAAGGGGGGTTCAGAATCACGTAGGTACTGAATCCATGGTTGGTATGTCCCTGCCACGCTGCACAGTTTACGATTTGACAAAACTAGGTGGACAAAAATCGGAAATGCAAGTAAACGATAATAAATGACTGTAACTTATTGGTGGAGAGGATAATAATAAAATTAAAACCAAATGTGATTTTTTATAACAATATTTATTTACTTTTTAGTAAAAAATTTAAATCTTTGTGTTTTTTGTGGCAGTTTCCTTAATAAAGTTATATATGGGTCAGATGACATCAACATATACTTGATTAAATCGTAATTCGTTCTGTGACGCGAAGTTTTTAATGTGTGGCCCAATCGCACTTTTCTGATCTCTTTATTCTTGGCTTCTGAAGCCTCCTCAGACATTTGGCCTAGAGGTATGATTGAATGTCTCATAATGTCTGCGCCATGTACTAAGATCTTGTGTACAGTCACTGGCATGTTATACCAATGGTAAAAATTTAAATATATGTCGCGAGTTTGTTTACAGTATGCTTGAAACTTGTCTGGATCAATTTCGTAGCCAGAAGCGATGACTGCAAGAATAGTCCCCAAACGTTCGATGAGGTTCTCATCTAGACCTGTGACACGCGCTGTTTCAGAACTATTGTAAAAGAAAGCCCGTGCAGTATTTCCATCGTTACTTGTACCGAATCCAGGTTTGACTTTGTCAATAATTAGACCTATTTCCTTAAACTTCTTCTGAATTTCTTCCTTTCGTTTCTTTTTCATTTCCTGCATTTGAGGTCCTCTTGCTTGCCATGCTCTAAATTCCATGCGATAAGAAATATTTAAAAGGCACTCCATAGTGCGAATATATGCATGAAGACTTGATATTCCAAATTCATACATGTTTCGATCAGGTTGACTCTGTTTTGTATTTAAATTCATTTCAGCTGAGGTTGCTTTGCAAATAAAGCATCTTTGCGTAGAACTATTCTCAGACAAGACATTGCATACTTTGCCGTCTATCATAGAGAGGATCATATGATGACTAACAAATATATTAGAGTCATTTATCTTCAGATGTGTTGGCATTAAGTCTTTTATCTGTTTTTTTATGTATTCACATTCCTTTTTAATTAATTGGTCCGTTTCTTTCTGGTAGATAAATCTTATTATTCTACAAAATCTTGGAGAAGATGGACGAGGATTTTCCCAGAGGATTTTATCATGGTCACTATCTGCCACAAGTCTCAAGGGGACCAACGATATAATAAACATGTATTCATCGGTGCTCTCTACATTTGCAAAACGTTGTTTATACAAACTATGTCCTGAAGAACCGTCACATCCCCACTTATACATCATAGTATAATTTTGCTCCTTTGTCGAACTCAACAATACTTCCCCGAGAACATTCTTACATATTCTTGTAGACGTGTGATCTAAAAGAGCTTGAAGCTGAACCTCTGCCCATGTATCACTCAATGAAATGAGTTCCACGGGAGGATAGCAATCTTTTTTGGCTCGTGCTAATTGATCATAGCAAGGATATAACTGGTATCCCCTCTCCTTAGCTTCCTGTTGTAAACTCTTATACGTATGAACCGTTAAATTATTCGAAATGAACATAGCTAACGCTTCTTCAGCAGTATAAGGCTGTTGCTTTTTCTCAGAAAACACACTGCTTCCACTTACTGAATGAATACGTCTTCGAGCTTGCTTATACGTAGTTGCACGTCTTGGTGAAGCCATTGATACTTCTTGTATTAAATCAGCAGCGTCACGTTTGCCACTCGATCTAATGCTCAATTGTGTAGCATAAGACAACTGTTCTTTGCTATATTCTCGTAACAAATTTAGGACTTTACGCGTTTTTGTCTTTTTCGAACTGTCTTCAAAACTTTTTTGCGGTCTGCCACGAACGGAACTTAATTGTGAAGGCACAGTAATCATGTCTAAAACCAAATCTTCACTGAGCCAGCCCTCATAAGAATGTAAAAACAAATCCAGCTTTCTTTGTTTACGCTCCCATTTTTCACGAATTTTTTCACTTTCATTTTTCATTAAAGCACGCAACAGCCTTTCTGCTTCTTGACTTAGGACCGGATCACCAAATGTCGTCTTCACGAAGTTAATAATTTGCGTTAAACGCCCCTTAGCGGGTATTGAACGCCAAAAATCAAATAAAGACTTTCGCTTGATGCGGGCCCCTACAACAAAAAAAAAAGAAAAGTAGATTAGCGCAAAAAAACGCAGAATTTAATGATTTACCCAAGAAAATAGGATAAATAAGGAATCTGTTAAGACTATAACCATGATCTTGCCGCATATTGCAACATACTTTATGCTTAAGAATACTTTTGAATACGGGAAAAGTATGTAATTAAAACTGTGATTTTTAAAAGCCTGACATTATTATCTAAATTAAGCAATACATGATAAAATTATAACTTAATAGAAAGATTATTACCTCCGATTGAAGATTCCATCACTAAAAAATTTTCGATACCACACAAAACACTCAGAAACATGCAAACACGATGACGTTACCGGTCGCACTGAGCGCGCACTCGACTACCTGCGATCGGAAGGGTAACTTTGGCTATTGTTATCGAAAGGGTCGCCGTGTTCAGGAATGATTGCTTTGTGTTATGTGTTGCCAGTGTTATTCAAGATTAAGAAACAAGTGATAAAATGTATTTATTTAGAAATTTTACTTTTATGTTTTTGTCCACCTAGAATAATCAGATCGTAAACTGTGCGCTGTATACAATGTCGCCCATAGGCATGTGCCCGTCCGTATTTTTCTGAATATTCATGACAAATTATCAAAAATTAACTTTAAAAGAGGGGCCTATCTTTATTTTTTCTTTTCAATATCCTGCTATGATTTTATGGACTTACACTTGTGTTTTTTAAATAAATACTGTAGTTTTTTTAGAAAAAAAAATTTCACCTCCGTTTTTTTTTCATAGTCGACAAATTTTACTAAAAATGTCAGTTATTCCGTTATAATAACTCGGATTTTAGAAATAATAAACAGAATCTAAATCGAGCCAATAACATAGGCGATATGGCTGTAAATATTAATCACGCCGACAAAGTGGTAAAACAAAATCAGGTATTTTTTTTAGGGTACCTCCTCTACATGTAAAGTAGGGATGTTTTATTTTTGCTGTCGTCTATCCCATAATGTGGGGTGTCGTTGGAAACGTCGTTCAAAAATATTGTGGGTGTGTGAATATAATTTTTCAATTCAGGGATCCGTTTGCGAAATATTAATGAATCTTTAAAGTATGTACAAATTTTAGTTAGTCAAGTGTCCCCCCCCACCAGCTAAATGGTTGAACTTGGGATTTGTGAAATAATTCACAGCAGTAGTATATATAACGAAATTAAAAGGAAAACTATCACAGCTAAGTAGGCTGTACAGGTTAATCAACAACAATGTTAAGTTTGTTCTTGGGATAAATTCATCACAACTACGGAACCCAACGGACCCTTCATTGTACGTGGTCACACACACTAATAAATATTAAATCAAGCTCTATGAAAAGTGGGTGAACTTTATTGAGTTCGACGAGCGTGCATAACGCAGCGTACTGAGCGCGCCTCGGGCGATTGTTATTTCTCTAGTCCCTTGAGACTTAACTTAGGAAACCACTTCAATAAAACTCAAAATAAATTATGACTCCAACTTTATAATAAAAGGCGGGCTTAACGAACTATTACAAACAAACGGGTATTTAAAAAATACAACATTGTATCTCTTATATACCTATTCTCGTTACTTGCTAATGTATTACATCTAGATATAATTAATTAGAATCTTATATAAACCTATGTACACAGTAAAGTACGTAAAATACACGCCTATTTACATCAACGCTTAAGAAAATAATAATATTCAGAATCATTTCAAGTTATCAGTGGTAATGTTACAAACTTATGAAATCAAAGTATTGGCCCCAACAAAAAAAAACTAGAAAATCATCAAAATTATTGGCTACTTGATAATAATCGGGGGAAAATAAAACAACAACGTTGTGTGTGATAAGCTTCTACCATTTGAGTCAGCTTAAAAATCAAGAAACACTAGAACACTAAAAATACTAAGCTTACTGAATAACTTCAAATTAAATCGTCTGATGTTGATAAATATTATGTCAGCGTAAAATTATACTTTCGTTAAATTAGGAAACATTTCACAAACATAATATTATCACAAAATATTTAAAAAAAACATGTCCATTATTGTCCATTGCAAATTCACTGGAGCCAGACTCACTCATGCACTACATTAACAAATAAAGACGAATATACCGATGTAAACCAACAAAGCGCTAGTATAGTATAAATCTTAAGCTATGGTCCGAACAGAATTTACATTAAAACCGACGGTAAGAGGATAGCGTAATTATTACTAACTTAGTCCATATGTAACTTAGTCTGAATCAGTTATGTTACGAAGTTTGAAAAAAAAAAATCATCTGCAGTACAAAATTAATACAGCTTGCGTATATGTCAAAATAAAATAGATACTGTCGTAGAAAAGGGGGCTGGAATGCGTAGCAGCGTGTCGACCTATCACTCGATTGTTTTTTATAATTTGAACATTAGAAATCGTCACATAATAGATGTTTTAAAAACGCAAGGGGAACGCACTTACGTGCGCGAGTTACATAGTCTAGTCTTCGAATCTTATAGAGTGAACCCCTGTATCGATCGCGCCGCCGCGATATGAGCCCCTTTTTTTCTTAGTCTTCTCATGCTTGAACGACTTGCCACGTGTGTGTTTCAAGTCTTGATTAGCACGCTCACCCCATGACCCGCGTGAACCCCTCTAGAAAATAAATTTCCAACATTATGACTTGTAATATTAGATTGTACGCAATGTAGTCGCTGACTGTTCACAAACCTATCCATGAAATCTATATAAGGCGTAATTTACAAAAAAATATGACCAGTGCATTTCAGTAGTCTAGAATTAAATAGAAAATATGTTTTAGTCTCACCTAATTTAATCAAATACTATTTTCTTGTTTTGGGAATCCCCACCCTCAAAACTTTTTCTATCATTGAAACCTCCTTTGTTGAACCCTCCCCTGTCTCCTCCCCAGGAGTTACGGTCCCCGCGACCTCCACGGCCTCCTCTACCTCCGCGATCTCCACCGCGGCCGCCCCTGTCGAACCCGCCGCGCCCTCCCCTGTCGAAGCCTCCGCGACCACCCCTGTCAAAGCCGCCCCGGCCACCCCTGCCGCCACGTCCGCCTCTATCATTGAACCCTCCGCGGCCTCCTCGATCTCCTCCACGGCCTCGGAATCCCCCTCTACCCCTATCATTGAAACCCCGACCCCGATTGAATCCGCCACGTCCGCGCTGGTTCCAACCTCCAGACTGATTGCCTTCTGTTTCCTCGTCGTTTTCTCCGCCTTCTTGGCTTTCACCCTCCTGATTGAGAGAGAAGCACTATATTATAACCAAGACAACCCTATGTGATGCTGATGAACAAATTAATCCATAAAGTAAATGCCCAAAATGTTATAGCAAGCCACTGGCAATGAAGCCATGGGCGAAAATGTCCAAGTTAGGCATAACATAGAGTTGCCTTGGCTTCTCAAACTTTGGGGCATTTACCTTGGCGTCGAATGAGTTATCCTTAAGTCTAGGATCAACTTCTACAGGTTTTGATGCCACTCGGCGGAAGGGAGCTGCCTTACCCGATCCATTCTCTTTTTCGTTGGGAGTTGACACACTAACTGTACCCTAAAATTTATTTCAGTGTTAAAGTCCATATAAATAAGAAGTTGGTAAAAAAAAGGACATTAAATATGGTATAATCTATTCTGACAACAGCTACAGACTATACCTGTCGCGACCTTCACAACCCACAATACAATAAATTCCCATCTACACTAGTATTATAAAGAGCAAATATTTGTATTTTTGTTTGTAATGAATAAAGCGGAAAATAGTAAATTATACACTATAGCTGATTTCAAAAGATACAAACAAAGTGGGTATGATTTCAATTTCCTCATCCTATAGCGGTCCACTGATGGACAAAGGCCTCTCCAGTTGCGACTCACAGAGCTGAGATCCTCAGCCACATATCCATTAATTACCAGCCAACTGGTGATGAATGTCCTCTAACTAGCCTGTAGGTATCATAAACTTAATTTTAATGTTTACCTTTACAAAATTATTGTAGGGCTTCTTGGCAGGTGCACCTGAATCTCCTCCTGACGCTTTCCTCTTTTTACCTGGTTGAAATTCATTTTCAGCCTGGAACATAGTTTAACAGAATGATGAAAATGTTTTGTGTATTTGATTGAGTGGTGTTTAAAACTACATTACTTAAAGTAATGTAGTTTAGCACTGCTCAAAGCCAAATCATTCTGAATGCCTTTAATTTTTTTCTATATATTTACCTGATCATTGGATTCTTTCTTTGCCACTTTAGCAGGAGGAGCATCTTCATCACTATCATCACTGTCATCAGAAGACTCGGCTTTCTTGGCTGCGGGTTTTTGTGCTGGTTTCTGTTTTGGTTCATCGTCATCACTTGAATCATCATCTGAGGATTCTTGCTTCTTTGCAGCAGGTTTAGGTTTAGCTGCACTAACCGGTGTCTTAGGAGCAGGCTTAGACGGCTCCTCATCACTGTCATCACTATCATCTGAAGATGACGCCTTTTTAAGTGGTGCCTTTGTTGGAGCTTTAGCCGGCGTCTTTTGAACTGCTTTAGGCTTTTCGTCTTCACTGCTGTCATCACTATCAGATGATGACTCTTTTTTAGCTGAAGCCTTAGTAGCTGGTTTCACAGGTGTGGGTGTAGGTTTCTGAAGAGCTTTCTGTGGTACTTTTTTATCTTCATCACTGTCATCACTATCATCACTGTCATCAGAAGAAGACTCTTGTTTCTTAGCTGGTGTAGCTTTAGCTTGAGGTTTAGGTGCAGGTTTTGCAGCAACCTTTGGTTTTTCATCTTCACTGCTGTCATCGCTATCTGATGAGTCTGGCTTCTGTTTGGGAGCAGGTGCCTTTGCTGGAGTCTTCTGTTTAGGTTTCTCATCTTCACTGCTGCTGTCATCATCAGACGATTCTTGCTTCTTAACAATTTTGGGTGCAGCTACACTAGGTTTCACTGGTTGTTTTTTCGGTTTAGATGTGGCATTGTCTTCACTGCTGTCACTATCATCTGATGATTCTGCCTTTTTAGCTGGAGTAGCTGCTAGTTTGGGCTTGACCTGAAAACACATTTATTTTCAATTTGATCTCAATTTAATAACTATTTAATTTATTGTGTTTTTAATTGTATTCAGAGGTAGTGACGAATAAGTTTAGTTTAAAATCATAGTGATTCATTCACAAGTTCTCATCATTATAATTGTTAGATTACCAAGGCAAAATTTATTATAATAGTTCAAACTTACTTGTGTTTTTGGTTTTTCATCCTCAGAGCTATCAGAGTCTGAAGATTCTTGTGTTTTTTTTGCAGCGGCAGCCTTGCCGTTAACTTGTGCAGCTGTTTGTTTTTGTGGCTTCTCATCTTCACTGGAGTCGTCATCAGAACTAATAAGAGAGGACTTAATTAATTGGAGTACATGCTAGATTTTTACGATTTACATAAAGAATTTCAACTAAATTATACAGGAAACTCAACCCACCATAATGCCATGGATAAAAAGACAGATTATTAATTTTGTTGAAACTTATAAGCTGGAAAGCACATCACCAGCATAAGTGCGTCGCTTTATTTGAACAGTGATAGGTTATACTGTTAACCTTTAAAATTCAAAACAATGTGATCATAACCTTAAATATATAAATATTTTAATTACCTTTCAGCTGCTGGTTTTTTTGGCTTCTTGACTTTATTATATTCCTGAATTATTTCTGTAAGTGAAGGCAGGCCCTTGACACGAGGTTTCTAAAAGGAAAAACATTGCCCAACATTATAACGAATCTTCAGTCTCAACAGCTCTTTGATTAGCTATTAGGCTAGCCTTAGCCTTAAGTATAATGAGGAAACAAAAGGTAAGAGTTTCTATCGCTATCTGCTAAATAAATTATCAAAAAATACCGCGAGGATACTTCGAACCGAAGGAGCTAGATTTTACAAAATGTCGCGTCGAAGAATTAAAATGTCCGTCGTAATGTGGCGATGGATTTTTATTATATTTGTAGATTACACATCCCAAACTGCTATTGAATTACTAGATGAACCGAACAATAAAACAACTGTTAGGGCAAAACATTGTCGCGAGGTTTTCGAGCACGTGTGATGGCCGGCCACACGTGGTTTTTTTGGTGATGACTGATGATGAAACTTACCGCTTTCGTTTTCTTCAAAAAGTCTTGAGCTAGCGATTTGTCTATATTTTGTAGAAATTGATGAACTATTGAAATAGCTTCAGCTTGCACTTCTGCGGGGACTCCCATTTTTGCAATTTTAATAAAAACTTAGTAGCACGGCAACGCAACGCCACCGTTTGTCACAGATCACACGCACAGATTAAAAATATAAAAAAAACATGGCAACTGGGGTTGCGAAAATACAAGAAACAGTGTTACCATTTATTTTATTAATAACAAACTTTACCGATGTTATATTTCACATTGTATAAATATTATAAATTGAAAAAATGTAAATAGTATGGATTTTTATCCTAATGGCTCACGGTACACATAGTGCCGCCGGCACTGCCGCCGTCTGCCACTGGGCAAGCCGAGGCACGTCCGCCCTGCTGCCGCACGAACCCGCACAAAGGATCGCAAATGAAATGGAGGCGCAAAATCCCAGGCACGTGCCGCTTGGCAAAAGCCGGTGGTAGTGCCGCCGGCACTGTGTGTAGGAGGTTTTATAAAAACTGGAAGACTCGCTACCGTCCTCCTCCCTCAATACTTTAAGTGTGTGTTTTGTTGGAGCTAAAGCTCAGCTTAGTTAGAAAGAAAGAAAGAAAGAATAATGTTTATTTCTCTTGTTTAGTTCTCTATTTTGCCACATTCATTTAGTTCCATGTCGGACTGTATGTCTCTCAACTATCTCATTCTTTTTTGTGAATCTGTGTGCCTTTGCCTACTGGTGTATTTTATTTATGTGATGACAAGTAGCAGCACCAGCACCGATAACTTTGGTTGAAGATTTATTTTATGAATTTTGTTTTAGTAAATTATATTATTAATTGCTGTGTGTTATGTAGGAAGGAATGTGAATAACCAGTCATCATCAACAGTGTACATACTATAATTAAAATCGTACTTATGAGAAGTTACTTATTAGATTGGGATGTGAGCTGACATGTTTTTAGATGTTTGCTTTGTCGATGTCCAATGTGATCCGAAGAAAATCTGTGAATATAAGTAGGCTCAATTGAGCATTAAAAATATAGTATACCATAATGCCTGTTCAGCAAATTAATGTGAAAAACTCGTCGGATATTGAAAGTTGGGAATGGGGAGGTGGATGTGGCCGAGAGGTGATACGGACGGGGTCAGGGAGCAGCCGCACGTCATGTAGCAACTCCAGCGGAGATATTTGCCGCATATGTCATTGTGAGAGCGAACCTCACAACCCCCTACTGGCACCATGTTATTGTTCAGGTCAGTGAAAATATATATTATGCTACATGTACCTACCTCACCAAGAAGTCCTACATGTAGCGAGGATCAAGTGAATTACACAGCTGTTCTCTGTTTACATTTAATGTTATTTGACACATTTAAATATAAAATTTAACTCAAGAACAGAGCCAATTACTGTGAAGGACAAGGGTTAAGATGTTAGTAAGAATAATTGAAAATCAATAGCATTAAAAAAGCAAGATAAACAAAGTGGGTGGTGCTTTAAGTTTAGCAGATTATATTATCTCTAAAACTAACCAATAATAACATACTATTTTATTGTAAACATTCATTCATAAGTTGAATATACCAATCAAGTTTAATTCTGTTATACTTAAACTGTTTAAAAATGATTTTTGAAAAGGGATGGATAATGTTACTAAGCATTATTTTTTACTTAGGTTTTTTAAATAGAGAGAAGACAAGACATCCTGAGATACACACACTTGTAGTCTTTTTACAATAATTTAATAAGGAGAACCTATAACATAATGACACTACTTTTGAGGTAAATTGTCGAGAATTGTTATTTCCTACTAAAGTTCTGACTATAATTCAAAACCAACAGGCAAATCTATTGCTAATACAAATACAGATACAGTATTCCCAATAAAATTAATTAGGTACAATAAATTATCCTTTTGTGACATAAATGTTAGGTTTATATTATCTGAAACTTGTTTATTTATTTTAAATCGAATAATAAGTCCATAAAGATGCATTATGCAAAATCATGACTAATACCAACAATTAGCAATGTTTGCAACTTTGCAATGACAAACTATCAGTATTACATATTTGTACACTGCTCAGCAAATTACATTATGCATTGTTTATTATTTTACTTCCATTGTTTATTCATTGGGAACATTTTTGAGAATGTTTTGAAATAATTGCACCATTCAGGGGTAAAATGTAGGAATAATCATTTACTGAACCTTGGGAAATATTCAGAAAGTCCTAGTCCTGGTTACTTGAATGAGTCACCCTCAAAACTCAAAAACAATTATTAAAATTATTCTACTTTCCGTGTGGTTAGTGACTAACCTGGTGTTAGAGTTTTAAAGCCGCCCATGGGCCTCTGACTTGACTTCATTTGCCGTCGAGAAATATCTCTCAGGCATGCCGTTTCTGCTGGGGTTGTGGGAAAGTCCGAAAGGGATACTGTGGCCCCTGGCAATGTACAGGCAACTGAATTGTAATGTATTGCAATGTACGCTCCACCCAGAGTGGGAGAAGTTATTTGATAATTTCCCAAAATCAAAAAAAAAAAAGGCATGCCGGTTTCCTTACAATGTTTTCCTTCACAAATGATGATTAAAATTATATAAATAATATAAATTGATTCTAGTTTCCCCTTCCAAAAGGTATTTTTGTGTGGTATCCTTATAGACTACTGATTTTGTTATGTATGCCATAGTAATCAATGGACGACAATAAATTCAAGTATTAATACCATCAAGCTATGCCAAATTACAAAGTAAAAAAAAAATCAATAAAAGTTTTCTATGATTTCATATTTAGTAAAATATTCAGTAAAGCTTTTCTATGGTGACTCATTACAAAGTAAATTTTAATACTTGATATTAATCGGCAATCAGTATATAGCTTTTTTATGACTACTGATTACATACTCTGGATTATAATTCATTGATGTAAAAGCATAATTTGATTCAGGGACATTGTATGTCTTCGATGCATAAGAGACCCACTTGCTGGATTGTGCACCTGCATTTTTGAAGATCTAATAAACATCACCAATGATGTAATGAATGTGGCTATCTACTAGGCACAAAAGGCTTCTTGGAAAGAAGAAGGAGTAGGTATAAAATTCAGACAGGTGTGAGAAGAATAGGAAGAAGAATAATAAATTTTTCTGATAATTAAAAACATGGATGATCAGAAATGATCAAATGATGGATGAAATAAATGCTTTGAGTTTGAGTTGTTTATTCTCAATTCTGACTCATTCAAGAAGCCTATAAAAATTAGGGAACTGAACTCTGAAGCCTGAGCACATTATTTCCACAACCGGTTATGGTACAATATATTGTATTGAAGGTCTCACCTAACTGATTGTGAAAATACTGTATCTAGGTATAATAGTAATGTAAGCTTCATATGACATTGACATGGTAATAACATTGCTAAATTGTGCTACATTTGCATAAAGAACACTGAAAAACTGCACAAAAAAGAACCTTATTCTCGTCTTAAATAGTCTTTACTCAAAATTATTTGAATAATAATAATACTTTACGTGATCTACATACATAATGAGGGAAATGACATTGAACTAAAAATAACTTGTTACATAACTTAAGTGTTTACATATTATGTTCAGTAATTATAATTGTATGATGTGTGTTGTTGCAGGAAGTTTGAAATATGTTCATCAGAGCTGTTTACAACAGTGGTTGACTGCATCGGAGACAAGATCTTGTGAACTCTGCAAGTTTAACTTTATCATGCATACCAAAATAAAGCCATTTAATGAGGTATACAATCACAATCTATTTTCAATTTATATTTACCAGCCAATTTGATTTATTCTTCTGACTGTAAAGATGATCATCTTTGGATCATCTTTTATGGATGTGAGATCTCACATCCATTTTATTTAACCAATTATAAATAATTATGGCCACTTACTGAGTCTAAACAATATAAGTTGTACAGTCAACCAAAGAGTTATTAAACAGGCAAAAATATTCATCTTTCCAGCACGTTGCTAATATTCGTTATTTGGTTTCGATTTTGATATCGAACAGTGATATTTTGATACTGCTATTACTTTACTAGCCCCCAAATAAATACATTAAAATAGTGCTAAAGTGATGTGCCTACCTACATGTCTGTTCCTAATCTCAGGCGAGTGATCACACAAGAGACCCAAGCTAATCTGGTCAGATATTTCCATATCTTTCAGAGCGTGGCTTCCCTCTGCAAAATCGCTATTTTACTCATGAGTGGATCTCATTCATTATAAATACATACATCTTATATGCTGTATTTACAATTTGTTTGACTAACTATAATACGTGTGTGACATGTGCAGTGCACTGCACATGTCACACACCGTCGTGTTTCAAAACGGTTGTTTTCAAATATATATTTTTTTAATATTTGGAGTGAGTCTAGGGTCGCAGCGCAGGTAGTTGTTGACCATCAAAGCATTCCTTTGAGATTTTATTGCTCTTGACTATGACATTGGATTTTGAGCCTTATAGCTTCGAAGTCAAGTGTACTTTTGTGTTTATTTGGGTGGTAAAGTTGAGATTATTAAGAAGGCTCCTAGCGAGATTTACAAGACAACTAAAATGGATAGAAGCCAGACGAAGTCAATGGAAACAGCAACGTGTAACATAGCATAGCAGTGACATAGAAAAGAGTCGGGAAAGCAGTTGACCCCGCCACAAGATGCACATGTGAAGCTGGACATGAAACAATCAGGCGGCGACGTCGTTAAAAGATGTCCATCCATATATAATTATCACCCATCTCTCCACTAGTCCATTGCCTACTCAAGGATGCATATCCGGTATGGCTCGCAAATCATTCCTTATCCTCAAGGCATGTCTTTCTTATCATTACCGTGCCACCCGGTCTACTCCCTGATACGCAATGGCCTCTGTAGCTCTATGCAACATGAGGCTCCAGGGGCTAGTGCAAATCTTGGGGTTCATTCGATTTATCGAGTCTGGTTAAACCACGCCGGGATCGGTTCATTTAATTAATTAATTAATTCATTCATTCCAGCACACTGCCAGTATTCAATTGTATTGTGTGTGTATTAAGCTTGAGGTACACTAAAAAGAGTGATGTAAAAGACTTGAATACTCAGCACACTCATAACATTGTTTAGTAGTTTCAATTAAGTTGCCCATATAATTATTTCTTCGTTTGACTGTACTGTCGATACAAAAAGAAGAATAATTAAATTATATACGAAAAACCTGTTGTTTTTTATATAATGCTTTGACGTACAATGATGACAGACTCGTTGGTCTAGTGGTGGTAAGCGTGAGGTGCTGGGTTCGATTTCTAGGTCGGCCAAAGTGTTATTGGGTTTTTCCATTAGGAATTTCCCAGTAGCAGCCCGGAGTCTGGGTCTGTGCCTAGTTGGTGGCAATAAGCTCGCTTCCTATTACAAGGGACTTGAACATAATTGGAGAAATGTGGGTTTTAGCACATCTCTGCCCAACCCAATTTTATCTTATGTCATGGATATGAGTGGTGTTTGTTTCCAGTGGCGACTGCTGGAGATGTCGGGTGTGGAGCGTCGTCGGTTGTGCTGTGCCGTGCTGTTCCACTGTGTGGCCGCGCTGTGCGTCATGTGGTCACTGTTCGTGCTTATTGAACGGGCCGTGGAAGAGGTGAACCGCGGCATGATCGGTATGTATTCACAAATATAACTACTTTCTTATATTTTAGTTGTCAGTTTTTGAGAAACCAATTAGTAATGTTCCTTGTGGTTTATTTTATTATCGTAAAAAAAAAACACTCCAAAGTGAAAAATAACTTTAATTTTGGAAGTCGGTAGCATAAAACGAAAATACAAATCCACCAACTTATATGATTAATTTAAAAAAAAATGTTAATTTAAAAGTGAAAAATAAAAACTTTTTATAAATGTTAATTTATAAAAAGTTTTTATTTTTCACTTTATATTTGTTTCCTTCACAAAGTTGTATACCACTAAATGCTAAAAATACAAAGTGTTCAAACTGTTTAATATTATAAAATCAATCAACAATCACAGCCGAATCAATATTAACATATATATTAATATGCATAAATAATATATAGGATCGTTATTAGCCGCGAGACTAAGCAGACGTGTTTTTTGTGTTGATTGTAACGATATTGATTTAAGTAATAACGAATAATGTTATTGCAATAATTTGCGGAGTCAGTTTATTGTGTAAGTGACGAGTGTGACTAATAACTTTTTTTGTTGTGAAAGATGAACTAAATAGTTTATAAACAATCAACGTTTTGGGTGTTAGTAGTATGTCTAACCCAGGAGATAGCCCCTTCGGCCGCAGTCAATTGGTACGACGAAGTCCTCCACCGACGTCATCGCCTGCCCATCAAAACCAGACAAGGGAACCAGCGCCGCCAGCAGCCACGGAGAACGAATTACCGACTGAAGTCGTCTCTACGGCGGAGCTTCAGAGATGGCTTGGGTCCATCGACACAATTTTGACCGAAATTTGCTCAATTGTGGCGGACGGAAAAATGAATTCCGACCAAAAACTCCGTGTCACCAATCTCTGTCGAAAAGTCAACCATGGGACGTCTCAGATGGCCGTGCTGTACCAATCCCTGAAGCAGAAGTCCATCCAGGCGCACACAACCATCCAGCACCTTCAAGTGCAGCAGAATGTTGCGGAATCCCTTTGCCAGTTTAAAGAAGTCGTCGAAACGAAGATGAGCCGAACCGAACCAGAAAGTACTTCCTATGCTAACATGGTGAAGACAGGCTCTGATAAATTTATTCGCCCAGCAAATCTCAGTTCGGTCGCTATATATCCCAGCGATAAAACCAAAACCAGTGACGAAACCAAGTCGTTGGTACAAAAAATTATCTCGCCAGAGGAATTAAAACTCCATGTTCGTGGTCTAAGGAAAATTAGAAACGGAGGTGTCATCATTAGGACGGATAACAAAGACGATATTAATAAATTAAAAAGTTCACAGAAGCTACTTTCCTCAGGCTTTACAGTTGAAGAACCATCTAAACGCCGTCCCAGGATTGCTATCATTGGTGTCCCCATAGCCCTGACCGAAAAAGAGGTATTTGATTGCATTTACGTCCAAAACTTGACAGATAAATTGCCGAACATTACTCGTGAGTCCTTTTTAGAAAGTATAAAATTGAGCCATAAGTCAGGAAAAAAAGATCGTCCTACGTGTAATTATATATTGGAAGTTCCTGCTAATATCAGAAAAATTATTATGGACCAAGGCCGAATTTTTATAAATTGGACATCATGTCCAGTGAGAGACTTCACGATTGTGACCAGGTGTTTTAACTGCCAGCAGTTCGGACACGCAGCCAAATTTTGTAGAGAAACGAGCCCTACCTGCAACCTCTGTGGCGAAACAGGACATTCTTTCAAGGACTGCAATAATAAAGGTTCTCCGCCTCAATGTGCGACCTGCAAACGCTTCAAGAGGAAAGATGATCATCCAACTGGTGATGTAAATTGCCCAGCACGTAAATATGCAGAAGACAACTACATTAATTCCATTGACTATGAAGGCGCCTAGGAGCGCCGCCGACTACCTAGTCAATTCAGCACATAGATAGTAGGTTAACTTATACATATATTTTTACTTTTTTTATGGCTAATCAGCTAATCTGTGATCTAGATGAGTTTTCCGTGTCTGAAGCTAAAATCTGTAATGTTGAGGAGTGCAAAAACATCGTCTACACCGGAGATAAAACATTGACTCTACTTACACAAAATATACGCAGTATAACCCGAAATTTTAATGGTTTCCAAGTTTTGTTACAAAATCTTGATATAAGCTGCGACATTATCGTTCTAACAGAATGTTGGTTATCCAAACAAACGGCCAATTTACCATCTCTCGATGGCTTTAATCTTCACAAAAGCGTTAGAACATTCAACCAGAATGATGGCATAGTGGTTTATATTAAAAATAATTTAAGAACATTAGTAGATGAACCCCATTTTCTAGACTGCAACTGCTTAGTGATTAAAATGATTCCTGATACAGTAATCATGGCTATTTATAGGCCTCCATCCCAAAGTATTGATGGGTTTTTGGATTCGCTTAATAGTAACTTAGGAAAATTATCTTCGTTTAAAAATATCATACTGATAGGTGATATCAACATAAACATAGCTGCCGAAAAAATCGATACTCATTCACATAATTACCTCAATATCTGCTCATTTCATGGACTTTTACCAGGTCATTATCACCCTACCCACCAGAGCGGCTCTTGTCTAGACCATATCCTTTTAAAATCGAAAAGTCCATCCAAAACATTGGTTACTAATTCGTCACTAACCGATCATCAAGCTGTTTTACTAACATTACAAATATCCTCACCTAGAAATAACTGCATGCGCAGCTATACTAAACTCAATATGACGAGTCTTGAAACCGACTTACGCGGTATTAATTTTGACCCCGTTTACGATTCACATGATCCAAATGTTTCTCTACAATATTTTGTCGATTTGTTACAATCAACAATAAGGAAAAATACATTTACTAAAGTAATACCTAGAAAATATAGTAATATTAAACCATGGATTACGCCAGGACTTGTTCGCTGTATTAGAAATAGAGACAAACTTCACCAAAAATCGAAAAACGCACCGGATAATGAACTACTATCAACTACTTACAAACGATATAGGAATTTCTGTAATAATCTGTTGAAAAAGCTAAAAAACCAATATGATCGAAGTCAACTTCAGAAAGCAGGTACAAACAGTAAACTTATATGGAAATTCATAAAAACTAACACTTTTAGGTCCAAAAATCCGGAAAGGGCGCTTGATCTTTTATCTTCTGACCTAATCCCAATCGAAGCAGCAAATAAAGCTAACAACTTCTTCATTAACGTAGGAAAAAACTTAGCAGAAAAAAACCTATTATCTAATAGATGCTTTTCCATTCAAAGCAAAACTAATACATATGCAGCACGAAACTCTTTTGTCTTATTAGATACTGATCTTAATGAGGTTGTAAGTATAATAGATGGATTAAAGGAAATTTGTGCCGTAGGTTGTGACGACATACCTAATAGCATACTCAAAAGATTTAAATACGTCATTGCCCCTCCTTTGACTCACATTTTTCAGTTATGTTTAACAAAAGGAATATTTCCTAAATTGCTTAAAAAAGCCGTAGTCACCCCTGTGTTTAAAGCTGGAGACAAAAATTGTTTAAATAACTACAGACCAATTTCAGTTTTAACAGGCCTCTCAAAGATTTTGGAAAAAATTATAAACAGCAGATTAGTAAACTATCTTGAAAGTAGTAAATTACTCTCTGATCATCAATTTGGTTTTAGGCCTAAAAGATCAACAAGTCAAGCTGTTCACCATCTGACAAATTTTATAAGCACAAACTTGGATAACGGCATGCATACCATAGGGATATTTTTAGACCTTGCCAAGGCTTTTGACACAATTTCTTGTACTTTGCTTATAAACAAGCTGGAAATGCTGGGAATACGGGGAATACAATTGCAACTATTATCTGATTACCTTACCGACCGCCTTCAGTGTGTAAAAATAGGTCAATGGATGAGTTCTGAACTTAAAAATAGCTGTTATGGAATCCCACAAGGCAGTATTTTGGGTCCTACTTTGTTTTTAATCTATATAAATGACCTGTGCAATTTGAAACTCCATAAGGGTGTAATTATGTCATATGCGGATGACACAGCTCTACTGTTTGCAGCTGAATCAAAGGCCGAGGTCTATGAGGTAGCACAGAATGGTTTTAATACTGTGTCTAATTGGCTTCATAAAAATCTCTTAACTTTAAATACAGATAAAACCAAGTACCTATTATTTACAATGAGAAACACTAATCCAACGCTTACTAATCTAAACATTCAAGCGCATAACAATTGTAATTTACATTATGCTGACATTGCATGCACTTGTCCCACTTTAGCTAAAACCGATCATATCAAATATCTAGGCGTCACGATTGACACAAACCTGAATTTCCGCAAACACATCGATTTATTATGCACCAGAGTACGTAAACTAATATACATTTTTAAAAATTTACGTAACATTGCCGACTGTAAATTAATTAGGCAGGTTTATTTGGCGTTGTGTCAATCTATTATTACCTACTGTATAACTTCCTGGGGTGGGGCCGCTAAATCAATTTTACTCCACCTAGAACGCGCCCAAAGAGCAGTTTTAAAGGTTGCTACTTTTCGCCCATTTAGTTTTCCTACACACCAGCTTTATATGGCATGTAAGGTGCAAACAGTACGTCAATTATTCGTTTTGAATGTAGTTTTATTCCAACACACTGAACTCTATTTTAACCCAGTACCTTCAGATAAGAGAAGAAAAGATTTGGTTTGTGCTAACTCTCAGACTAAACATGCTTTTGCTAATCGTTTTTATTTATTTTTAGGGCCCTACTTGTATAACCAGTTTAACAGAGTGCTAAAGATTTATAGTTTAAGTTATAATAGGTGTAACTTATTAGTACAGGAATATTTGTCAAAACTCAATTACGCAGACACGGAAAAACTACTAGAAATTTTAAAATAATAGCTCTATCTATCTACTGTATATTAAGTCTCTTCCTTTACCTAATTAATAACAGTGTCCACTTTAACTTCTTTAATATTATTTGTTAATTTATTTAAACATAATATATCTTAAGTAATCTAGTTTTAAAATAATATACCCTAATTAATGTTGACTCTTTAAGTCATTGAAAATATCATGTCGTCTTTTTAATTTAGCTTATTAAAAAACCTATTGTTGTCTGCTTTTTAAATGTTTGATGTAAATTGATGGCCTGAAACACAGGTTTTTCATAAACCTAGATCAGGCAGGTCTACATTACAGTTAGAATTTAATTTTCCTCGATTGTAATTAATCTAAATCATAATTTTACTTTAAACTTGAATAAATTTATTATTATTATTATTATATTATTATATAGAAAAAAGACGAATTTTAACACCATAATATGATTACTCAAAGGTCACGGTCGGTCAATATACGTGGAATATTCTATTTAAGATTATCGACCCAGCTGTCATCATTTGTAACGGGTTTAATAACAACTATTGGGAAGACTAAATAACATTTTGCATTCTCATACAATTTTGGCGAAAATACAGTAATTTGCTTTTTAGATTCAAACAAGTATTATACATTTGAACAGTCAGAAATTAAATATTAACCTGATTATTATCTCCTGAATGTATGAAAGAAACAATTTTTCATGTTCACAAATTTATAATAAAACGATGACGTGTTTCAGCATGGCCTTTTTGGACGAAATTGGTAGTAGTAGCTGTGGGATTCACTGGCGGCGCCGTTTTTATGTATATACAATGCCGTCAATATCTGCATCTTTGCAACCGTTGGCGTGCTCACAACAGGTATTTCTGTCGCTACGTTTCTTTATATGACTATATTTTTTAATTTTGTTGAAATAAAACAACTCAAATCATTTATTTTCTTTAGAATATTGTTAATTCAAAACGCGCCAGAGAAGATCCCGATCGGCGGCGGGTCCCCGCCGGTGCGCGTGAAGCGGCGCGAGCGCAGCGCGCGCGGCCAGGTCGTGGCCAACATCGAGCCGCCGCCGCCGCCCGCCGCCTACCACGAGGAGGACGAGAGCGGCGGCTTCGAGACCTACCGCGGCAACCCGCACCGCCGCCTGTCCGCGCTGGCCGACGAGCTCGTGCGCGAGCACGACGACGCGCGCCGCTCGTCCGACACGCGCCTGCCGCCCGAGGTGAGTGCCCGGTGAGCCCCGGCCGCCGCCCCGCCGCGCGCTCTGACGCTCCCGTGTCCGCAGGGCGGCGTGTACCACATCAGCGTGGACCCGCTGGAGGCCGACATCCGCTCGCTGCTGGCGCTGGAGGCGCGGCGCGCGGCGCGGGCGGCGCGCTCGCTGCCCAACCTGCCCGACCTGCCCAACCTGCCCGACCTGCCCGACCTGCCCGACCTGCCCGCGCTGCCCGACCTGCGCGCGTCGCGCGAGTCGCTGCTGCCGCCGGGCGTGCCGGCCGCCTCCTGAGGCCCGCTGCTGCTGTACCCGGACGACACGGTGTACTAGCGGCCGCGCTCCAAGTGATCGGTGCTGTGCGTTATGCGACGGTGTTGCGTGTACATAGTGACGTGGATAATGTAAATAGTAATTATCATAATAATAGTTCAGGCGTCGCTCGTTTAAAGCCACCGTATGACCGCCCGTTAGATACTTATTCCTTATCTTTGCATTTTGTACCGTTACGTCCATATGTGTACATAACGTAAACAAATTTTACTCCGTGTTTTTTTCGTAATAGCAACATAAGTACCTAAATTAAGATTTGATAGTAGACAGCTTGCAAAATAGGGTATAATACTGTTGCCAGAGGGAATCATTATGCCTAGTAGGAAATTATCCATAAACTTTAATCCCAACCATATTTAACATTGTAAAGATACTCCAGCCTTCCAAAAACAATTATCACATATTTTGAACTCCACGCTTCTGAAGTTCAGCATCAAAATTACAAGTTTGAGCTGGTGAGCCAAATGTTAGACAATATCCAAATATCGCGAAGCATGTGCCGCAAGATTTTCATAAGCTCATGTACAGTCAAGTCTTTTATACCTTCGTCAATTTTCAAATTATTTCCTTTATCAAGTCAGGAAACATTTTGAAGCCACGGCACTGAGCAGACTCATAGAAAGCTATATTTAATTACTTGATAACAAAGATCATAACAGTAGACACAATGACCAATGTGGAAACGACATCAACCTCAACCTTTTTAATGGCCTGGCTTATTTTAAATTTTATTTAATCATCACAGTCTGTGTACACCGTTTGTTACATGTAAGGAAAATAGCTGTAAGTCATTCTTCATGGGAAATATTTAACTGTGTGCCGACAACATTTTTAAACATCAAAAGCTGAACACCTCTTTAAATTATTGCGCTTCTTTTGAATTTTTGGTCTTTTAAAAAACTATCTGTTCTTCTAAAGTTGGTCAGCGGAAAATTTCCATTGTGATCTTTTTATTACGGGGCTAATCTAAATCTAATTGATCTTTCTGATTTTTAATTGATATTCCAATAAACTGTGTACGCTTCTTTTAAACTATTTTTACCTCTATAAATCAAATCTGCCTTCTTATATATATCTTCTAGTAATTGCCAAATGTTATATTATATGTATGTCTATATTTTCGGTGCCGGATCTAGAATTTTCATTTTAATCTCACTATCGAAATCAGCGCCTTCGAAAAATATGAAAACCATAGCCATGACGAAAAATTTGAAACTTTCGAAATCGCCATCTTGGAATTTCATTCTGATCTCACTACCGGCATCAGCGCCTTCGAAAACCATGAAAACTATAGCCATGAAGAAAAAAATTGCTAATTTTCGTAGCCGCCATCATCACCATACTAATGTCAAAATAAAATGGTATTTTTATATCTCATTGTTGATTATTTTCATGGATATAGATATAAAAGGGTGACATAACACATTTCATATTTCCGGTGGAACAAAATAGATTTAGAGTTTACCAAATTCCATTTAATCGACTGCTGGTCGACGACTGGTTTTATTTCGAACGCTCAAATCAATTAAACAATTGATCAAAATAAAGATGATTTTGGATTTGTTTGACGTCCACAAAAAGAAGCGCAAATATTATATTAGAGTGTTCAATAGTATTTTTTGGACTTGAGGTCCAATGGGTATCATTAGGGGTTCGATTAAATGTATGCCATTCTTAATGTTGAGTCAATAAAACAGATTCCTTTGTGCAATCAGCAGGCAAAAATAGCCGTTAAGGTGACGAACGTATTTTGGCTGAAACTGTACCTCACGTACTCGCATGATTCAAGGCGTTCTAGCCACATGCCTCGCGTTGTTCGTTTATTATGCTAACATTATAATATTCAGATAAAAATATTTAGGATCTTAACAAATCTGCTAGATTAACCAAATTAGTTAGATGCTGGACTGACGGTGTTTAAAGTGCATTTCCAAGGTTTCAACAATTCCAAATAAAATTACCTGAGTTATAAGTGGCTTTGTTTTGAAATGAATCAACTCTCACACACTACATTCAATACTAAATTAAGAGTATGTAGTTCTGTCATTGCGATTTATGATTATTTTATGATTATGTGTGCAATCTTTTATATTAATTATACATACTTAATCGTCGTAGATTTAGAGGTATCTCAAACGAGCCGTCTTATTTGCAAAAGCTTTGGTATCGGACAAAATTAACGTTATATTATTGGAACGCTTAACTGGCTACCAGAGATATATCAATATTGCTACAACCAAATAAAAGAATTTAAGAACAATCGAAAATATCCTTATGGCCCGACCACGGGGAATAGGACGTCCGTCGGGCCCCTGCAAAGAAAACGTATTTTCAGCTCAGATCAACGATACATTCGGAATATGTATGGCCGGGTCACTTTGCAAGTCAGTTTTACAAAGTGTTGGCATTCAAAAGTGACATCTTTTATGGATGAGATTTATTTGATACACGAAGTGTCAATAAAAAAATACCATAGTCGATCTGCTGAAGAAAATTAGGAGATATTTATTTGCAGTTGAGTTTGCATGTTCGACCGTAATCTATACAACTCTACCTAACATCTGCAGTAAACGACATTTCTACAGTGCAGTTACACGAATGAGAACAATTTTATTGTCAAACGGGTGCTCGAAAGATGAAACAATCAATTAAAACGTTACTCTCCCACGAATTCTCAAACGATACTTAGGCCGAGATTAATAAACGTTATTTAGAACGTGCGTTATCTTAGTATTATTCCTGTCACTATCAAACTAAAAGTGTGAGATAGATGCGGGAACAAGTCTAAGCCAAAACATGTGATAAGTTACTTTTATCAATCTCGGACTCAAGCTTATGACATTCTTAAAGTGTTTATGTCGCTTTAATATTATCCTTTCAAAGCTTCTTTGTCATAGACAGAGAGATCAGAGGCTAAACGGCGAATTAAATTTGAATAAAGGTACAATTCCGTAGCCGACTGCAGGCGGCAACTGCGGCGACGTGTCGCCGCGACACGACTGGTTTCTATGTATTTCGCGGCGATTTTGCCGACGCGCGACGTGTCGCTAACTACAGGTTTTTCATAGAAATTCATAGAAACCAGTCGCATCGCGGCGACACGTCGCCTGCAGTTGCCGCCTGCGGTCGGCTACAGAACGGTACCTTTAAGTTTGAGAATCAGGCCGTATTTCACATCAATAATAGTCGGCTACAGTATAATAGTCTCCCTCGACTTCACGGCTAACGCACTCCTGCGCTGACGCTTATTGTAGGTTATCGCGATAATCCAAACCCAATTGATAACTTATCACCTGTCGGGTTTTATCAAGGAAAATTAATAAAAGGTACTTCAATACATTTATGTCTTTATTTAATATACAGAGTGGAGTTGTGATAGGGCAGTACCTAATGTTATGTCGACCACGAATTTATTGCTTTCCAAGATTATTATTCTTTATTGTGTTTATTAGAAATTGCAACCCGTCATTGTCCGTAAGGATGTACTTATTCATGTAGAACGCTGGTAACCGGCACCGACAGCCAGCGTTTCTTGGCGCAGGCAGTTTTCGATGCGCTGGTTCGCGATGATTTGGCAAAAAGTATGAAAAATGCTTGCGCCGATCAGGGTTGACAACCAGCGCTTATCAGCGCCAACGAAACTCAGGCATATCGCTGCGAACATATTCAAGTTTTAAAATATGGAATCTCAATAAACTTTAAAACCAAAAGTCCTAGAAGCTCTCTTTTAAAATATTTTTTTTGGAAGTTCGTGTTTGATGACAAACTACTGTCACGTAGATATCACATTGTAATGTTGCTTAGCCGGCAAAGACACGTATGCCGCGTGCATAAATCATAAATGCCCCAAGAAAGAAGGTCAGAGATGTTGTTAACCTTTTCTGATTTCTCTGGTCATTGATAAGAATGGCGTTTGTGAGAACAGTATTAAAAAGTTTAATCAGCCTATGGATAGGTTCCTCGATATTATTCTTAGAAAAACCTTTACTTTGTTCACTGCCACTATCGAGTCAAACACAAAGGACAATGACCAAATCGCTATGGAAGGTGGCGCATTTGGATTCATAGCGCGGCCATCTGAAACCTTAGTCGATATTGGAAAAACCTATAACAAAAATGAATTCATAAACGATTTTTCTACAAATGCAGTCCAAGATAAATATATTTGAACTTGAATTTTTATGGAACTCTGTATCTCTTGTATTATACAGGCTGCCACCATGGATTCAGTACATGATTCTGAACTCCCACTTCGTTGAAATGTTTCATCGGTTATAAAAAAAAAAAAACTGCTGTTTCATAGAAAAGCGCAATACTTACACGGTCAAAATGTATGGAACAGCAGATTTTTTTTTTAAATAACCGACGAAAAATTTCGACGCAGTGGGGGTTCAGAATCATGTACTGAATCCATGGTATCAGTTTTCACGTCGATGTCCCTGCCACCCTGTATATATCTTGGTTCAGTCAGACTGATGTTAGGTTATTTCCGAATATTAACTTTTGTTCGTCATGTCATCTAATTAATAAAGTTTGATTGATAGACGCGAAAAAAAATGTATTGCACCATTTCTAGGGGCCTAAAACGGCCACTTTAGCAATTCTGCTAAAAGCGATTCATTTCCTCCAATATGGCAATATTTACACCAAATATGATTCAGATATGAATTGAATTGAGATGTTATTCAGCTAATATGTGTCACCTGGTCATTGACTTGTGTGGAATGTTTATACGCAGTATATTCATTAGGTGAAGCATACATTAATTTTTTTGCAAAGCTTTTGACCGGAATGTCATAATCGCAATATAAAATCATGTTATCATAGTTCATCGATTTTTACCATATGGATACATAAGGGCCTGTTTTACAATGTTCGGATACGCACTATCAACAAGATAACAAAAAAAAAAAAATGAATTTGTATGAAATTATCTCCCAGTAAACTTAACCGGAACGTATCTAAAGGTGGTGTATCAGGCCATACAATTTCAATTCGTGTTTGTTAATTCCCGCCGATATGTAAATACAACAGTGCATGATTTGGAAAAAAAAAATTGCTGTCATTTGAGACTCGATGGTTTTGATTTGTTTTAGTTTAAAAATCAAAGTGCAATATTCGCTATTTATACGAGCGAGCCATTTTAAAGAGGCTCATATTATTGAAAGAACTTATAGTGGCCCGAACATTACGAAAGATAACTTAAATATGAACCGTTTTGTGAACTGCGTCATAAAAAAATAATGTTCATTTCGGTTTTATAGTTAATACATTTTACAGACAATATTGTATATTCAGCACTGCCTGTGCGTTCCTCACCGGACATGGTTGTTTCGGGAGGTTCCTGTTCAGAATAAAGCGGGAGGAAACGCCCGGGTGTCACCACTGTGTGGATCGCCCGGAGGACACGGTGGAGCATACGGTGGAGGTCTGCCCAGCTTGGGCGGAGCACCGCCGTGTCCTCACGGAGGCGATCGGCGGCGGCGATCTCTCGCGTCCGGCCCTGGTTCAGGCCATGGTCCGGAGCGAGAGTGCATGGGAGGCCGTCACCTCCTTCTGCGAAGCAGTAATGCTCGCGAAGGAGGAGGCGGAGCGCGCGAGGGAGAGGCAAAATGCGCCCCCTCGCGCCCCTAGTCGCCGCAGGAGACGCCCCGGGCGTCGGGAGTCGAGAGCCGACTTCCGGCCACCGTAGGCGCGGGCTTGCGGACGGTGAGCAATGGGTAGCTCGCCGTCCGATAGGGACCAGGCCCGGGTCGACGGCGCGTTGTGTTCCACGCGCGCCTCAAAGAGATGTCAGCACCAACTGACGGGGTCCGGAAGGGCCAATGCCTGCCGGGGTTGCGGGTTTGTCTGAAAGGGATATCGCGACCTCGGCACACAGGCAACGGAAGGAACACGGGTGGGTTTTAGTCAGTAAAAGTCTGACACGCCCTCCCGCTCCACCCAGAGCGGGAGAAGTTATTTGATAATTTCCCATCCAAAAAAAAAAAAAAAAAAAGCACTGCCTGTGCGTAGTTAAGTAATTAATTTAAATGTTGACTTATTTTTAATTCCCCTCAAGAGAAAGAAAAAAATATAATTAATGATGAACACAACCATGACACCGATCTGATGATCTGTTTGTGTTATTAGTCTGTCCCAAGGTGTCAATCTCAAACAATACACACATGCTAGCATTATTGTAATTTTAAATTATTGACTATTATTTTGGTCTTAGGCTTTTGTGTTTCTTTGACTAATGTAAATGGATATATGTACACATACGAATATCATGTTGTTTTCAAGTCATATTTTATATCATCTGTTTTCTTTTCTTATTTCAGTAAAGCATCTCTTTTCTCTCTATATTTTTAAAATTAGTATCATAAGTAAATCATAAATGGCTTAATGTTATCATCATCACTAAGATAACCTGAGATAAAATCCTAAAATAAACAAAACTTCCTTTGTAAGCCATACATATTTGGCGAAGTTAATACTAATTACCATAGTTAGCCGAGTATCCATTATTATTTATTTGCGTTCGATTATGTTGGACATCGGTACTTCCTGTTATTTAACGAGTTTAAAATCAAACTACGGTCTTTTAGTGAATACATTAATTAAAAAGTAAACATCGCTAATTGAATTTTAGATAGATAGTGTTTAAATATAATAGTTCGGACTTTGGTGCTAAATAAAAAAATAATATCAGTCCAAAATTAGGTAACATAATATTTTAGTACGACGAAAATAGTTGGTGAAATGTCATAAAGTCGTATTTTCCGTTATGTCCGTATTTCATGACGACGTGTGCGTTCCCAGATTTCAACACACATGCGTTCACTTTTATCAAAGTCGGTCAACGAGCGTGATACTATTTTTATATGGTGCTCTCAACACAAAAACCGGACCGTTTACATTTACGGCGTACTTGTGTGCAATAACTATGCATTTCACTTATTTTAATTCTCTTAGTATCAACATTGAAAATACCTTGATTTACGTATGACTTTTCGATACAAATCTACAAACTAGTCGTTTTCCTTTATATATTTGTATATACACTGCAATTCTATCATTTCCTATTTCTGTTAATATTTAAATGCAAATTGTCTCTTTTATTAGCTACTTTACTCATTAATTATTCTTCATGTTGTATATTGTAAATTAATTGTATAATGGCTAATAATAATTAAAATATGAAGACGACCGGTCAGTCTGTGGTAAGTAAAAATAATAAGTGATGTTTTATAGGGGTGCTTGGAGATGTGTCCTAATGTTACATGCAAGTTATGCACTTAATTTCGTGTACTTACGTTGTGTTTACATATCACATATTATAAAATCGGAGATTAAGGACTAACGCCCGTGTAAATATTCGCTTGGAAATTATAAATATACGATCTCAAAGCTTGTAACATGTATTCATCTCCATATGTCTCGCGTGCTACGTATGCTGATTCCAAAGACTTTGTTTCAAAATTAAAATATAGTAGTGCCTTATTTGATGTTCATTGAAACTTTTATTATGTTTAATAACGATTTAGAACTGTTAAACATTATTTAACGGCTACTTGAATGTTTGTTTTATTCTTTGGAACCATAACTATCACTATTTATAGGCGTGTGCGCGGTGTTGCGCCCACGATGTCCGATGTGAACACAATTTATTTAATTAGATGTAATTTTACTTAGCCCGAGACGTCACCCTTGTCTGTATAATGTGATTTGTGATATAAGTTATTAGTGTTATTTGTTTGCTCAAAATTACTTTCTCCTTTCGATCTGTGTACTTATGGTTCATGAAATTTGTAAGACTGTATTTTATTTTGTTGTGTAAACATCGTTAGTAAACTTCGGGTTACGAATATAGTTATTTTGAAATTAATCTTGTTGTTATTTACCTTTTAACATAAGTATGTAAAGTCAGGGAAAATTAATGCTTAGCAAATTGAATTTCAATCAACTTAACTTATCCGTAAATTCAAATAACAATATTATTTAACATGGCTAATTGACGAAGTGTGACAATCTGCTAAACAATTAATTGACCCTGATTATACTTTAAATAAAATAAAACAAGTAAATAAATAAAAATAAATTATTTATTTAAGGTTGATCGAATTTCATTCTCGTAGGTACGACCGGAGCTCGGGTCGCAGTGACTAGACTGTACACTCAACATTTCTCATAAGTATTCATAAACAATATATTTCTGTTCAAACAGAAAATCAACACTTAGTAATAAACATTACATTTCTACTTAATGTAAATATAAATTATATCACTAATACTCGAGTATTAGAATAATTAAATCCACCGAAAAATAATATTACACACTGCCAGGAGCATTATTATAATAGCTTCCTAAAATTAATTTTGTTAGTCTTATTCGTTGCTAACCCAACAAGTCATTACGTCTATTATTATTTGGCGCCTGCAGCTAACCGCCGAAAAACCGTTCTAAACATCAGTTCATTGTTGATGTGACAAACTGCAATTTTGATATCAAAGTCTACACAGAACGCAAGATATGATTGCGTAGTGTGACTGTTGTGTTGTCGAAAGTGTCATGATGTTAGTTATGACTAAGTTATTGACACATTGGGGGTATGTTTCGTCGATTGTTTGCCATAATGGTTCGGGTGGGCACTATGACAGCAGGTAGTATGTCTAGAGAGTGCTGCGCCGCTAGAAATCAGTGTCACCGAGCACGTGGTACATGAGGCGCTTGAACGAGTTCGACTGTTGGATGTGCTCTTCGTGTAAGGAGTTCACCTGAAACAACAAAGTAGTAGGTACTTTACTGCACAACAATTATGTACTACAAAAAATTATATAGACTACAGCTTGAAGATTTGATTCTAGCCTTGATATAACACTAATATGCAAAAGAAACAAAAAAAATAAAAAAATGTATGTCTGGGGCCAAAACACTGATATAATTTGATGGAAAAAGACTGCGAAAACCGCGATTGACTAATGCTTAAGACCAATAGTTAAGACTTTTCATATAAATGTCAGAAGGCAATTTTTTGGTCACATTGTTATACTATGCATATCAGATTGTGCGCATGGTACACTTACGAAGGTCGATTGTTTTCCTTTCGGTTTCTCTTCAGGCTTCGGTCTCGGAATTGGCGCTGGCCTCTGAAATCATTAATTGTATGTGTCATCAGTATGGAATATTTGTGACATTTTTTGAAGTCGATTTTCACCACTAGTGGCGCTCGCAGCCCAAACAGTAAACATTGTTTTCTCATAGCATGTCATTTTTTTTTTTTTATAGATAATTATTTTATAAATGACTTCATCATTAACAAATTCTTTCAAATTTTGTCATGGAAAAGTGTCTTCGATAGACCAAAACAACACCCAAACATCACAAACTTTGATTTTATAAAACCAAGTTCGAACAAAATCTAATGGACAGACTGGTGAAATGTAACATGAAATATAACAACTATAGTTTTACCGGTACCGCTGTACCGCGCCTTAGGAATGCGCGGCGAGGCGGAGGGCGGGGGGCCGTAAGCGTTGACGAATGAGCGGCCTGCACTGCCTCCGTCTCGCCGCGCACCTGCTTTAGGCGCGGTACAGCGGTATTGGTCAAACTAGAGGCGAAATTGTTTCAACGTGTGTTACGTTTCACCAATCTGTATAAACTCTATATATAATAAAATGGAAATGAGCGTTCAACACGTGCTTTCTTTTTCCGCGTTTTTGAGTCGCTGAATGTGTATCTTAGGGTTTTTAATATAGCTTTGCCTGGATTGGCATCTTTGTTAGACGTACCTTGTTGAGCGGCGCGGTGAACACCTTGGTGGTGACAGGCGTGGGCACCTCTTGCACGACGTCGCCCAGCCCGTCCTCCTGCAGCGCGCGGAACGTCTCGGACTTGGCGGGGTCGTAGAGCATCGTGGGCTTGTGACTGTCGGTCGAGGCGGGCCGGCAGGTGGGGCGTTAGGGTTTAGTCGGTTAGCGGGCGCAACACAATAATAGAGAGAAAATACATTAGATACGACTCGTATAACGTTAGAGGGACGCGGAAGCGGTTAGTACGAACGGAAGTTTAGTTTTGTTTGTTTTTCAGGAAGGAAAGGTCAATAAAAAGACTAACATTAATTATGTAGAATAAGTCCTCTACCTTAATTATATAATTTAGTTCCAGTATATAAATAAAGTATAAATAACTTAACAACTACTTTGTGTAATAGTGATCGCCACACTGTGGTCACACAATGTTGTCGCGTGAGCGTGGGGCGCATGAGGAGGCGCATTCGTGTATGTTCGGCACTCCTGCACGAAGAATAGCTGTCAACATGTCGACGTCGGCACCATGCATGACGGTAAGAACGGAGCGTGGAGTGAAAGAGACCAAGTTGGCAAGATACGAAAAGAGCAAATAAAAATAAAATAAAGCATTAATGCATCATGAGGATGGGCGTCGACTGTTGTTTTGGTGGCGTTCTAGTAAAAGACTTGCCTCTTGACAACGTGCGGCCGCCCGTAATGGCCGTTAGCGCTAAGTAAGCAGAGAAATACTTCATTATTATTTGAATATACCACCTACTCTATGCCTCCGATGTATTTCTTGTATTTGCAACCATTCATATAACGGGTATTAAACCACACTGAAAATACTATTCCTGGAGATGTCATCAAGTCTTGTTTGACTGTAGATATTGTGTTGCGTTAAAGCAGGGGATATTTTGTTTCATATCATATTAAATTAAAGAAAACGTATTTACAGAAATTCCGTCACTTTGACGAGTGGATTTTGTTATGTAACACTGGCTTTGGCATTCGTCCATGTTCTTTAAATTCATTGCCAAGATATGTGTAGTGTGAGATGACTGATGCTAGATTTACTTAACGTTAGCTATCTGTTAGCCTGTGTTATCTCACTGCTGGGCAGAGGCCTCTTCCATTATCTCCAAATTCTTATATCTGGGGTCAGTGTGGACCAACTTAGTATTTTTATTTAGTGTAGATTTATTGAACTAATTGTTTTAAATATCAGTGCCTATGCAGATACTCACGGCAACGGCGAGGTCTGTTGCCTGATAGAGTTCACGATGTTTTGTTCCGAGTATAGATTGATGGGGGAGTTGAACTGCTTGTGCGCCACCTGAAGCGATATGAACAATGAACAATCTTTTAGCATAGTTTACTTATTTAGACCACTTGACAGTACAATAAATTTGTGAGAGAGCAGCTACAAAAGATATCATTAAAAAAAAGTTAAACACCAATTGTTTTACAGTTAACAGATAAGTTTCAAAGGAAAAGAATTAGCTATGTAAATTTTAGAATTTCTTAAAATTGTAGACCGAAATCAAATTGGCAATCGACGGGATGGTTGTTTTCGTTGCATGATTTTAAATGTAAAGTTAACAATTTATAAAATTTTAAGGATATTTCAACTGCCTCTATGACGAATTATTTTTAGATGACTAGCAAATTATAACATGCGAAAGCAGTTGAGTCAAGGAACAAAAGATTTCGGTCTACACTTAGTACAATAAACGGGTAAGTAGTTACTCTCTTATTTATTCGTGACAGAAAATAAACCCTTTCAAGTCATAAAAGCTCAAACAAGATGACATATACACATATGAGTTCATGAGATCGACGATACTTTGCAAGAGATTACGAGATAAGGTAATTATATTTGAACGTGTGTGGAAACCAAAACAAACACAAAAAAAACAAGCGAGCCCTATCGCATATGATGTGTAACATCTGACATCTTGGCTGACAGCACCAACCTCTAGGAAAATGGGTTGGTAACATCTGACGGCCAACTCTAGCACTGCGCATTTGTCATTATTGCGCTTATTGGTCAAATCAACTAGCGCGCGCCTCCCCGGCTTCTGTTACACACTTCCGTCCCTTTTCACGAAATCACTCCCATAGATTGCAGGAAAGATGTTACACATTAAAAAATAAATATTTGTGCTAATTCAATTGCAAGGTATCGTTTGTTATGTCGACCGGCTTCGTAACAGAAGTTTGTCGCTGTCATGCTTGAAGCTGATACTGTTCACACAATCATTTAGTGCACCACCTTGTTCGCTTCTTCGCCAACCACTCGCTGCAACACCGACTCTGCCACCTGAGTTTTTATGAAAAATACTATTGTACTATACAATGCGTGCGCTACGTTACATTAACGTTAATTTTATACCAATGTATGTGGGGCAATAAGAAGGAAGAACTTAGAACTGCATTATTTTAATAAAAATATATATCTAGTTATTTTTTGAGATTTCTAACTTTGACTAATTAGTTTTCAAAAAAAAAAAAGTTATTTTTAAAGTAATTAAGTACATATCTTTTTATTCTCTTAATAGTTTCCTTCTTATTCTTATAACATGAGTGTGTATTATTCATTTTTTTCTAAATTTGGACAATTCTAAGCTGCTTTGTACAGTTATAGTGTGTGTGGTACAGTGCATTGTGTGTGCGTGCGTGCAATGTTCGTGCGTGTTTCGTGTGACGTGCAACATCTTATGTATCTACAAAATGTCTACAAATTATTTCCTAAAGCAACGAAAACTGTAATTTAGTGAACCATCTGAAAGGAAAATATAACTTTATTTCCACTATCCTTATTATTATACCTTGAATAGTGTAAATGAATGACATGTAAATTACTGCTGAACACGGACCATATCGTTACCAGTACATACCGTACAAATAGCAATTAAATGAGAAATAAATATAGCCCTCATGTAGTACGTAACATGTATTTTCAGCAATGCGTCGTGTCAAAATATAATTTGATTCAGCAGTCGAATGCTCTACCAAGTGGGATTCCATTTATAACGTCATAAATATTTCCAAATGGCTAGCGAGAGAGAGTTCAAATGTTTTCAAAATTCACTATATTTTTATAATATTTAGGGAGAACGATTTTGAATGAGTGTTCATTTATGTAGTAGGTTTCAGTGTTTATCGGTTTGTGCTTGAATCATTTACAGTGAACTTTTACGAAAATGGCTTGAACTTCGAATTTACAAATCTCTTAGCCGTAATGATTACTCAAACTTTACAAAACTAAAGTATGACCGAGAATGGTTCCTAGTGGCATTCCTTATTTTAATTGAGCCCCAAAACTATTTTTGGCTTAAAAACCAACAGGACGTAAAACCACGGGAGTGTGCAATCAAGTAATTTCGTAGAAATGAGATTAAACCGATTTATTTCAAAGATATCTGAAACAACATTCTAGAGCAGTCTGTGCTACAATGTCAAAACCCTTAGCCACATTCCCTTGCTTCCACGTACTTTATGTTTAAAGTTGTATTTGCTTGAAGATGTTACCTTCTGTCTCATGAGGGTCTCGCGGTAGTCGTGGCTGGGCGGCGCGCGCATGGCGGGGTTGGGGTGGTGGCGCAGGTAGCTCTCTGTGGGGCCGGGCTCACGGCGGACCTTTGCGCCGGGAAGCACGAGGGGCGTCGTGCGGTACGGCTAGAAGAATAAAATAAATAAAAATGTTTATTTCAATAAACATAAGTACGTTTTTAACAACGTTTGGGGTCACCTATTATAAGCAATTCCTTGCTTAAAAGGTGACCCCAAACGATGTACAATGCCACGTGGAAGTTGGAGACTCCGCAACTTCCACGTGGCATTGTCCACAAAATAAAGAATAAACGATTTTGCTACAAACTATTTATTATCATCGATCGGTGAGTTAACCTTCGTTCCTATTATTACCATCGTCGAAAGCTTTTTCAAAACAGCAGGGGTAAGTTCTGGAATTTTTCTTTTTCTTCGAGAGTATTATCTCGTTCAGTCATGGTTTAAGTTCAATTAATTAAGTGGTTTATTTATGTGAATTCTTATGCGTAGTAGCAGAAGTCTTTTCTGACAGTAACATACTAAAGTAGGAGTTCACTAGAAACCTACCACCTTGGTGGGGCAAAACCCTATTGGAACACGCAAAAATTTTTGCAAATGGCGGCAAATGTCAATTCTATTTTGACATTTGTGAAGTAAACAGATGCAGAATACACGTCAATAAGCAATGGAATGCTATACTCTTCAAGAACGCAGAATAATTGTTCCAGGAAGCATTTCCTCGTCGTCTAATCTCCCGCTTTGGCGATTTGCACTGGCCGGCCAGATCATCTGATTTGACCGCTTCAGACTTTTTTTTGTGGGGTTACTTGAAGTCCCGGGTTTATACAAGCATCAGACTCTTGAAGCCCTTAAAGAGAATATCAGACAGGAATGCGAGAGCCTATGGCCCGAAGTTCTGACACAAGTGATAGAAAATGCCAAAATGACCCCTTTTTTTTTTTTTTTTTTTTTTTGGATGGGAAATTATCAAATAACTTCTCCCGCTCTGGGTGGAGCGGGAGGGCGTGTCAGACTTTTACTGACTAAAACCCACCCGTGTTCCTTCCGATGCCTGTGTGCCGAGGTCGCGATATCCCTTTCAGACAAACCCGCAACCCCGGCAGGCATTGGCCCTTCCGGACCCCGTCAGTTGGTGCTGACATCTCTTTGAGGCGCGCGTGGAACACAACGCGCCGTCGACCCGGGCCTGGTCCCTATCGGACGGCGAGCTACCCATTGCTCACCGTCCGCAAGCCCGCGCCTACGGTGGCCGGAAGTCGGCTCTCGACTCCCGACGCCCGGGGCGTCTCCTGCGGCGACTAGGGGCGCGAGGGGGCGCATTTTGCCTCTCCCTCGCGCGCTCCGCCTCCTCCTTCGCGAGCATTACTGCTTCGCAGAAGGAGGTGACGGCCTCCCATGCACTCTCGCTCCGGACCATGGCCTGAACCAGGGCCGGACGCGAGAGATCGCCGCCGCCGATCGCCTCCGTGAGGACACGGCGGTGCTCCGCCCAAGCTGGGCAGACCTCCACCGTATGCTCCACCGTGTCCTCCGGGCGATCCACACAGTGGTGACACCCGGGCGTTTCCTCCCGCTTTATTCTGAACAGGAACCTCCCGAAACAACCATGTCCGGTGAGGACCTGTGTCAGGCGGAAGGTGAGGACGCCGTGGCGCCTCTCTAGCCACTCCTCAAAGAGGGGACTTATCGCCACAATTGTGGCGTGCCCAGCGCTGGGTTGCGACAATCGCACTCTCCATGCCGCCATGAGATCCCGCCGGAGCTCTGTCCGCTGTGCCGCGATTTCTCGCGGCAGCGGAGTTACGCCCCGGCGTTTCGCCTCCTCGCGCAACTCCCACATGTGCGCGAGGACCCACATGTGCGCGAGGACCCCTATGGTCATCAATTCAGACGGTAACCACTTGGCCGATATCATTTTCTCGACTTGATGGAAAGAATTCTAATTCATTAAATAAACATAATCTAAACATTTTCATTCCTAAAAAAGTCACAACATAACAACATCGGGTGATTACTTTTGCCCCACCCTGTACTTTTGCGAGAGATGGATTTATCATATCGAATAAATTTTGCACATACTTACTGAAACGTAATTTCAGCACGTATACATGGTTAGATACTTATTTACATTAGACTCTCTAACATGCATAACATACAATGTCGTAATACGTTAGATAGTTTAAGGCAGTCAATTTATATCCAGTCTTGTAATACGATTGTTAATGGAAAAGTCGAATGATGTTTGTATCAAATATACAACCATGATCTAGAATAGTTGGCTCACATCACACGCTAATAATAGTTCACGTAGTAGGCACATAAACTTCACAACAGCGTAAAACAAACGGCGTTAAACATAAATTGTAATTTGGTTTACTGCTTCGGCTAACTGAGGTCGCATATTCAAATAAACTCATATGTTTGTCACATATAAGTGACCTTTTAGAAGGCCGCAGACGAAGCAATCAAAATACCAACGTTTTCCGTCAAACGGCACGTGCATACATCAGTCGGGGTCTGACAGAAATCAGACGCAAGTTCTCGAAAAAATGTTGGATATCTCCGCAAAGATTAACACCGCTAAACTCTGTGGCGTACTTGGCGTCGCGTCTAATTATAACACGAGGTTATTCCATGTGGGTTATGATATGACTTCTGACACGCTTTCGTTATATTTACGGGTCTGTGATATTTGGGCCGTGGTCATGTTACAAACTCTTTGTAACTAGATTGATATGATATAAATATGGCTAACGAAATCCTGTTAAGGGAGCAAGTAGCACCGTGGTTAGTTTCCGATGGCCAGCGATAGTTCTTTTCAGACTGGTAGACTGATGATGCCACATGGACCCAGCAGTAATATAAGGCGAATGACTTGACGAAACGTATTTGGAGCAATATTTTGTTGGAATAGTCCATAATGCAACGAAGCATTCGTTAGTATCATATATGTGCCAATGAGCAAACAACGCTTCGTTTATTTGCGGCGATGTTTACAAAAGCGGGGGCTTTTGCCACTGACGCAACGTTCTATGTTGGTCGAATACGTTTTGCTGGTTTGACTAAAATGCTTATATTTCAGTAATGATTTCCATTCATTACCAATACCAATAATTTCAAATAGATAGCCCATTCATGGCTCATAAATGTCTATCTTCGGTATATTCATCGAGAACAGATATAAGTGCCAAAATGAGTGGTTGGAATTAAATGGATATCCACAGCACAGTAAATGTCCAAGTATTAAATTATGGTACTTAAATTATGGATTAAAACCTAATTTTACCGACGCGATTTAAAGATTATAAAAATAGGGATCCTTTAGTTTAGGTTGTAAAGGTGTGATTAACCGTGTCATAGGGAAGAAAGAAGTTGAAGTAGCGAGATAATAATAGTACAGAAAAAGGAGGGTCCAGTTTTGTGTTGCAATCAAGCAGGTAACGACTACGTATAACAGTTAAAGCGATGATGACGAAGCAAAGGTAAAGCTAGTGTATTTAGGTAAAGCTTCCTCTGAATTCTCATTTGCTCATGAAGATTCAACATACAGAGTTACACTCATTTTACATTCAGTATCGAATTTTGTATCTTGGCATGGAGACTAATCGTCGTCAATATTGCATATGGTAACAATCACGTCACATATTCGTGTTGAAAGATCAAGTGGGTGTAAAAATGTAACGCGACATGGATGCCAAAATAACTTCACAGCTGGCTATTTAATATCAAAAGGGTCGACGAAGGGGGTCGTCGAATCTTCAAGGATAAAAATCTGACCAAAACATAATTTTGGGAAAATAGAAAATAAATACACAGTAAGAAGTACATATTTTATACAGGATTTTTTAATAGGTTTCCTTTCAAATATGTCATAACTATTACTGCATAAAATTGACTATTTGAATATTACAACTAAATCAAGTACAAGGCAAAATGTTCTTTAGTAACTTAATTATACTTAGTTGTAATGACATGGAAATATCGTTAGTTTATGACGTGCAAATTAAGATCAACGGAACATTGTGGGGTGATAAGAGCACCGTGTCAGAGGCGTTTTGGGAAGCAATTTATCCACAAAACGGGCAGTATGTTACCGCTGAATATCTGGCAATATTACAGACTCTGAGGCCCATTATAACAAAAAGTTACTTTTATCAAAAACATATTCAAAAGCACACTTCTGGCTTTTGTTGATATAATATTTCATAACATCATAAAACGCATATCCTGTTGTGAAATCACTTACGATTTTTCCGGAAAATTACATCGTAAAGCTTTCGTCTCGGTTATTACATCACATATTTTGTAACACAACGCGCGTCTCAAGTGCTCCCAATTTAGATTATGCTTCAACATCCCATGTTACGCCTGAAGCGCTAACGTTTCACATCATTTGCAATTTAATATCAACTGTTATACCACAACACATTTTGGTTACGATGATCTATGAAGATTTTAGTAGTTAGGAGGCTCTAGTGTTATTTGTAATAGTCACACGCACCCAGTTGGTGGTGACCTCGTCCTCAGGGTGCATGGGATCCTGGTACCCGTTGGGGAAGAAATTAGGATTGACGGCCATCGTGGTAGCACTCAGTTGCGCGGACGTGTTTCGTGCAGAGTATGATCGCGGACTGCCGCTCCAGTCGTCCTCTCCCGAGTAAACAACGCGATTTCAATGCATTCTATTTTGGAAATATGGCGGGAAATTAGGCGTCAGCGTGGGCGAAAACCTCCCGAGCGGCCGCAGAGCCTTGCGCTATATAAAATATATATAATTTATATGTTTTTTTCACATATTTTTATAAGCAATAATAATAGGGCTATGATATATAGTTGCTGAGTGTGTGTATGTTAAACTTGGAGTGTGTTATGGTTTCAGCAGCAAAGTTTCGTCGAATCATGCCTCAGCGCCCGCTTCAACCAATCACATTCTAACCGATTTCGTAAGTGTTTTTCCGATACAAAAGAGTTCAATGACGATGAAGTCAGTGCCTACTTCCATTGCAAATTGTATAAGAAATACGACCGCAACGATCGTCTATTATTGTGATTCATGATTCAGAAAACAGATTTAGCCTAGCTCGGGAACGTTCTAATACTTCGATGAATTATAGCTACATTTCAGTAACTTCGTCTCACTGTAGCTGTAAAGTTGTGTTTAGGCAATAAAGGTTATCCGGCGTTCTAATCCGAGTGGTTCTAATTAATAAGTTAACATCATTAGACGATAACATTTTGGCGGGTCTCCAAGGTACGTCACGCGTTTGGTTTAGCATAACACTGTTAACCTATTTGTTGAAAATCAAGGATACATTTAACGTCGACACGAATGCGGTAGAATAATATTAACAATATTAACAACTGATTAAACAAAGAATTTTCACGGTGCTGGGTGAGTAGTTTTCTACGAGTACCTAATAAAAAACCTAAGGCATTTCAATATACAAGAGTCGGCGTTAGCAACGCGATGAAATTTAATAGAAAACTGCCTACCATTTGGCAAAGCATCAAAATGCGAATGATGAAGTATGGTTATCAATTTTTAAATACTGTAATAAAATCTTACGATCTGGAATTAAATAATTATCTATCCTTCGCATATCTGATTTTACGATCCTGAATTGAAGTAGAAAGTCGAAGTCTAAACAAAACTTGTGACAAATACTAATTGTAAAAAAAACTTCGAGGCGAAACAATTTTTATTCTAAAGGTGCAAATAAATAGCGATTGATCGACGATGGATGAGACAACCGTTAAAACCGATCTAATCCATGAACCATCATGGCAACTGGTAGGGCCGGATTAACCATGTCGGGGTCCCTAGGCAATGCAATTTTCGGGGCCCCTTAACTCTTTTCTAACTTTCTAAAATATATTTTTTCTACCACAATGCAATTATATTCATAATTGCGGTATACCATCGCCCTAAACAATAAATAAAAATGAGAGGAAAGTATGCGTATTTTTTTTATACATACAATTCGGTGCGACTCATTTTTCCAATCAGAATATCCAGTTTGAAATTGCGATTGGCTTTGAACTTCACCAAAAAGAAAACATGGTAAACAGTATACTCTCCCAGTAGATGGATAATACATGACGAGCCACTCTCGTTTAATTTTACCACTACTTTGTTTCCGAAAAACATAGATTGAGAAAACCCCCATCACTGCGAACGTCGCTCTCGTGCAGTGCAAATAGACAGTGAATAACGCGGACGTACATCAGAGCGATCGTAGGTCGTGCATGCTTGCAGATTCAGCATTTAGATCTTGTGTCGCAAGGTGACCCGCACGTCAAAATGGATCGCAAGACACTTTCAAGATTTATTTAAAGATATAAGTACCACACTTGCCTATGGAATGTCTAAAGTGCAAAGCAATCACATTCAAATATTTTATAATATTAAATTCATTTGAGTTCTGCACGTTTATGATAATAAAATTTCATCCAAAACCTCTTCCTATTTTTTTACCCTCTCTTCTGGTACTGGTGACACAATTCAAAAGTCATTTATTCAAACTAGGATGAGAATCAGCACTTTTCGAACATCAAAATTACATAAGACGGTCCCCCAAAACGCCCACCCTTCACCACTTCCTAATGCTTTAGCTGTGAAGAAGTGGCGCAACTAACTCCCCAGCAGCACAGCTGTCTGTTCAGTTAGAAAAAAATTACTTGATTCTATACAATAGTATGCAAAATAATTTGCATTACTCAACACAAAACAGTAAATAGATTTATTTGCCATAATGACTGAATATACCAACAAAACAATCGAAATCTATGCTCAAAATAATGCAAATGAAAATAAAATAAAAATCAATTGACTTATACAGTCAAAAAATAAAAATAAACAATTATATAACTCATATAACCTGTCAGTGGGGAAGCTAATTCTGGAGAAAGAACATGAACATTGTCTTGAATTAATCACAGCGACCAACTATTCTTATCGTTTAAGTAGTCGTTGATAGAATAGTATGCCTTTGAACAAAGGTTGGATTTTACTTTGCCTTTAAACGCATTAAAAGGCAAATCTAGCAAAGAAGCTTGTTATAAAAGGTATCAGAAATCCAATTTTTAGGAGATTTGATAAAACTGGTGGCTTTTAAATGAATAAAACACGTGCGCTCATTTAATTCGTTCGATTACATCTAGCATGCTGGATGCGCGTACGATGCGTGTATGCTACGGCCAGCACCGCGGCCTTGAGCGGACGCACAGATGGGATGGATCGTGAATAAGGCGCTTAATACTTGTACATTCACAATCACAATGTAGAATTTTTGAAGCGTTTTGCGTTAAAATAGCTGCTCTTGTGTTTGCTTGCCGTTCCGTCGTCTGATTAGTCGGCGATAAAGACGGCGCGAAAAAATTGAATATCATTCTATAATAATTTGAAATATAACAATGTAATATAAAAAAACAAGGCAATAATACTGTCATTGAGTATACAAATCTTCAAGATAAATTTACATTTGACGAAAAATTAAAAAAAAAATCTCGGTGCGCAGGGCCCCTAGGCCTACACTGCCTGATGGATAATCCGGTCCTGGCAACTGGTTTCCGAACCATCGCCGTCCATTGTTTTTGTTCGACGACGTTGTGGATTTGATCAAATTTTAAATGAAAAAAGATAAAGAGTCGCAGGAACACGTGCATATAAAAAAAGATAATTTAACTCGAATTATGATCAGCTAACAGCGTTACTGTCTCAATTTCTAAATTCACGTAGAGAAATGTGCTTATTGATCCGATCGAGAGCTGATCGATTGTATTTTTAGGCGATCCATAACGCCACTTGCCATCGATCAACCGCAATCTAGATATTGTTGTTGTACTTTATACCTGCTTTGTTTCAGCGTTAGCCTTTTGTTACAAGTAAAATGTTTTAGGCTTGAAATAAAGACAGCGGTGAGCCTAAAAATGTAAAAGGAACTTTTTTCTTTGACACTTTCCATAAAATTAGAGCGGGTACTTGTGTACGTGCATTCGATTTCTTAGTCCCTTTCGTACTTCGGAGTCAAGTAAGCATTATTTTTGCGGTAAGCATTTACACATCGTCATCGTTCACCCCAACGCTACTGGGCATAGGCCTGGCCTAAGCATCGCCACAACGACCGGTCCTGTGCTTCCAGCATGTATCGGTTTCCCGCGATCTTCAGGTCATCGGTCCACCTTATGGGGGGCTTACCCACGCTACGCTATCTGGCTTACATTCTAACACTATTATAATGTGCACGGTGCTCGCACACCGCCGCGTTGCTGTCGCGTGATTGTTTGCATCTAATTTGAAGGCGTCTTTTCTCGTCGTAGAACTCACCTGGCTCTGAATGGACTCGTCAAAGGTATCATCGGTGCGTATAGAAGACGGCGTGAGCAGTAGCGTCCTGTACTCTCCCTCGATCTGCGGCGGGTAGGAGTTATAGTACGGCAGACCGGCGGGACCCGCGGGGCCGTGCGAGGAGGGGATCGGCGTGCGCGGGAGGGATTCCGGCCCACGCCAGCTTTGCTGCGACTCTTGACCACGCCAGCTCTGCTGCGACTCTTGACCACGCCAGCCTTGCTGCGGACTTGGTGTCCTGAGAAAAATGTAACAGTGTAAATATAAAAAATGTGCTGGTTTCTGTAAGAAAAGGCCAAGGAATGTGGCCCGGTATCGACATCGCCTAAACAGTATAGCCAGTGTAGACGGACATTTTTAATGTTCCGACCTAAACAGGAAAAACTGAACTTTTATAAGATCACTTCATTGTATTATGTCGTGTGGAAACTCTCGTGGATACGCTCCGTCTCCGATTATGTCCGGACTTCTACCAATTATAACCTCTTGGTGACCATCGTCATCACATACTAAACGGGTTCCGAGTATTCCATTTGTCTTCTCGGTACCCCTTTTCTGTGCTATTCCTATGACCGGTCTTGGGGGAAACGCTTATTTCTCTAAATCCATACGGTATACCATGACCACTACATGCTACCTACCAACAGATAAAGCTTCAAGATAGGATAACGTAAATTACTGTGATATTATCTCTGCACACTTTGAAGTACAACTATAGATAGATAGAATGGTTTCAAAGGTCATTAAGGAATCTGTGATTATTGAGAATGTGAAAAACCAGCTCTGCTATACTTATAGCAGATTGGTTCTGATACCGGTGTCCTTAATAATCACTGGCGTGTGGACTGTCGGTGTTAAGCTATTATTAATAGGCCCAGAGACAGTAAATTTGCAAAAAGCTCAACAAAACCCTCATTTACACGGTGCGGTTAAATTACCTGCGGCATACCATAAGGTGAAGCAACAATAAGTTACATCGTCTAAAGCTCAACACACACACAAGGCGGGTACTTGTCGGGCGCGGGTCGGGACCGCAGTACGGCGGGCTTGTATACATTGTAATTCCTTGTATAATATGGATGTCAGCACACGAAACGCGTGCGCAGCTTCCGCTGCCGACCCGCTCCGCGCCCGACACGCACCCGCCGCGCTTGTGTGTTGTGCTTTAACTTTTTTAGTCATTTGTTGCTTCAATTGTATTGTATGCCACAGGTAAAAAAAACTTGCATCGTGTAAATGGGGTTTTAGAGTTAGGATCCTCATGTGCAAGTTCATAATTATATACTTAATTAAGAGCGTTTATTCTGAAAGTTGGCAACGTCGTAAATAGCTGTCAAATATTTACCTGTATTAATTAATTTGAAAATAATACTGTATCAATATTCTAGAAACTTAGTTAGCCACATTTCTTATTTCCATACAGTATTATTTCCAAATTAATCAAAACAGGTAAATATTTGACAGCTATTTACGACGTTGCCAACTTTCAGAATAAACGCTCTTAACATTCATTCCAAATCTATAGTTAAGTCTTAGTGCCGACTTCAATGTTTTGTATACTCTGCTTTTAATAGAACCAATGAGAGACTGACCTTTGGCTCAATCTCTCAGCTAGGTATGCCGTCACTGCGTTTGGCATTTTATTTCACTGGTACATTTTGTTTTCTTTGATGTTTTCATACATTTAATAAGATCTAATTTAAGTTTTAGTTGTCGAGGACGCATCAAGTTTATCATGGAATTTAAACTCTTTCAGACAGGTCGTGTCATTGACTTTATATTTTTGGCAGCTCTGGTTGCGATGCATCATAATTTATTTTGGCTTTCATTGCAGTATTTATATAACGTTATTTATGCACCAGCTGTTGAGTTTAATGATAAGTTGACATTCTATACTAAAGACAGTCACATTTGAACAGATGTGAGTGATAACAAATGAATGGTAAGATAGTGTCTGAATTTATATTTGTAGATCGCCAGCGATTCTTCTTGATAGGCTGGGTAAAAAGTGAACTCTGATGGGGTCTTGTGGTCAATTGCTCTTAACTTTACCAAATATAAAATGTAATGTGAATGATACCTGTATGGTGCTGCAGCGAAGGGTATGGGCGAGCGCGGCGCACGCGCAGCGGCCGAGTCGCGCGGCGCGTCGCGGTCCACGTCCCTACACAGCGTGCAACATGAATATGATTGGAACATGGAATTACGTCAATACGGTGCACTGCCAACGTTATGATGTATTGACGGTATCAAATATCAAATTATCACCACTGGGCTGATTCGAAAATACCCAAGAAATAGTTCATGGCTCAACTCTTCTGATGCACACTGAAATTACTTTTTGTGCAACATATTCCAATATGGTATCATTAAGTAACTTTTAGGAAGTTTACTAAATAAGTTTTTGTTATCCACTGTTGCCCAATTACACTTTGCAAACGTTGCTTCACAAAAAGTAACTTCGGTGTGGATGCAGCTTTCGAATCTGTCCAGCGGTTGTAATGTAGTGTGTATGTGAACATTTAAGGAAGGATGCAATGCAATTAGTACAAATTGGTAACCTAGACACATAGAAAAAAAAAAAAACTGTTTTCTCGATACATGAATAGAAAAAGAAACCATAACATAGATAGGAACAGTTCATGCATGTAATACTGACGACAGCATACAGGATGTTACGTCTGTACTGACAGAACTGAGACTAAAAATGAACGTCTGTTTCAACAAAAAAAAATTGTCTTGGTGGATAAATATTATAGTTATTTGCAAAGATTGTTTACAACATCGATAAATTACCCATGCTTAAATATTTTTGGATATAGATTTAGAAAGAAGAGGGCTAAATATAACAGGCAAACATTTATAAAGTTTTACGACGAACTCTTTCAAAATGCAATGTGATACTGAATCATACGATGTCTGTAATGTATTCAAAATGTTTGTTTTTTATACAATAAGAGCAAAAGTTTCTTTGAAATTGTACGCATTTAGTTCATTTGCATAACCTACTTGAAATACAGGTTCTTTCAATAATTTATAGTAGATAATGCTATTCATGAGCGCGTCATTATGAAACTTATGCCATTGTAAGACGGTATAATATAAATTAGAATTATTGACGCGCGTTCATGAAAAGCAACATCTGCACTGCCTTACATCTCCCTATTTCAAAAGTGAGGCTCTTCAATGTTTAGTAAATTCAGAATATTCAGTATCACCAGTAACATAAATCAACAAGTAGGTGAAGGGCAACATGGATGACACCTAGTGCCAGTCTTACTCAGCGAGCTCGTGATAGAAGGTAGGCGTGGGCACGCGGCCTACAAAGCTGCCCGGAGAGCGAGGCAACGAGTATAGGTGTGCGCTTGCGCCGCCCCTGTGGTTACACCTTGCTTGTTTTTTTACCAAGAAATTGTTTACTACCCTCTTCGGCAGTCGGCGGATTACAATAGTTTAGATCAAAATATACGGTTTGGTCTACTCTTCATCGGCTCGAAGGCGAATTACAATAGTGTAAGTAAAAACATACGATGTTTGGTACTCCTCGATAACACGAGTTTGATTTTTAGGTAGGGTTTCTCTACTGATAATTGAGATAACATATTTAAATATTCCTTTACTTCTGTAATGATTTTAGTAGCATTTTGATCAACTTTGATGGGCAAAACTTCACATGAAATCAGGTTTCCCAGTTGATTTGATGGAGTGATAAACCAACTAGATACCGATCATCATCTTCCTGCCTTTGTCTCATGTTACTTGTGGTCGTTGCCACACTTTTTCTCTTTCCATTCGCCCCTGTCAACCGTCACGCTATCGTTGACTCCCTTCTCTTCCATATCATTCCTCACACTAGATACCGATATCTGGTCGTAAATATGGCACAACGGCTATAAAAATATGTAGAGTTGGAGAACGTTGTCTCTGTCCCTCGTACCTATGTGACTGTCTCTTTCTAAAGCCCGATATGCCAGATCAACGTCCAGGTATGGTGGTATCTATCAGCAGTGAGAGAGCAGTGGTGGCCCAGTTGTAACGGCCGCGACCTACGAGTTGTAGGTCGTAGCTTCAGGCGCTTTGTGTCAATTATTTCATCACCACTGCTTTCAAAACGGTTAAGGAAAATATCGTGAGGAAACCGGCATGTCGTAGAAGCAAAAATTCGAAGACATGTGACATACCTACCAACCCGCACTGCCCGCTCACCGAGAGAAGGCCTGTGTCCCAGCAGTGGGAACATTATAGGCTGATTATGCTATGGTCTATCACTGGCAACAAATCAATTATTAAACCAAAACCTTTTACTGCATAGAACTCATTACCTCTGTACTACCAATTTGATCTGTTGGGGCGCATTTCTGAAGAGATTCTGCGCGTCTTCGTGTCGCACGTCGCGTGTGTCATAATCGTCGATTTTAGCGATGATGTCTCCTCGGACCAAGTCCCTGCCCGCGGGGGTGCCTGGTGTCACCTGGAAATTAAAACGTACGTTTAATATGTTACTACGAATTCATGAGATGAGTAAGTCTTAGTGACAGAAATATGCTAACTATCCGATACTATGAGTTTGGATGTTTGTTAAGTAATCAATCATGTTATAAAGGTTGATTGGATTTAGATTACAGGAAATTTGGCACACAGGTGAATCAGGTTTATCACCTACATTAACTTTTAGGATACTTTTCGTACAGCTACATGAAGTAGTTTCAGGAGATGCTAGTGAAATCGAAGGCAGCAGCTAGATCTCAAAATCTCTTGTTTGTCTACTGTCGTGTTGCTTACTAGCGTCTGTTGGGCACTTCAGTTTACTTGGAGAGTTCCCGTGCCGTTCTACATATTATTATATCTATAGGTCAAAGAGCGTCAATCTCAACGGGTCAATATTTATCTTAACTGAAAATATGGTGGTGTTTGAAGTCTCCACCACTGGGATTCTATGGAAAAACCATCGGACATCAAAGGTTTGTTTGATCTTACGGGCTTAATTTACAACTTCGTAACAGCTTTATATTTTTTACTGATGGCAACCGTTTGAGTAGTGCTCAAAAAATTACAAAGAATCTTTAGTTAGTGACGTATACATAGGTGTTGCCTGTGATATAATATAATGTTTACAGGTTATGCGACACATATTTCTATATGTGTGTGTGCCAGCCTTCTGGCTAGCAGACGGGCCGTGACATTCTGAAGTGTGAACCAAGCGTCCATTCGGTTCGGTCACCTTCAATGGTAAGTCGTCAACATGTTTTCAGTCACCTTGTTTACTTTTCCAGAATATACTCTATGATATTTTTCAGAGTACTTATTTTTTTGTTACTGTTAGGAACTGTGAAGGAATTAACCTGGTTGAACGAGTGGTCGGCGACGGAAGGCGATTGATCGCGCACGATCCTCAGCAGTGAGGAAAGGACGAAGAAGAAGAAGAAAGGAACGAAATACCAACTAATCTTGCTGAACTAAATATTCGCTGAATACATTTCATTAGTTCAGGCAACCGTTAACCGTTAACAAACGCAGAAATATGAGATCCAGCAGATTTATCATTTAGGAGAGCTCATAATGAAGGGTGTAGTATATTGTATAGAGTATACTAGGTCGACCTTGTGGCTGGGGTAGAGGAGGGGAGGCGCGGGACGTATGCACTGAGTTTGGCCGATGGCCAGGCTAAATGCGTCCGCCGGCGACGCCGCGCCAACCTGACATTTTTTAATGAAAACAACCGACGGATCGGATGGAGGCCGCGTCGCATCGACGGCTCGACCTGCGCAAATCCATCACAAACTTCCTCGAGTCAATGGCGAGGACATACATCTATATTTACTCTTATCCATCACCGTGGGTCGTGGTGAAATATTTTTGACGACGTCAAACGTTCTAGTTCTTTGTTTTTTACGGATTTTTTAAAACGTTACAGCTGGCCCACGTCCATCCGCATTACACTCATACGTAGGTGACGCGTACGTCACCTGCGTACGTCACAAAACTATCCAGGTTAAAGAAGATGCATTATGGTAACAAACATTCTTAGAAACCCTTAATGTTTTCATTTCTAGTTTTAACCTATCAAATCCATATTTCATAGAAGTTTTATTAAGACTATGTTGCCAAATGCTCTAATTAAAAGCCTATGCGTTAATTAAAGTCACTAAGACTCTAAATATTTCCTTTCTAGAGCCAAAGTTTATATAATGTATTGTAATTTTATTTGGGCCACAGTTAAAAGAACCCGAATTAAGAAGTAATTTACGACACGGATAGCTTTAGGGCTGATTTTACCAACGCTAGGTATCTTTAGCCGAGGAATCATTTTGAATTTTTGACAGTTTTTATATGGAAAAACTGTCGAACGTCAATTTTATTTCACGAATACAAGTTATCTTACGATTGAAACATCAGCCCATATGATGCCTCAATTGGCAACATTATGCGTTAAGGTGGCCCGCGAAAATATGTATTTTTTACGGTTATTGCAATTTTCAGGTCATTGTCAGTCATATAAATACCTCAGTTGGTTTATGCCTCTCATATCGTCTCAATGAGGTCTAGGAGGCCTAGACATCCATATCAAATACGACATGGACTTTAAATAAAATAGTTAAATTATTACATATCGCTGAAATAACATAAATCAGCGGGTGCTGGGACTCGTTGCCAAGAACTGACACGTATTTTGAAGTTGCTAATTACTCAAGCTCCTTTTTTATAAATAAAGTATATACCTAACTATTATTTTTTCTAATCTGTAGTGTAATTTTCTATTGAAATGTATCGAACCGATTGACTCACCCTAGCCATATGGAGAGGAAGTAATGAAGGCATTTTAATGGCTCCGTTAAATAAAAGAACGAGCTCAAGGCTGTGTTTGCGATTGAAAGATTTATGGCAGCCAAGGTCAACCGGGAGATTATTTGCTAAGTGCATTTCTCGAGCAGCGGTTTAAAGGCGGGAAACAGATGCGAGATGTTATGTGGCCAGCCTAAATATTATGTAGGCCAAATATGACGTCCAGTCTAGAATAAACCGTGTCAAGATTCACTCGATATAAAATTGAACATATATATTAATAGATTTATAATAAAATAATTTTGTGGCTTAGACACTAGCACATAAAAGTAAAAATGCTGGTAGAATAAGATATACATTGATTGACTGGACCATATTTGATCATATGGCTGCGTTGGGTTGCCACTTGCTGGTAAGAGGAACAGCAGCCTTTTCGGTTGCTGCAAGGATCATGATAACACACCTGCCTGACTAGATCGACTAAAATACCAGGAATGTTGTGAATCGTTTTTGTAAAGCGTTTGATTAGACGCGACTATTGTTGCCTTCCAATAAAAAAAACCCCCGCCCCTCCCCCTGCAAAATTCTACCGATTTCAGATACAACCTTGTCTTAGTAGTTAAGAGGAATCATTATAGCTCTTGCAGTCTTATGACATCAAAGTTCTCATGTAAATGCTATTCATCTACCTTTTTTAGGGTTCCGTAGTAAACAAAGAACCCTTATAGTTTCGCCATGTCCGTCTATCTGTCTGTCCGCGGCTTAGCTCAGAGACGGTTAGTACAAGAAAGCTATAATTTGGCATGGGTATACATATTAATCACGCCGACAAGGTGGTAAAATAAAATCAAGTTTTTTTAAAATTAAGGTAAGTACCTCTCCTACACGTAAAGTGGGGATGTTTTTTTTTCTCATCTGTCCCATGGTGTGGGGTATCGTTAGAAAGGTCGTTCAAAAATATTGCGAGTTTGTGAAAACCATTTTTCGATTCAGGGATCCGTTTGCGAAATATTAAGCTTTTAACTGCTCGTGTCCCCCTGCCAGCTAAATGGTTGTATTGGATTTGTGAAAAAATTCATCCCAACTACGGAACCCTTCATTGTGCGTGGTCCGACACGCACTTGGCCGGTTTTTTTAAAATCCTCTACGGGCAAGCTCTTGGCCTTCATTTCACCTGATGGTAAGTGATGATCACGCCGAAGGTGGAAACGAGCTTCACCCGGAATCCTCAAATAAAGAGGAACTGGCTATCTTACCTCTAACTGCCAAAACACGACTATGCTGTAAACATTGTTGTTATGGCAACAGACTTAGATAAAATGGTGTTAGATAGCCAGGCGGACTTAGAACAAGCCCTACCATCGACCAAACCAAGCAGAAAATTTTCCCTCCACTGGTAATCGAACCCGGGACTTCTGGGTCTGAGACACCTGTCTCAGACCCAGAAGTCCCGGGTTCGATTCGGATAGGTCTAGTGGTTAGACCACCTGGTCTAACCACTAGACCACAGAGGCGGTTAGAGCTACCTGATAAGGGGCCCAAATCTTGTCTTAGAGCGTCATCACACTGACGATTTGCCATCGTGTTTCCATCGAAGCGATTTGTGAGCATGCTCTCTGTGGGTGAGAAGCGAGGTAGCCGTGACTACGAAATGTTTTCTCCGCGTTTTCACAAAATTGTACACTCGCATGTTTCACTCGCTCTTGTAGAATCACCTCAATCCCTCCCGTTACTCAAACGCGGCGAACACGTTGCGGATACGCAGCGACCGCGATGAAAAATCGCCTCGCTGAAAACACGGTCGCAAATCGCCACTGATATAAGGCCCTTACGGCTTTCATAAGAGAGTGTTAAAGCGGGCAGTTGAAAACCATGCTACTGAAATACAGGTACTGAATATTATCGATTGATAGTACAAAAATTATAAGAGCAACGAAAGTGGTCAAGTATTCTACTTTCTTTTTTTACCCAACTACGGCGAAGCAAAAAGGAGGGTTAAGATTTTTCCCGGTATATATGTATGTTCATCTGTTCCCTGATAATTTCTAAGCTACTCATCATAATTTGATAAATGAGGTATCGTTGGAAGCCTCTTGATTGTCCGCTATGGTAATAGGTTATGTGACGTCACATTAAATTGAATATGGCGCCCTCTAGACGACATAAAGTCATGAAATAAAATCAAAATTAAATTTTATGATGCCAATTAGCACAAATCAAAAATATTTATATTACTATAACTCCAAAATAATTTAAATAAAAATAAAATATATATAAACTAAAACAAAAAGTCAACTAAAAAGGTATAAACAACATCTGACATCACAGACAGACAAATTAAAAATCAGAGTCGCACGTAATCTGTTCGATTAATGCCCAAACATGTGTGTCTGTGATGTTTGTTTATTGTTTATACCATTTAGTTGATTTTTTGTTGCAGTTGGGTTTTAGTTTTTATTATAACTTTTATCATGTAGTATGCCAATGACATGGACTGCTGCAACTTCTGCGCTTTTATCATGTCTAAAGTAACGATATTATCGTAGACGTCCACGTCCATAAAATGCATGAAAATACGTGCACGATAAAACGTTATCGTGGACGGAAATTTAAAACCGTCTTCATATATTTTCATAAATTTTACTTCATTGTGTTACTGGATGCCGTGGACGTCCACGTTAATATCGTCACGTTAGAAATTATAAAAAAACGCCTAATTTCTAAACTGACTGACTTTTATCTATTTTGAGCATTTGCAGCTAGGTTAGCAGCTGGTTGGTTGGTAGCTGTAAATAAACTAAAATAATGAATCTCCATGGGGACGAATATTTACCAGGTGTCCGTTTAATAATTTACGGTCTAAGGAATTTCTCTTTTTATATTACTACTGCGCCCCGCGGTTTCACCCGCATAAGTCTGGATCCCGTGCGAATATCGGGATACAAACTATCCTATGTCCTAACCTAGGTCACGGTCTACCCATGTGCTAGATTTCATCCAAATCCGTTTAGCCGTTTTAGCGTGAAAGCGTAACAAAGAAACAAACAAACTCACTTTCGCATTTAAAACATTAGTTAGGTTCCCTACTCTACTAAATCGTAAAATATTAAGAGATAACTTAATATGTTACGATTTTGTTTATCTGTCTCGAAAAGTCTTCGAAGACTTTTCGTTATAAATAACAGCAAATCAACGCGAGTACTCCTGGCTACGCTGAGTGTGCCTGATTCATTAGAAAAATATTACAATCGACATACTATAATGTAATTATATTAAAATTTAAAAAACCGATACAAAAATTTCCTCATTTCTCTTTCCTACTCCATCACCAGAGCCTGTTCATCTATCTGTAATCTATTCATTGAGACCATTCAAATGAGCCCAACCACGATACCTGTCTTGTGGTAAGTTGCTAAGGGATTTGAGTATCCTGCAAATTCCAGGTGATGCTGCGGCATCAGTTCAAGGTTACTTTGTTCTTCTAATATCATTGAAGTAACAGAATACCAAATTTCAAATCGATCAGCCCCGTGGAAGGAGCTCACATTCATTCATCAACTAGAAAAGAGCTGATAATCTTCCAACGACTGAACCGATTTTGATAAAACATATCTAAGAACCATCGCTAGAAAACCTGCTTTCAAATCGGTTCATTTGTTTATGAGGTACGGTACCACAGCCAGACACACATAGCGGTCAAACTTATAAAACCTCTCTTTTGGCGTCGGGGCTTAAAAATAAATGCACTGCACTTTAAATGCATCTAGAATATTTCCACTATATTATGTGTTATATGCGTGTGTTGCAGCAAAAGCCCAGTTACTGATAAAAGATTTAACAATGTTTATCAATATCACTTTTAATTTAAGGGGACTACAGGACCTAAACGTGCCTAAACGCAAGTTTTATAATGCCTAAAAGAATATGATCCACTGCAGTAAACAAAATCAGAAAAATATATGATATTCTTCAGGATATATGCTAGTATGATAGTGTGTTGAAAACATAATACAACTAATTTGATACGATAGAAAAAAATCATGAATATACCTCTAAAAATTTCTTTGAACGATTAAAAATCATATTAATTTACATGCAATCATTCTGATTTTTTGTCAGATTATTCTACAAGCTACATATTAGCATAATATTGTTTTAATTTTCCAGTCCAATCAATAGATTTTCTGTAAATCGCTAACTGCTTCATATTTTGCAATAAATTACCTGCGTCGTGTCATCGCGCTTCTCTTTCATTTCTATGAAGTCCGACAGTGACCGCGCTTTAGCTGTTGTAAGCCTCTTAAGCATAAATCATTGCCTAGATTTTTAATGAGACTGAGTTACAAGGAATTCCTTAAGTGACCATAAACGTGCACTTTTGAGGACCTTAAAACGCCTTTAATACCGCGATTAACGTGGTCCTGGGCCCTTACTGTGTACAAATCAGTTTGAATTGATTTTAGCGGTGCTCTCACTTAAGGCCCATGCTCACACTAATAGCTATGTACAAGTAGCATAACTGCTCTCCCGGATCCGCATAGCTTCGGTGTGTTAAAGTAGTTCTTGAACGAATATAAAAATTACCTGTTCGGTATACTAATGAGTATCTACCTGGCAACCAGTCCAGAATGCAATCTCAAGATCTATGAGTCAGTAGCCTCCTACATCTTACTCGAAGTGAGCTGTGATGCAGTCTTTCTTACACTCCTACGCGTCAGTACATACATAATTTGAGCATGCGATAGGCAAAAATAGTACGAGCATCTTGCTATATTTTTTTGCATCTTGAAATATGAAATGATGAGTTTCTTTCTTGGTTGAATGATGCATCATCATACACATCTTCATAAACATCAACAAAGAAGAAGTTCTATTTGATCGATTCCACAAACAGAAATCAACGTAATTAAGAAGTTAATTTTATCCACTATAGGGCACTATACTGAGGGCTATTAAAATTAAACGAATAAATAAAATAATTTATGAAAACGTGTCAGACTGAACCCTTGATAACGTAAAAACGACCGTAAAGAGCAACGTAACGTAAAGGATATGTCGTCATTACATCTCATTGGTAGAATACAAACTGCAGAATGGAAGGAGCTTATTCTCATCTACAAACATGATGTGCATTTTTATGACAATTTGGCCAGAGTTAAAAAAAAGTAAGTAGTCACTGCGAGTAGATGGATGAGGCTGGCATAGGAGTGTGGGGATTGGCACAAGAAAAAATAGGCGTATGCCCTAACAGTGGGTAAAGTCGGGCTGTGGATGATGATGAAGATAGTCGAGGGGTTATAAATCTGATGCGCGTTAAAGATGAACATGTAAGCGATACCTATTCGGACATAACCTAGCTACCATAACCAGGCGGTTGATAGCAAGACCAAACGGGCTGGTACCGTTGTCACAGGTACCAGCCCTAATGTACAAATTAATTACTTCATAATGATTGGACAGTCATTTTATTTTGAAAGTTTGACAATTTGTACGACCTAAAATTTAATTTTAGATCTTTGGCGGTACACTGTGACAATTAAAAAATATCAATTAAATCATTACAATGTTACAGTTTTCAGTGCTTATTCGCGGTTTACGTATAATAACGTCAGCAGCAAGTTTAGTTTTGCTTCAAAAGTTTGTTATTGAAGCAAGGTTACTCCCACTTTGTATATGTTATGAACACAAATCAAAGTTGTTAGCTTTTGGTTCCTGTGTTAGGTTTACAAAAGCTGCATTTCTGCATACTTCGCGCTACGAAGGTCATTGGTAAGTCGGTTGATGTTGGTTGGTATGCAAAACATAGCAAGAAAATAGTGCACTATTTTCGGGCTGCGCTTATACTAACAAATTATTCATTTAGTTTTAGGCTCTAGCTAAAAATATTAAATGAAAGAGATTAAGATAACGGGGCCATGTCGCATCGTCGTCGGCAGCTGTCGAACGACACGATACATCCAAGAATATATCAGTTATAAAGAGAGTTCGTCCACGCTCTACATGTATTTTAATGACGTTCTAGATAATGTTTAAACAACGGCCGTTTCCCGATATTTTAAAACGGCTCAGCAGATACTTGAATTACAAAAATAGCTGAAGTGTTTCAAATTGTCGGCTTGCGGGTAAAATCCCAGACTGACTGACAACGCTATAAATATTTTTGTGTCCCGGATTTAAATGATAAAATAATCCAAGTCGGCTCTTCTGATATTTTTGAAGGAGACAATTATTCTATGTTCAATGTTGCTTGAGATAATTATCTGAAACGTGTAGTTTAGGACGGCTGATGTGCATTGATGATTAACCTGGATAGCGTCTTATTTACAAACAGAGCGGTGACTGGAGCGCCGGCGTGTTTACACCGGCGCGCGAGTGACGCGGCCTGCGCTAGCGAGCAGTACGAGAGCTATACCCTGGTGACGATGAGCGGCGTGGCCAGGTCGGCGCCTCCGACCAGGCGCAGGCCCCAGTTGACCTCGCGGGAGTCGCGGCGCAGCGTCACCACGAAGGTGTGCAGCCGCCCCATGCTGCTGAGTGTGGCACAGTGTGGCACAGTGTGCACAGCGTGGCACGGTGTCACTGCACGGTGCACGAGACGCGGTGTGTGCGCGGCGGGAACACGCGACGTAGTGCGCTCTAAATTAGCCTCACCGCAAACCCGCACCGCCCCCTGCCCCCCTAGATCTGCACTGCATGTAATCCTGCCTTCGCAATCGACCCAATTCGATTTACGGAAACTCTGGGATATATCTATGCTTGATTACCCAGCCATTCCGGCAAGTCTTCGACTTGTTTGTTTACTCTCAATATATCGAAGCATTAGACATAACCCACATTTTTAAATTATTTTCTCACATCAGTACATGTCGTCATTTATCATGTCGCATATTACTATGAAATAATAACATGACTGACATGACAGAAAATATCATCAAGTCATATTTTCTTAGAAAAACTTTGTATTTACAAAGTTCGTCTAATAATACAAACCTAGCTCTCTAAGGGTAATTCACCAGATAGGTATGCAATAAAGGCCATCAATTACTAATCACTATTTCCTACGTCAACGTTTTACTATAAATAGGCACCTAATGACTTTGTATTGGCATCACATAAAGTTATTGACGTATATTTAGCCCAATGATCATGATTAGTAGTAACCAAAACATGGACGGAATTTGCATGTGACTTCTAAACTACTGTGATGTGTCATTAAAATATATATTTCCCTTCTACACACTGAAGTAAAGCAGGAATTTAATATTTTTAAAGATTAAAAAAAAATTCAAAGCAATCTAATTTTGTGTTACATTAACAAGTGAAGTGGTATTGATTAACAAACGTTTTGTGAATAAACTGTAAAACTACTTTAAACTTTACGCTATCAACTAACATAAATAAATAACTTGCAAACCAAATGGTGTTAATTTTTCTAGCTTTTTAAAATTAAATCTGAGTTTTTGCACGACCCAATATTTGCCTGCAGTTAAGTTTCCATCTAGGCAATCACTGCCTATAAAACAAAATAACCCAAATTCTAAATGGCTACGTCATGAACCAAATCAATAGTAAGCTCAAGTGTAAGATTTAGCACCGCAAATAACTCTGAATCGTTACACAATCATGGTTTATTATTATTTTAAACCCTCATTCCAGTTGCATTCTACTACGACATTATAATCTAATAATGCAAAATATTCTTACTCTTCGCCTCTGTCCGAAATCCCTGGGCTCATTTCCAGGATCCATCCGCTGATGAGGCACTCGCCAAAACGGTGGCCGCTCGTACACCGGCATCGTCACTTCTCAATATCGGTTCCAGGCAAAACTGACACAAAAATATTCGTATTACAATTCAGCTGCAGTTCAAAAGCATTACACTTGCAGTGATAGTGCATACTATAACAATCTCTTTATAGCCGGCCGGCCGTCAGTTCCATTTCATAATGCATAAACGTAGGTGTTTGGCAACATTTCTATGCATAAATCACCTGTTCTATGGACAAGGACGGCCGCGCACGGGAAAAATTATACGTTAGATGCCACGTGGGCGCAGTAGAGTGGGGGAAGAAATAGAATAAAAGGGCTAACTCACCAGAGGGCGCGGGGCGTGGTTGCTTGCGCGGAGTCGTTCGGCCAGTGCCGTTTTCTATTATCTCGAATAATTCCGGAGCAACATCAAACTATATCTATTTTTCGCGTGGCGGCGGGCGTCGGTTCGACGGCTCTTGCTTCGAGTGATTTACAAGCCGGAGCTTACTCGAGCTGTTTCTGGGCCAATACAGAGATCCGCAACACTGCGGCAACTGAGGCGAGAAGTCGGGAACACTCGACACCGGTTCAATGCTCCCGAGTCCGTCTGTGTCAGATCTCGCGACGTTTCTAGGAGACCCAGCACTTGTAACGAGACAGTGTACTCGCTAATGAGTTTCAAAACGTTGAACTCATAAGTATTTGTGTTGACACAAAAAATATTGTATCCGGATCAATTCTATGTTTTTGGGAATTATATATTTTTTTTATTATTCGTAAAAAAAAAACAATAAATTACAAATACTTTTAAGAAAAATAATTCCATAAAAAAAATACAGCTCGGGAGACAAATTAATTATTATGTAAAAATTTATTACTTACTAAACTCGGGACTATATTAACGGTTATTGTGTATATTATATTTTAAATTGACTGTTAAAAATAAACAATACTGTCAAAAAACGAATTTATTCTTAGAAATCACATAACAGTAGGTACAGGAAATACTTAAATCGTTGGTACAAATGTGTTGGTTTACAAATAAATTGATAAGAGAAAAATGCAAGAAGAGATGCGTTCTATACCAATAACTTTCCATTAAGTCGCGATAATCGATAAATATTTGTGAATAAATGTTATTAAAATAATAATAATTATTTATTGTTATTAATGCATGTGTAATATACAATTTAACCACCACCCTCAAGAGATTATTTTAATGTGATTCGAAGTTTCGTTAGTGATTTGTGAAAATAGGTTAAAGCAGTAAAAACATGAGTTATAAAAGTTCACGATTGTACAAAAAATTGTGACGTTAGCATAACTTACTTATTTGATTGAGATTAAAGAAAAAGATCATAAATACTGAGTAGTGTAGAATATATCTGTAACAGTATTAAACTTATGAAATATAACTAAAATGTCTCTATAACTACGGTAATAATTATTTCATTATTTTAATCATTTCAAATTTAACTATTACTTACAAAATATATGTATTTATGCTTAAAAAAATAATTTTTAACATATTATGACTAATTTGACTAAAAACTGCACGATTGAACACAATAAAAACTTTAAAGATTAAAAACAGTTCAGTCAAATTTGAAGTCCATATTATTTAACAAAAATAATTAAAACATATTATGACCAGAATAGAGAGCTTAAAAACAATATAACTTAGATGTTATTTAACCGATTCAAGAAAGATACGATATAAGAGGGTAGTTTATCTATTTAAAGAGCAAGCATGGAGTTTCTTGTCCGTTCTTCTCTATAAGAAACTACGCTTTCGAACGGGCAACTAGCTTCAACACTCTCACTGCCGTTTTGCAAATTCTTCAAAAGTGCCTACGTAAATGGTTTAGGTAAAATAAATGCTTAAGACTTTATGGAACTGTCATTGTCATATAATAAATAAAAGGAAGTGTATAGAGTGCCGCTAGCGGCACTTTATCCCTGTCAGATAAAGTGCCGCTATTTGCGGCATAGTAGTGGCACTGCCTCGCCCCGGCTAAAGTGCTGTAAGCATTGCATTGTCATTGTCACTTGTTATTTTGTTTGATTGTTGAGCATTTCAGTGTCATTGTCACTCACTGTCACTTGTTATTTTGTTTTGAGGAGGGGCTAATGTTAATTTCTTTCATCTATAGCCGGCTAAACTTAAGTGTAGCCATAAGCCCTTGGCTTAGCAAATGAAAATGGCTGAAAGGTAGGTTAGGTTAGGTTAGAACTGTGACTACACAATGCACGAGCCGAGCGGGCGCAGCGTCCGGTGCCGCGGTAGCGGCCGGCGAGTGCGAGGGTCGGTTTAGGCACAAGAAAATGTAATGTTTTGGGAATGTGGTGTTTTACAACTTACTAACCTCAATAATTAAAGAAAATAACAAGTGACAGTGACAATGACAATGCAATGCTTACGGCACTTTAGCCGGGCCTAGGCAGCGCCACTATTATGCCACTAGTGGCACTTCCAATTACAAGTAAGAAACTTTAAGAACCTTAAATAAACTCAAAAATGTTTAAAACACCTGATGTTTACGTAAAATACATACTATTGATCCCTCTATAAAACCATGCATTGTCTGTATTTTAGTGATGTTCCTAGACGAAAGCTTTACTATGACACACGTCACGAGAATATTAACAAAAAAAAATACATGCCTTACGTATCGGTTCATTAAATCGGTTAAATACATAAATACACGCAAATAAATTACGTCTAAAGAGTCTGTGCGGGCACAGTGGCAAGACTTTATAGGACGTCTGATCAAAGGGACGTTCACCCGATAGTAAATCTTGTTGTTAACATACTTCAGACATTCTGCTGATGTCTTTATATAATAGGTTTAAACTCGTTCGATTGGTTTAATTATTTAGGATAAATAATTATCAGATATAGATCGTTATTTTTCGATTGTTGAGCTAAATATTTGGCGTATCATTTCATGAAGGTCTTTTAAATATTGGAAACAGAATCTTACAACTTGGTTTTTTACCACATATTTATAGGAGGTTTTGATTGAGCACTTTATAGCTTAACGTCAAATACACCTAGGATTAATGGTTAGTCGTGTAGGCCTTATTTAGGAGAGTTACAGCGAGGTACATTCAGGAAAATGTATTGTTTACCAGATTGGCTTTTACAACGCCACATGTGAACTACGTAACACACTGACGTCACGCAAAATCCTGCATCGCGCAAGCAGAGTTTACCGCGCGACATATATACAACGTCCCTACGTCAATGGTCGGGCAGTAGCACACCAGACAACACACGTCTGGTCGGAGGATCCTCCCTTTTCTATAGAGCATGAGTGAACTTTACACCCTGTTCCTTATACTTCTATAAGTGTTATAGCTCTTTCATATAGGCTCGTGCAGACCAGCGCGACGTGACGGCGCAACGCGACTCGAACAATACAATTTCTAAGAAAACTTCACGGTATAACAATAACCGGTATCGCGTCGCGCTAGTCTGCACGAGCCTTTAGACGGAAAAGAATGAAAGTTGTGATTTGAATATTCGGTCAATTTAAATAAAAAGTCTATTTGCCTAACAATCCGTTTGCCAGACTGTACATCGATAGCCTGCGGAGGGCGAGATTCATGGCATGGGACATGATGGGAGACGCATTAATATATTTTTATCCCTCAATTTTTTTTGATTACGTATCTCTGGTTAAACCTAGGTGTATACTTGTAAAGTGCCTATTAGCCGAAACACAAACTTGTTACCATAGTCCAATCGAACAGGGTCGTTATTACCAAATTAACTTTAAAAGTCTAATATGGCTGGTTTGGTGTCTTTAGCGCATTTGATTAACGAATACATAAGTTTGACAAAACCTGTGTCCTTCGGTTTTTCAAGTCCGCGAAGAAGTCTGTTCTTCATAACTGCGACAAATTCGCGGTTGCTGAGCTGACCGTCCACTGCGAAAATACGTTAATTATATTAGAATCTAATATTATCGTGCTTGGCTCAGTGAAAGTTAGTAGGCGACATTTTTATTGTTAACATTTTTGTCTAACTATACGAGGTGGGATGTTTTATAAGTTACAAATTAAAAAGATTTTATTTATATAGTAAAGACATTTTGATGTACTCTAAAGGATACTATAGAACGAAAGACGAGACGAAATGAAAAAGGATATTCATATCAAGGACACGTAGTATTCACATCAATCGTAGCATCAGTAAATATACTGGTCAATGCCACAATGTATGAAAAGGAAGGAGAGAATAAATGAGATTAACTATAAATATTGAACATTGAGATAATGTACGCTTGCTAATAAACAACATCGGATGATCTCATTGGATGCTGTTATGATGTAAAAATACAAGAAAAAATACTTCCTAAACCTATTTTCATTATTATTAAACTAATCAAATGGAGAAGGGATTAATCAGTTTAAACGTAAGGTACAAATGAAACGCGCAACAAAGTCTCACCAATATTCCTTCTCTTCTTTTTGTTACGGAACCCTAAAAAATAAGATGATTTCGAAAATCTATTACATTAAAACGGTTGATAAATAAATCTTTATAAACAAAAGTCTTCTTTACAAATCCCAGCATACACGTAATTGTTATTTAACTTATGTTGTTATTTTTTTAGTTTTATAGTCATTTACGCTAATCACAATAAGATGATTAAGTGTGTAATATAATAATGAGAAATACTACATTTTATGGAGAAGAGAGTAAATAAATCGCCAGGGACTAGCATCACAACGAGTCGCGCCCGCATACGGGCAAGCAAAAAAAATCGCATCGTGAAAAATAATAATTAAGTTACAAAAAAAAAAAAAAAAAACGGTCAACTGCCCTAACTTCGCCAGGCGTCCTATGTTTGCCTATAATGAAAAAGATGCAATATCTTTTTGATTTTACTTGTATGGCTATCGAAACTTTGAGTTTTCATAAAGAGCTTTAAGTTTGGATTGCCATACAAATAAAATGAAAAAGATATTGAATCTTTTTCGTTATAGGCAAACATAGGACGCCAGGCGAAGTTAAGGTAGTTGACCGGTATATATAAAAACGCGAAAATAAATCGGTCTGTCTGTCACCTTTTCGCGCCTTAAAAGCTGAACGGACATCGATGAAATTTTGCATACAGGTAGACCAAGGCCTGGGTTAAGACATAGTAGGATACTGTTACACTTATTGATACTTTTTATCCTGGCAGTGCACTCTCGTGGGATAATTTCCAATATTAAAAACTAGTAATAAAATATACAGCGTGGCAGGGACGTCGACGCGAAGCCGGCTACCATAGATTCAGTACAAGATTCTGAACTCCCTGAATTTAAATCTTTCGTAGGTTATTAAAAAAAAAACAGCTGTTTCATAGAAAAGTGCAATACCTACGCAGTCAAAATGTATGGAGCAGCTGTTTTTTTTTTTTTAATAACTGGCGAAAAATTTCAACACAGTAGCGTTCAGAATCATGTACTGAATCCAAGGTAACCGGCTTCGCGTCGATGTCCCTGACACCCTGTATAAGGACAAAATAATACATACTGTTCTCATCAAAAATAGTGAACACCACATTGATGACGTGAGGATCCAAATCAACGTGCGCGACTGTCCGCGCCACGTGTATAAGTGTAGGCTGGTCGATGGACGCGCCCGCAATGTGGTAGAACGTCAGCGCCGTGTCCACGTCGTTGATGTTGTTCAGGAAGTGGAAGAACTTCAGGTAATCGTCCTTCGTGATACCAACGCCGTGGTCGCGGAAACTGCAAATGTAAAATAAACAATATTGATTGGGTTAAGCAAAGCAGAACGCCCAGTTCTTCTTGCGAAGAACTGGGCGTTCTGCTTTTCTGCGGCGTTCTTATTTAGAATAAAATAATCACTCACTAGTATTATGTGCTGTGTTCCAAAATCTTTTCTGTTTTACAATCCCTACAACTTTGAAAACGGGATTCCGTGCACACGATGACTACATTTGCTTTCAGCCCCTTTTGCGCATCGCCAGATGTGCGCCCGCGCCGGCCCTTAGCCGCTTTATAGCAATTGATATTTTAACTTTAATGATACTCGCTATTTGTGTATATTATGGAATGCCATAACGGGGTATGGTAAAATAGCCCTTACGATGTTCAGATATGCGCGCCCGCGATAGTGCGAACAGAAAACAATAATTCGGGCGACGCGGGTCGAAATTTTTGTTGGGGTCTTATTAATTACTTGTGCCGAATAGTGTGCATAACGCACAACTATATTATTTCGATCGTGTCAACCTGAGGTGAACAGCGGGAGCTACAGTTCGAACTTGTACCGCGTCGGAGCTGGACATAAACAACGGGGAGCGGGCCGATCGCGCCCTGGCCACTGCTGCTGACAACTCATCAGAACGATGAAGAAAAGAGTCGAAAAAGCAGTTTAACACCGCAAAAAGTTTCACAGGTGAAGCTGGACTTGAACCATTTTGCGGAGAGAGTTATCATGAGAGACTTGATTAACCGCGCTAGGAATAAACCAAGACCAAAGAAAATGCATGAAATGTTAGACGGAAAAACTGTAACCAAACGCATCAAGAATCACAGGATGTGCTATCTCGCACATGTTCGCAGGCGCCGCAAATCACACCCGTTACATTTATTTATTTATTTATTTATTTATTTATTAGGGACAAAAAACAGTTACATGTTAAAAAATACAGAAAATTACTTAAGCTAGGAATTGACAAACATGCAACCCACACCATTGTCCACGAATTAACTAAAAATTAAAAGAAGTGATAAAAGAAGTGATAATATAAAGCGATAAACAAAACAAAACAAAAGAATCATTGTCATATTAGCGCTGAGATTGCCTAATGTTACATGCAGTACAAGACTTCATAACTCCATCCAAAATATTTTTTGGAAGCACACGGCTGGAGACCGGGATAAGGTTAAGAAGACTGCTAGCGAGATTTCAAGAAACCTGAAACGGATAGCAGCGGGAACCTCAGACGAAGACATTGGAAACAGCAAAGAGCAGATGCACCAGTGAAGCTGGACCTAAACCTAAACCTACCTAGCGGCGCCGCGCTGTCGTAAAAATATGCCCATCCATAGATAAATATCACCCGTCTCTTCACTATTACATTGCCTACTCAAGGATGCATATTCGGTACGGCTCGCAAATCCTTCCTTATCCTAAGGGCACGTCTTCCCTACCATTACCGCGCCCCCGGTCTACTCCTTGGTGTGCCTCTGTAGCCCCATGAAGCATGAGGCTCCAGGGGCTAGTGCAAATGTCGGGGTTTATTGGATTTATCGAGTCTGGTTAACTACGCTGGGATTGGTGCATTTCATTCATTCATTCATTCATACTATTGACATATATTTTAAATTACTGGGTTAATTTAAAATCACTTCAACTTTTTTGCTATGTGAAATGAGCTGTGGGTCTAAGTAACTTATATGTGGAGCTCGGAGCCTCGGACAAAGTCAGAAAGCGTCGCGGCAGACCATGTCGAAGGTTGCGGATGGTGGAAAGAGCTGGACTATACCAACTAACAGTAGTCCACATTAGCCTTAAACGGAAATAGCTGGATTTTATCGTATAGGCCTTTTCCCAGCATTGGGATGAAGCAGGCTGATAGTAAATAGTAAAGGAAAATGGAAAGGATGTCTAAAAAAAATATTCAGTCAGGATGCATTATTCAGGGTAGCCCGCGAAATTCAAATTTTCTTACGATTTTTGCAATTTGCCGGTCAATATCAGGTTGTATTTTGATCTAAATATGAGTCGCGTCTATAAATAAACAATTGATACAGCAATTGTTTATTTATAGAATTATAATCATAGAAATCATCAATACAACTCTCTTAGTTCATGTAATCCTATTAAATGACTATTTCATGAAATCATGACATTTGAGGATTATGCTAACTTAAGGAGTTGTATTGCTAATTCTAATGATTATAATTCTATAAATAAACAATTGATACGGCCGCGACTCATATTTTAATCAACCTAAAACCTGACACTAACCTGCAAATTGCAAAAAACGCAAGAAATTATGAATTTCGCGGGCTACCTTAGCGCATCCCCCTTAAATAAAAAATGAAAGCTTACGTTTTCTTAACACGTTTCAGCATTCGCGCCTTCTTCTTGGCTGGGTAACCTGCGTACGCCAACAGAAGTTCGGCAAAGTCCGCTTCAGTAATGCGACCATTTTCATCTGAAATAATTTGGTAAAAAAACTAAGTATATCAAAATTGTTGCTATTGATTGTTTATATACAGATTTATTTATTATACAGGATTTATTTATGAATCCCCCTGCGTCGAACTTTATCGTCGGTTATTTTAAAAAAAATCTACTGTTCCATACATTTTGACCGCGTATGTATTGCACTTTTCTATGGAACAGCAGATAAAAAAAAAAAGACGAAAAATTTCAACGCAGGGGGGTTCAGAATCATGTACTGAAATCCATGGTAACAGTTTTTGCGTCGATATCCCTACCATCCTGTATGTGGCAATTTATTAACATTTATTAATAACACTAACAGACAATGTTTAGAGAATTCTTCTTAATTTAGAAAATAATAATCAAGAGTTTGTGTAGTAAAAAAGAGTAATTCATTAAATATCAATGCCCAAATTAATAAATAGAAAAGTATTATTGGAGTTTCTCATCAGCGAAAAAGCCCAACTAATACACTACTATTGTAGTTTTTGACGATTTGTAAAACAAATTAAATAAACTTAAAATTGCGTTATACACCGGCGCGGTACATTTCCTAATTCTAAAGATTTAACCCGTATTTAATCACTATACCAACTTACCGGGCTGTTTTCTCTGAAATTCAAGAGATAATATTTCCCTCTGAAGTTGGTGTTGAAAGTCTAAGAATTTTTCAATCGTCAGCTTCTGGTTGAGATGGGGTCCGAAGAAGTATGTCGTCAGCGCTGAGTTTATACCCTGTAAAATTAAAAAAGCCTTTTGTATTAAACATAACTAGCGACCTGCCCCTGCTTCGGTTTTTGCAACTTGATAAAACATTGAGATTTCTTTATTATACGTAAGCTTGATAATAATGCATAATATAGTAGGGGTGGGCGCTGCGACGACGAACCGTTTACAAAGACTGTTTTGTGTTCTGCGACGATGAAACCGTTTTACGTCCTAAGTTCAAACAGTCTTCGTTGCACAAACCAGTCTTCGCATTACTACGACTATACTCGAGAACGCAATGATTCAACTAGCTATCACACTCGTCGCGTCGTCGTCCAACGTTCCGCGTTCGCTTACAAAACAGTCCGTACAATAAAAAGTGAACTTTTTATCAATGAAATAGAGTCGATTATGTATTACCAGTTGTCAATGCTGTCGTTCGTGATGCGACGAAACCATTTCCTAAATTTCAAATCGTTGATAGTTGTAAGAAACTGCAACTATTTCACTCGACGATAAGTTTCGTCCGATAGGCCGTCTTCAAATCAGTTGCAACGACGACCGTTTTCTGCAACCGTTTTCGTCTTCGGTAAAACGGTTGCGTTTTGTCCGTCAAAAATTCGACAACGACCCACCACGATAATATAGGTACAGTAAGACACAACTTAGATGTAGCATCGGCAAAATTCGTAAAACCGATCACCATCCGAACTGAGTGCGGCCTAAAAATCACCAATCTTTATTAGGTACTGCTTTAGGTGAAAATGATCTTTACGAAAACGCAATAACTTGTAAAGTCATGTAACTAAATACATTCGTAAAAGTGAAATGAATGAATGAAAATTTTCAAATGTATGCTACATCTGAGTTGTGTCGTACTGTTCACAATAAACCTTCCAGAATAAATTATTTAAATTATGGTGAAAATCGAGTCAAAATCGGTTGAGTGTTTAGAAGAACAACGCAGTCACACAAACAGAGACGAAAAGTGAATTTAATTATTAATATGTATCAGCAAGTTCTAGAAACAGTAAACTATTTCTTTGTCTTTCGTGTGGTTAGTGACTAACCTGGTGTCAGAGTATTTATGCTGCCCATGGGCCCCTAACTTGGCTTCACATTCCGTCGAGAAATATCTCTCAGGCAGTTTCCTCACGATGTTTTCCTTCACCGTTTTTGAAGTAAGTGAAAATTATACAATACGCACATGAATCCGAAATGTACTCGAGACCTATGACTTGGCAGTCCGACGGTTACACCACTAGGTTATCACTGCTGTTAGTAAACTATGTATGAAAAAAAGATACGGTACATCATTGCAGGATATACTGTCTTCTCGCTGTTATTCATGTCTCTGTCAAATACCATCAACAGGAACCGGAACGAATTTTGGGCCAAACTTTGAATTTACTTTTGCAAAACAACAACAAAATTTTACAAAGACCGATGAATCATGTCAGTATTGCTACGTAGTAACGGTGTTTTACCTTAAAAGTGTTGCCAGTGTTGGCGTGGTCTCGGTGCCTAGAGCCGATGCTGCTCTGCTGTCGAATGAGGAGTGCCACCTTCTCAAACTCCTCACAGTCGACGTCACCGTCACCGTTCAGGTCGAACATTCGGAAAGCAATCTCGAAATGGCGACGAGAAGCTGAAAATATAAAGAAAAAAGTAATAAAAAAATCGGTGTGAAAAATCGTGATGGTTTCTACATATTATAATCCGTGAGAGGTGATATGAAGATAAGAGATTATATGCCGTATTAAGAGGAGACTCCCTAAATTGTATGTTAATTTGCATTAACTTTCTGAAACAGTCACGCATACAATCAAAATGGAACTTTAGTATATGATTTATTGGATCTTTTTCTTTCCATAAGACAGCTACGTAATTGGAACATTTTCGCTCGATTAATTTTTTATTCGAAAATCATGTCTTTTTTAAAGATTATTAAACTCAAACTCAAAGCATTTATTTCAATTAAACCATTTACAGGCACTTTTGAATTGTCAAATAGTCGGTCAGTTACAAAGTTGAAGCTAATTGCCCATTCCAAAACGTAGATCTTTATGGAGAAGGACGGGCAAGAAACTCCAAGGACACTCTTTTAAATATAGAAAATTACAAAATCCTGGTTACATTATTCTTATTGTTTCTATATGTGAGAACAATGTACAAAAAAATAATCAAAACAATTCAAAATATAAGATTAAAAATAAGCCCTGGCAGATAAGAGATGACCAGTCACAACTGACGGCGCCCGTTCACGAACATGACGCGTGGATCAGCACCATCTAGCTCAACCATTTTGTAGGGAACCGAATGATCCAACACACTCGCCACCATCAGCGAGACATTTAAGTGAGCATGACATACTCTCAACTTCTGTGCTCTTTCAAGTCAACATACTTCTTAATAACATAAAATACGGCTCCATGGTAATCACATTTACAAAAATTTAAAAAATGCTTCTAAATTATACAAAACTATAGTTTGCAATGTATTTGAGAGATTAATAGAATGTTAATGTACTACAAAAAAGAATGAAAATCATTATCCATTGGAGTATTCAACAATTAAAACTTGTTTAAATAAAAAGTAAATATTAAGTTCGTAATGTCAGAAAAAATAAAAGGGGGAAGCAACTCTTCCAAACATAATTTTTTTTAACTAGTGAGCCCAAGTGGCAGTGGAGCAGGACCAGCATTAAGCCAAGCATTTTTATCTACGATATAATCATCCAACTTATAATATGCTTGTCTACATAGTGTGCGTTTAATGCATGTTTTAAATTTCTTCTCATTCAATTGAAGAATATTAAAAACAAAATTACTCGGCTGTTATGTCTAAAATAAGTATTGACGGTAAGAAAATATAGTTTATTATCCAGTTATAAGATATTTTTCTCTAGATCAATTATTACTCTTGTTATAAACCAAATTATAATGGAGACTTACGACATTTAGTTTTGAACTCGAACATAGTGAAAGAGCGCACGCGATATTCAACTTTATTACTGATGTGTTAGCGTTTAGCGCATAGTGGACTGGCGGGGTGCATGGGAGCGAAGCTTTCGTGGAAATTAAAGCCTGGTCTTAATAAGGGTGTTTTGAAATAAAGACGCGCGCTGTTTTTAAATTCTATTGAAATGATCAACGAATGTTTGTTCCAAGAGAAAAAAAAAAACTTAAAAAAAAAAAAACAACCGGCTTCCATAAAACACTACAAAGTGAAAAGTAACTTTAATTTCGAAAGTCGGTGTCTTTGGTTTTGAATTTTCGTTTACTGCCACCGACTTCCGAAATTAAAGTTATTTTTCACTTTGTAGTTGTGGTACGTACCCCACACAAATTTGAATACCACTACCTGCTATGTAAATAACAGTGACAGGAAGTTATCATCATGTCATTCACATATAATAAGTGGGAAAAATACGTATTATTGAAGCTTACTCAAAAACTATCCAAGCAAAGTTAATAACATTTTGTCGCGAAAAAAAATATCTGTTGTTCCCTACATTTATGTTCGTATATCTCGTTGAAATGTAGGGAACAGCTGACTTTTTTTTCGCGATTTCAGTGTCGGTCCCATAGTGAAAGTTATTCATAATGATGAGTACCCTTTAAGAGGTTTAGGGTAAACAAAAACTAAGGTTGTATATGACGGAGTTACATATAATAGATATAACCTCCTCATTTCAATAATAGAGATAACCTCCTCATTTTGGAAGTCGGCTAATAAAACACATTCATTAGTATTTAGAAGGTGTCAAGTTTGGAGTATTTATGTACCACTTTTTTATAGTTATTGCTGGCTGGTAATAATAATTTGTAAGTAAAGTGCCCGTCACGAGAAGCTATTAATTTTGTAAATAAAGAACTTCTACTTCGGGGTAAAAAGTATCCTATGTCCTAACCCAGGTCATGCATGGTCTACTCATCTGCCAAATTTTATCCAAATCTCTTTAGCCGTTTTAGCGTGAAAGCGTAACAAACAAATAAACTCACTTTCGCATTTATAATATTAAATAATATAATTCGGATACATCGTGTGCAAAGGGGTAACCAATTTTTCTTTAGTAAAGACAGCCTATCACATTATTTTAATTATACCAGCTTAAGATTTATTTGATGCTTAGAATGCCAGCAGGTACCTAATCTCCTAGACAACATTCAGTTTTCGTTACGCTATAAACTGAAAGTTTCAGTAGGTACCTACGCTGTTAAATCTCGCGCCCGCAGGAACAGAAAATCATTAGATTCGCTCATGCTCCGTACGATCCCCCAACCCCTCGGATGCTGCGTAAATAGATATCTAGGAGCCGATAAATACGCGAACACGAACGTACCACACTAACACTTCTGTGACAATGTCTACTACCGGAATCACATAAGTTTACCTGAAAACTGTAATTTACTGGACACGGCAAAATGTTATTCTCAATTAAACGTTTTCGGTCGAGGATGAAAGCAAAAGCGTTTGTATATTTGAGATGCGGTGCTAAGACCGCAGCGTTTCTGTTTTGGGCGACACTTTACATGGTTGTTATGAAAATGACAATATTCAAAAGCAGTGTTAACACCCCAGTAAAGGACTGGTCCATACTGCCTGACAATTACAGCAGGTGGACGGTAATGTGCAATTTTCTAGTAGTTTAACAGACAATTTGTTTAGTGTGGTGAGAGTGTTAACAGTGTCTTTATAACAGTTGCAGAGTGCAGAGACATTAGGAAAAGATGAGTCGGAATCGGACAGCAATGTTGTATGGTCGGAGCCAGACAACGATACGCTTTTAGAACTGGAAAAACGCACAGAAACAGTTCATCAAGTGTGTCACAAGAGAAAACTCCTCACACAACCAATTAATAACAAAGAGTTCTTTGTTGACCACAAACATAACCTAGTATGGTGCAATATTTTCAAAGCTGCTAGTTCTTCTTGGATGTACTATTTTAATATTTTGGGTAAGATTTTTAGTGCAGTTATTGTTTCGGGTTTGGAAGACTCAGATTCAACGATTTAAAATTAAATGGTTGTTTTTAATTTTGAGGGCACGGACGATAACTTTTATGGTCAGATGTTACGAAAATTTGTAATGTTTACTAACATTAATATCTTTTTATTTTTTTTAGATCGTTATTCTTTCGTTATTCGTTTTCTTTATGGCACCTCTTTCGGTCATGAGCTATACGAATATTAAAAAAAAATGGTCTAAGTCTTAAGAGGGAGGCGTTACAATGTATAACAGATACCTACGTAAAACAATCATCCATTTATTTTTCAGGGGGATACGACAAAAAGTTTTTGGAAAAAAGTAAGGTACAACCTTTGACTTTAGCCAGACAAAAGTTTCCTCGGCCTACTGTGAAAGAACTAAAAGAAGCATTGAATACACCAGGTGTAATATCACTTTTAGTAGTGCGGGATCCTTTTGCGAGGTTATTATCAGCGTATCGCGATAAGCTGGAGATTCTAATAAAACCATACTATAGAAAATTAGCGCGAGCGATAATCTCAAAATATAGGAAAAAAACAAAACCTCTTACCGGGCCGCCTAAAGCTTCTGGACCTACATTCCCCGAATTTGTTCAGTATTTGATAGATCAACATAATTCTCCACGATACGTGTTTAATGAACACTGGGCTCCGTATCATACATTTTGTTCACCTTGTGCAGTGTATTTCAGCGTAATAGCGAAAGTCGAAACATTGGCAAAAGATTCAATGTATGTAATACAACAATTAGGACTTGGTCATTTGTTGAGCATAAAGGTTGGTGAACGTAGGAGGAAACAACTACGTTCTGTAATGAATCAATCTCGCGATGGGAGGAACACGACTGCCTTGTTAAAGCATTATTTTAGTCAACTTGATGAAAATTTGCTGAATAAATTGTTGCAAATATATGGTGTTGATTTTGAAATGTTCGGATATGATGCGACTGTTTATAAAAGTTATGTTAAAAAATAAAATGTTCATCGATTTAAACGATTGTTTTAATTATTACGTATATCTAAATTAGTTTCTTTATTCACTCCTTAAAAACTTACTTGACATAATAATATTAACAATAATAAAGTATTTCGGCATAGTAAGTGAATAAGAACAAGTCAAAAGAGAGCAGTGGAGGTGCAGGCGTTGAGTTTAGAAACACAAGAATGGCAGAAAAATAGCATATGAATGATTGTTATTGAAGACGAATCCATAACTGTTTTAATCAATCTTGTGCAAGGACCAAATGATTGTGAATAGAGTTGTAGGTAAGCAAGTGAACTACCCGTTTACATAACTTCACGCTAGTATACTGCTTGAGGTGTGCTGTAGACTCATATGTCACCAGTGTTATGTTTGAGTCATTTATCTAATAGGGAGCGAGCCATAGGCCGTCATAGTGGGCACAAAACCAGACTCAGGGCTGATAATGAGTGGGCACGCCACAATTGCGGCGATAAGTCCCCTCTTTGAGGAGTGGCTAGAGAGGCGCCAATTTATTAAGAAAATGCTCTAATTTAACATATATTTTTTCCATATCATTAATACTACTCGTTTAGACAAATGATAAAAACATTAAAAGTCGAATATCGTCGCCTTAAGGCCCTTTTCAGATAGCTACAATTAAAACTAATTAAAAGTTTAAAACGGGGTTACACAAATACACACTAATAACATGACTATACCGCTCCTTGTAAACAGAACGGTTTTCATTAATGAAATGTGTTCTTTATAGCAAATTGGAGATGATGCTGCCGTCCTGCTTTGGTAAAACTGCTTTATCATTCTTAAGATTGACGTGTGATTTCCGAAATGCCGACAAACCATCATCATCAAGCAAATGGTTTTTTGTTTGATGATGATGACATGTAAACAGTTAATATAATTTAGACTTGCTTTTGACTTTGGAGAAATGTTCTGAAAATATCTGGATCGAAAATATATTTCTAATAAAAACGTGATAAATATTTTCGAATTATTGGTATGTGGCGAAATACAACAAAAGATATCCCTGTTTAGAAAAACACGCAACAGGCTTTTATTCCTCGAAGAAGTACCATCGAAGAACTTCATATCTATACATCATAATGACATATTTCTGCTTGCAGCGCTCGGCGGCTATAGAACCGGGCCGGTAACAAATGTGATCATCGTGTTCACGGGATTTTGTTTTAAAACTGCTTAGATATGAAGTTCTTCGATAGTACCTACGAAGAGATTTAGAGTACTCCCACATTTCGAAAGTTATATGCAGTTTATATCCCATGTTATAAGCGCCTAGCGGGTCAGAATCTAGACTCTGGGCTGCTACTGATCCCTGGGCAGCCCTGTTTAAAAAAGGTTTATGATAAATTGGTACTTACTTGACAGTACAGTCAGAAGAAATATGTAGTCGCTGAATGTGATGAGTCCCGAAGAGCCGAGTTTATAGAAAATGGAATCTTCGTCAAGGTCGAGGTTCAGACGTTGACTGATGCTCTGCGAGAAAACACAGTAGTTAGCAGTGCAGCAGTAAAACATGAAAATGATAAGCTAATTATATAATTTCTCTATATGCATCAAAACATAAAACTAATGGAGTAAACTAATTGCAAAGTAATTATATTACCGATTATTAATTAGACATCAAATTTTATTAGGATAAATCCTATTTCTAGAACTTAAACTCTAAAAAATATTAATAGTAAAAAAGTTCTACTTAAATAAAAGAAAGTACTGAAAATCAGCTATAATAAGGTGGCGCTAACTCTAACAAATAAATATCTATTAATTAAAATGCAATAAATATGATAGAATCACTGCATGCTATGGAGAGAATGGTTGTGTATGCAACTGTTTTGCGGGATCTAAGACCCGTTACGCCTGAAGTAGCTTAAACAGCGCAGAGCTTAGGTCTGTAGCAGAGTATAACATTGTGAAAAAATAAGATCCTCCTAAAATCTATAAAGTGATCTAGACTAGATTGAGGCACAAAGTGGCCAACGGCGATGACATGAACATTGACAGGGACATAACCAAGTCAAAGAAGTGCACTTGAAATAAATAAAAATATTACGAAGTCGAGAGTAGAGAAATAAGAAGAGGAGAAAGACAGTACCTCATCGACGTTCTGAAAAGACAAGAAAGTGATGTGAGTGGCTGAAGAGATGGTGCTAACTGTGCAAGTGTCCAGTGACAGTTTAGGTTGCTATAAAGCAATAAGTAGACTAAACAACATCTGTGATTGGGTAATGTGTTCCTAAAGATTGGATATGTGAAAACATTAATATGGAAAATAAGTGAAATACTTTTTGTAAACTTTCTTTATTCTTCTTGAAGATTATCTGCTCCCTCTATAATATAAAGAAATCTTCTGTTAAAGTGCTATTTATAACTTTAATATTATTGTATGTACAGTCATAGTTCAACTGGAACATTTTATTCAAAATATATATAATATATAATTTTTATTAATTTTATTCGAAATGTAAAGTGGGAATCATATCTTAAAACAGCAGAGAAGATTAGGTAAGATTAGTGCAAGTGCACATAACACATCAATTATGTTGCACACAATTATAAAATCAACATATTTTACTGTATTATTAATTAAAATGGTTATAGTATTAGTCACATGATAGTTTATGGACATCCTATGTATTGTATTATAACATCATTATTTTTTTATGAAGTGAAACATACCTTAGGGTCATATCTTCTATACTGGTCTAATCCCAAACCTGATAAAAGAAAAAAACACATTCATTTAACAATTATTATTTTTAATAAATCTAACTTTGCACTTATAAAATGGTATTGTTAAATAGTGCCTTCATCAGGACTATGAATTTTTTGTCAGTTCGTCTAGCTAGTAGGCAGAAAGTGTACAGAATCCGAATAATGACAATTTGTCAGTCCCATCAGTAGAGCCTCCTAGTAAGGAGGCTATTGCTACCAACTAGATACATATCCAGAATCCAACACTGGCTTACCTGGGGATTGAACCCAGGACACCATGTTCAGCAGTCTCGCGTGTGGCTAAAAGATCAAACAACGCCTATAAATGATATGGTAAAACGCAGCTGGATGAGAGTAGCAGAGGATGTGTGATTGGAAAGATCTATGTCCAACAGTGGACTGCTACAGCCTAATGATGATGAAGGGAAAAATTGCTGTGTTGTACATAATTTTACCATCAGGTTGCTTGACACCAGGTGTCATGGAGCGCAGGAAGTCATCAGGGGTCATGAATATCTCATGCTGGTCATGATGCTGTGCTTGGAGGGTAGCAAAGTACCGAAATACCTTATCCGGTGTGGAATACTGACGCATACGGTTTTCATACTCAATAATCTATCCAGCAGCGTCCAGAATAAAAAAAAAATTTTTTAATGCTAAATCATTATATTGTTTCTATTTCTATAGGTTGATGTTGTAATTATTTGGAGGTTGTCACTATGTAATACTGTTATTACGACCCTGTGGGTCACAGGGTCGTAATAACAGTATTACATAGTGATCCATCACAGCACAGGTTGATCCATCAGGTTAATTTACGCTTGCCGGGGTTGCTCGTGGATGGCGGACCATGTTAAGCCATTGGTCCCGGCTGTCATTCGTGGATCTTTGACAGTCGTTAAGAGTCATCAGAAGCACGAAATGCTGACACCAGTCTTACCCAGGGGTATCGTATTACCCAGTTACTGGGTTGTGGAGGTCAGATAGGCAGTGCTCCATGTAAAATACTGGTATTCAGCTGCTTCCGGTTAGACTGGAAGCCGACCCCAACATAGTTGGGAAAAGGCTAGGCAGTTTGATTGATGTTGTAATTATTTGGTGTTAATTGTAGAAAAAATAAAACATTAAAAGGCTACTCTACACAGGCCCAATCTCAGACCCTGGGAAACAGTAATAGTTGGTGTAACATGTTGCTGCTGTGCACAGGTTGAACTCAAATTCTGATACTTGCAATTTTTTCAATAGTCTTATTGCATCTGTATAGAGGAGCCTTAAAACTAAAATAAAATAAAAGAAATACCATCAGGCTGTTTCATGCCAGGAGTGATAGCTCGCAAGAAATCATCAGGTGTCATGAAAATTTCTGTGTGTTCACCAAATGACAATTTCACTGTCGCAAAATATCTGAATATTTTGTCTGGGGTTGAATATGATCTCATACGATTTTCATATTCAATAATCTGTAGTAAATAAATAATAATAAAATTACAGAATGGAAGTTAAAAAAAAAAGTACCTATTAAAATAATAATCTTATTTATATAAATGTTTTGTTCAAGTCATATCAACACACCTTCCTGTCTCGAAAACCAATTTTTTCTCTTCTGTATTTTTTCTTCTTGGTGTCAATTTCACTATCTGAGTCAGTTTCAGAAATTTCTTCTGCAGCATTTATGGAGGGCAATAACTGGTGCTGTGCCCTTAAATAGTTACAAAATTAATTAGTATAATTTATTTATAGTTATTATATGTTTAAAATTGAATCAGTTATATGTATATATTAGGTCCCCACCTATGAAACCAGCGTTTTGTATGGAGAATTTTAAAGAAGTTGCTTTTTTCATACTAACATTTTCTTAATTTATTTAGCAACCATGGACACTAATGTTTTAAAACTTTTATGCTCTAATGTTTAAAAACTAAGATAACGTAATATGCCACTAGATTAAGCGAAAAAAATAAGTTTTGGCTAAATTAAAACAAATAGTGGTCATTTCTGCTAACAAAATGAGGAGTCATTTTTAAGGTATTTTTTATGTTTATAAACTATAAGTAATAAGGTTTTTTTTTACTATTGGTAGTTGTCTATGATGGTCATTATTCGATATAATACCAAGCAATTGATGAATATTTTAATTCATAGAAGTGACAAGGTTCTCTATTTGTGAGAAAAAAACTCCAATTTCATAGGTGGGGACCCAATACCAATCATAATTTGATTTCACCTACTGCTGTTAGATAGAGCACTCTCTACCTAAAAACAGTAGGAGAAATTAAACGTATCAACCATAGAATTGACATTAGTCTAATGCTGGACTTCTAAACTGGATATACCTGACAATGGCGATTTAGTTGCGCTGTGGAACAAATTGTGAGGCCTTTACTCAACTTATTTTAGAGTACAAATAAAATGTGCAGTTGTTACCTTTATTATATATTCTATTTGAACTTACAAAATCGGATTGGTGTAGGAGTTCTCAGCAGTAGTGGACCTCAGCTAAACTAATTTTGGTCTGAGGTAAATCAAGTAACACTCACCAGAATTTATATGAAGTATAGGCGGCTGCACCAAATAAGACAGAGTAACATAAATGTTTATATGAATATTCTTTCCAGTGCTTATCATAGTTTCTATTGGTACTATAATTTCGCTGTAAGTCGAATGTTTGATTTGATGGTGAGGCAAGTATCCTAGATGTTGTACGAATACACGTTACTTTACGTATCGTAGCAATTTCGGCTGGAAATTTTAGCAGACGTGAAGAAATACTACACATTTTGATATAAATTAAATAGATAAATTGAATAACAATCAGATTTTCCGCTTTTAAAAATAACTTTTACAGGTATTTTAGCATTTTTGACAGGTTTCCCTATTTCTGTTCTTACTGACATTGGCAATGACATTGACATTTTTACAACGTCATGATGTTGAATTTCGGTTTCATTCCCATTTAATTATTTTTCTAGCTCAATAGAGTCGTACATCACACTAAAATAAACAACATTGACATTTGATTTTGAAATCGCTGACGAAAATAGTAAGGAACAGACATGGAGGAGACGGACGAGCCAAACAAGCAGCGAGCCTGAGGAGCCAAAGTATAATATTTGACAATATTAAAAATACACTATTAAATTTGTAAATATTATGCTATAACTCATTCCTTAGTAATTAAAAAAAAAACGTTCCTTATGCGATAGGTACTCGCAGGCACACATACACTCGTATATAATAGGAAGAAACAGAGAGAGAAAAACTCTCATGGATTATGGATGGAAGGTAACGCTTTTTCATTACTTGACGATATCTACTTCTACCAGTCAACTCCTCTTTGACTTCTACTGCAGCTTCAAAGTTATATTTTTATGGTGGAGCGTTCATTCTAAAAGTTGGTAACGTCGCAAATAGCTGTCAAACATTTAATTTGGCTATAATACTATATGAAAATATGAAATATGGATGAACTAAAATATTGATGAATATCGTAACACGAATTTAGATTTTAAAAAAGTATTAGGAGAATTTCCAAATGCCTTTTTTACACCTAAAACGGTTACAACATCAAATTCATCACCTATCATTATTAATATTCTAGTTCAGTAGTTAGCCACATTTCATATTTCCATACAGTATTATTGCCAAATTAAACAAAGCAGTGAAATATTTGACAGCTATTTGCGACGTTGCCCACTTTCATTTAAACGCTCTAAATCTGTGTGGACGTGAAATTATCCACAATATTTCTCATACAATTTGTCGGCCTGCGAACACGCGAATTATGGCAAGACCACGTTTGCATTGTTTCGTTTTCCATGCTGGCGATTTCAAAGATTTTTGGAGTCCCACTGCATTCAGTGGAGTAACTTACCAGAAATCCTGGTGTAAACAGGAAATTGGGTCCCCATCACCTATCCGTGTGGAGTGTTTTATTTTCAAACAGAATTAGATTCTTAAACATACAATACAGTGCTCATATTTTCGAAATAAAATACATTTCAACGCTGATATAGTATAGGTACCGCTTTCTATATTATAGGAAGGTGCGCTCAAATACTAAACATTCACTTGGTTGGAACCATCGCGCAGCTAATTTGGAGGTAGTGAAATAAGCCCTAAAATATCATTACGACAACTGAGAATATCAACTGTACCGTCAAAATAATCGATAGTCTGCTTTTATCTGGCTAGCAATAATCTGTGAACAGTGAACTTCAACTTCAACTTTGACAGTTCACAGCTTTCGAGAACAGGCAACTGACGGCGGCAGCGAATCAGCGAAAAGCATGAATTTTTGAATTATTCTTTCAATCAAATTTGACTGTACTTGCCAGACAAGACAATTTACTACACGTTCGAATAGTGTCGAAGGTAAATTTATCAAGATAGAATAAAGTTAGGGAACAATAGTTAAACGAGTGGGATGAAATAAGAACGGATATACATTTGATTCAGCAGCTTCTCGTTGCAATATACCTATCGCAAATTGGTACGTGAAAAGAGTGAGTTATATAACCTTGAATCACGAGACTTCAGTATTGATCAGTTTATTTTCTGTGAACAAGTGAGGGTAAAACTTATCAGGTATGTAACTATAATTTTTGTAACGTAAACGCAAATCCGCATTAAATGACGCAACGAGTGAAAAAGAGGTTAGGAAAACTGGAGTACCATTGATACCATGTAGTACTAGATCAACAATAAAGTAAAACAATAATTGTTACCGAATTGATGATTATATAATCTTGTCTTCTATTTAAACCATGCAGTTAGAAAGTAACCAGTGTACTTTTGGGCACCATGACACTATTGCAGAATTACTTAGCTCCTTTCTATTCCTCTCTAATCTGACATCTGTTTTCATTTTTACTAATGACTTACTTTATTGTGAGGCGAAACAATTGCTTATGTGTTATATACAGCTGCTGATACACTGTATTTGATTCATGAAGGACACTTAATACGGATTTTTATAGGGTTTATGTGGTTATAGATTGCCAAATCAAAGCTGAACCATATACCCATATATGCCCCTGTTTTTTATTTATTTAATATCTTCATATCACATGGAAAAGAAAACTGATTTGACATTATTTTTCCAATGGTACCTATTGCAAATCCGTACCTTCCTAGTTATTGATTTGATGTTCTAGAATCTACATGTTCATAAATACAATAAAGTTTGGCTTATGTAAACACTAGTAATTTCTCCGCTGGCCTTGAACTATTTAATCAGGTCTATAAATAATTTCAGAGCATGTGTAGTGCATCTATATAACAGTTTTGACGTGTTGCCAATTTTTTACATACTAGAAAGTAGACAGGAAAGATAGTTATTTAATTGTTCTCTTATCTATATTATATTTGCATTTATAAATATTTCTTGACTATCAGTAAAACAAAACTACAATTATAATTTTGCAATAATGACAAACTAAATGGGTGGAGAAGAGAATCCTGTAATTGTTAATTTTACTTTCTATTTGTGTATATTTTTAAACAACCATTCTTTTTTGCAGTGATTTCAAATGTGCTGAACACTGTATTGATCAAGTTTCAATAATAGAACACTAACTTTTTGACTTACTTCTGGGTCAAAAAACTGTCCATATTTTACTTACACACTAGGTAAAAATAAAAAACAAATGTTTAATAATAAAGATTTCAATGTGCCAGTTACTCTGACATTGACAATGTTGTGTCCTAAATTCTTAAGTGGGTATATTATCTTTCTGTTTGTTCCATCGCATGTGGAGCATGTGAGTTCCATATTTGTTCAAAGAGAATTTATCATGTTTATTAACATCTGTGCTACTTTGTGTAAAATACTGGTATTCAGCTGCATCTGGTTAGACTGGAAGCTCACCCCAACATAGTTGGGAAAAGGCTAAGTAGATGATTAACATCTGTGCTAAAGTCTAAAATCAATGATAGTGTTTTCATAACACAGGCATGTTTTTCAAATTTTATTACACCTGTAAGTTTTGCAATATATTAATAATAATATGTATTGCTAATTATTACATTTATGCACATTAATGCAATAGTTTAGTGAAAAGATCTTAGTATTCTCTATACAGGTCAATACAAGCTTAAAAATATAACCATATATGGCTCTGAAGATTTAGTTATAGAATGTAGTAATGTTATTACAGTGAAAGACTTATGTCCTCCCTCACTGACTTCTAAAAATATAAAATTAATTGATCAGTACTTGCAAAATTCGTTATAAAACCTGAAGCTGGTATGTTGCTTAAGATCCAGTACCTTAATTTTGTAACATACACACAATTGCTTAAATTTTTTGATGATTCTACAACATCCTGTGAATAAAAATTAAGGGGTTTTTTCCATGTGAATCATGGTTACAAAAAACGCCAGCTGGCTATCTTCTAAATGTTAACATAACTTTAAAATTGTATTTTATGGCGAGATAATAAAATAATGCCTATAGGTATACCTCTGTCTAACCCATTGGGGAATACAGGTGTGATGGCATTTGTGATACAGGGTAATCCTAGTACGAGAGCCAAAGCACTCCTTTGACACCTAAGTGCACATTGTATAAGACCAAATTTGTTTTAAGGAGATTTACTGTACCTATTCTTCCAGTAATAAAAATCTTTTTTTTTTTTAATGTTATTTATGTGAATAATATCATTGTAATATACGACATTTAAACCCATCCGCTGTTCGATGCGTGAAGGTGTTGTTAGGTATCGTACTGAGTCTACTTATTATGTGGTTAATTTCAGCAAAAATGATTTAAAAAAAAGGAACAAATTTTCAGGTGCCGTCATTGGCCGTCATTTAGCGGGTGTCTACAAGTCATAACTTATGACCCCTGTTAATGATTTGCAAATTTTTTATGAATTTGGGGTAATTTTGGTACTAAAAATGTGATTTTTGAATAGCAATAACATTTTATATTCAATAATAATAAGATTTTTTATTACTTTTGGGTAATGTTATTGCAGTACCTATGTCCCCCTTAAGGATCGGACAGGATTTTTTTTCCATATTGTATAATTATAATGACTGGTAGTTCATTCAATTTTTCTTATTTACAGATCTGACACTGGACTGCAACAATCATGCATCGCGCAAGAGTAATATTTCAACTCTCAAATAAAGTTGGGAGTAACGACAGATTTGCCTCATGGCTTCTCAACAAACCACAGGTAATTGATTTATTTTGATTTACAAACAAGCAAAAAAAATCATTTTGTTTGAACTCAGGACTCAGGATGCATATGTTTGGTTATTGATCTCACCATTATTTAGTCAATTGAAAATCTAATCTTAAAGATAATGCAATAATTAAAAGTAATACTTAATTTCAAAAAAACATTACAGCTTCAATAGGGACTGGTAATGGGTTATGGGTTCCATTCCCCATGGAATAAACATTTGTGAGACCATGCTTTTTCTCTTTCCGAAGTGGAGTATGCGATCCATGCTAACATAAAAGATTATTTTTGAGGAAAATAAACAGCATTATTCACAAAAGTAAAACCATTACTCTCAGTTTTAACAGTTTCTTCCTTTAAAAATAGAAATAGCATTCCCAAAAAAAAGGTGCATGTCGGTATTGTATGTAGTATTAATACCTGTCTATTCCGACGTCTTGCGACAAAAAAAGGTACGCGTAAAATGTTCGCAGGCTATTAAACAATAAGTTCAAGGCTCTGAACGGCCATGGTCACTAAACGGTAACTTACGGCCTTGGCCAATAAACAAGTTGTTCGAAGTGTGGTTTAAATACAAAAAAAATAATATAAATAAATATATAAATTATAATATTTTTTTCATTTAAATGTTACCTGTGCAGATAAAACAGATATAAGATTTAATGATGGGAGTCAGTTGAAGGTGACGGATTGAACGCACTATCGCGGTGAGGCGTCACAACGACAATGTATGAGTCACAATCACGTGTCCCGTGACCGGTAGTGCATACTCGATTCCACTAGTTTAAAATAACTGCTTTATGTAAGCAACAGTCATGTAAATTTTAGTGGTCCTTGGCCAAAAAGGTAGACTAAGGTATTTTAGTCGCAAGGGACCCCTGTTTTATTAGTCTCTTTTGAACAGAATCAAGTTGGCGACCCTATTAAGAAAATATCGCCTGTTTTTTTTTTTCCGCTAATTAGTCACCCTCTGATTACTTGTTTGTCTAAGAGTTCAAAGGGCATAATATCAGATATAGGCTGGAAATAAGGTTTATGACGGATTTGCAGAACAATGTTTTAATCTCATATTTACTTACAAATTATTAAAAAAACAGTATGGTGAACCCATATTGGTACATCGTTTACAAAATTTTTTTTTACTGTTAACGTCTTAAGTTAACATTCAGTAAGGGACGTATTACACTATCAATTATCTCGGATCCTAGATCTCTGAGTCATATTTAAATGATAATGTAATACAAACATATGACTCAAATCGTCTTTGATCAAAGATTTTTGACATTTGTTGTTAGATAGGATCACTGAAACAGGTCTTGCCATATTGAATATTATATACTGAATTTTCACATTTATTTTCATAATTTCCTGATACAAAATCCGTCCATAAAATTATGTGATTTTGCCTTTTCAGTTTTGCTACTGCCACATTCTAAGTTGACGGTTTTATTAACGGATAAAAAGTAAGCACAACGAAATTTTGGCCTAAGTTCACAATACGCTTTGGAATTCTAAAATTATTTGTTGCCAACACTGCTGTACAAAAAAAAAATCAAACTGCTGCCGGGCAGCCAGGAATTCATTGTTTTGTGGCTTCATTAGTGTTCTAAGTTCTATTTGTTATATTGTTTGCCGAAAGGCTTCAGTATTTTGTTTTAATCGACGATTGCAACCACATATGTCAAAAAAATAGGATCCTAGATAATTGATAATGTAATACACAGATATGATCCTAGACGCCAAATATGTAGGATCAAAGATAGGATCCTATATAGGATCCGAGATAATTGATAATGTAATACCCCTCTAAGACTATTGCCGTGTCCTTTGCCATCACCTTGTTGAATTTAGCGGTCAGTTTGATAAAACTGGTTTTGTTAATTTTGGAACAATTTCGCGACACTATTATAAAGGGTCGGAAACTTGTCTTTCCTCAAACCATATTTTATAAAACATGTATTGACGTATAGTCTGTTGATGAAAGTGTAAATATACCCTGTTCAGGTTAAACTCTTACGCAATCAATCACTAAAAGGAATTAGTAACACATTCAATGTGTACCTAATTAAGGTTTCAACTTTCTAAATATTCTATCACCACTTTTTCCAACAATTATGGTTTGAATACCAATAATAAATTATAAGTAATTATAAAATCATCGATGAAAATTGAGGTTATAAAATTAACCTCAATTGTCTCATTAAAACATTTTTGAGGTGATACCGGTTAAAATTATATGTTCAAATTAACCACTCAATTTGTAAGTAGCAATACAAATTGGCATCTGCAGGTTCGTTTTCTGTTCCATTTATTTACATTTTAATCAGATAGTTTTGGAACAGACTTTATTCTATATTATTTTAAAGTTTCTTGGAAACAAGGTGACTCATTCTTTCGTTGTGGTCATAATACATTATCCTTTAATGGTAGCATTTTTATGCAAATTTACATTTTAGCTTTAAAATACCTAAAACTTAAAATTAATTGATCCCAGAAAACAAGCTGTTTGCCCTGGTCTGTTTACCTTCATTACTTGACAGAATATAATTTTAAATTGTCATAATATGCATTTTTTATTACCAATATTTGTAGATTCATAAGTATAAAATAGCCTCTTAAATCATGTCCATTATAAATTAAATCGCTAATATAGCAACATTACTTTTGTCAATCAATTAAAAAGTCAATCAAGTCATCAAAACCTCTCCCAGGCTGTGCCACAACACCCTGTCTTCCGCATCCATCCAGTCCAAATTGTATGTTAATTTGCATTAATATTCTGAAACTGTCACACATACAATCAACATGGAATTTTAGTATATGATTTATTGGATCTGTTTCTTTCCATGTACAAGACAGTTACGGAATTGTAACATTTTTGCTCAATTAATTTTTTATGCGATATTCAACTTTATTACTGATGTGTTAACGTTTAGCACATAATGGAGTGGCGGGGTGCATGGAGGCGCAGCTTGCGTGGAAATTGTCGTTAGATTGTCTGGTACAGATATTGATACTGTGTTGTATGGTCTTAAGATCTTCGGTCCATCTAGCTGGGGGTGTCCCCGCACTACGCTTGCCGAGCTGTACTGGCCATCGGTCCTTCGACAAACATACCACCCACTCTTACTTTAGCTGCTTGCAGACTAAGCAGTCTGCAAGCAAAAGTGACGAAAGTAATGTTGCTATGAATTATTTATGTCACAAATGAAGGTGACCAGTGTGACCAGTAACCCTATTGTTTCAAAGCAGGCTTTAAGGCGTTCATTTATACAGCTGTTAAGGCTTTTTCTCTTTGCCTACCTGCATTATTCTTTCAGAACTATATTTCCAAATGTTTCCTTACTTCAGCGTTACTGATAAAATATCAACAGTGATGTGTCTGATTGATATTAGTTGATATTTTTATATGTTTAGAGAAATTCCACGGTGAAGGTGACATGTTCAAAAGAAAATTTACAAATGGGAACGAAAAAAATGTTTATTGCACACACGGTTACATATCAAGCTATACATTACCACTTTATGCTAATCTCGCATTGCAAAGGATTTCCGTACAATGAGAGGTCAGCTAATACTGGAAATAATAGCTTGATATGTAGCCGTGTGTACTTTTTTCCCGATACTTATCTCATCGTAGATTTGTGAAGATTTTAAATGAGCCTGACAATTAACAATTAAATATTTCTCAGAAATTAAGTTCACTTTAGCTGCAGACTTCTATTTCTAGCGCGCAATCGATCAGTTCGTAGTTCGTACGTGTTATAAGCACTGCCTGTCGTGTAACTGGTGTTAGGCGCGCCTCCAAGTTGCTGTATCTGGTATATATTATGACGAGACGGCCGAGCCCCTTTGGTACTTTGATAAACTTTGTTCCACATCGTTATCTTAGTTGTACGTCTTGTTTTTTTAACCCGCATTTGCTCAATCTTTCATATTATTACATGATATTATATTAATTGGTGAGAGTAAAATATAGGTAACAATAATTAAAGAATGAGTTTTAATATCTACGCTAATGCATATAGAACAGATTCTGGCGTACAAAGACAATTGGAGGTTAGCCAAAGGAAATGTGTATGCCAGGAAAGAGATATTTTCATGTTGGAAATGTGTCTTAAAAACAAACAATGGTATTCTGTACATGTTGACGTCATGTGACGTAACCACCTTTAGCGCTATTATAGTACCTACCTACGTCAGTAAATTGATAAAAAGTCACGTTTTTCAGCCGTTTCGTCACGATGGATACGGCCATGACGGTCGTGATTGCTGTTAAATTTTATTGATTTAATGATTTTTGGTGATGGAGAAATTATCGTAATTTAACCAACTAACTAATTATAGTAGTACACGAATTGATGGGAGACCTTGTCGTGATGCTGAACTGAGTTATGACCCGCATTTAAGAAAATAAAAAAAATGTCTTGTGCCCCTTTTATTGCAACCTTTGTTCCACGTTGGTCTAATGTTCACAAGCGACTGTTGAGCGTGAGGTTCTCGATTTGATTCTCAGGTCAGGCAAAGTTTTACTGGGTTTTCTCTCATGAATTTCTCTGTAGTAGTCCAGAGTCTTGATTTATACACCGCTCACCGTCCGCTGTAACAATTTCTGACTTAAAAATAACCTGCAAAAAGAACTACCTACAGCCCTTCAGGGAATATAGACATGTTTATTGAACCTTCGTTTTGTTTGTACAGATCTGTGCTGGACCAGCAACTGGATATAGGCATAAAAGCTCGGCAGCCGCTGAACCGTTCCTCAATGGCTCCAGCTCCGCCTATGTGGAGACCATGTACAACACATGGCTGGCAGACTCCAGCTCCGTACATGCGGTAAGTTTTCATAACGTTTAATAACGTCTCCTGCTGTAGCCTTAATATTATACGACAGTATAAGAGTTTTTTGATGCCAGATAACTAGATTGCTAATTTAATGGAGACATGGCACAAGTTAAGCGGGATGCGCTAAAGTGGCCCGCGAAATTCCAATTTTCTTACGTTTTTTTGCAATTTGCAGGTCAGTGTCAGGTTTTGTCTTGATTAAAATATGATTCGCGACCGTAACAAATATGGGTATACAGAATTATGATCATTAGAATCAGCAATACAACTCCCTTATGTTAGAACTATCCTAAAATGTCACGATTTTATGAAATAGTCATTCAATAGGATTATATGAACTTGGAGAGTTGTATTGATGATTTTTATGATTATAATTCTATAAATAAATATTTGATACGTCCTCGAATAATATTTAGATCGACATACAACCTGATACTGAACTGCAAATTGTATTTTTTTTTAGAAAATTTGTATTTCGCGGGCTACCCTGACAGTGTCGCCTTAAAGCACATTGTTAATATGATATATCTAATTAACATACCTTCAGAAACTTCATGCATCCTGGCTAATTAATCATATTATAGCTATTTGAATCCTCAAGTTGTTAGGAATGATTAAAACTAAGCTGATAAGGAGAATTCACAGAAATAACATACTAATTGATTCACGAACTTGTTAATCATAATAGAACATTTTGTAAATAGTTGATAGATCATTTTGACAGTTCCACAATATTCATTGCGTTGAGCTGGTTATCGTGAACACAAATTTCTAGATCATACGGCGCAATTAGGACTGCCAGGTGTCCGGCTTAAGCCGGACATGTTCGGCCTTTTACAATCGTGTCCGGCCAAATATACACAAGTCCGGCCTGTCAGGCTTTTGGTTAACTCCGCCCCCCCCCCCCCAAATGATGCCTGATAATTAATTGTTTTAATTACTTTCAATGTAATGAAGATGGCTGATCATTGATTGTTTTAGTTACTTTCAATGTAAAGAAGTTACAAATTACTTTAGTAAGAACAAAATGTGATTCATAATTAATAGTTGAGTGTCTCAAATGAATAATAACAGTAATAAATATATTTTTCTTTAAAAATCTGTGTGTCAGGCTTTCAGAGCAAAATTTCCTGCTAAATATGAATCTGTGTCCGGCTTTTCTATTTTTGGGCCTGGCAACCTTAGGCGCAATGGATGTTATTGAAATGTCAAAATGAAAGCTAATGTTCTAACGAATGCATCATGCAATATAGTGGAAGTAAAAGTGAAGGACAAGTGTAACATTATTAACATAAAGTATAATACATAAATAGTTTTATAAACGTAACAATAGCTCTAGACTTCTATTGTCTCTACAATAATGCCTTGACATCAAAATTTATAACCAGAGAAAATCATTGCTATGCAGAATTCAATTGGTCATAAATAATAATCGAGATTCTAGAATATAAAGCAATTCTATTGATATAAAAAACCGGCCAAGTGCGTATCGGACCACGCACAATGAAGGGTTCCGCAGTTGGGATGAATTTATCCCAAGAATAAACTTAACATTGTAGTTGAAAAACATGTTCTCCCATACGAAATGTATGGGAGATCATGTTTATCAAACTGCAAATTTAAGTTGGTCGATTTTCGAGATTACCCGTTAACCTGTAAAGCCTATTTAGCTGTGATCGTTTTCCTTATAAATTCGTTATATATACTACTGCTGTGATTTTTTTCACAAATCCAAGTACAACCATTTACCTGGCAGGGATACACACACACTTGACTAACAAAAATTAAAACTATAAAGCCGAATATTTCGCAAACGGATTCCTGGATTGAACAATGATTTTCATTCACCCGCAATATTTTTAAACTACCTTTCCAACGATACCCCACACTATGGGATAGGCGAGGACTTTACGTGTAGGGGAGGTACCCAAAAAAAATTTTTTTTTCTTGATTTTATTTTACCACTTTGTCGGCGTTATTAATATGTATACCCATGCCAAATGACAGCTTTCTAGTACTAACCGTATCTGAGCTAAGCCGCGGACAGACAGACAGACAGACGGACATGGCGAAACTATAAGGGTTCCTTGTTTACTACGGAACCCTAAAAAGGTGCATGTGTCTTGGGTATAGATAGAAACACTTTATTGTACACCTACATTGTAACACGGTTCTTAACTCATGTTCACAGGGTAAAGTTAGATGATAGCAATAATATACAGGGTTATTGGTTTATGTTGGCAATGCGATAGGGATGTAGGAGAGTTCATTTACAATCAAATGACCCATTATGACCCTATGCAAATGTCAACCATTTTCGAGTAATTTAACATTTCATTTTTTTATTTCTTACATTAAAAAAAAAAATGTCTAAATTACTCGACATATTACCAATAATTCTGTAAATATCCGTGCATTGTTTATATTTCTTATTTATTCATGAATGGTTTAGATTCCATGACTTGACATGATCGTCAATGTCTTCTAACAAACGTGAGAAATTCAACAACCTTGAATCCTAACATTATTATCTCAACTTTTTCTTTCTTAACAATACCCGAGTTTCCATGAAGTGTATGTTTACTATATACATCTAAGTATGTTGTGGAATTAAAAGCGGATTTAGATGAGCTTGTAAATTAAAGTTTTCGTGTCTGCCAGTATTTTTTATTTTGATGATAGCACTGCGGACATTACTTTACCGGCGTCCCAGATAAGATAACAATATTTTTACCAAGTTTCCACGTACATATTATCTTGGTTTACCACGACTATCAAACAATCAAAAGAGTGTCGTATTAGATCAATGCAATGCGTCATTTGGAAACATACTACGATGTCAAAAATCAATCTGTTCCGGCAACGGTTCGCATAGCTGACAATATCCATCTTGACGGAAATGTCACGATGGATATTGACTGCCATGTGAAGTAAATTCATTGTGGGTGTAATATTTCAACGAAATATACTTGAAGTACTGTGTATCAATGTTCGGAATCTGTCCAATGACACTCTATGTCACACATTTTGAATAGATCTTAAATAGACACGTGCATTGAGACCAATTGCTTTATGAGCGTTTATCCTAAAAGTTGGCAACGTCGCAAATAGCTGTCAAATATATACCTGTTTTGATTAATTTGGCAATATTACTGTAGGGAAATATGAAATGTGGCTAACTAGCCAACTAAAATATTGATTATGAAATGCAATAATTAATATCATAACACCAAATATTTAGTTTTAGATTAAAAAAAAGGGTTTGGTAACTTTCCAAATGCCCCTTTTTACACCTATAACGGTTACAACATCAAATTCAGTGTTATATTTGTAATTCATTATTAATATTCTAGTTAGCTAGTTAGCCACACTTCATATTTGCATGCAGTAATATTGCCAAATTAATCAAAATAGCGAAATATTTGACATCTATTTGCGACTTTGCCAATTTTCAGAATAAACGCTGTTAAGGAAAAAAATGCAAATAAATAACCGCTTTATGTGAAGATTGTCCATATAATAGACAGGTGATCAATGATGAAAGAACTTGAGTCTTATGACGTTGTTCATAATAAAAACCGCTGCAGTTGTTGACATAACCACTTGAGTGATAAAGCGTGCTAACCAATACGTACTTCCAATTACGGAAAGGTGAATTGGTTTGCTGTGTCTAGACGAGGCCTAGACAATTGATTTCTTAGTTTGATTACGTCAGTTAACGTCAGCAGTGAAATAGAAACTTTGAAAACTATACTAGGAACAACTTAGATCTGTTTTACACGCTGCGATTAAATTACCTGTGGGATACCATAAGTTAAAGCAACCAAAGTTGCACTCTAAACGGTGTTTAGATGTTACATGTCGTTTCAATTTTGTTGTGCTGCAGGCAAGAAACTTGCATCGTGTATATGGGACTTTATTGTCTGTCTGTCTTACCCTTTAGTGACATATACAGACATTGAATGGTCACGTTAACAGCTTTTAGGCGTAATTAATAATGACTTCGTTCGGTCGTTAGAAAATCAGAGTAAGAATAATTCATGGAAGCTTGAAAACAAAATTTTGCATGGAGACAATTTCCTACAGGTTTATAAATGAAAGTCACGCTTCAAGGGCACCAACGAAATAGTCTATGTAACACATAAGGAAAAGAGATGTTCACGAGTGTGAATTGACAATTCGTGCCATGCCAATTAGCTAGTGATTACTAAATGGAGTCAGTTGTACATCGCATGGCGTTAACTGCTTTGATCTGAAAAATCCGGAGTTGAACTGAATCGCTCCAAAATGAGCGAACATTCCGCCCACAGCTTAATCTGAAAATTAGCATGTAGTCATTGTTACAACAACTTTGTTATACCGATTATTTCTTCATTCAAAACATTCTGCCTAGTCTTTTCTCATCAATTTTGGGGTCGGCTTTCAGTCTAACCGAATGCAGCTGAATACCAGTATTTTACATGCAGCGACTGCCTAACTGACCTCCACAGCCCAGTAACTGGGTTATACGATACCCCGTGTTAAGACTGGTTGTCAGACTTTCGGGCTTCTGACGACCCGTAACGACTGTCAAAGATCTACGAATGACAGCCGGGACCAACGGCTTAACGTGCTTTCCGAGGCACGGTGGAGTCTCGGTATGTAAAGATCGTCACCCATCCACGGACCAACCCCGGCAAGCGTAGCTTAACCTGATGGATCGACTCGTGCGGCTGTTATTACGTAGCCACAAGCTCCTCTTTCTTCATTAAAATGGAAATTTCAAACGCACATTTTACTTTTTGTAGCTGAATTAAGGTCAAGAATTCTGTTTGTGTTTCGTACTAAATGTATGCAGCGAATTATCACTGTTTGGTTATCTGTTCTGCGGATCCCTACAGTGCCATCGGGTTTGAACTGTGAAAACCCGCATAAGTAAAAAAACTGAATAGGTAGTACTTACATACCCGCACATTCAATGATGATTTTTCCTTGAGCGATTATATTTAGCCTCCATACATGAATATAGTAAGAATGATTCAACCTTAAAAATAAATAGAAATGGTGACAGTTCAGATAGGCTTAGCTGATAATGTGTGAACACTATCAGATTTTACTTTGATTGATCACAATGATGATCATTCATAATCGAAGCACTTTTCACTCTTCAATGCAATCATGGTCAGGATTTCTATGATAAGGAAAATGTCGCAGAAATATTTTTAGCATTTCATAATTACTATCCCACACAAAACTGCGATGCGATGCGATGCGATACGACGACTTATTGCAGGTTTTTAGAAGAGCTTTGTTTTTTAGGAGCTCGCAGATTTTTGCAATGCGATGCGAATTCGCAGTTTTGTGTGGGAGCGCATCCCTAATGTTTTTGCGAAAATACGAATTATCAAATCATCCTTCGACACATACATAAAACAACGACGAAAGAACAGGAAAATAATGAGAGGTGTGTGTTCTTACAAATAAGAAGGTTTAGCTTTGCAGTTATACCTACTTATGCATTCAAACTGTAATCGATTTTCATGGTGTGGGTTTCTCCTTGCCTGATTGTTGATTCTACTAGTTTTGTGGGGCCAATAAACGTAGGATTTTATCATGCATTTATGCGTTATGTCTTTAGTATTAGCAAAAACGAATTGAAAGTAAAAGTTTTCATTTAAGTTGTTGGTAATTAAAGATTCATTCTTACGTAACACTAACTTTATATGAATAACTCGTTGAATTTTCTTTGAGGTGATCTAATAACTAAAGAAGTTGTGTTTTTTCTAGTCGTGGGATGCGTTTTTCCGCAATGCGACGGCTGGCGCCCAACCCGGCACAGCCTATACGTCGCCGCCGAACCTGTCGCCTTACAACAAGAACGAAGTACCCCTCACATCGCTGGTACCGTCCGGCGCCGGCATGCCTTCCATTGCTGCAGGTTTGTAGATTCACTGTTCACTTGAGAACTACTTAACCCTGATAGTTTATTGTTTTTGTTTTATTTTCCCGTTTTTTATCGATTTTACCAGAACCGATGGGTTTGAGTTTAGAGTAAAAACAATTGTTTTTCGCCAAACCAAAATCGTGGGGTCCAGAGTAGATTTTTGAGACGAGACTGTAAGTACCTTACCCGTTGTAGCTATGGGAAAACGGTCTTAGGAGACTGTACTTAACTTCACAGACTTAAAAAAAAAATACAGTCAGCAAGAAAATTGACAAATTTCACATAACTTTTTTTTGATGCCAATCAATTCAGTTATTTATAAGGTTCAAAACTCCGACGGATCAATTGAGATTTGAAAAGTAAGAAATCATAAAAACTTTTCCCTTACATTCCACACCTACGTTATTCACCTAAATGTCTTGGGCCTAAACAAAATATCTCGGAATAAGGTTCCGTTTCAGATTTTTTGGATCTTCCAGGTTTGGACAATTAAACGAGCCGCGTAAGAACAAAATATTGTATGTTTGCATGAATGTTAACTTCAGAATCTTCAAAGTAGATCCTCTCAAACAATAATGTTTAACAAGGAGTAGCTTACATTATTGACTTATTTACAAGGAGTATCTTCTTGCTTCCGGTGATCTTCTCAATAACAAAAGATTAGTAAAAACGAAATTGTGTTCGCGATATTCCTAAACTGCGATGTCCCATAATAATAATTGTTGGAACCTACAGGATTACTTGGCTGTCGTTTGACGTTGTTTGGACCATAATCATTGTGCTTTTCCACAGGATCTCCAATTAACGAGAAGATAATCGACGACCATTTGGCTGTGCAGGCCATCATCAGGAGTTACCAGGTGACGAATGTTCCTATGTTATCGGTGTTCTGATTCATGTTCTACATTAATTATTGTTTGCACTTTTTGTCCCCTACTCGTGACCTGCCCGATGGTTTGGGAGCTCAAGTACGGGAAAAATAAATCATCTGTTTTTGGAGAACATTTTTCAAATTAAACTGGAAACTTTAATTGCTCGCAGTACAAACATCATCATCCACATCCTTTTGTTTGAATTATGAAATGATTTATTATTCTCGTCATCAGCTCCGATACTAAACGTGTTTTTCCCCTTTTTGTTTTATTCCCAGTTAGAAACATGTTGACTAAAGAAATGTTTATGTCAGGTCTAGGTAGTGTTTATTATTTTACACATTTTTTCTATTATTTTTACAAAAGCAGCTTTCTAGCATTATTATTGTAGGTCGCGCTAATAATGATTAATTAAAGTAGGCAGAATAGATTTGTCCGTAATTTTTATTTATTTATTTAAACATAGAATTAATTATGACATTTTTTTATAAATGTTATGTTATTTTGTTTTTGTTATAAGTATGTTGTTTTTTGAAAAAAACTATAATATTATGCAAGAAACAGTCATTGTTACTGCGTGTGGAACAATTGGCATAGCGGTTTCAAGACTATTCGTTCAACTAGTCTAAATTCTGTTACACGACCTAGCGACAAAAACATCTACCTACATAATATAAGTCCTTGAATCACCGTTTAGTGGGCATCACATTAGATGCTGTTAATAGCTTTGTATTGAGTACAATATGTAGTTGTAGTCGCTTGGTCGTGGATGTTTGCAATTTGGGCTAAAATGTGATGTGGTGGCGGGTGCGTGACAGGCTCGCGGTCACCTGGCGGCCGATGTGGACCCGCTCGGAATCATCACGGCGAACCTGCCTCAACTAGGCATGCGCGGGCCAAGCTCCGAGCTCATCATGAGGAAATATTTCAATTTTGGTACGCAGGAGACAGGAGAAATGTCGCTGTCGTAATTATGGACGCAACCACAGTCGTATATCGTTTCGTTATTTATTTCAACATTGCATTGCGTGTCACTGATTGTTGTGTTTCGTAAGCGATTTTATAACACACATACATATTTTTAACTAGTCATGCTTATGGGAGAAAGGTCACGAGTGCTGATAGGTGACCTTGACTGTGGATAGTCGTAGCTTGTACACCACGCAAACCACTTAACATATAGACTTATGATGCATCATCTTTAATATATCACAGTAATAGTGTTGCCCTCAAACTTGAATTGTTTGATTGATTGTGTATCAGACGTGCGTATCTTACTGTAGATAACACATTTTGTTCCAACTACACTGCTTGTGTAATAGAAATTTATGTTAGGAAATTGTTCTTGCATATGCATGTGTGTGATAATATTCGCTGTCGATTACTACCAAAGATTTTGTTTGCTGTAGTTTTTAATTTGAAGCATTTTTAGTCACCCAAGTTATCCTAACAATTATAACCAATCTATGAAAGAGAAGATTTTTTTACCGGAAGATTATTAATTACATGTGAATGCAAATAATAGTATCGTTATTCATGAATACATTCACATCATCAAACATTTGGTTCATTCAAAATAACCAGACCGACATAAAATGCTAGTCTCAAGTGATACAAAAATGCAAAAGTGTAATCTAAAAGTAACAATTTACTGCCTTATTTTTCTTCTCTATGTCGTATTTAACACATTTTTCGATGTGGTACTGACAATTATTATGCACGTTTATGGGAATACTGAGGTTAACATTATATATTTTTATCTTTTTTGAATCATGAGTATGCTGCGTAACCATCTTATAAAACTTCCAGTTTCTCAAATTACCTATATACAATTAATATTTTGTATATATTTCTCTCTGAATAAAATATGCAACAGATACCTACCTACTTATGTATAACCGCTTTATATGTTATATATCTGAAGAAGGGATGTATGATGGGGCAGTCACTTGATTGTTTTGTTACGAAGATTTTGTTTTACGTTGGATGTAGTCACGTGGTCACCTAGTGGCGCAGTTAGACCCGCTGGGCATCGCCACCGGGGACCCGATCTCGAGCGGCGAATGGCACGGCGGCTTGAGAGCCTTCGCTAACGAGGCTGTCATTAGAGAACACGTCAGATTCGGTATGGACGACTAAAATCTATCACGTATTCGGTTGGGCGCCACGATGTCAAATGGACTTTGCAATTATACATAATTAGTATTAATGAGTGATAAGATAATGGATGTGTGAATTGTAAACCCAAACAAGTAATTAATTAGTTTTCTACGTAGTAAAATGTCTGTCCAATTGACATCAACACAGTTCAAGTGCTGGGTAATACGTTACTCGTAACTTGTTCTTGGGTCTGGTAGGGGGGTTAGTTTCGGTCTCACTCCTGGCACCGGCTGTTTGCGGATATGTCCTTGCGTACACACGCGTCCTATTACACCTACTTTTCTTGTATCGTATGTAGTTAGATGCTTTGTGGTGCTTGGTTAGTAGAACTTTGACCTCGTAGCTTTATTGGAGATTATTTTGAAATATATATTAACTCTGTCTAGAACTAATTTTAGAAAACATTTTATACAGAACACCTGAAATCAATTGGTACAAGTTTTAATTGGAATGTAAAATAATTAATTGAGACTAGCTTTTTGAAATTATCGGTCATACAAATTACAATACCTACTAAAATGTTACTAATTCATTGAATATGACTGTTTGATCTACCATTGTATGTTACAATGTAGATGAGCAATATAAATAATAATTATTAAAAACTAATTGAGGTTGAGGTATGGAGGAACTGCATCAGACTAATCGCTTTATCATCATATTCCTTTACTAGAGTTTGAATACACCAAAAGATTCATTGTAAATAAAGAATGAAATGCATTATAAGAATGATTATATTTAGGAGATATAGTTTAAGTTAAGACAGTGAATATAAGAGGTATTTTTAACATATAATAATGCGAATAGGTTTGACCACTTTAACCTTGCACATACGCAAACACACTAAAATGATGTTGTACTTACTACACATGACAAGGTAAAATGTATTGTGATTAGAAGTACATAGGTATAAATAACTTAGAAACTAGGAGATTGTTAAGAATTCTAGTTAATCGTATTGCATCTTACCAAATAACTGTCGTTAACTTGTATAATTCCTGTTTCCAAGCGTGTGATTAATTAATGTTCTTTACATTGTAAATATTCATTGACTGAGAACGTTTTATATTTATGTAATGCACAATTTTTGTATAATATAAGAATACAGTTTTTTTTTTTAATCTGTATACAGTGGGCAGGGACATCGATGCGAAAACTGTTCCCATGGATTCAGTACATGAATCTGAATCCTCGCGTTGAAATTTTTCGTCGGGTATTAAAAATAAATCAGCTGTTGCATACGTTTTGACCGCGTAGGTATTGCACTTGTCTATGAAACAATAGATTGTTTTTTAATAACCGGCGAAAAATTTCAACGCAGGGGTTACTGATCATGTATTGACTCCATGGTAACAGTTTTCGCGTGGATGTCCCTGCCACCCTGTATAATTGAATACGTTGACAACTTTAGATTTAACAAAAATGCGTGTCGGATAAAAGACGGTATAGAGCGCGAATTATTTTCTAGTTTTAATCAATTAACAGGTTTTGAAGTAGGATATGGAACTTAACAACTATCTTAACTGCTTACTTTAAATTTTATACGACGCTGGCTTATCCACGGGGATACTTTCTGTTGCTCCGTGGCCAGCACTGTATGTATGTATGTATTGTATTCTAACCAGCTGCTGATAAGCTCTGTGAAATAATTGACTAATCCCCAAAAACCTTCAATAATGAAGGAAATATACCTCAAACTATATCCGTATAGTCAAAGACATGAATATTTATTATTTTTTTGCTTCTTATTTTTTGTTTTAAACTGACTAATCGAAGTATCGCCGGTTACTTAATACACGCTAAATGAGAATGTTGTGCACTAAAAAACAGATTCGAGGACATCACGTAGCCAATCTCGACCCCTTGGAAATAATGAACAGCGCTTTGGTCGGTAAAAACAAACGGGAGGTGATTCACAACAGCTACAGGTTTGGTAAGGACACTCGAGAACCTGAAATACTGAAAGCACCGTGGTCGCTCGTTGTTTTATTAGTAGGTAGTTATGGCGACGAAGCAATATTCCCAAACAATTTTCCATTTGCAACACGTTCAAAAACTTTACCTACATCTTACTAATTGATATGATACAATTTCAGGTGGATTTCCCCAATATCAGTTTATACTTAGGCGGCAATTTAGTATCCATGCGGCTTGGTACAAAACCATTAATTAAGTTTTATTATTTTGTTGTTGCAGTCGGATTATTTGGACTTTTTATGAACAGAATTTATCAGCAAAGTTAAGACAATGTCAATAGACGTGTTTATTTTTATTTGCGTTTATTATTTATTTAAATATGTCTGTTCGTAAATCGATTCGGAAGCTGGTAGCCATAACTACAAGTTCATATGAGATGTGGATGTAACGCACAAGGTCCTCGGTTCGCACGCACACTTGCTCATTTCAGTACCTATTTAAGTATTCATGATCTGCACGATTATCCATATGGTTTATTTATTATTATTATATTAATTGCATGCCTGTATTAACTAGATTGTATGAGCATTAGCATGTATCTATGCATGGAACTGCCTATTATTATATATTTAATATCTATTTACTATATTGTATTGTGTATGTATTTAAGATTATAAAAATATATTGGCGCTGGTTTATACGAATAGAAAAGTATATTATTATTATTGTTTGGCATTGAAAGATGCGCTATTTTTTCTTGATCGGGGTTGGATAGTCGCCAGAGAATTGCTCAACAATTCTTAATAAAATATATAGCTATGTTAAAATCAAGAACACTTTGTTGCACTTCAATGTTTCTTTTCATGTCTATATTGATGCACCGCATAACTATATAAATATTCAATGTAATGTGTATTTGTAAATGTAAAGTTGTCATTTCTGTAAGTGCGTAAAATTGTGGGATCATGTAATGTTGGTTGGAAATAATGTAAAAATCCTAGTAAAGGGATATGATAAACTATTTGCTTTAATTTGTGCTTTATCGAAAGGGTAGACTTATTCATAATGTAATGTTGCATCTCTTACTTGGGTATTTAAGCAAAACATTTACTGTTTTAACGTTCGTACTCTGATTGCGCTTTATATCTTTTAGATGAAGCTGATATGGACAGAGTATTCAAACTACCATCCACTACTTTTATTGGTGAAAAAGAGAAAGCGTTACCGTTAAGGTAAGTTATAAAAACATTTTTTTTTTTTTTTAAACAGCTGTTCCATACATTTTGACCGCGTAGGTATTGCACTTTTCTATGAAACGGCAGATTTCTTTAAAAATAACCGACGAAATATTTCAACACAAGGGCGTTCAGAATCATGTCCTCAATCCATGGTAAGTTTTCGCGTCGATGTCCCTGACACCCTGTATAGGCTTATAATAAAGGCTTGTGCAGACCAGCGCGACGCGACACCGGTTATTGTTTTACCGTTAAGTTTTCTTAGAAATTGTATTGTTCGAGTCGCGTCGCGGCGTCGCGTCGCGCTGGTCTGCACGAAGCTTAATATCTTTTCATCAACCAATATTTAGGTAAGATCTAATAATGCAATTTCTCTCAGTCGTAGTCAAAGCTACAGGTGTAGTTGATTCAGATAAAGAAACATTATCAGTGTTATTGTGTAACCTTCACCTTGTCTCGTACACGCCTATAAGTTACGACGTTTAAAGTTTATCGCTTCTTGATAACGACTGCCACAGCTGATTGGATCATTATCCGAGTAAATAAAAGAATACAAAGGTTATTTTGAACGCAGATTTCTTCAGAAATAAGATTTACGATACCTACTTACACTGATTTGATTGCTCTGAAATTAGTTCCACTGATTTGTTCCGCGTCTGATGTAAACTATTTGCTGCAGGCGTGTCGAAGTATGCAATAGAAAATAATGAAATCTATACTTACATATTCTTCTAATTGCTATTAAAGCCAGTTGGTGTTATGCTATGACTTCGATGTGAAGTGGCTGCTTATCTGAACGGCTACACTTTAAATCCCGGAATGAACGGAAACACTATGCTATCTATACTTTGTTTCCCATAATTTAAAATCAGCCTATAATGTTCCCACAGCTGGGACTCGGGCCTCTCTGCGAGAGGGAATGGGCCATAATCCGCCAGGCGTGCCACTGAAGGTTGGCCCAACATTTGCCGAAACATTTCATAAAAAATGGTCGATTATAAAAAAAAATCTGGTGTTTTATACAAAAGTGCAACCTACACGGTTAATGTATGTGACAGAAAAAAGGACGAAAATTTTCTACGCTAGGGGAGGGGGGGGTCCAGGAGGTCTAGAATCATGTGCGATTGCGAGATTTCAACGATTTGCGCGTCAATGTTTACAACCTGTATATGTAACTGAGTACTACAATATATTGTTTTTATTCTAGGGAGATCCTGAACCGTCTAGAGCAAGCGTACTGCAACAACATCGGCATTGAGTTCATGTTCATCAACTCTCTGGAACAATGCAACTGGATCAGGCAGCGCATCGAGCCACCCAATGTCGGCAAGATGAGCCCCGACCAGAAGAGATTGATCCTCGCTCGTCTTACCAGATCTGCTGGGTAAGTGATACTCAGATTTAATATATAAAAGTAGGGGAAGACCAAAGAAATGATAAATGGACTGTGTAAAAGATGATATGGCTAGAAAGGGGATGGCTACTGAGATGACGACTAATAGAGAAGTAAGGAAGAAGTAGAGAGGCTGCATCGACTCCAAATAAATTGGGATAAGGGCAAGAGAATTATGAGGTTTTATTTTCTTTATGAAGGATACATAAATTAATCTCGTGTTATCATTCTCTCTCGGAGCTCGTGGCTAAGTAATAACAGTCGCACGGCTCGATCCATCAGGTTAAGCTACGCTTGGCGGGGTTGGTCCGTGGATGGGTGACCGTCTTTACATACCGAGACTCCGCCGTGCCTCGGAAAGCACGTTAAGCCGTTGATCCCGGCTGTCATTCGTGGATCTTTGACAGTCGGTACGGGTCGTCGGAAGCCCGAAAGTCTGACAACCAGTCTTACCAAGGGGTATTGTGTTACCCAGTAACTGGGGTGTGGAGGTGAGATAGGCAGTCGCTCCATGTAAAATACTAGTATTCAGCTGCATCCGGTTAGACTGGAAGCCGGCCCCAATAAAGTTGGGAAAAGGCTAGGCAGATTGATTGACATAAATTAATCTGCTTCTTTGGGGTAAGCAGAAACTATAGGATGCCAGCATCCACTGCTTCAATCATAACATACTCTGTTTGCCACTTCTTCTATGTTAATGTAGTAATAATAATGAATGTTGTGATATTGATATTTAGTAGGTATGCATTATAATGTTAACTTCCAAATATTTAAACCTAGATTTAAGTTAAATGTAATAATACTTGCTGCGCCCTAACAGGGTCATGTACTCATAAGTTTTAGCCTAGCCTGTAACTGAGTGTACATTATGCAATAATAAATAAATAAATAATGCATCTGCACCCTATGATTGTGTAACACGCTCGGAATGACAACCTCATTTTTTACCCGACTACGGCATAGCCAAAGGAGGGTTATGATTTTATTGACAATACTACAAAATCCTATGTATGAAACATAGAAATAGTTGAAAGGGAGTTAAAAATTAAAGGGCTTGGCATATATAGTGTGTTACGTGATAAGAGTGCTAGTCTTACACCCATGGCGGTTATTAAAACAATATTTTTTTGCTCGGTAAAATTCAAATTCAAATTCAAATGTAATTTATTCAAACTAGGCTGAGCATCAGCACTTTTCGAACATCAAAATTACATAAGACAGTCCCCCAAAACGCCCACCCTTCACCACTTCCTAGTGCGTTAGCTGGGAAGAAGAAGTGGCGCAACAAACTCCCCAGCAGTAATAAATTTTATCTCGTTTATACTCCTATACAAAGATCGTCAGTCATGACTTGTTCTGTTGTATCGCATAATAATGATACCAAAGACAGAGACACACCTTTTTATTAGTTTCTGGTTCATTAACAGATATACCGAAAAGGGTGCTGTTGTTGCTTAGTTGCTAACCTACGTCAAATTATATCTAGAAAGAAAGGACATGCTTATTTTGTCACAGAAACTTGTGCGTATAAAAAAGACAAATCAGCTCGAATATTAACTCATCTTAGTAGTACTTAGTTACCTTTTTTTATAGATTTAACAGTCTGTTTTAGACAGTCAAGTACAGATGGTCCTTCAAATATTATTTACTAGCTGCGTCCCGCGGTTTCACCCGCATAAGTCTTGATCCCGTGAGAATATCGGGATTAAAAGTATCCTATGTCCTTCTCCAGGTCATGGTCTACCCATGTGCCAAATTTCAGCCGTTTTAGCGAACAAAATCACTTTCGCATCTATAATATTAAGTGAGAGGGTATACTTAATTATAGTTGCTTTGAGTTATATAATACTCAGTTTGTATGTAACAAACGATTAATGCACGTTGTTATGGCTACATAAAATACCGATTATTCAGCTATCTCCCTTCCGCAATCAGAGCACATAATCATTAATGTTATAGTTCTTATACACTTCTGTGGAGTGGTTAACCGTTTATGGTCGTTCCAAATCACGAGCGCATGTCATTTGTCTTTTATGTCATTGATATAAGGTTCAAATTGCTTTGATAAACGGACTCGTGAACTTAAACAACTATAAAAATAAGTGGTATATTCTACGCACAACTGTTAATGATTGCAAATCCATATATCGTGTAATAACTTCAAGATTGACTTCTTTGAGCGTTGGAAAATAGCGTTTTAAAGAGTCACTTATGCGCTACCTGTCTACAATGCACACAGTAAATAGGTTTAGATAAGAGAGGCCTTAGAAATTGTATGCATACCTTATACTAGAATATAATGCAAAATCTATATTATTTGTTTATGATCATTTATGCAAAATATGGCGCAATAAAAAGGCAATTAAAAAAAAAAAAAGTACCTTTTCTAATGGTCGTATTCTTAAAATGCATAGCTTTTTCTTCATCGAGATTTCGAAGATCTTTTAAGATTACACCGTATCGATTTCTATAAATAATCCGATCAATATGCCTAGCCTTTTTCCCAACTGTGTTGGGGTCAGCTTCCAGTTTAACCAGATGCAGCTGAATACTAGTATTTTACATGGAGCGACTGCTTATCTGATCTCTACAACCCAGTAACTGGGTAATATGATAACCCTTGGTAAGACTTGGTGTTGGGCTTCGACTGCCCGTAACGGATTAACGTGCTTTCCGAGGCACGGAGGCGTCTTGATATGTAATGGATGGTCGCCCAGCCACGAACCGACCGCGGCAAGCGTAGCTTAACCTTAGATCGACCCGTGCGGCTGTTATCAATGAGCCATATAATCAGATAAAATCCTTTGAATGTATCTTTCGATTTTCACGCCGTCATCACTGCGGCGGCGGCGGCGGTTCAATACGGCTTTATATTTTTTATTTATAAGTATGTAATGTAATACTTTTCTAACGAATGCAATTAACATATAATTATGTTTAGTTTCGAGAACTTCCTGGCAAAGAAATGGTCATCCGAGAAGCGTTTCGGTCTGGAAGGCTGCGAGATCCTGATCCCGGCTATGAAGCAGGTCATCGACGTGTCCACGCGCCTCGGTGTCGAGTCCATCATCATGGGCATGCCTCACAGAGGTAACTGCTATCCTATTAAGCCAAGCGCACATTACAGCCGCAACGGGCCGCAGCGCAATGCATTTTCATACAAACAAGTGCGTCCGGCTGTCTAGTGTGCGTTGGTTCATAGAAAATGTACGAAAGTGATGAACGAGAATTTTTGCAAAGCGTTGCGTTGGTGGCCCGCCTTAATTTGCAAAATTCAAAATTAAAAAGTTATTTATTCAAGCTAGGCTGAGAAACCAAAACGCCCACCCTTCACCACTTCCTAGTGCATTAGCTGGGGAAAAGAAGTGGCGCAACAAACTCCCCAGTTGCGCCAGCCTTAGACACTGGCGATTCGTGAGCGTGTTTCCAGCGAGGTGTTTCTTTAACGCGCTCGCTATGTGTACATAATTAAACATTTAATGTCATATGTAATGTCTTAAAATGTTTGAAAAATACTTTATATTTTTCTCTCATGTTTTTTGTTATTGTATCTGGTAGTAGATAGGGACAAGTAAGAGGGGAGGCCTTTGACATTAACTTCTATATTATGTATATTTTATTTCACAGGTCGTCTGAACGTGGTCGCCAACGTTTGCCGCAAACCTTTGCACCAGCTGTTTACTCAGTTTGCTGCACTCGAAGCCGAAGATGACGTAAGTATTTCTTTTCAATACTTGATACCATTCTTTGGCGAAGACAAAGGATTGCTTGCAAACGCCCGCGCTCTTTTGTATAGGCAGGCCGATTCCGAGGCCACTTCTCTCTCGCTCTATTGATGCATGTTTTTGTACGACAGAAAGAGATAGAGTTACGGGAAAATGTAATCGAGCGTATAGGTCTGTCCTAATCGTACACCCACCATCAGCCGATGGGACGATAAGGATAGTCAGGTATTATTTATCTTCTCCTTCTTCTTTTCGAGTTGATGAAGCTTTTTAAATTAGTTGGCTTTTGTCGATCGATCGATCCTCAAAAGTGCAGGTGTACGTACACTTGGGGCATTCCAGCAAGTGGGTTATGACCTGGGCAGCACTGCACTAACATTTGGTGTCGGACGGGTCTGTAATCACATATTTCGCCAAGTGGCAATTGCAGCGGCCTTCCTGGGTATGCAATCATTATTTATGTTTATTGGTAAGGCACCTCAACGACTTACTCACTAAAACATACACATACAAAAATCACATACAGTTTTAGGTATTGTGAATTCGTCACTTACAGAAGTGCACAGCATTAGCAGAGAACTTAATGATTAAAGGACGTTTTAGTTACGTTAGTTGATTTAGTTACAGAATAAAAACTAAAAAGAGAGATAATATGTTCACAAATACGACGGAAAGTATAGAAACATTTAATTAAATAACAAAAAAGACCTAAAAAGAAGGAAATGGGAGTGTATACTATTTTATTTAATAGGCGGCTTATGTCGCACAGCGGATGTTATTAAACATAGTATTAAAAATACGTTTTAACCCTACAGGGCTCCGGCGATGTGAAGTACCACTTGGGTACATACATCGAGCGTCTGAACCGCGTCACCAACAAGAACATTCGCCTGGCCGTGTGCGCCAACCCGTCTCACTTGGAAGCTGTCGACGCCATCGTGCAGGGCAAGTGTCGCGCTGAGCAGTTCTACCGCGGTGATAATGAGGGCAAGAAGGTATGATACGTACATCGCTATCTTAACTTGTGATACGATACGATTGAAGACGTTTTACAAGAAACAAGTAGTGTGTGGACGTAAATGAATATGACTGTTCTTGATAGGGCGGGATTTCGACACAAAACAAACACAAAGTTACCGGTATTGAGTACTTGTATTACTTTTCGCTCACGTTTACATAAACTCGCACATAATAATAATAATAATATATTCTTTATTTCGGACTACACATACAAGTACATACAATCCATATAGTATTAGTAACAATGACTTAAAAACTATGTTAGTAAACTTACATAGGACAGTTCACATTAACTATAAACAACTAGCGTATAATGACTAAACCGATTTTGGCGGGAACGCCCGAGCGATTACGTCCGCGCGCACTGGAGCGCGGACGTAATCGGTCCTCCCGGTCGGCTGGCGAGCGCGCGGACAAAAAGGCGGCCCCGCGCATGCGTACAAGTCAAGCATGATCGACGATGCTTCTTTGGCGCGGGGATGGCATTTCTCTTCGCGCGTAATTCGAAACTTAAAACTAAGATTTTTATTTACATTAGGCGAGTGCGTTGCCTACAATGACACAATAAGCTTTTGATAGAGATTGTCAGACAGGTATGATGGAAAGACAATGCTTTATTGGGTGATATGTTTTCTAAAACTTGAAATGCTGTATAGCACTTCAAATGGTATTACAGCCGGGTACTGTAATAAGAATACGGGCGTTAGACTTATCAACTATTAGTTTTCGCCAACGACTTTGTCGGCGTGATATGTTTATAAATTATACCCTATGTTACTCAGTGATAGCATTCTAATGGTGAAATATTTTTTAAATCGGTCCTGTAGTTTATACAAATATTCATTACAAACAAAAATAAAAATCTTTTGATCTTTATAATTTTTATGTAGATATAGAAATGTTTATTGACCGTCTCGTTCGTATAGTTGTCGCAAGCGCGACTGCACAGTCCTAGGTTAGATCCCAGAGCCGGGCAAAAGTAGTGGGTTTTCCAATTACGAAATTCTAAGAAGCAACTCCGTAACCTGAATCCGTGCTCGGTAATCGGCAATAGATTCGTGCCTATTACATGGAACCTAAACATGGCGACCTGTTGGTATGGTTACAATATACCACTGCCCATTCCTTGAGGAACTACAGGGTTGATGTCATTTATTTATGACCAATTGGCAGGTAATGTCCCTGCTGCTGCACGGCGACGCGGCGTTCGCCGGCCAGGGCGTCGTGTTCGAGACGATGCACCTGTCGGACCTGCCGGCCTACACCACGCACGGCACCATCCACATCGTCGTCAACAACCAGATCGGCTTCACCACCGACCCGCGCCACTCGCGCTCGTCTGCTTACTGCACAGGTTTGTGATATAAAGAATACTGTACATAAACTAAACAATACTTACAATATGTAGAAGCATAACTTCTGCTCTAAACGCGTTGAAAATTGCACTTTTAGGACTGAATCGCATTTCTCCGTATTTCTATATCTTTCTGCCGATATTTCTTTTTCATTTATGCGAAGTAGCTATCTACAAAAGTGACTATCTACAGTTTCGTAGCGTGTGATTCTTCTAACCAGTCTGTTTTGTAGTGGGTATAACCTGACAGCTTGAATGTATCATTTACTTCGAGCGCGACGAACATAGCACTAATAGCTTACAGCTTCGTGTGTTTTATACGCCCAGTTCAGCTGAACGCAGTATTATGTGACTTGGGACTTAAACGTAACTGGAGAAGTGTGTAATATTCATCTCTGCCTAACCCTTCAAAGACAGCCGTGATGTTTTACTAGTATAAGTTTTTTTTATGAACGTTACAGACGTAGCCCGCGTAGTGAACGCGCCGATCTTCCACGTGAACGGCGACAACCCGGAGGCCGTGATGCACGTGTGCAACGTGGCCGCGGAGTGGCGCGCCACGTTCCACAAGGACGTCGTCATCGACATCGTCAGCTACCGCCGGAACGGACACAACGAGATCGACGAGCCCATGTTCACGCAGCCGCTCATGTACCAGAAGATTCACAAGACCAAGCCTGGTAAGAAAAAACAAATATTAACTGCTAGTAACTAACGTAACAAAACAAAAACTGCGAAGTTTATATAGTAACACTAGCCATAATGTCTCAAATTAATTTCAGAGTACTGTACTTTGCTTTACAATGATTAAACGCTAAATAGTACTTTCTATTCCAACTTACTGTATTATAACTTGCAGTCAAACAACTCAGCTAAAATATATATATATTTTTTGAATTTACTGTTAATTAACATTTCTGCCTACAGTACTGGAAAAGTACGCTGACCAGCTGACAGCCGAGGGCGTCGTTACCGCCTCCGAAGTGAAGGACGTAAAGGACAAATACGAAAAGATTTGCGAAGACGCGTACACCCAGGCTAAGGCAGAGACCCACATCAAGTACAAGGACTGGCTCGACTCGCCCTGGTCCGGATTCTTTGAGGGCAAGGACCCGCTTAAGGTAAATTATTGATATGGGTGGTGTATGTTAAACTACAGTAAAATGTGATGTGAATTAATTTCAAGTCAATTTTCTATTATGTTTTGTCTCTGCATCAGCCGCAGGTAGACTGGTAGGAAATGCCTAAAGCATTAAGGGTCATATCACACTGGTGATTTGCGAGCGTGTTTCCGGCGAAGCGATCTGTAAACGTGCTCTCCGCGGGTGCGAAGCGAATTAGCATAATTAAATCATCAATGTGATAACGCTCGTCCGTCTTTCTACGGTTATTTTTACTTGTGCATAAAGTTAAAAAAAAACACCCACTAAATTCTACGTAAATATTGGGTTTACTAAGAAAGCGGTGCCTTCATATAGCGACAGCAAAATGCTTTTACGGTGTCAAAAGACACTTTCGAAATGGGCCGCCGTCATTTTGCGGCTGTATACAACGACACCGCTTTTTTAAACAACCAAAGCGTAATGGCACCTAGCTTTAGAGCACAAACAAGCTGTAGGGCAAAGTTTCAAGATAGTAGAAACATATTTTTTTTGTCAGTAAGCCACAGTTTCACAATATTTGACGACCTTATTAACTCCACAGATGTCTTCTACCGGCGTAGTAGAAGAAACATTAGTACACATCGGCAAACGTTTCTCGTCCCCTCCCCCCAACGCGGCTGAGTTCGAGATCCACAAAGGTCTGCTTCGTATCCTGAAGGCGCGCATGGCCATGGTGGAGAACCGACAGGTGGACTGGGCTCTCGGAGAGGCGATGGCCTTCGGGTCACTGCTGAAGGAAGGCATCCACGTGAGATTGTCAGGAGAGGATGTGGAGAGAGGAACTTTCTCACACAGGTACGCGTTTGGTCGTCTTCTGGAATTCTTTCGTCTCGCAGACACTAAGTAATTCTATAAGTTGAGCTAGGGTCACGTAGAAATAACTATATAAAAAACATGGCGTTGTGTCTAATATAATGTTCTACAAACGTCCTTACCGGACGCTCTCTTAAGCTGAATGCACATTTGTCAGTATCGCAAGCGCTCATAAATCTTATGGAACCTCGCACACTTCCGTACGTGCAAAATTTTAGTAACATTAGCCTTTCCAATAAAGCGAACTGCGCGATGCTGTCAAATGTGAGATGAACGCACTTACCTTACAGTAAATGGATATTAAGTCGTATGTGTTTTTTGTGCAGGCATCACGTGCTACATCACCAGAAGGTGGACAAGGCGACGTACTGCTCGCTGTGCCACCTGTACCCCGACCAGGCGCCCTACACCGTGTGCAACAGCTCACTGTCTGAGTACGGTAAGTGCCCTGCTACTGCCGGCGCCCCACTGCGCGTGACGTGCTGTGTCATACCTATCGATTTGTACGAGCGAGCATGCGCCGTTTCGCCTCCTCGAACCGTACTGTTCCTACGGACGAGCGAGTCTTCACTTCTCACGGCTAACATAATACTGGCAATATACTTGCATATTTGTACAAATGTTCGCTTCTTATACTCATACTACATTAACTTTATTTGAATAGAGATAGGGTATATTTTAGATATAGATAGAGTTTATAAATTATAGACTATGTGTTATTCTGATGTATAAATTATATAACTGAAATTTCAACAATCTGTTCAGTAGTTCTTGCGTGGAAGAGTAATAAACATCCATCCATCCATCCTCACAAACTTTCGCGCTTATAATAATAGTAGGATTGCCCGTGTAATGCGAATATTTAGGCAAATACGCCTAGTATAGTGCCAGCTTAATAGTGTATGTAATTGAAATGCAAACCTAACTTGAAACCGCTATTATTTATTACCCAGGTGTCCTCGGCTTCGAGGTCGGCTACTCCGTAACGAACCCGAACGCACTGGTCCTGTGGGAGGCGCAGTTCGGCGACTTCAACAACTGCGCGCAGTGCATCATCGACCAGTTCATCGCCAGCGGGCAGGCCAAGTGGGTGCGCCAGTCCGGCCTCGTGCTGCTGCTGCCGCACGGCATGGAGGGCATGGTGAGCTATACGATACGACAAGTTGACCTGTACGTGTTGAGCTATACGACGTGTTGAGCTATACGACACCTTGAGCTAAACGACCTTGATCTCAATCGAGATGCTAAAGTGTTCAGTTTTAATACCTCATTAAGGGCCATCCACACTACAGTTTTGGCCTGTGAAAAGTACATACATAGATAAATCGTTTATTTGGTGCAGACAAAAGAAATAGCACAATACACAAAAGCACGATATTCAGAAAATACCTACAAGGTAACAATATACAAAATATTGAAAAACATTTGATTTCAAGAAATTAGAAAATTGTAGAGTTATACTGATATGAATAGTGGCGTCAAGATCAACGACGTAGAGGTAGTACGTACTGCGAATAAAATACATACTATTTATTCTTCAGCCCGATATTATTCCGCGACCTGCATGCAAATCCGTTTTCGTTTTTTATTCACAGAGCGCGGAGCTCTAATAGAAAATATATTTTTAAATGACAACCAACACGTTATCCTCCACAGTAAATAATTTTCAATAGTCATAAATAAAAACGGTTGTTTTATCGAGTGTTGTTAAAATATGACCAATAAACAAATTCTGATTGTGATTCTAAAAATTATAATATTATTCTCAGGGCCCCGAGCACTCGTCCGCCCGGCCCGAGAGGTTCCTGCAGATGTGCGCCGACGATCCCGACTACATGCCGCCCGAGAGCCCCGACTATGAAGGTCAGTTTACTCTTACATTATAATAATAATACCAGTCTATTATTTTCCCACTACAAGCCAAAGGCCTCTTCTAATACAGAGAAGGCACGAGCAGTAATCACCACGCTTGCTCAAGACGAGTTGGTGATTTCAGACTTATATTAACTATGGTCCAGGTTTCCTCACGATGATTTTCCTTCACTGATGTCAGTAAAGTCCAAGATAAACTCATGAAGTACATTTATGAATTGAAATAGTCACATTGGTGCTTGCCCGGATTTGAACCCACAACCTCGTGCATGAGAGGCCTTAAACTAAACGTGATAGCCTACCCTACTAGCAGGCAGGCTATCACGTTTAGTGTCGTGGGTGGTGAAATCAGCTATCTAATTACGCAACACATTTTCGTTGACAATTCCGACTAATCTGTTTCAATTTGACAGGTCAACAACATTCATTGTGTTATTTACGTTGTTGAGCAGATTTTTTTTTCGAACGTACGAAGCAATGGATTACCAATCTGTTTCAAAACGATTCAGATTCTGATTAATCGTGTATTACGTAATTAGGGTACAGTATTTTAAATATTTTAAATCACTTGTGTTTGACGCTTCAAGTTAGTCGTGTAGCTGTCATAGATGGATTGTCGAATCCGCTGTTTTACAAAACAGCTCCGTTAGCAAACAGTTCCAATGTTGCGTTTAACAAAACCGCTGCCCACGTTTAGACGTAATGCAGAATGGCATATCTGCAGGGTTCTAATGTCAAATTGGTTGCAGTAACTAAGCTAGGGCACCATGACCAATTGCTTTAGGTTATAGCTATACCGCGTGTGAGCCGAGCGGGCGCTTCTTCTGAGTTGGTCGCAGTTCTAGTTGGTGGCTATTTAGTATTTTTAGGACTGACTTCCATAAAACTGATGTTTTCACTTGAGTGAGGGTCATTTTCACTTATATTACTCGTTTTATTTATTTTTGTTTCGGATGCCATTATTTTTGTTATGTCACACAGAGCCATGAGCGACAAAACGTTGAACTAAACTATACAATCGTGACGTTTTATTTCACGCGGTTTTACATAACCTCTAATCATTGATATTAATGCAGCGGGCATTAATAAATGCAAAACGTTCAATAATTATGAAAAACCGCTAAACGTCGTTCAGCAATTTTATATGACGGAGCTGTTTTGTAAAACAATTAGCGGTTTTGTAAAACAGCGGATTTGACAATCAAAAAGCCACAACACATTTAAAACCCCCGCACCGCCTCGCCTTACAATACAGTATTGAAAAAAGGCTGTGTACCATCTGTGCTACACAGCCTTTTTGAAGCCAGTTGAATGTTGAAGGTGCGCCGTCCGTTCGATATCAAATTTTAAAACACCGTCCGCGTGTTCTTGTATAAAATATATCCTTAGTAGTATAGCTTTATTTATATCAGTAAAATAATTGTTGAAATCGGGTCAGTATTTCCAGAGATTACCTTTTACAAACATATAAACAAACATCTACACTTTTTTATGACATCAGTTTAAATCAGTATTTTTGAGGTAGAGCGGACCAGCATCCTAATCAAATGGTTCCCTCCGCAATATCATTTAAATAAATAAAAAGCTACTCTTGCTACGACACAATAAAGTGCAATTCAGGTCGCACAGCGCTAATTACCTACAGTTATATTCACCTAAAAGTTGCCTTTCTTTCTATCGCGTAACTCTTATACTTCTTACTACGTTACTCTCACTGAATTTACCCGACAAGACGAGCCCTCCGCGGACTTGTAGCTTCATACCTAAAATTCGGAGTGCGCTCTCTGTACTATTCTGTGCCATAACTTCGAAAGACTAACTCCATATTTACCCACAGTCCGTCAACTCCACGACTGCAACTGGATCGTGGCCAACTGCTCGAACCCCGCCTCCTACTTCCACATCCTGCGCCGACAGATCGCGCTGCCCTTCCGCAAGCCGCTCATCCTCATGACGCCCAAGTCGTTGCTGCGTCACCCAGAGGCCAAGTCCTCCTTCGATGACATGAAGGACGGATCGTGCTTCCAGAGGTAAGAACCGGAATAAATAGAACAATTAGAACAATTACTCACCATCTTTTATATAGGTACACACCTCGGCTCTCTCCGAACCCTTCGGAAAAGACTGCACCATTCCATTCATTGGACTCATTCTTGGCCGAGTGACCCAAGAAGACCAAACACAGAAATTTGGAAAAGTGTAGGGGAGACCTTTGTTCAGCAATGGGACAACAAAGGTTACCAATAAAAATCAAAAATACATGTTACACACCCATACTGTATGCAATTTTGCCAGCAACACAAATCTGTGTTGTTGCAACAATAGTCCGCAACTTTGTTTAACCTTGGAAACGAGACTTGCTATATATTATTTACGTATGATGTGTGATTACTTTCACAGTTAACAAGGTTCAATCCCTGAGTATTGATTCAGGACTATCACACAGATTAAAAGGCAAGGATTAGCTAGAGTCTTAACATGGTTTCAGTTACCTACTTCAAATAACACACATCAATAGGCCATACAATTTGCACCGTGTAGAAGTTTATCAAAAATAATTTTAATCTAGGTCTAAAGTTCCGTCCGTGTTTTTATTTATTTTACCTTTCTTTTTCCTCAATCAGAGTGATTCCCGAGGATGGCCCTGCCGCTCAGAATGGCCAGGGCGTGCGCAAGATCTCGTTCTGTTCCGGCCGCGTGTACTACGACCTGCTCAAGCACAGGCGCGAGAAGGGACTTGAGAAGGAGATTGCTATTGTCAGGTAATTGCCTCAGAAAACATTAAATACGCACTTGGAATTGTATGATTATTTATTGTACTATAACTAGGAGGCTATGAAAAAATGTAGACTTTACAAAATAAAATAAACATAAAAACGTTGTAAAGATCCTACTATTTACGTATGTACAATCGGGGAAATACATTGATTAGCAAATTGAAAAACTACGTCAATTTGTAGTGTTGTAGCCATTTCATAAGAATGACAGTTGTGATTTGAATTTACGATCTTTTGAAGGCTAAAGTCAATTGGCTAATCAATTAATTACTCGAATTTACTATCAAAACTGAGAAAAGTACTAGTTTGAAACTGCTGAGTATTAAGACCAGTTGGTCTCTGATGGTCACAACACTTCTTCTAGGCGTGTCGATGGCAATCTAAATAGAATTGGCCCAGAATTTGGCACTTAACTATGTCATGAATTAATTCCATTATTCTTTCCCCAGAGTGGAGCAAATCTCGCCGTTCCCATACGATCAGATCAAGGCCGAGGTTGACAAGTACCCGAACGCGACCATCGTGTGGAGCCAGGAGGAGCACAAGAACTCCGGCTACTGGCAGTACGTCGAGCCCAGGTTCCGCACCTTATTGCAGAACCAGAAGACCGTTGCGTATGTATCAATTTTGAAGTAGTTTTTATTTTATAGATAGTTAGTTCTTATTTGAAGGCTCTCTTAAATGTTAGAGCTTTTCTAATAAACACTATAAAATTATTGGCAAAAAGAAATACTGTCGTTTTCAAGCTCTGGCCACACTGAGGCGAATACCACGCGGGATGCTGCGCGCGACGATTGTTTTAATGATTAGGACGTAATGCGACTATTGCGCCATTTTGGATTATCTCCATACAAGTAAGTTACAAGTAGACACAATCGACGCGAGTGAATTTCGTCCCGAATAACGCGCGAGATTTGCTTCAGTTTAGCCAGAGTTTGAATTTGAAAACATTGCACCAAATAATTCTCTGAAGTTGCAAGCAGAGCACGTTTGCCATGCTGGCTGCGTGACATTTTATATTGTCAATATAATGATAAATGTTGTCAATTATGAACTTTAATTGGCAACATTTCAACATGCTTCTATTATAATCTTAATTTAAATTACATCTATAAATAAGACATCAGTATCCTAAAAAACAAGTTGTATTCATTTATAAACATCTTTGAAATCCGTTCTATTGTAAACTATAAACATTTGAATCCATAATCCTGACTTCAGACATTCCGATGTCATATGCCTTACTACTACTACGGACAGTCTATTTTGAGCGTTGGAGTCACGTCATTGCACGCTTCTGTTTTTATTATTTTACTCCAAAACTAAGCAATAAAAATGGTACATTCAAAAGAAATGGATTTTTTATAAATCTGTATTTGTTCTATTCGTTCACAGAAGAGAGAAAAAAAAAAACAAGAAATTGTATTTGTATTAGATTTTTTAAACTATTTTGTATATGTTGTTCTATTCTTTCTCAGAATAGAAAAATCATGAAATATATTTTCTTAAATAAGATTTTTTTAATTATTCTGTATTTGTTCGAAAAAATGCAGCTTGAGTTTCTGTTAGGCTATCAAATTCGGCTTGCATGGTTTTTAAATTTGCATGTGTGGCTGTTCATTCGGTAACATTTCCGATCCCAATTTTATTCATATTCGCGCAATCAAAAAATAATGGTGGATATTTCCTTAACACGGTGCGGTACTGCCATAATCTAACTGGCTATTGGTTGCAGTGTTAAGCCTCAAAAGGGTAACTGGTTCTCCCAGCTTTTCGGGCGGGAAGAGAAGCCTGTGTCAGGTGACGATGAAACAGTGCCGCGCACCATTAGGTGAGATAACGGCATATGGCGTCCCTCTCCTTCCCATACCCGCTTGTATTCTTCCTTTCACGAACCTTTTAAATCCATCCATCACATACATCGCTTGCTATCACAAAATCCTGCCTGAATCATTTCATTCCTAAATAAAAGCAATTCTAATAGGGTATTTGACTATTTTTGAATTCATTTGACTAAGAAAAATTCTTATATAACCATGGGTGTTGTATTTTGTAAAGGGTAACATAAAATTGAAGACAGTAACGTCATATCACATGCAATAGTGATGTTCTTTTTTATCGATAATAGCATGAAATCGTATTCTGTCAATCTTAAGAGCGTTTATCCTAAAAGTTGGCAACATCGCAAATAGCTGTCGAATATTTACCTGTTTTGATTAATTTGGCAATATTATTATTAACTAGTTAACTAAAATATTGATTATAATGAAATGCATTAATTAATATCGTAACACCGAACATTTAGATGTAAACAAAGTATTTGGAAACTTTCCAGCCTTTTTTACACCTAAAACGGGTTATAATTATTGCAATTCATTATTAATATTCTAGTTCGGTAGTTAGCCACATTTCATATTTCTATACACTAATATTGCCAAATTAATCAAAATAGCGAAATATTTGACATCTATTTGCGACGTTGCCCACTTTCAGATTAAACGTTCTTCAGAAAAACAACATAATTTTCCACATTTTAATAGTAGTCAAACACCTTGAATGTTGGCTTCACTATAATGCTAAACAACTAAACTCAAGTCAGTAGAATAAAAACTCACTTTACGCTGGGATAGTACAGTCTCAATCTAACAACTTGTCAATACTTGAGTTGAGTTTGGTTAAAATGTCTATAAATTAATCAAATAAAATTATAATTAAGATGCATGTTTTCTTCAAAGTCCTTGTGCTTTTTAACATGGTGGTAACTGCTTAAAGGGAACTAAGATTATGTGTATAAATCCATTTTTTTTTAAATTATTCGAGTGTTAGTTAGGTTGGGTTACCCAAATTATAAGGGAGTTTCTAAGTAGTGAAAAGCCTTGGTAAAGATTAGCAGTTACTGGAATTCAGCCAATTTTTTATCTAGCTTTAACTTTGGCATAGTATTAATAGTGTCTACGTACTGCGCATGCGTTGCGTAGACATTCATGTCGCGTTGACATCGCGCAGACGCTACGTAAAGGCATACCGTTGCGCTTGCTTTACTGAGACTTGATTGAATCGAAAGTATGTTACATTTATGTAGCAAAACTGCAAGCTGCGCAAACGCGGCTTATCAGCAACACATGCGAAGGCACTATGAAGCTCAGCTTTCATGCTTATAAATATTTAATATTAATAACTAGCGGAACTCAATATTTAATATTAATAACTCGCGGAACTCAAGCTGCAGGGAGCACGAAACAAGAATAATAATTATTATTAAGCTATTGTGTTATTTTATATTTTTGCTACTATAACACGTGGTGACTGACCTCAAATCATACAATGTTTTGTTTTGTTCCAGCTACCACGGCCGTGCGACTGCCGCCGCCCCCGCCACGGGCTCCAAGGCAGCTCACAACAAGGAGCTCAGGAATCTTCTCGAAGAGTTCATCGCGCTATAAACGACAATATCCACCCACGAACATACGCGATGGCAGTCCTGAATGGCTAGCTTATGCTCCAACACACAGTCTAATCATAGAAACAATTCAAATAGAAGCCATTCATGAATCAACATCGTCAACGTACACACATATAATGTTGAAATAAAGTAGACACAATAAAATTTATGCCATATTAAATAAAACACATGTAATAGAATCTAAATAACTACGTAAAACTACTCGAAACGTAATATCTTTGACATGATCATTTATTTTTGTCGAACGAAATTTATTTTTGTATAATATTAAAAAATATTATTTTTCTCCTTACTCTCAGTATTTTGTTGTAATTCTCTTCATGTTTAGGTAGATTAGTTAGATAAATTATTATTTATTTATTTAATGTAGCATACGTGATCTGTAGAACCTACATAATTTATTTTTATTGTAAAAGCAATATAACACGTAATATAGTCTCACGTAGTCTCCACTGTAAGATGTTGCGTACTAGATAATAATAATAATTACTTCAGAAACAAAATGGTACATTAATTCAAAGTAGCGGCAATACGCTGGTTGTATAATTTTCATGTACATAAATTAATGTTTTATTTTTTTATTATTCTTTATTCGATATTTTTGTCGTTAACGGATTTGAATTTAAAACGTTCCTTTTACTAGTCTGGGATACGTACATAGAAATGGTAATCTTATTACGTAGCGCAGTAATCGCACTTCGCGAGCGATAGATACATTAGATAATAATATTTATTGTCTATGGGCGTAGTTGGTTACATGGAGAGGTAATGAAGATGGAAGTTTGTTAGATATATTTGAACAACGGAATGTATGGCGTTAACGCCAGTAGCCCGCTACGCCTACGTTTGTGATGCTGTAGTGTTGCCACTTTATCATACTTATATCGAATTCACTTAACAAATATTGTATAACGAATGTGATAAGGCCAGTGTATTTAACGCGTCAATAATATAAATGACCGAACGTATTAAATATTACCGCAGCAATTAGTTAATGTGATTAACTGGTTCTGACGGAATCAATAATAGTGATTTCGATTGAGATTGTACAGAGATGATTGTATAGCTGTTTAATTCTGAGGCGAATTTATTACTAATGTGGTTTATTGATTAAAATTATTGACAAAAGAAGCTTAAATAAGTTTGTAAATGTGTTAAATATTTCTGTAACACATACAAAAATATAGGCAGTCATTGGGACTGCCGACAGAAGTAAAAACTTAAAACTGGTATTAGCGCCATCTATATTTTATAGTACAGCACTACTGCGCGAGCGTGTCGGTGACGCGAATCCATAAGTTTATCCCGTACCAAAGATCGCTCAACGCGCTTAAAGAAGTTTTCACTTCAAATATATAAATTAATACATTTATTTAGCAATAAATGCGTTATTTTCCTATACTAATGTCCGGTAATTTTGTCCTATTTGTGTATTACACTGGCCGTAACATTTCCATACAATTATTCGCTTGCAAGTGCGGTTCTTACCATTACAATAGTTTTGCTTATCGAATCTGTACATGAGATATTATTAGATAGTGAGTAAATGTCTAGTAACTAGGCACCTGATTTAAAATAAATTGCACCTTAGTACATAAAATGTATGTAATGAATCGTAATCAGGTCGTTTTGGTTTGCAACCTTCCGGCCCCTGCGCATAGGTTTAGTTGGCTTATAGTTACCGCCGTTCTGAACGGCACAATGTAAGGAATAACACCAACATCCAATGCTTTGTATAAACCGACGCATACCTTATCTTGTCTGTAGTCAATCTTCGAATGTATGTTTGTCGTTACCTAATAATATGTATGTATAATTAAATAAAATCCTTAATATCTCAATATTGTGACCGCCACGTGTAAAACTTAGCTTTATTCAAAATCCTAGTATTATGTATGTGACATGCAATCTTAACTTATTGCGGTTTAGCTTTCTAACACTATTCGCATGTGTAGGTGCATTGTTTTATTGTTAAAATTAACATATTTTGATGTTCACGTATTTTCGATTTATTATGGGCTCAGGACGCCGCTGGGGAATTTCAAATATTTGAAAGACAGGTATTCTTCTGGCAAGTACTACCTGAGTCAATTTATTGCTAAATGTTAGTTTTGATTTAGTTATTTACAAATAAATATACTATTAATTGAACAACGTTGTTTTTCTTACAAGTAGTGCTGGAGTTCTTCGGCAAGATCCTACAATACTCACACATTACATACGATACATGATGTTTATTCGCCAAACTATTTTATCGTCTGACTATAGAATAGACTGAAGCGTGAAAGTTTTATGAAAACTACAGAATACAGCAGAAATGTCAAAATATTTACATTCAAAATTTTTGTAATCAGTAGCAACTATATCCCTACACGTATCTTTCTTTCTACAAGCAAATTGTGTGTTATATGTAGGTACATAATAAGGTGCATATTCGTATGAAAAACTTGAACACATACGCTTTTACGAATAATGAGATGCTTATGTACACGGCTACATATCAAGCTGTACATTTCCAGTATAAGCTGACCTCTCATTGTTCGGAAATCCTAGACAATGCGAGATCAGCTTTTACTGGAAATGTATAGCTTTTATAGCGACAATCATCTACAGAAAATTATTTGAATCCAACTAATATTATAAATGCGAAAGTAAGTTTGTTTGTTTGTCACGCTTTCACGCTAAAACGGCTGAACAGATTTGGATGAAATACCATGACCTGGATTAGGACTTAGTATACTTCTTATCCCGATATTCCCACGGGATCGAGACTTATGCGGGTGAAATCGCGGGGCGCAGCTAGTAAACTCATAAAAAGTAAACAAAGGAAGTCGCCAAGAGATTCACAAATATGGAAGTGTGACGTAATGAAAAGCGCAATAGATCACAGTGCCCTTGACGTCGTGTCGTGCGGTTCACCGCAGTCTTGGAGCACTTTCAAGATTCTTATCTGTCGCTAGTCTCATTTCAGCTCACAAAGCGGACTCTGCCCCCCATTTATAAACTGCTTGGCTAGCCCCGGACCACACCAAAAGGTGCGAAGATTAAAGATGGTATCAGTTACAAGTGCGTTTTACACGTCACGCTGCCACCACTTCAAAGACGCGCTCTTTTGAATAAACGCTGCGTATTGTGAGACTTCCTTTTTTCACGATGCGGGTAGCGATTATCTCGAGACCCGCATAGGTAGCGGGTTAGGTACATTCAAGGAATTTAAAGAAGGTTTCAGGTGTTGCGTCCTTCAACGCGTACAGTGTTAATTTTGTAGATTATTTTGAGCCATCGCAATCCGGGATTTGCAATTGAGTAGCTTTTCCGAAGCTCCATACAGCAATATTTCGGATGACAGTAGCGGCGATCTAGTGAGGCTTATGACATCTTCGGAACACGCTTCGATGGAAGGAAGCGTGCCGAAACGACAACACGAGGGCCGATCTCAGAATAAAGGGAGATTGTTTTTTTTTTGTAACATGGTTTCATAGGAAGATTTGAGATCTCCCCGCTCGTTACACCCGTGCTTTTGCGTTTGTTTCCAAAACGTTTTTTAAGTTCCCACCGAGGCAATTTCTTTCGTGTCGGTTTCTCCCTCGTCGGTTTTCCCTTTTAATTTGATCGGTACAATTTTTTCTCCACGTGTTCGTCTGTTTCAGGTTGTTTGCCTACGGCGTTTTCATTTCGGGCTTAATTCTCGTCTCCAAACAAGTTTTTTCGCTACACACATAAAAATATTTTAGATTCATCAAAAACAATGTTTATAATGTAAGTACCTTTCATAAAATTATGAGGAGCAAAGTGTATCTTTACTACCTAGGTATGTCTAGTAAGTATCGGCCGACGTGTGGTTTGAGTTTTTATAGAAATATGGAAAACAAAAAAAAAACTGTTAGCAACAAAAGTCGATTAACAATTCAGTTTTTACAATGTTAATTATTTAGCAAACAATCTGAAATCGATAAAAAATTGCAAGAGTGCATATCTTCTTCGTGTTGATGATTCCACATACAGGTGGAATTTTTGAACCTCACCTGGAGGGAAGTAATCTAAATAAGTACTGGTGATAGAAAATTTTACTCAAACGAAACATTCCTTTATTTTTTTAAAGAAACAAAACCGCATTTAATGATTTTCGAAAATTCGCTTACCACACTCGGGAATAGAACCAGCTAAAATCCGAAAAATGTAACACCGTGTACTTTTATTGCATCAATCGATAGAGTCAATCGGATCAAATCTCTCTAACAAACATGATAAATTAAATGAAAGGAATACCAACTTTTAACTCATAATGAGCTCCATTTTGTTGGATACACAAATTTATTACTTATTAGGAATTCATTTGCAGAAACTTTTAATAGCGAGTTGTGATGAATATTGAAAATCGTAGTATCAACCTCAGTTCTTAACTCGTTTCCAGTTGCATAGGATTTTTATAAAGGAATGTTTCCTTTGAGTAAAATTTGCTATCTCCAGTATTTAGAGTACTTTCCCTCCAGATGAGGTTCAAAATTCCATCCTGTATACCTTTATTATAAAATGAGATTTGCCTAGATTTCGGCCACTTCGACAGCATTAGCATTGGCCTCGCCTTCCATTGTGCAGGTGGTATTTGCACATGTAAGGCGTCGTAGTAATATTACCTCTTAGCTATTACCTACATGAAATCCATAAAACCATGAAATGTATCTATTAATTTTGTATCAATTTAAATTTCATAAGTTTTAATCGACTTAATTGTTGCTGACTGTACTTACTTACTGAAGTTTTTTGTGAAATACACTCCTACGGTATGTACGTACTTGGTAACTTAGTAGTAGGGCGTAACTTAGTTACTAGGTCTATCTAAGTTACTCCTTCTAAATGGTTTAGACAAAATCAAACTGGTTGTTAATTTAAGTTGTATAAATGATTATTTTTTATTATATGACATTGATTTTACATTCTGTGATTACTTCCCCACACAATGACTTATTAACTGTAAAATTTTAGGAAAATTGTCTATTTTTACAATGTTTGCAAATATGTGAGAAACATGTATCTATCACAAGTAATTAATTTATCTGTCGTTGCTTCATTTTTTATTATTTTTACCTATTGTGGTATAATATTTTTTTTTTTAGGTGCATCGTCTTTACATTATAATTATATAGGTAACTAATGTACCCTATATATACAAAATATTGTAAAACTTTTTAAAAGAGTAACGGTGGAGTTTCTTGCCCATTCTTCTCCATACGAAAACTACCTTTTGGAATAAACTATTTGACTTTGACTTTGGTTAAAAGTTTTGATTATGGATCGGATAAAACTAAATGAGCATTTTACAATGGATACTATAGTGAAAGGATTGCAGGTCTTATGATACTAGTACCACGACTTAAGGCTTCTACAAACAGGCGCGACACGCGACGCGACACAAAGACACCGCTCGGCGCGCGACGTGCGGTGTCTTTGAGTCGCGTCGCGTGTCGCGCCTGTTTGTAGGAGCCTTTATTCAGTTGCTCTACAATCACGTGTAGCCAGTTGATTATATAAAAAAAAAAACGGTTATATATGATTTGTCCATAAATGGTTAGTTACAATAGTTATTTATGTAACTGTTGTATAATAAGGGCTATTAAAACACGAAGCCGAGTGTGATAATAGTATCACATGAGTGTTTTAATACCTAATTATGTACAGTTGCATACAAGACTTCATCTACACCCATGATATGAATCCTATAGAAAAAGTTCTGAAACCATAGGGTGCTGTATAGTGTTGTAAGAACGTTATGCAAATTCATGGAATGTTTAATTGCTAAGTATCTAATACAAACAAAGTAAGTATAGGTAATAATATAATTATTTATTGTAGGTAATAATCGTTTACATTTTTCAAAAAATATATTATTAAGTAGCAAAGCTGCCATCTAATTACGCAACACATTTTCGTTGACAATTCCAACTAATCTGTTTCAATTTGACAAGTCAACAACATTCATTGTGTTATTTACGTTGTTGAGCAGATTTTTTTTTTTCGAACGTACGAAGCAATGGATTAGCAATCTGTTTCAAAACGATTCAGATTATGATTGATCGTGTATTACGTAATTAGGGTATGGGAAAACAATGCAACTTTGTAGGATTACGTTGTCCCGTAATAGTTTCCTTAGATATTTATATTTATGATGCATTGTAAACATGTGCTTTCCGGGCGGATATACTTAAACGTTTTCCCGCAAAGAGATTTCTCTCTAAACTAAAATGTCATCCGTGAGGACTACAATCCGCAGAAGTATCACAGCACTTTGTTGTTTCTCCCGGGGCTTAGTCCTTTGTTTTCTAAAACCTCCCCGAGCTCCTTTAATACTTTGTAATGGCGGGACAAATTCTGTGTGTCTTGCTCGCTGTCTGCGATGACTGAGTTGAGATGAGCTCTTGTGCCAAGTGGGTACGTACGGTACTTAGGACATGCATTTTACAGAAATATGGGAACGTTTCAGTAAAAAATACTTTATGTTTTACGTGAATGCGTATCTAATATTTTTACGTTAAACATGCTGATACCTTTGAGTGTTTGAAGTTACGCTGTTATCGAAATTTTAAGTGGTTGTGAGTTTTTTATATCGTGACCTTATTCATTGCTAATCCATCTGAGCGATAACGTCGTCTAATCGCATACAATAAAAGTCGCTCTAACATAATATAAAGCACTACATTAAAAGTAGGTACCTATGTTTAAATCCTAACTAAGTAGGTTATAATATATATCCTACTAATATTATAAATTAATGTGAAAGTTTGTATGTTTGGATGTTTGTTACTCAAAAACGGCTGAACTGATTAGAATGCAATTTGGCACGCAGATAGTTTATAGCCTGGATTATTACATAGGATACGTTTTATCCCGATAGTACGTTTCCAACCTCAACACGGGCGAAGCCGCGGGCGAAAGCTAGTAATATTATAAATGTGAAAGTGAGTTTGTTTGTTACGCTTTCACACTAAAACGACTGAACGGATTGGGATGAAATTTGGCACATGGGTAAAGCATGACCTAGGTTACGACATAGGATTTATCCCGATATTCTCACACACGGGATTGATACATATGCGGGTGAAACTGCGGGGCGCAGCTAGTAATAAATAATTATTAAATATTATAATGTTGCACTATATAAAAACTTAGTATTCGTTTTTTATACGTGTAATTAAAAATATTTACTTCGTGCGACTTCGTGTCAGCAACGAATGACGATGGGCTGTTATACATTTTTTTTTTTTTAAACTCTGTGCGATCCCATAGGGGCATAGGTACTGCAATAACATTACCTATAAGTAATAAAAGATCTTATTATTATTGAAAATAAAAAAGATATTGCTATTTAAAAATCACCTCAAATCCAGTAAAGTTTCAACAGGGGCCATAAGTTATGATTATGACTTTTAGAGACCCGCTAAAACACGGCCCTCCGCGCCCCATGTAATCACCCGGTAAACATTTCCCATTGAAAAAAAAGATAACTATTTTTTTTTCTTTTTTCCTGAAAATTACCATATAAATAAACTCTCAGTAGGTACGGACAGACAGGGTTTTTTAACATGTTGTAGAGTGCGCGCAAGATAGGTAGGTAAGTCTGCGCGCGACTGGTGCGCTACACTGGCGTGCTTAATTCTATACTTACAATATTTAAAATATTAAATCTATGTTGATAATTAATTAATTAAATAATTCTATACTTAATTTGACTTTACAAAACGACAAGACGGCGGCATACTTATTAGTTCCGAATTTAGCTGCGCGCTTTACTTATCTTGCGCGCACTCTTCACGGGGCAATGAACCATGAGTTGAGTAATGACAGCCAATCACAGCGTGATAATTCATAATTCTCTTGCCCTTATTCCAATTTATTTGGGGTCGGAGCAACGTCCGATGTCTATTTCTTCCATACTTCTCTAGTAGTATCTCGGTAGTCACTCCATTTCTAGCTATATTATGTTTCACACAGTCCAACCATCGTTTCTTTGGTCTTCCTCTTCTCTTATAGCCATCCACATTCATACTCAAAACATTCTTCACACGTTTTCTTCATTCCTCCAGACATCCATACCAACCGATTTCCACACAATTTTTCAGTCATTGATGCCACTTTTAGACTTCCTCTTATATACTAATTTCTTATTCTATTCATTTGCGTAACACCCCACATCCCTCTTAGTATTCTCGTCTCAGCTGCATGCAATAATTGCCTTTCAGTCATCCCTTGTAGCCCAACATTCTGATCCATACAAGACGGCAGGTCTTTTTTTTTTTTTTTTTTGAGGGTGGGAAATTATCAAATAACTTCTCCCGCTCTGGGTGGAGCGGGAGGGCGTGTCAGACTTTTACTGACTAAAACCCACCCGTGTTCCTTCCGTTGCCTGTGTGCCGAGGTCGCGATATCCCTTTCAGACAAACCCGCAACCCCGGCAGGCATTGGCCCTTCCGGACCCCGTCAGTTGGTGCTGACATCTCTTTGAGGCGCGCGTGGAACACAACGCGCCGTCGACCCGGGCCTGGTCCCTATCGGACGGCGAGCTACCCATTGCTCACCGTCCGCAAGCCCGCGCCTACGGTGGCCGGAAGTCGGCTCGCGACTCCAAGACGGCAGGTCTAACCATTGTTATATAAATCTTCAGAGATAATAAATAAAAATGTTATGCGGAAATGTATGTCAACATTGTAAGAATTGTTATGAATGAGGCGAGAAGCTTTGCCCGAGTAACTAAAAAAATATTATAAAACGGTCGACTGTTGTCGTAGGATACCCGGTTGGAACAGAGTTCCTTTGCTGTATATTATGTATAAAATAACAGGCAGACAGAATATTCAGTATCAACTTACTTATTAGACACTTATTTATCAGACAGAATATTATGTATCAACTTACTTCGTAGACACTTAATAGACACTTATTTATCAGACAGAATATTATGTATCAACTTACTTAGTAGACACTTATTTATCAGACAACATATTATATATATTATATAATATTATTTGATGTATACTCATGTTTTACAATAAATAAATATTCTATTCTATTCTATTCTATTCTATTCTATGTATCAACTTACTTAGTAGACACTTATTTATCAGACAGAATATTATATATCAACTTACTTAGTAGACACTTATAGACACTTATTTATATTAGAACACATATTGCGCCGACCCCATAATAAATTGGGATAAGGGCAGGAGAATGATGATGATGTTATTATTATATATAATACAATAATGTAATAGCAATAGTGTCGTGACGGTCAAAATTTTACATTTTGCGGTCTACCTCTCATTCGCCAAGTGTGCAGTGTTTAACGTGCGATTTGAGCAATTGAGTGGTGTGCAAAGCACGCACTGACTTTTCGGATTCATGTGCGTAACATATAATTATCATTTGCTTCAAAAACGGTGAATGAAAGCATCTTGATGAAACCGGAATGCCTCTGATGTACCTATTTCTCGACGGCGGCGTGTGAAGCCAAGCCAAGCCAAGTCATATCGAGGCCCATAGGCGGCATAGAAAGTCTGACACCAGGTTCGTCAGTACCTAACCACACCAGTCGGTGTCTTTGGTTTAGAATTTTCGTTTTTTGGCACCGACTTCCGAAATTAAAGTTATTTTTCACTTTGTAGTGCTTTTTATGGAAATGGTTTTTTTAAATATATTTTTTTTAAATTTTTTGTTGTGGAACCCCCACGCAAAGTCGAATACCACTACCTGCGATGTAAATAACAGTGACAGGAAGTTATCATCATATCATCCACATATACTAAGTGGTAAAAATACGTATTATTGAAGCTTACTCAAAAACTATCCAAGCAAAGTTAATAAAATTTATATGGGTGGTCCCATATAAATTTTATTTCCCACTTGGGAGCATACCCTTTCATACAAAAAATAATTTTCAAAATCTGTCCACAATTGACGGAGAAATCGGTGGACATACATTAAAAAAAAACATACATACGCGACGAACGAGGAAGTCGGTTAAAAACGTGCGATAAGGAACGTCTTTTCAAAATTATTTCACACGTTTAAAACGATCAAAGCGCTCGTTTATTTCAGCTACAATTTTCAGGTTGGAGAGTAAGTAACCTATCTCAAGTTTTCCTTCGTGATCCAGATGGGTCCTAATCCTGCTATCATCGGGGATTTGTGGTAGAACCGTAATACCTACAGAGCTACAGCTGTGCCAAACCCTTCGTAGGTTTTAGACGTAACAATGACACACGGTGGTATTTAAGTGGTTTTACTAAGGGCAGGGGTACCTACCTAATCTCTACTATTAGGTACCTACTAATATTAAAATAAAATCAATATCAGCATGACTTTACTTTAAGGACAAATAGTACATTTTTATATTATGTATGTGTTGTGTGATAACGTGCTAAGTAATAACTGCTGCACGGGTCGATCCGTCAGGTTAATGTGGATGGGTGACCATCTTTACATACCGAGACTCCTCCGTGCCTCGGAAAGCACGATAAGCCATTGGTCCCGGCTGTCATTCATGTATCTTTGACAGTTATTACGGGTCATCAGAAGCTCGAAAGTCTGACAACCAGTCTTACCAATTGTGGAGGTCAGATAGGTAGTCACTCTATGTAAAATACTGGTATTCAGCTGAATCCGGTTAGACTGGAAGCCGACCCCAATAAAGTTGGGAAAAGGCTAGGCAGATTGATTGTGTTAAAATGTGATAACGTGTAATTTAAATAAAATTATCTTTCATTAGTTATAGAAGTAGCTTCTTTGTCTAGGTACCTGACAAGAATAAAACCTAAGTGTATGTGTACAACTAGGTACACGCCTACAACAAAGGGAGATAATAGATATCCGTCTAATTCCAACCGGCTGAAAGACCTAATAAGATTTATAGGGCACAGTAGACAGGTACCTAGGCAGTATCTCATCCTTTGTATCCGTCCACACAAAAAGTGGAGAGCCAACGTTAGTCGTCGTCGGTCGCGTGCGTGCGATGTCGGGATACTCGCCGCGATACCATCTTTAATCTTCACTCTTCACACTGTTTGTTCCTGAAAAAAGGTTTTTTTTTCAAGAACAATACTCGATTGAAGCTTTAAAGATAAAGAAAAAAAAACACCCAGGTAGTTACATAGTTAAGTAGAAACATTTCCTACATAAACCGAAGATGTTTCGGCAACTAAAGCCGGTTGAAGTGGTTAAGCTTAGGACTTAAAACATAGCTTCAATATTTACTGATTAGAGACGGATACTGCCTGTCCACTGTCCATGCTTACTTGTTTAAATATTTATACAAAGTAGGCAGCTAGTTAACATAGTGGAAGAAAATTGTCTATTTTTCCATTCGGTGTGCCACGGGGCTTAGAATTTGTATCATGTATTTTTCTTTATCACTGCTCGTAGATACAGCGGCAACAGAGTAGCGGCTATGAAAGCTTTATAAAAAGACTACGTACTACGCACGCCTTTGTGAACGCATTGAGCCATACATATTAATCGCTTTTATGTAGAAAAAACGCTGCGGACGCCAGGTATAAGTACCTACATGTAATGCACACTTTGATGTGCTAGGAATTTGTCCTTTAATTAAAAGTAGTATGTTGAAAAACTGTAACGCAATATTTTTACTGTGTACTGTTTGCCTGTTATTTTTATAGCGCAGATTCAGTTTATTCACACAGCGCATTTACGACAGATTCTTTTTAATAACACAGCAGATCATTTTCTTTGACATCCCTCAGAAGAGATATAAACAGGTTTTATAGTTGTGAAACGAAATCCAGGCTCGTCATCACACGTCGACATATTCACAGATGTAGCGGCCTCATAAAAGACCCAAATTGTTCTTTTTGCGTTCCGAATGAGGCATGGAATCGAATGCCAAACAGCTTGTTTTGTTGACTTGCAAAAACAACGCGCCATGAGATTCTCAAACGAGGAATGGATTTTGTTACTTTTGCATACGTCTCCTACACCAACGTTTATTTACAAGTAGGTAGGTACCTATTTATTTTCGTATCACTGTAGCAAACAAGTACTAAACCTTATGGTAAAACAGGACTAATCCTGGGATAGGTAATATTACGAGAGACAGTACCTAATAGGACATCGTGTCCGACTTCGTGTTTGGTGTAGATCCAAATGTTATAGAGAACACATAACATATCATTAGGCCTGTATTTCCTCGAAGGTTTAGGCAGAGGTGTACGTCACCCATATTTCGCCAGTTATATTTAAATCCCATGTAAATCATGTAAGGGTGAGGCGCGTTTTTATTTGATATTTTTTGCAGGGTTTTGTATTAAAATAATTGATTTAAAAAAAAATAAGAATTTTTGAAATATCATGGAAGACACACACCTACTTTGGTAACTAATGGTCAACAAAATTTCATTCATTGATTCAATGTTATCTCGATTGAGAGCAATTTTTTTTGAAGAGCCGAGATATTTGTTTGTTATCGTTACATTTATTGATCAAAAGATCAATGAGTATCTACGTTATAACGTATACATTGGTAGAGTTTTATTTTAACACGTCAAAGGACGTCTCTATGCGAGATTCGATACGAGAAGCAACTTCTTGATACTTTCGTGTATGACGCAGTAAACTAAGTAACTACCTACATGATATCTGAACATATTTGTGCAGAAACAAGCCCATTTTGGTTCACGATTAAAACAATGAGCATCGTGACCTATCTTGTTTCAAAGATCCGCGTGAAATTCAACTGTAATCCTTTCTAAAATAACATTACTGTTGGTACTAATGACATTTCGCCCCGGGCCAGGGTTGCGGCGTGCGGGGTGAGGGGTGACAGCATGCCAGTGACATTTATCCCTATAGTTTAACAACAAAGGAGTCAGATTTGTTGCGTTATAATGTCGCTGCTCAAAGGGCCACCTTTGTTCCAACGCTTGTTACATTGTGACATCGTATGGGGGTGAAATGCTTTGATGATGCTTGTATTTTTGTTTGTTCGACTAATTCCTCTATTGAACACCGACATGTAGCCGTAGACGATGCTACGGATATTTCCCATGTAATGTGGCAGTACTGTAGAATATTTCCCATATCTAATTGAATTGCAAAGACTTGACCTACCCTAATTGCGTATTACACGATCAATCAGAATCTGAATTGTTTTGAAACAGATTGCTAATCCACAATGGATTAGCAATCTGTTTCAAAACAATTAAGATTAATCATAAGTTCGAAAAAAAAATCTGCAATGAACTGCCAAATGAAACAGATTAGTCGTAATCGTTTACGAAAATATGTTACGTCTTTAGATAGCTGGTTTGCATTTTTTTTATTGTAGGTATTTATTTCACATTGTTCGATTTTGAATTCCTTATTCTCTGTTCTCTTACCAATAGGTACTACCTAACCGCTTTCAATTTGAGTGATTGGTAATCACATTAGTGCGAGTATAAGAAATACAGAGTTATTTTCAAATGTAATTTGTCCAACAGCTCCCGAGTCCCGATGGAGTCTTTAAAATTCACACATCTCACAGGGTGATACGGTACGATGCACCGAGGCAATTTACTGTGATCGAATTTATTGGCACAGGAAAGAAACTTTATCAGTGGCAAGCTGGCGTATTCGGCGCGTGACTTAACAAACATTTACCAAAATTAAAACGGAGACAGATTACTTTTTAATATAACCCTGCACATTTACACTTTTTTACATTTTACACTTTAAAAAAAAATTATATGGAACTGTAAAATTTTACCAACCTTATGTTTTATAACGTTGTTTTTAAGTAATATCAATGTGGGACTGTCATTAGAATTCTTTCCTATAAAATTCGGAAAACAACTTTAAAAACTTTTTTATTTCTAGTTTCCCAAAAAGTTCATGCTGAAAATCAGGACCGGTATTGGTTCTCGTCTAATAAAAAGTGGGAGGTATTTGTTTTCAGGATTTCGGTAACTCCTAAATCGTAAAAAGAGTTTTTAACAACCCGGTAATTTCGTGTTAGTTATCTTTCAGAGTAATCTTCAAACTTTTAATATAGGTTAGATCTGCAAGCTAGCATGGAGTGTGGGCGGTTAAAATTTCAAGTAGGTATATTAGAGATATCCAGTAAGTCGCATTACCATAAATAATTCTCTTTGGATACTGTATCCTGAAGATCCTTGTCGATAATTCAAGGTTTGAATAATTCAGTAGTCGTTTTAGGATAATTCCCAAATTGAAGGTTTCACGGTTACGCGTCGGCTTTAATGAAGTAAAGTTTTTCCTTTCATTCTTTCTCGTATTCCGGAACCTTCGCGTCGGGCATTTTATTTTGGTACAGGCGTTCTATCTTGTCCAATTGAAAGCGAATGTCGGGAGGCACGGATACAACGGCGTCGCAGCTAAAAGGATTGTCAACTTTTAAACGTACCTACTCTTAATTTTCGAGTGAATTGAAGGGATCTGTGCAGTGTAGATAGGTACGAGTTCATGTATGTGGCAATAAACTAAGAGCAGATGGCACCGGTGAACGCATTAATATGTCTAGGTCAGAAACAGCTATACCTACGTCACAAAATGACTATGAGAACCGAAGCCCAAAATTATTAATTCAGATGAATAACCACGCCAATATCGATTTCCGATTCCGTCGACGGTAGACGATGGAACAGAATTTCGATTGAAAAGACTTAAATTAAATGTAAAGGAAAAATTATGTCGTCGACGAGAGATCTAATTAAAAGCGTAAAAGGTTTTGTGTTCCTCAGAAAAAAAGACAAAAAGACTACAAAGGTTGACGTCAATAGCGATTTGATAAAAGTACTTATTAAATTTCAGTTACTTTTTATCTTTCCCTTTCGATCTTGATTTAACGTTCTTTGAGGTCATTACTGAGGCTCACCGGAATGGCTTCGCTTAATGAAGTCGTGAAAGAAAATTGAGTTTAGTTAAAGGGGCGAATTTAATTCGATTTCAAACTTTTTGAATGAATGTCGCAGTTTAAGAACGCCGGCATCATGAAACCCGCAAAATAAGATGGAAGCGAAAAATGGAACTCTTGACTTTCGTGGTTAATTAAAATAAATTATTCACTGGCCCCTTAAATAGATTGCTCGGTGTCTCCATTACAAATCGTTTCAAGTTAATTTGTGATTCCGGAGAAGACACCTAATGATACTGATTAAGTAATCATTATAACTGACTTTCGTTAACGGATTTAAGATTAAATATGAATAAGGCTTTTTCGTGGCCATCTTAAGAAATAAGACACTTAACTAGAAGATAGTTAATTGAGTCATGCCACTTTGCGGAAATCCATTATAAAATATGAATGAATAAAAATGTCCCAGTCCGTGCGTGTGAGCCACATCGCCCGACAACCCCACTTATATAGGATTGCTCACACTGCTCTCGAAACTTGACGTGGGAACACGTCGTATCCGGGTTCGCAACAAGTCAATCGTCATCCTGAGGATGCCTCGTTGAGAGGTGTAACACGTGTCGATTTCTTACAGGGTTCTTTATGACTCTTTAAGAATAGTTTTGCGGATTAGGTTACTAAATATACGTCGCCTATTGTATTTTAAAAGGTAGTAGTTACCTACCTACTTCCCACGAAGTAAATGCACTAGCTAGGTACTTACTCAGTGGATGAATAATTAATTGATTTGGTAGATTTAAATAAAAATATTTGCACGTATTTCTATAAAAAGGCTAAGCTGACATGGAGTTTTCCCTCGAACAAGTCATTTACAAATGCGTCTTAACGAGTAGGCAGCGCGTCCGAAGTTGCCAGTGGCACGCGAACTTCCGACATTTTAACTAGCACAAAGCTGTTAAGCCCGCATTGATTTTATAAGCGGGAAGTCCGTGCCGTGTAGTCGAAGCCTTTAACTTAACCCGATGGCTCACCTTCGAAGAATGCCGACACTTCACAAAACTTAGATAGCCTAACGAAAGTAGTTTGGAAGAAGCACTTTCTTTTAGCGTTAGCTACTATCTTCAGCACATTTCAACTTTCTTTACAACCTACTGATTGTAGTTACTGTCCTGTTGTCCGAACCACCTTTTATAGCTTTTGAGTTGTCAATGAACTTTTATTCCTTATATAATGTGCGTCAAGAGTTAACAAGCAAAATCCTTTGGAAACTTTTCAACCAAATTAAATAAGCCGAAGGAAGTTTGTGTTTACGAAATTCATTGAAATTACCAAAAAACTTTACTGCTATACCGCCGGCCAAACATTCTTTTTCAGCTTTGCGGTTTCTCAGAAAAGAAATTTTTATACTTATGATATTTGAAAAACTTTTATGAAATAAGTACGTATGCAGGGGTATAAATGTTTGCTAGGTAAGTATTATGTAAGGCTTCTTTTATTCAAAGTTCAATAAAACAAATACCTACCTTCGTGAAGTTATCATACCCCTTGTATGTATGTGGATTGTATTCATTTTTGTTGCATATAAGTACGTTGTTTTCATTTTTATTGGAAAAGCCTTTTGTATATGCAATCGAATTAAAGTCCTTTGTATTATTTTCAACAATTCAGCATTCGATTGTTATAAAAAATATTGGTACTTACCAATTTTGCCATGAACTTTCATGCAGTGGGTATCCAGGGCATCAGATCAACGATTCTATGAATTGTTGATGGGTTTTATGCGGACTACGAGCTCCTTGATAGCATTTTATTTTAACTCCGAATGTTGTTTTGTATCAACAGTTCACAACATTTCATACCAATATGTAAAACGTTAAAACATGGAATAATAATGTTAAGAGTTTAATGCACACAGACTTTGTTTTAAAATGTTTGCAACATTTACCCAGGACTTTAAAATTATAAAATCTTTTTGCTAATTATGAAGTTTAATTCGAAAGACTACGCAGTCTACTGCTCTTCATTAATTCGGTGGGATACGCAAACTGATACAACGTTACAAGTTTTAACAATCCGCTTTCAGAGTTTAGCTGTGCATCTCTCCTGTTGCGAAATGTAACATAACTTTGTGAATATTGTTATTTTAAGTTGATATCAAGTTAGATCAGAGCATCAGAGGGAATGGAACAAACAAAATTGCAGGGAAATATCACAAATCAAGCGAACTAAAATGTCTTTTATATTTAGAAATGCAAATGATTAGTTAATACGCTACCATGTGTATTTTTTGTGGTTTTCAATATTCAAAATTTAAAGTCATTTATTCAAGTTAGGCTGAGAATCAGCACTTTTCAAACATCAAAATTACATAAGATAGTCTCCCGAAACGCCCACTCTTTATCACTTCCTAGTGCTTTAGCTGAGAAGAAGACATACGGACATACGGACACGGATTCAGAGCATACACAGCGCACAGCGTAACGATATACAATACGTGCAAATTGTTACCATGAATTCTCTATAACTGATTCTATGTCCCTTACACTGTGTATATTGGATATATCGCCGTCCCCGGAGAATAAAATGATAACTAAAAAAGTTCAACTTTTCAGGAAAAATAAAGAAAACATGAAAACAAAAGAGAGAGAGAGAGAGGGAGAAAGAAAAAGAGAGAGAAAGAGAGAGGGAGTGTGGGAGAATTGTGAAAGCGCGCGGAAAATTGCACTCAACACACACACATTGCACTCATTTTCACTTATTGTTCTCTTACTTATTATACCATCTATGTAATACATATGGAATGCAATAAAAAATTGAGTATTGAGTATTAAAAGCGTTCACACTTTGCTAGTGTCTTCTTCTAATTCGATAGAGAGAAAGGGAGAAAAAGAGAGAGAGAGAGAGGGGAAAAGGGAGAAAGATAGAGAGGGAGAAAGAGAAAGAGAGGGTGAAAGAGGGAGAAAGAGAGAGGGAGAAAGAGAGAGGGAGAAAGAGAGAGAGGGACGAAGAGAGAGAGAGAGGGAGAATGAAAGAGAGAGGGAGAAAGAGAGAAAGAAAAATAGAGAGGGAGGGAGAGAGAGATGAAACATGTATTCGTCGGTTGCTCCTTAAATAATGGACGTAAAGAGATGGACGTCAGCTTTAAAAAAAAAAAAAAAAATTGTTTGTTCTAAGTGTTTTAGTGAACTACGCCTAAGTATCAAAATAGAGATATTATTTCAAAAATAAGAAGTTAGTCAAAATTATTCATCGTTTAAGTTGTATAATGTCGATTATCATTTTATTCCCCGTACAGCCTGACCAGCATCAAATATTGTACTCTTCACTTATCATTTTATTCTACGGGGTTAATGGAGCAAATGATACTGATAATATTTTAATATCGTCTTATTCTCGTAAAAATTGTAACAAAAAAATCTGATAAGGACTTTGAATTTGGCTTCTTAATAAAACTATGACATGGTAATCAACATTAGTTTTATTCAAAATGATAGTAAAAAACAACAGCATTTTTACTAACATATCTGTTAATGATCATGCATGATCAATCAGGTCAACAAAATAATTACTTTTTGTCCAAAGTTGTAAATGACGTAACTAGATGGCGTTGGCGTCGAATTAGCAGTCGCTATGGTTTCGTTACCACGATTCGGCTAGGGTCTTGTAAATTTTAGTAAATATAACCACCCATAGATCAGTATACAGTTTGGTTTGGTTGTTTCATTTAAACCCTCAACCCTACTAGTATACGCAAAAGGTCAAAATTTAAGTACTGAGTACCATTCCCGGTGTTCGGTATTTAACATTGGTCCTACGACCCGGATATAGTTTCGGATTTTTTGAGTTCATCCCGGTACTCACAGTGGATCGCTGTGGCTAGAGTACACGGTTCCCCGCATCGGCAGCGACAGCTTGGTCCAGTATAGTGGACGGGGTCAGCAGCAGCGGCAGAAAAGTGACGTTATAGAGGGCGCCACTTGCATCCAGTTCAAACGTGAGGTGACTGTGTATGTCACCCTCGTAGTTCAACGTGTCGTCATATAAAGGACGTCACACCCAGTTCAACGTGACATCAGAAATCTGACGTCATATCCATAGTTCAACGTGTCGCCACCAGGGTGCGCCACATACACCAAACCATCGAGTTGTGTGAGTGAAGTGAAAATTGTGAGTACATTTTACTATTAAACAAAGGCAGTTAGTGACAAGCAATTTTGGACTTTATTTATTCAGAGATTTTTACTTAGAAGTTTTAGAAGAATTTTGGACTTTTATAATTATATTTAATTAGACTTAGAAAATTTGACGTGTAGTTATTAGAGACTTGTATTATTTTGTGTATGTTAGTTTAGAACTTAGAATAGTTTCTTAAAAAACGACGGAACGTGGAACCTATGCCCGATTTCCGCCAGATTATAAGTTGTTTCAAAACACTTGTAAAATTTTGAGCAACAATTGGGACTTAGAATATTTTGGTCATATTGGACTTGTATTTTATTTCGAATTGGTTAGCTTTATTTTAGAACAAACATTATTTTTATACACTTGTTGAGTTGTTTAAATTCGTTTTGTTTATGAACTTTTAATTTATTTATTATATTTCCATCTAGTGTCACAAAGATCTGAAATTATCTTAGCAATTTTACACTTTTTAACTTATTTTTAATTTAATTGTTTGAAATATGGAGGGGTTAATCAACGTATTGAGGGGCTCTCAAAGTATTATTATTAAAGGATTAGCAAATTTCAAAAAGAGTCCTAAAGACAGATTAACTGTCGACTATATTGAAACTAGACAAGAATTATTAGAGAAGGATTGGGAATCGTTTAAAAATACCAATACTAAACTTTATCAGAACTTTAAATTAGATGATATTGATCAAAAGGTCGTTGATATTTATGATACAACCGAGGACACTTACATAACTTATAAAAGTTTAATAAAAACAACGCTCAATAAAATTAGAGTTGTAAGTGAACCAATACCACATGGGGATGGTTCTTCTAGTAGTGCATTTAGGTCTGCCCATTCACTGGTCAAATTGCCCAAAATTGCAATTCCAATGTTTTCTGGCAAATATGAAGAATGGACAACATTTCATGATCTTTTTGTGTCATTAGTTCATAAAAATAATTCGCTAGATAATGTGCAAAAGCTGCATTATTTAAAAAGTCATCTAACTGGTGAAGCTGAGCAATTGATACGGAATACTCCAATAACTGATGCCAATTACAATCAGTGCTGGGATCTGTTAGACAAGCGGTACAGTAATAAAAGATATCTCGCCAACTGTATTTTGAAACGTTTATTTGGTATCAAACGTATGCAAGTTGAGTCGGCGACATCATTAAAGGAGCTTTCAGACACCACCAGTGATTGTTTAAATGCATTATCAAACTTAGGTATAAATGTGAGTACATGGGATGTTATTATCATACATATAGTGACATTTAAATTAGATCCTGAAACGCGTAAGCAATGGGAATTAAGTGTCAGTAGTAGCGATTCCGGCAATGATTTCCCTACCTTTAAGCAATTTAAAGTATTTTTAGAGCAACGTTTCCGCGCGTTTGAGTGCATAGAACCAAAAAGGGGTTCAGGTCACCAGGTCAATAACAATCATACGCCTAAAACATTGTTAGCCACAGAATCATCATCGCCAATGAAATGTGAATTCTGCTCAGAGGTTCACAAGCTCTGTTTCTGTAAACAGTTCGCCAAACAATCTCTCGAAGTTAGACGGGATTTCGTTGGTAAGAACAAGATTTGTTTCAACTGTTTAGGCAGTAACCATACTGTTTACAACTGCAAAAATAACACCAGTTGCAGAGTTTGTCAGAAGCGCCACCATTCCTTGCTTCATTTGGACAATAAAGGCCTAGAACCTAAAGCAAGGCCTACTACTGATAGTGCTAGTCCATCAACTAGTGCTACTCAGATAGTCTCTTGCTTGTCCACAGGGAGGGTAGCAAAGCCCAGAAAGGTTTTATTAGCCACTGCGCTAATAAAGGCTTCGTCAAAGACGGGTGAATACCAGACGGTCCGAGCCTTGCTCGATCAAGGTTCGCAGGCTTGTTTCATAACAGAGGCCACAGTGCAGTATCTTTGCCTGAGAAAGATCCCAATTCAAGGGTTTGTGTCAGGATTAGGAGATAATAGGTCAACCAAGACAAAATACATGGTACAATTAACGATTCAATCTCGTGTCGATCCTGACTTTAAGGTTCAATTAAGTGCTTATGTTTTAAATAAGATCACCTCTTACTTACCTGAGCGAAGTCTTAACTCAGACACTTTCGACTGGTTAGGTATTAATAACCTATGTTTAGCAGATCCAGAGTTCACCACACCCAACAAAATCGATATTCTGTTGGGTGCTGATATTTATAGCTGCATCATTAGGGAAGGTTTAGTAAAGAGTCCTTCTGGTACACTGATCGCACAGAGCACTACATTAGGGTGGGTGCTGTCGGGTGCTGTTGGTCCTGAAGGCACTAGTGCAAAGAATAAAATAAAAACCATTAATGTAATGCATTGTAAGGTAGAGGATATTTTAAGAAAATTCTGGGAAATAGAAGAAGTCACCACTAATAAAAAGATATTTACACCAGAGGAGAAGAAATGCGAAGAGTTTTATAGTGAGACCACTAGGAGAGATAGCAATGGCAGATACATAGTTAGGTTACCTTTCAGAGACGAAGATCCTCCTTGCAAGTCGGGAAATTCACGTGGCATAGCTAAATTAAGGTTTAAAGCATTAGAAAAAAGATTAGTAAAGAACAAAGATTTAAAAGAAAAGTACACAGAAGTTATAAATGAATATTTAAAATTAGGACATATGAGGCACGTGAAGGAAGATGATAGTAAGAAGGAAGAAGCAGTGTATTTGCCACACCACGCAGTCATTAGAAACGACAAGACCACAACTAAAGTTCGTGTTGTTTTCAACGCTTCTGAAAAGAACAGCAAAGGAGTATCACTTAATGATACGCTTATGGTTGGTCCGTCACTGCAGGCAGATTTACGTCACACGGTTCTAAGATGGAGGATTCATCCGATAGGACTTGTAGCTGATATTATTAAAATGTACCGCCAGGTTAGAGTAGCGGAAGAAGATGTCATGTTCCAAAGGATACTCTGGCGTGACAGTCCTGACAAAGAGATTCAAGATTACGAACTTGTGACCGTGACGTTTGGAACAGCTTCTGCGCCGTATCAAGCAGTCAAAACTTTGAGTCAGATCGCAGTTGATGAAGGCATAAATTATCCACTTGCTGCAGATAAAGTTTTAAATAGCTTCTACATGGATGATCTTATGACAGGATGCAATAGTGTAGAAGAAGGCATAGAAATATATAAGCAAATGATAGCATTATTAGGAAAGGGTGGATTTATATTACAAAAGTGGAACAGCAACAGTCAGGAAATACTGAAGAGAATAGATGAAATTGAAAGAAACAACGTTAAAGAACAAACAGATCAAACTAGAACAAATGAAAATAAGGACAAAACAATAGGACAAATGGATATTATACAAAATAATGAATTAGAGAAACAAGAGTACAAAGAAGAGAAAGGGCTAGAAATCAAATTAGATAGTACAATAAAGATTTTGGGACTTACCTGGAACCGCAACGAAGATACCTTCCAGTACTCGGTGAATCTTCCTCCGCTGACGACTGCACCTGTAACTAAAAGATCAATTATTTCGGACATAGCTCGATTGTTTGACCCACTAGGCTGGTTAGCTCCTAGTGTGGTTTTAGCAAAAACATTCATCCAAAAATTATGGCTTGCAGGTGTTAGTTGGGACGAAAAACTAAGCACTCAATTAGTGAAAGAATGGGATACTTACCGTGAAGAGTTGTCACAACTTAGTAAAGTACGGATACCTCGTTGGCTTGGCACTAAGTCAAACGATGATCTTGAGCTGCATGGCTTCAGTGACGCCTCCAAAACAGCATACTCAGCCGTTGTTTACTTGCGGATAGTGGATGTTGTCGGCAAAATCCATGTTTCGTTGTTGGTTGCAAAAACCAGAGTAGCTCCCGTCAAACAAATTAGCATTCCTCGTTTAGAGCTGTGTGGGGCAGTTCTGCTGTCAAATCTTCTGACAGAAACAGCAGATGTCTTAAGTATTTCAAAGGACAGAATTAAGGCTTGGACAGATTCAACCGTGGTGTTAGCTTGGCTCAACAGTCATCCAAGCAGATGGAAGACGTTTGTAGCCAATCGTACCTCTGAAATATTGACAAATATGAAGGCATCTCAATGGTTTCATGTAAGAACACAGGACAACCCAGCAGACTGTGCCTCTAGGGGCATATTGCCAAGTGCACTCCTGACCAATAGTTTATGGTTTTCCGGACCACCGTTTCTCATCGAAAAATCTATAGGATACAGAAGGCCAAATGAGTTGAATACTGACTTGGAAGAATCAATGAAAGCTCACATTGCGATAGTTCCAGAGTGCTCCATGTTCGAACGTTATTCCTCATTACAAAAATTAGTTAGAATTATTGCTTATTGCAGACGGTTTCTAAGAAACAACATATTTAAACAAAAATATTTACAGAAAATAGAACAAGAAGCAGCTTTAGACTGTTGTATAAGGCAAACACAAAGAGACATATTTACAATAGAATATTTACAATTACAGGACAAAGGCTATTTACAATTAAAATCCAGTAAGTTAAACTCACTCTGTCCATATATTGATGACAAGGGCATAATCAGAGTTCGAGGTAGACTTGAGAAGGCTCCATTAAGTGAACAGATAAAGCACCCAATAGTACTACCAAACTCTTGTCATCTAACAAACCTTATAGTGGCAGATGCCCACTTAAAAACTCTACACGGGGGTCCTCAGCTGATGGCAAATTATTTGAGGACAGCCTACTGGGTCATAGGAGTCAGGAATTTGGTCAAACATCATGTGCGCAAATGTGTAACATGCGCTAAAAGTCGCGCTAGCATCAAGAACCAGATGATGGGTTCTCTGCCATCTGTAAGGTGTTCTCCAGCGCGACCGTTTTTGCATAGTGGTGTTGACTATGCTGGCCCTATAAATATTAGGACAACGAAGGGTCGCGGGTACCGTTCGTACAAGGGCTACATATGCTTGTTTGTGTGTATGGCCACCCGTGCTCTTCATTTAGAAGTCGTCAGTGACATGACCACACAAGCCTTTTTAGCTGCCTTCAGACGTTTCGTGTCTAGGCGAGGTCATTGTGCCAAGATTTGGAGCGACAACGGTACAACGTTTGTAGGTGCCTCCAAAGAATTACAACAGTTGGCTGCCATTCAGGCATCAATAGCAGAGCAAGTCGAGGCCAACGGTACTGAGTGGCACTTCATTCCCCCACATAGTCCTAATTTCGGCGGACTTTGGGAAGCAGGGGTGAAGTCTACAAAGTTTCACCTTAAACGGGTCATTGGTGATGCTACCTTGACGTACGAAGAAATGAGCACACTCCTCAATCAAGTGGAAGCTTGTTTGAACTCGCGTCCAATGAGCGTCATTAACGTTACTGATCCTGGTGAACTGTTACCTTTAACTCCTGGACATTTCCTGATCGGAGAGCCGATAGTAAATGTACCAGACGATAACTATGCAAGCACAAATGTCAGTTATTTGTCGCGGTGGCAATTCATTCAAAGGATGCTACAGTCATTTTGGAAGCGCTGGTCCCAAGAGTATTTGTCGAACCTTATGAACCGGTACAAATGGTCTTCAAAGGTGCCTGAGCCAAAAATTGGAGACATTGTTTTAATTAAAGAAGACGATTTGCCGCCAAGTCGTTGGTTGTTAGGTCGCGTAATAGATAAGCATCCCGGTGATGATAATATCACCCGTGTAGTCACATTGCGCACTAAGACCTCTACTATTAAGAGGCCAACATCCAAACTTTGTATTTTACCGGTTACAGATCAATGAATTTATTATAATTTATTTTAGATCAACTTTTACAAACTTTTATTTATACAAAGATGTTTTACACATGTTAAGCTTTATTTTACATTGTTTACATTTTACATATACTCTGTTAATGTTAAGATATTTTAAGACGCATTTACACAATGAAACCGTATATTTTCCCCAACAGGGTTTGTTAACTTTCTTTTTACAATTGTTGTACTTTTACACTTTGTCATTTATTTTTCGACAAATGTAACTTAATGTTAGTAAAGTTTAAGTTTACCTTAATATTATGTAAGTTTCTATCTTTTGAAAATGTTTAAGATCAATTTATTTGCTACAATTTCGGACCTATAATGTAGTTCAAAAAGGACATTCCGTCAGTAATGTCCTTGGTGGGCGGTATGTTAATGATCATGCATGATCAATCAGGTCAACAAAATAATTACTTTTTGTCCAAAGTTGTAAATGACGTAACTAGATGGCGTTGGCGTCGAATTAGCAGTCGCTATGGTTTCGTTACCACGATTCGGCTAGGGTCTTGTAAATTTTAGTAAATATAACCACCCATAGATCAGTATACAGTTTGGTTGTTTCATTTAAACCCTCAACCCTACTAGTATACGCAAAAGGTCAAAATTTAAGTACTGAGTACTATTCCCGGTGTTCGGTATTTAACAATATCTTATACAACGCGGCTGGGCGGTTTAGAACAAGAATAAAATGATAACTGCATTTATCATTATTTAGTCGAATATTTTTTCACGAGAATATAATTGTATGACTGTTTGTCATACTAACAAGTGCGAATACATTTTGATAATATTATGTTAACTCTTTATTCTCGTAATTTAAGACCTGTTTTAAATCTTTGAATACTATTGTAGTATTTTGTAACTTCGTAGATATAATTGTATAAAAATTACGAAAAAAATTGAGCAGATGAATTAGCACCCACAGATACCAAAATTGGCATAACACTAAAACTAAGATAATGGCAGTTATCATTTTATTCTCCGGGGACGGCGATATTTTTGTTTGTTTACAAGTATTTATCCTGATATTCCACTTGCCAATTCTGTGTACGAAAGGTGGGCGTTCATTTGAGTTTTGTTCCCAAGTTTTGCATGTTTCAGCCGGTCCTTAAACCCATATCGTGGGCGTTAAAGTCTGTCGCCTTTTCAATGCTATGATACTCTGGCACGTAATTACATTGCCTTATTTCTGGTTGTCTCGAGTCACTAATTACGATACTTATATTCAAATTAAATTGCTGAGAAGAACACGTATTTTTCTCAGCGATTTATCATGAACAAATATAATGTTGAGTTCAGCTTATTTGACGTAGGCAGAGTAATTATAAACAGGTGTTGAAGTTGTACAGGTGAAGTCTTTCAGAAAGAAGAAACTAACATGTCGTTACATGAATATTTTAAAGTAACACCAAAACTGCTTTGCTCCACAAAACAGCTTGTTAAAAACGATAGAGAATATGAGACTTAGAATCAACTCCACAAAACAAACAAGTTTATTGAAAGCGTATCGATGTATAATATTTAATAACTAATGATTGGTTTGAATAGACTAGGCAGGCAATGGGGGGTGGGATATTGCTTAAAAGCTTACTCCCGGTTGCGCTACAAAACAGGTGGCTGCGGTGTCCTTGTAAGCTATAAACTGTGTTCTATGCGCTTCTGCAATGGACACATTTTACTCTGTTTATCGTCTGATAAAGTCCGACAGTCCTTTGTTCTCTTGGCTGTTCTTGAAAATTTAAAAGCGGTCCTTGCAGTAAATTCGCGTCCAACGCGCAGTCTCGGTCCGAGATACCGGCCGATGAATAAATTATTTTCACACACATATGTTTAAGTAAATACACATACGGACACGGTAAGCATGCATACATTAGCTGCCATTAAAATGCTCGGGGTATGTTAATTTTAGAAGTAGTTAACGGTCCTGTTGCATACAATCATCCAAGATTATTAAGATTGTACCATAGCCAGCTGTCCGCGTGACAGCATACCTTACTTACGGCTTCTGACAAAAATATCTCTAGTCTAAACAACTTTATTGACAATGTTTTTCTCGGATTTTATTTCTACAAGTTCTCAAACACTAATTCCTCAGTTCAGTGAAGCTTTCTTCTTTTGTTTTCATCTATTTTCTTGAAAACGGACAAAAGTACAATTACTCCTTTGAATGTTTTTACAATTAAAAGGCAACACAATTTTTCTCTTCTGCGATTCAGTGTCGTATTCAAGGGTGAAATGTCGCAGGGTTATGACGGAAATAGGGCTTATGTTAAATTCACTACAAGTCTGGTACCTAATTTTCAAGTCTACGGGTTTCTCACCACGGCTTTAGAGCCCGCTATACACAAAGAAACTCACTCACACGAATGATGACATCTTGTACTTATGTAAGGATTTTCAGGGTATCCAAGAGCCAATCAGCTAAGACTACCTACATACATTAAACACTCGAGAGCTTAACATACTCTCCGAAGTTTAGAGGATTTAGGTCCCTCATCCAAATGTCTGTCGGACTAATCGTGGCTTAGCCGTATGCTCGTGAATTCGAATAATCGCGCCAATCGAATGTTCCGCATATTCATAGGTAAATCGGTTCGAGCAAAAATGTTTGCATATGGAACGGCAAACGTATTTGTACGTCAGAGGTTTTATGTCAGTTTAATCCCAGTAAAAAAGCTTGGTGAGATCTCCACAGCTTCCAGTGTCGGTGTCTGTCCAATGGAAAGGATGATAAGGACCAATACTCTCTGCGGGCTAGTCTGTTTGTGTTCTATTTAGCTTATGTTAGGTCACGCTCGATACTATTTTCGCTTTGCAACTTTTTAGCCTTTGTTATATCTAGTCAATATTCTATTTTATGTTTCGGTGATTTTTACTCTATGTTGTAGTATAAACCGAGAAAACTAAGCGAGCCGGTTTCTAGACGAAATACCTTACAAGTGTTTATTTTTCAGCTTCAAAAATCCTGCAGACTTCATAATTAAGTACATTTAATAATCCGATTAAGTTGAAATTTAGTACACATATGTATTTCTATGACACTAATACGGATGTGTTATTGTTACTGTGATAAATTAATTTTGAATATGGGCGTCACTAAATAAGAAAAAAAAAAGTTTTGCAAACTGTACCGTGTGACATATCAAATAAAAGGGCTTGTTGCGAGGACTCATGTATAGAAAAATATAGATATTTAAGAAAATTTATGAAAATTTACCTTTATCTCCGAAACTGCTCAGCCTATAATTTTGAAAAAAATACAGAGAATGTTTCTTTACTTATAGATTACAGGAAAACCTATAACAAGTCTATGGTCTTAAAGTAACATGGTAAATCTCTCAATATTGTGCGTACAAACTTACACTTGCAGTTGGAATGTATGGGTGAACATGTTTTTCAACTACCTACAATGATAAGTTTATTTTTGGGATAACGGAACCATTGTGCGTAGTCCGACACGCCAAGTGCATGCCGGGTGCACAATGAAGGGTTTTATTTTGTCTTTTACCTATATACGTTAATAACAATTCTGTGATACACTAGTGTTGTCTGATATTTGGAAAATATTCCTAGGACTGAAATAACCGGCCGTACATTTGTGCCGTCCAGCTGGATGCCGTAACATAAACTAAATATGTTTCCGCCTTAAACCCATAATACAAGTCGTATTTACCTGCGCCATCTTTATTTCTTCACTCGGAAGAATATTTACGTTGGCTGCGGCCGGCTTTCACATTTATTTATAGTTAAAGCCAATATCATAGAGCTGTTTACATAGTAGGTACGTTGAGTCAGAAATATGACAATCTTTTTGTGCTATTTGAATAGAAACTAATAAAAAAAATCGGCCAAGTGCGAGTCGGACCACGCACAACGAAGGGTTCCGTAGTTGGGTTGAATTTATCCCAAGAACAAACTTAACATTGTAGTTGAAAAACATGATGAGATCATGTTTTTCAAACTGCAAATTTAAGTTGGTCGATTATTACTCGTTAAGGCTCGTGCAGACCAGCGCGACACGTCGGCGCGACGCGACTCGAACATTACAATTTCTAAGAAAACTTCACGGTATAACAATAACCGGTGTCGCGTCGCGCCGTCGCGTCGCGCTTGTCTGCACAAAGCTTTAACCTGTACAGCCTACTTAGCTGTGATAGTTTTCCTTTTAACTTCGTTATATATACTACTGTTGTCGGTTCTTCACAAATCCAAGTAAAACCATTTAGCTGGCAGGGGGGACGGGACACTTGACGCTAGCAAAAAAGCTTAATATTTCGCAAACGGATTCCTGAATCCAATCAATCTGCCTAGCCTTTTCCCAACTAAGTTGGGGTCGGCTTCCAGTGTAACCGGATGCAGCTGAATACCGTATTTTACATGGAGCGACTGCCTATCTGACCTCTACAACCCAGTAACTGGGTAATATGACACCCCTTGGTAAGACTGGTTGTCAGACTTTCGGGCTTCTGACGACCCGTAACGACTGTCAAAGATCCACGAATTCTTGATTTTATTTTACCACTTTGTTGGCGTGATTACTCATGCCAAATTACAGCGTTCTAATAGTAACCATCTCTGATCTAAGCCGTGGACAGACAGACAGACGGACGGACATGGCGAAACTATAAAGGTTCCTTGTTTACTACGGAACCCTAAAAACGAGCGAGCCTTACATTAGTCGCATACGATGTGTAACATCTGTCATCTCATCTTGGTAATAAGCAACATTAAAGGGGCGGGGCCACGTCAAGGTCGTTTCTGACGGCCAACTCTTGCAACTTGCGCGCTTCCTGTAATACACTTCCGTTCCTTTTCAAGAAATTACTCCCACAGATTTCCCACTCCATTGATTGCACGAAAGCTAGAGGAAAGATGATACACATCAAAAACCCGTCTCCCGTCCGTATCCATTTTATCTATAGGTAGGTACGTATTATTTATTTACTATATACAATACGTAAAAAAAACCTGTACGATCCGAAAGGGGCACATAGGTACTGCAATAAAATGACCAAAAAGTGACATTTTTTTAAATTTTTATTGAAAATTAAAAAGTTATTGCTATTTGAAAATCACATTGCACCAAAATTACCCCAAATTCTTTAATAATTTGCAAATTTTCAACAGGGGTCATAAGTTATGACTTGTAGAAGCCCGCTAAATGATGGCCGCCCGCGCCCCATGTAATAATAACCCGGTTAAAATGTGTTTTTTTTTAGAATAGAATAGAATATATTTATTTGCTTTAAAACATGGTACATTAGGGTCTTATAATATAGCAATGATCTTACATGTTTCGCCATGGACTGGCATACAAATATTTAAACCAGTTAAATTTTTTTTTTTTTTTTACACATTACACATCTATTTGAACACTTAACAATAATAAGGGTACATAAAGTAATTTAATTAAAACTCATTACCTTATCTCATATTTATCTGTTACTTTTTTATCAAAAAATTCTTTTACACTATAAAAACAATTTCCAATAAGCCATGTGTGTAGTTGGGATTTAAAATGTTTTAGAGGGAGTTCCCTTATTTTCTTTTTTCCTGTAAATTACCACATTATAAACGACTCTCAGTACGATACCTAATAACACCCTCACAGATCGGACAGGGTTTTTTTACATGTTTTATATTAATTTAAAAAAACATATAAATGAATTATATTATATATGAATTATATTATAAATGAATTATATTATAAATTAAAGTCACTTTCGTGCCTGTCTGTATGACCGCGTTGTTCTTTTCAGCATCATTTAAAGAATTCATTCAGAAAGATTTATGTGTTATAGTACATTAATATTAAACTAACATTTCATAAAGAAATCTCCATATTTTATATATATAAGTCCTAAAAACCGTGCGAAGCAGGGGCGGGTCGCTAGTAATATTATATACCTAGATTTAGTTAATTTAATAACAATAATTTATTACTCATTCATTCCATATAAGCACATCGCTAAACATTCATATAATAATGTTGTCAGCATATTTTAGTGAAATTTGAAATTACTACGATTAGTTTAGCTCATAATCGGAAACGTCATACATATCCAAACCGGATCTGCATAATAATGCCGTTGACATTAAAATGTAGAACAGCATAACTGCGTTGATAATTCAAATTTAATCAATGTGATTTATTTAGTTAATCAGCTGGAAAAAGTTTATGAAGCTTTTATAATTATATTAGTTATATTGACTGCCTCGTTTGCCTAGTGGTCGTACGCGCTACTGCTGAGCGTGGGGTCTTATGTTCGATTCCCAAGCCTAGCAAAGTTTTATTGGGTTTTCCATATAGAATTTCACAGTGTCATTATAACTACACCCCTGCTTAACCTTTCAGGGATTTCAGGCGTGATGCTATGTTATATTAGTTAAATTAAACATAAAAATATATCTTCAAGGATGTAACCAATGTAAAGTTTTATATTCAAAGTCCCATTTATGGTGCTTATATTACTGCCACAGCTAGGAATATCATAGTTATGGCTTAAACTGCGGTTGGTGTTAGAGGATCATAATATTTCTACAATCAATAATCAATAACATCGATGATAGCGTTGTGCCCAGCGCCTTGCCCCACCCGACCCGTCTTGCGCTATAAAGAGGGATTAAAATTGCAGCGATGCAGCTGGCTGGCTCGACAGCTTAGTTCAGGGCTGCTGTGTTCCGAACACAACACATTTTAGGGTTAAGAGTGTTGCCTACATGTTCATGCTTGCACTCTATATCAACAGTAAGTAAAAGAACCTTACTGTGTTTTGACTGTTAGATGATGAATGCAATGCAATTGAACATATATGTAGAAAATATATAAATGTTATAATGTAAAAATAAAAGAAAAAGAAGATACGGTGAGCGATTCGTAGTTTAAAAAAAAAAAAAAATTGTATTATTTAGAAGTTGTCATAGTGTGAAGCGTTAAACCTTGTATAAAAATGTATAGTCGAACCAAAGTGGAGTACCTACATTACCTTAGCAACCCTAGGTTAGTGCTTATTCACACTGATCGCAATTACGGCCCCGATGTAACAGCGAAAAACAACTACAAAACCTCAAATAAGCGAGTTTTAAAAACTCTACTAAGTATAAAACGTTTAAAAGTGAAATAAAGTGAAAGATATGGACGCGATTTAAATAAAAAGAGTTCCCTGGAGGATGTACATTGAAATTCTGATGTTGACAAACACGGGAAAGGTTCGCTTATTTACTCTTTGTGAATTTCAGGTTAAAGTAACATGGGTTGAATAGATAGATAAGGCTTTCACATATTATCGCTAGCATTATAAAAATATGAGGCAATAACACTTGTCGCTTTATCGGGATCGCCATTCGGGGTGGACTTTTCCGTTATAATAAAAAACAACAAAACAAAATCACAAAAAAAATCGTCCAACGTTTTTTCTAAACAAGCAAGCCTTACTTACAGTAGTGGCATATGATGTGTAACATCTGACATTGGCTGACAGTACCAACCTCTCGGAAAATGGGTTAGTACAATCTGATGGCCAACTCTAGAACCGCGTGCGCTCATTGGTCAAATCAAATAGCGGGCGCTTCCCCGGCTTCCTGTTACACACTTCCGTCCCTTATCACGAAATCACTCGCACATATTGCAGGGAAGCGAGAGGAAAGATGTAACACATAAATGATGGTCCACATAATAAATTAAGACCAACCAAAAGCCATTGAAAGCACTCTATAACAACCAAACCTGACCCAATTTCTGTTATATCTGTATAAAACCTTTATACTCGTCGTATTTCGTGAATTAGGAGTTTAATACAGTTGGAGTCCATCTTCAGCGCCATATTTTATCGTTTACGAGCAGGTGTAAAGCGCACCGTAATACGCGATGAAGAAAACCCGTTGACAAATGACTCTGATACATAATGCGGCGGGCGATATGCTCTGAGCAATTTAAAAATAATCATGCGCTGGCTTTGTTGTCAGGCGAGCTATATTTTCGCTCCCTAGGTATACGGGTATGCGCTTCGCTGATCTTTTGTTGTTGTTTAAATTACGAGGTATACTAGCAGTTGAAGGATGTTTGTTTATATGGGGTTAAACTTGGATATTCGGCCAGAATTTAATAATAGAGAAATTGTACTAAAAAAAGATTGACTGAAGTAAAATATGTGGCTTCAATTAATAACAATAGAAAAAAATTGTTAAATCCTTCCATATTCGTGGAGATACGGTGACCGTAGCCAGTGCGTGCTACGCCGTAGCCCAAGTGCTACGAGCGAAGGACATGCGTAAGCGCAATGGCTCTCGCTTTCTGCTTTCTAAACTATGTTTTTTTATTGCTCTTAAATGTTTTCTGTCATGAATGGGTCGCTTAAGTTACCTTTATGTCTTGTTAACATTCATCTTTATTTAATTTTTTTGTATATTGGCACCTTGAAACTATATATTCATGTATTTAGTCATTATTTAATCGTGTTTTTGTATTTTGTGCTATGTCTTTTGTGTGCACCAAACAAAAGATATATCTATATATCTATCTTAAGTGCAAGAACTTAGTTTATAATAAATAAATTAGGAGCAAGGATTGTAGCAAGTAAAATATTTATTATGTCCCAGACAATCAAATCTCATAGGAATAAGTAATATGAGATCTTACCATTCACCTTAGGTCCATTTAGTTTAATGGAGGTCCGGACTCTATCAAGATCGACCTGAATTAGTGCTCGACACTGATATCGATTTCTAGATTCCAGTCTAGCTAATATTTTCTTTCAAGAGGAAATTACTTTAATGTTTTACGGTACTTGCCCGAAAGGCATAAAAATGAGAACAAATAATTGTAACTGATGATGCTGTTCCGTAAGTACCTATGATAATTTTGTATTAAATTGTTATCTTGTTCACGGAGAAAAAATTGGTGATAAGCCTTACATGTTTTACTACGACGAACTCAATTACACAGAGGCAATACTTTCTTTTTCACGATTTTGAAGGTACGTTGGCCATTTTATCACCTATCACGAGCGGATTTGATTGAGTTTTCCCTGCAGCATAAACATGGCGACAAAAAAGATATTGGAAAATGAAGCTACATGTCACCCAAAAATAAGATTATTTGTTCGTTAAAGCTGAGTGCACCACATTTTTAAACAAATTAACTTGTTACTCACCAATCTGAGGAGCTAACTGTGAACGTGAACGTACGGTAGTTTGTAATTAGCTTGATGTAAACATCGACACTACTATTAACCCTTTGAAAGTCATCGTGTATTTATGTCCAGGGGTGCTTGGGCCGGAAGTCGACTGCAGTGCAGTCGGGGCCTTGGCAGAATTTATAGCCTGGCCTGGTAGCCGGGGACACAGAGTGATCGCGGCGACTGCCTCGATCCCTAATAAATAACTGCAGCGAACTTTCACAGCGTATGAAGCGGCACATTGCTAGTTTTTCCGCGGCCAAACAGCAAGCGCTGTCATTCAATAGATTCAAAATCTTGATTAGCAGAAACATCGCCGGAACACGATACTAGAATATGGTAATAATATATTTCCATATTCAATAATACCTAGTTCAATAAATGTTACATTTTATATGTATTTGTTTCCTTTATAACACGATAATGGAGTCTTTCCCTCGGTATTTACGAAAGTGAAAGGATATTGCGCTTGCCTCCTTGTTGATATTGTTTTTTTTTTCCGTTTACTAAACTATTATTGTAAGCGCGTCTGATAACATTGGAGGTTATTGTGTATCCTTTCGCCTTTATTGGTGTCTCTGAGGTCTTATTTTTCTAAGGTTGTGTTGGGAAAACGGCAGAGCTCACGTGTAAACCTGGTTGGACCAAAGAGAATAAACTACAAAGATAACAAGATAATCGCGTCCGAAGTTTCCTATTGTAAGTTTAAGTGGACTAAGAGACACGAGTCGGGTGAGACAATTTAATCTTGTCGGCTTCATGGTCCCTTGGACCGGGGGATAGTTTTTAAACGGTTACAGTTTCTTTGTCATCTATCTAGCGCAAGTCTAATTCGTTTTTAAAAACTTTTAACTACGTCGTGGACGGTTAATTAGAAGTATTTCAGTGAGCCTGAAAGACTACATTTTAGTTTTTAGCTATAAATGCGTGTGTTTAAATGCAGGTGTTATTAGTATGATATGACTTGTCTTATTTTACTCTGCCATACAACGATGAGCGTTTGGTGTTTCAAAGACAGTAATGGCTCAGTGAGCAGTGGAAGCTCACTGGTAAGGCATGTCCTACAGCCAAAAACTCGAAGACATGTGACATACCTACCAACCTGCACTGGGACCATGCAGGTTGGTAGGTATGTCACATGGTGGTGGACTGCAGCCCGCTCTTTCTCACCGAGAGAAGGCTTGTGTCCCAGCAGTGGGCACATTATAAGTGAAACAAGAAAAAACCTTCAGAAAATGCTCCAGTTTTTTCTTTCAGTAGAAATAAAGGTTGCATTATTAATAAGGAATGTCGAAAACAAACTGTTCACTTTGTCGAAGCAACTTTTCAACTTACGGAAATGATCGCACATAAATTTTCGTCAAACACAATCTTACCTTATATTTTAAGGAACAATTTTGTCTTCTGAATAATAATAATAAGGATTAATTTTATAGTGACAAGTTATATTGCATGCATCTATATTATTAGTAGCAGATGACCTGTTCATATAAATATTAAATTGCTTCTTTGAAGAAATAAAATATATGATAACAAGATAGCTCAATATTATCTCTCTCGCAAAGGACAAGAGTGTAACTTTGCATGAATGCATATTATGAATGCAATCAGTGAGCAAGTAACGGGTATCTGTTACGGCGCTAGATTACTGAGAGCAAAAGGGACCTGGCGGAGCAGAATGTAGCGGAAAAGAATCCAACAGGAAACTCGATTAACTTAAAGGAGACGGTTAGTCGGGAATTAAATTTAGATTGAAACTATCTGCTAAACCGGTCGCTCGTTTAACTACACTCCCATGTTTTAAACTATATTAAAATTGATTTCACGTAGCCTAAGAAGATCCAGCAAATTAATTCCAGTTTTATTTTAAATCCCATCAGTGGTTCTTTAAATAATACTAGAGCCGAAGCGTGTGGTTTAGCCCACATGCAATTATTTCGCCTGTCTTACGGAAACCATATGAGTTTCCCGCTGGCTTTATCTTGCAATGTATTTGTTTGTTACTTACACATATATTTGTTATAAATAGATCTGAATCATAACGTTTCTCGGTTATAAACAGCAGTACCTTTTGCAATTGAAGCCTTATAAATGCGAATAGAAAAGTTGAATTCGAAAACCAATATCTTAGGAAAATTATTAAAGTCAATAAAATTTCAACAATCTCTTTAGCATTTAGCTAATGATACAGAAGCTACAGTACAAAAGATGTAATTATCTGAAAGTGGGCGTAGTGCCAAATGAAATGATATATTGTGTTATTATTAGTTTTTATTGCTTAAGTAACTGACTGTAGTGTAATTCCCTGATAATGAATAAATATTACAACTAGGCCATAAAATAAATAGGCCCGTGTAATAAACATAGTTAAGGCTGGTCGTCTCAGGTGCATACCCACCGCCGCGAGGGAGGTTGATTAATTAGACCCTCCGCACAAACCCTTTGAATTATTCGCATATAAACGTTGCAAAGCTTCTTAACGTTGTGCTCCTCAAGATCCTCTGTAGACTCGCCTTTGGTTTATTCTCCAATTAATTAGCGAGTTACTCGCTATATGACGCGGTTTAATGCCCAACATTTTTCAGGAATAATACTTTTATGTTTGTATAGCAAAATTGTAAAGCAATTTGTTTGTACAATTAACCTTTTGTTTTGTCGGAGCGTTTCTAATTATCATAAAACTGTTCTATTTTAACACGCTTTTATTAGGTCGACCTGTATGTATGTAACTATGTAATCAAATCTAAGAAAACTAATTTAACCATCTTCTAAAGATCGTAGCGTTATGAAAATTGGCAGTTGTATGTGATTTTGATGACAATACAATAACATGGTACTGTCGAGCTGATCTGATGATGGAGCCGGAAGATATGAACTGGAACTTCATGATAGATGATCGTATCATAGCCGTGTTTGGACTTGTTAGAAAGGTTTTGTAATGAACGTTGACCATTATTAGGTTTCAAGGTCTGATGATGAAGCCGGAAGATAGGCACTAGCATTCCATGATGAAATATCGTATCATAGCCGTGTTTGGACTTGTTAGAAAGGTCTTGTAATGAATTTTGACCACGATTAGGTTTCAAGGTCTGAATACGCCTATACGTGTTTTTTAAACTATTAATATTATTTTAATTAATTAGTTTAAGCTCGTGCCTAGTGATTATCGCAGAATAAAATTAAATTGGTAGCTTCTTGACAAAAAAAAGAGATTGGCTTAGCTTACACTTGGAGACTCTAATTCTAATTACCAACGAATTGTTCAGTTATTACGGACTAAGCCAGTCTTTAGAAGGAAATTAAATTCTCTTAGCCGTACAGCAAGGGATGCAACTATGCCACACAGCACCAATGGCTTTCACAAAGCTTATTTAGCCTGCAAAGAGCAAACTTGAACAGTTCAATCGACGAAGCAATTTTTTTCCTAAAAAACAAAACGAACATATTTGAAGTTTAGTTACTTTAAATTTTATGAACGTGTTGGTACGTCAAACTGCGGTTTAGTATAATAATGGCATAAAATTGACGCAATATAACGTTTTCATAGTGGCTCTCTGCTCTCGGCTGATATTCAACTTTTAGACCTTTGCGTCAAAGACTCGTGGTTTCTTTGAAGTCATGTGCAACCGGGGCATTGTTATATGCCCTTTCTTGTAATAACTTACGATAGTTTATGTTTTAATAAAATGTTGTTTACTTTAACTTGAAAGAGCGGGTTTAAGGGTTTTATTTCAGGCATGAAAAGTGTAGGTAAGCCTGATATGACACGTTGCGATTTAATCGCCTGTGGCATATCATAAGTTGAACAAATAAAGTTGCATCGTCTAAACCAGGGGTTCCCAACCTTTTAACATTCGCGTCCCCCTAACTTTCTTTTAAAATCACTACGCCCCTAAGTTAATTTGTCGACATAAGCACGTAAAGCGAAAGTGAGGTCGAAAATGTTTGCACCCCCTTGGATACGTTAGATTTTCTTTTGATCATTTCAACAGAAATAGAAGTTACTTTGTCGAGTTTTGCAGGATAACTCAAGAACTATGAGAATGCATGATGTAAGAACGACCAAGCGGGCTCGAAAAATGTTGTACAATTTCGAATTCGTTACATTTTTCTTTTGATCCTGGTCTAAACAGCTTAAATGATGCAAGTCTAGTGCTTTCATTTTATTATACGCCACAGACTAGAAACTTGAATCGTGTAAATGGCTTAAATATCTATGATTATGTACCTATTATTTAAATCTTATCACTGCTGTTTGGTGATATTAAATACATATCACGACCTAAGTCTGCGTTTCCATTGAGCTGGGCTGAGCGGACCTTAGCGATGCATGAATTAACCAATTGCAATGCTCGAATTCTCCTTCAGTGGATATAGTGTAAGCGGAGTGGAGCAGAGCTATGTGAATTTCAAATAAAAATGTGAGCACGCGATCTCGAGCGGCATAGAACGGAGACGAGCGAAGCGGTGTTGAGCGGAGGGCAGCGGAGCGGTGCGGTGCGGCGCGGAGGGCAGCGGGGCTGTTAAAGTTACTTCATCATCTGCCATAATCTACTTCGTTATCTTCGTCTTCTAGTAGGCAGAGAAAGATATAAACCCTCTGCTCTTTTTTTATAACGACAACATGACGTATGTTCTCTCTCAGAGATTGAGTGTAACTGATCGGCGCATCTTCGCTTCACTCCAATCCACTCCACTTCAGTGGAAAGACTCACCACTTTTCACGGCTCTTCTCCGCTTCGCACCGCCCAGCTCCGCCTCAGTAGAAATGCAGGCAGAGTGGGAAAGGGAATACCCGAACAATCCTTATTTGGAAAGTCCTCTGCCAAGTAGTGAATTACCAAAACACTGAGTATATGTACTTGAAATAAATATGTGTTTGCTTCGGGGCAGCAGTACACGACAGTAATGAGTATGTACTTATGCTTTCTGTACGGCGGACGCTCTCACCCAGCAATTAAGGTCGCCAAAAGCTTTAATAACCTTTGTTTAACATGTACGACCGAAAAAACATCAGGGACGCATATATTAATGTATTTTCCAGTAAAATGCCTCAGAATAAAGACGAGAGCCGATCGTCATCGTAATTTGAAAGCAATGAAATGAATTGGTATCGTAATAAAAACGTTAGTTCATTATCGACAGTAGGTTTCGCTCTCAATCCGGCTCGTTACCAAGACATAGCTTCATGAATAATGTACCACGAATAATGTTACTCCACGAAATATCTACTTGCATGTTTAAAACGTTGAGAATTTCTCCTTTTGATATTCGCTTGAAAGGAGAACGATTTGAATGTGTTACGAGTAGGTGATGACTATGGTATTTAACCTTCCACTTTGTTATACGAGATCTATTGGTTGAGATAAATGTGAATGGCTCAAAATAATTCGAGGAAAAGCAAAAATTTACTGAAAAAGTTGTATTTAATTATTTTGGGACATCATTCCACTTGAAACACCAACACATTCGGTTGGTAAGTAATACTTATTTATTTAACCATTTATGTACATACGTATATAAACAGTCAAGAAGAAAAGAACAGAAAAATACGTGGAATGGTGATGCTTATTTCTAAAAATAGATAAAAATATATGGAGATGTGTGCCTTATTAAAAATATATCTTTTTCAAGCAGAAATTAATTGTTCAGATTATTTTGATTCGATAACTAGCAAACCGATTTCAAAGAATAATAGGGTGCAGACTAAGTTAAATGGGGCTACAAGTTGAACTCTGAAAGTAAAACAAAATCAGTTTTTTGTGGTTGCAAGTATAGAGTGCACTCCTTGTTAGTGCTCGCAGGATTTACCGCTACTTCATGGAGGAATAAATTGTTTATAAGTTTCTTCCAGGGTTCATAAGGAGTCATTGTCTACACAATTCCGTTGGAATTGTATAGAGTTTATTTGAAGCCTTATAAGGCCAGCATATATTATATGCTGAGCCCGGGTTCAATTCCCTATGCGGGTAGTGTTACTGGGTTTTTCTATCAGGAATTGCTCAGTAGCAGTCCGTAGTCTGGTTAAATGCCAGGTTGATGGCAATAGGTGCGCTCACTATTCATCATCATCTCACCATCATTTCACTTCTTATTACATGGGACTTAAACATAACTAGCGAAATGTAGGCGTACTATAAGTACATCTCTGGCTAACCCTTTGGGAATTACAGGCGTGATATTATAATGTTACATATGTTTATTTGAAGCCGACATTTGAGAACATGGGTTAAATCTATACCTTAGACCAGGGACTGAATTACCCAAAAATTAAGGTACCTTTAAATTTCGGTATGACGTCATACCGTTAAATAAGGGTTACAACAATATTTCGATACCGTTCTTTTTTTCAGTAGCGGAATTTTGAGGTTTGAAATGTATACCGGTATATTACGGTAGAAGTATCGGTACCTTTATAAATGTATCGGTAGCAGTACCTAAACCTTCATAAATACACAAGTTCTAACGTGTTTGAACCGCGCACCCGCGCCGCGCCGTCTCACCTGTTTTTCGGTACCGAAATCGTGTAAAGGATAAATAACGGTTTAGTCGAACCTGGTATCGGTACAGCTCAACCCTTATTTTAAACCGGTACCGGTATATTTTTGAGGTATCTTAACCTTTAACCGTAACCGCTTTCAGTCCCTGCCTTAGATAGATTGATAAAACATGTACCATACTTAGCCTACGGCTGAAAATTTAACCGCTTCTGTGGTTAGACCACCTGTCTCAGAACCAGAGGTTCCGGGTTTGATTCCCAGTGGCTGCAAAATTTTCTGCTCAGTTTGTTTGGTGGTAGGGCTTGTTCTAAGTCCACCTGGCTATCTATCACCATCTTATCTAAGTTTGCTTTTACACGTCAATCATATTTTCTGAAACTAGATGAGATAGGCGTTTCTTATCTGACTACTCTGAGAAGAAAGGCCGAAACAAATTCAGAAAGATTTCCAAACGGTATGACGAAAAATAATTATAATGAATTTATAAATAATTATTATGAGGAAAGAATAGTAGATACAAAAACTAGTCTAGAAAAAACATTGCAAGTCCACTTACGAACAAAACGCTACTCGACGCACCCACTGCTCACTTTCCATTCGCGAACAATGCAAGCGTGTATGCTGGGCGTGTGAAGTAAATATGAATGATTATAGGGACAATGTCGGGGTGGGGTCATATCGGAGAGACACCACAGTGCCTGGGGAGGTCACAAGTCGTTTATTTCAATAAGACAAGCTTACCTGCCACCTCGGTCGACCCTTTCCCTAGTGAGGCCTGTGACTTATGAGCTTTATTTATATTAATTAACGAGGAATTTATTAGAGCTTGTTGCTAGTCTAATGGCTAGATTTGTAAGATTTAATTATTCGGCTAACTAAGTGAATGATTAATGTGGAGTAGTTTTAATGTCGAAGGTACCTATTCCAAACAAAGAATGTTAACTTTGGAATTCTTTCCCCTAAGAGAGGGACAAAATCAGAGATCTGTAATAAGATATTACCAATCTCTTAACAAGACATCCTTTGAAAGGACTTAAAAGAAGAAACGAAAGTATAGATGGCGAACACAACACACAAATCTAAAATATATAAGTAGGTATACAACAAAACACATGTAAAAGGTCAAGTACTTACAATGTACATAGCTCTTCCTTGTCGCTCAGAGTAAATAGATTGGAACTTGTTAAACTTTTTTGAAATGTGTCGGCGGACGAGCGAGCTAATGGAAAGATCCTGTGAGAGTTCATCGACACGTTAAACGAGGTCAAGCTCTTGTTTTTAAAGCAATTTCGCGATCAAAGTCCTCACCTCCATAAAAGGAACTGCAAACATTCGAGCAATAATCGATTTAATGAAAGGGGAATCGAAGGGTCCTGCAGGTTTGCGTTTCAAAATTTACGACTGCCTCTAGAATTTAATTGGAAATTCGTGCCGCAATAAAAACGACCTGATGATCTAAGATTAAAATGGGAACTCTTTAAAATGAAACTGGATGCTAAATAGCTCATGGCCTGCGATCTCACGTTTACAAATGATGCTTTTACTGGAGACTCACTCTGATACATGGATCGGTCGAGACTTATTTGAATAAAATAGAAATAACTAGAATTTGTCCGAGTCTTACGTTTGTCAGCTTTGGCACATAGTAACATAGTTATTTGCAAGGTATCTTTGAGACTTGAGAAGAGTTCACACGTATCTCAGACAATGCAAAAAGAAAGTTTGTATCCTCACTAATATTATAAATGTGACGTGCGTCTAAAGGTTTTACGATTCCAAACTTACGGACTTGATTTTAGAACGATTATGACAGCCGTCAACTTGACGTAACGCCGAGTACTAGGAAGGCGGCCCCCTGTCAGAAGGAAGGATCGCGAGCTTGGATCGAAGCCGGCATTGATTAATAATGACTGTGATATGGTGACTGGGATAATGGTGATCATGGTGATTGGTGACTACTCTTGCAGTGCAGTGAGTTGATTGATGTGCGCTCGCGTCTTACTTACTCGGGGAAATGTCGTTTACATTATTGTTCATTCCCTAATGTGATCAGAGATTGTGATTATTCAGAATATTATTGTGTTTCATTTAATTACATCTCCTAGCCCGCAAACCCACGCATTACAGACAATAAGACCTCTTCTGATAAAGACGACGTATTGCCTTTAAATGGAAAATTGAGTTTCGTTTGTTTGTTACGCTTTCACACTAAAACGGCTAAACGGATCTGGATGAAATTTGGCACATAGGTAGACTATGACCTGAGTTAGGGCATATGATGCTTTTTATCTCAATAATCCTACAGGATCGAGAATTATGCGGGTGAAACGGCGGCCCCAGCTAGTTATTATTAAAGGACGGAATGCAAATTATTATGAAGTAAAGTAATATTGTGACGGGAGGAAGTTGGATTAAGTATTCATATTAGAACTTGTTGCAGGGGCTTGTGGCTAAGTAATAACAGCCGCACGGGTCGATCCGACAGGTTAAGCTACGCTTGCCGGGGTTGGTCTGTGAGTGGGTGACCATCTTTACTCGACCATCAAGACTCCTCCGTGCCTCAGAAAGCACGTTAAGCCGTTGGTCCCGGCTGTCATTCGTGGATCTTTGACAGTCGTTACGCGTCGTCAGAAGTCTGAAAGTCTGACAACCAGTCTTACCAAGGGATATCGTATTACCCAGTTACTGGGTTGTGGAGGTCAGATAGGTAGTCTCTCCATGTAAAAAACCGGTATTCAGCGGCATCCGGTTAAACTGTAAGCCGACCCCAATAAAGTTGGGAAAAGGCTAGGCAGATTGATTGAGTAGGACTTATTAGGCTTTAACCTATCGGCTCAATGCTGAAAATCATTTTTAAATCATTTTCATCAAAAACTGATGCACTACCAGTGGTAGTGAGCATTTATTTAAAAAGCAGCCATGTTCGAGTCAGACTCCCACACACCCATAGATAAAATTTGTCAAAAATTTCTGTTGTCAATAATGGATACGAGGCTTTTGGCTCATCTGTAAAGTGGTATTGTTTTGTTTTTTTTTTTGTAATGTGCGTTTGGTTTGTGCAGAATAAACACTTTTTTTTTCTTTCTTTTTTTCACACGAAGGGTTCTGTACCACCGTACAATATTTAACACAACATATTAAAAAAAAATACTTTAGTAAAACAAAAACGTTTCTATTCTTTCTGGGAGTGCGAGTTTTATTTTTATTATTTGTTGTTATAGCGGCAATAGTAGTACAACTCTGCGAAAATTGCAAGTGTCTACCTATTACGGTTCAAAAGATACAGACAGGTGAGTGACAAACGGACGGCTGGACGGCCGGTCAGCGGAGCCCTAGTAATAGGGTCCCGTTGGCACCCTTTGGGTACAGAACCCTAAAAAGGAACGGTAATTAAATTCGTATCCACGTTTGGTGAAGTTGCTGAGAGATGGCTTGTGAGCTACAGGTCACGGCTTTGCCCCGTATGGAACAATAGGGATTTTAACTGGGGAAAAAAAAAACTATTAAGTCCGTCAGTCAGATACTAAAAATAATATTAGACACGTATTTTTTGCTTTATCATATTAATAACAAAATGGTTTAGATACAACGCATGAGTCGCTACGTCACAAGTCAGTATAAAATCTACCGGGGAGTGACGTCATGCCATATTTTAACGTATTGCCTACTTAATGTATTGCCGTAATCTTTTGATTACGTAAAAAAAGAAAAAATACGTGTCAATTTTTTTTAATAATCTTAGTCAGCATCCCTATTTAGTCTGCGGGATGTTATGTGATCTGGGCCTTACACATGCTAACAAACACCCAGGCTCACGATAGGACAACGTTTTAATAAAATATATAATAGTACATATTTTCTATAAAACTGTAAAAATGTAAATGTATTCTTAAAATATAAAAACTCGAGCTACAATTTTTCATTGCAACAGAAATCAATTTAATATAAAAAGAACAGAAAACAGAACTGCAATCTTTGTAGCAGAAATGTTTTGTTAAACTATTCCGAGGCTTCTTTCGGTTCGCAACAAGAGTGTTCGTGACATATAAATTTTGTCTATAAAAGAATTTCCTGTACGTCTGGACAGCGATAGTAAGGAAACCAGGAACGGAACTAATTTTTTTAAAGAAATGAAATGAACATTCACCACAAAGAGCCGGATAATAAAATAAAGGTTCTTTCCCGCTCTCGTAAATCTTTCTAACCAACGAATAGAATAGGGAACGAAAATGGTACAATCTTTAACTTTCTGACAGTTTAATAAGATAATAAAAATATAACCAGTAGAAAAGAATTAATATCTCTACACTTTTCGCAGTTTACTGAGATTTGAGTTTTGAAATCCAACAAAAACAATCTTTCAATCTTTTTATGAAAGTTCAGCTTAAATGTTTTAAAACTTTTGCGTCTGAAATAGGTGCGTTGTGAGCGTGTATCTAGTTATATCATCAAGATTCGGGCGTGATATGCCGAGGAAATTATGTCGAAAGCTATAACGTGAAGTAAGTTACAGGTAGCTTTTACCCTAAAGGCTTGGGGTATTAGCTACCGCACACTTTCCTCGTAACTTAGATCCCATTGAATTTCCACGAGTTTTCTCCGCAAAACCAGATTTGAGAAGGAACTCCGCCTTTGTTGACATTCAGTAACCTTCGCTGCCAGTTCTGTTTGAGTTTCTAAATAGTCACTTTTAAAGTTAATTATAATTGATGTAGACTTTTGAACTTTAGTAATACCTAGTTTGATAATTGAGAGAGATGGGTAGGCTTTAGATAAAAGTCGATGTAGGATTTTTTGAGCGAACAAACAAGGTCAAGCAGGTGGCACTAAATATAGTTCCTTAATATATCTTATACGTATACTATCGTATAACGAAGGTACACAAACACAAAACATATAGACGTGATTGCTCAAAATGATTGAAGGCACCGACATAAAAGTAGATGGCAGAGTACACAAACAGCTTCCAATTGGAACGTTAGTGTCCGCACACATCGGACACTGTGTGTCCTGGGTGCGGCCGGATAGTCGGAAGTGTGTAGTTATGTGAGCAAACTGTCGCGAATTGACGGTTCCAAACTATCAACAGCCATGATAACATTTCCCTTTGAAATACACGGTTTTAGGTACGCTTTGATAGGTACTTAGTACAGAGAGGTTTCTGTGCTAAGATATCTACTAGTGTCCCTGGTGTGACTTGACAAAGCTGTCCGCCTTTAAAAAAAATGTTTCATGTAAATTCAGCCGCCGACTAAACGATTGGTGTGATCGTGACCTAAAGGTGCTTCCTCACCGGGAGCATTCGCCTGAAATGTAACGTTACAGAGTGAGGGGGGAGAACCGACCATTATGGTGCGCAACCTGTAATGATAGAATTCGAGCATTACATCAGTGAGGGAGGAGAACCGAGCATTATAGTGCGAAATGTCTGTAATATTTTGAGACAACTTGTAACATCAATGTTACATTACAAACGAATACTTATCAGTCAGGGAGGCAATATTGTAACGTAATGCTCAAAATCGATTCTGTACACCTTAAGAATAATCGTAGTGGACTGTTCCTATCTGAATTGACAGTGAAATGATTTATAATGTCAAAGTTTATAACTCGTTACTAACAAACCACACAAAAAAGAAGTAGATAAGAAGATGCTAATAAGTACACAAGTTGAAGAAAAGTTAGACTTGGGATTGTTGTTCAATGTGGTTCTGGATACTAGTGTACAGCAGCCAAGGTAGACTCCATGAAATACCCTAAATGGAGATTAAAAACAAACATCTGTATAAATAGTCTATTCCAAAATTACCTGATGAAAATGTAAACAAATATATTACAAAACGTACCTGTGGATGTTTTGATATGATTGATTTAATACTTACTTAAACCCAAAATTCTAATTTTAAATCACCTTAAATATGTTTTTCATTTGACAATTGCGGTCAACTTTATAACCCCAATTTCGATCTATGGTTTTTCAATATATTTTTTTTAATAAAGTGATTCGGATGACGGTCCATGGTTTTTCAATTACAATTTTTTAATAAAGTGATTCTGATTTCTGTCCATGGTTTTTCAATTAGATACAATATTTTAATAAAGTGATTCAGATTTTTCAGTATTTTTTTCTAACAATTATGTTGGAAAAATTGGTGAGATATAAAGTTGAAGTCATCTAAATACAGAAAGGAGAATGTGGTAAATTCCCTATAGTGAGTGATTGCGTAAGAATTTAACCCGAACAGCACCCTAATTGTGTAATACACGATCAATAATAATCTGAATCATTTTGAAACAGATTGCTAATCCATTGCTTCATAAGTCCGAAAAAAAAATCTGCTCCACAACGTAAATAACGCAATGAATGTTGTTGAACTGTCCAAATGAAACAGATTAGTCGTAATCATTTACGAAAATGTGTTACGCAACTTGATAGCTGGATTTGTTTAAACTTTTATCAGATAATTTTGGAACAGAGTACTTATACTAATACAAGAATCGAACAGAAGCGATATTTTGTTGTCTATCGGTTATCAGTTTGGGAGTCCTTTCTTCATATTTTAGACTTACAAGAAATATAGTTCGTGTAATACTTAATTCTATTTATTTCATTATACCCCCAATGCTAACTCCAATTCTCCGAACATTGCAAGAAACACAGACAATCATTGGGCCGAACCGTGCACGTCTGACACTGCGGAACAAACCCCTCAGATTACGTTCGTATAATTTCCGTTAAATTAACCTTATGGTGTGACATATTACTTTCGCGTCGATGTGAACCGACTCGCAAGGGCGTACTCTGAGTATAAGATTATAACTGCTCATTGTTATAAATAGGTACCATCATCGTCACCATTATAGGCTTTTCCCTTGTATTTTGACATCGACTGTCAGTTAAATAAGAAACAGTTAATGTCATTATGTTTGGTATACAATGTAGCTCATGGGCATGTGACCGCCCGTATTATGCTGAATATTCATGAAAAATTATCGATAATTAACTTTAAAAGAGGGGGGGGGGGGGGTAACTTAAAAAGTTTTCATGTTATAATTTTTTTTTTTTTAAGTAGCGTTTGCCATCTCTCCGATGTTATTGGGTCGATTTGGATTCTGTTTATTATTTCTAAAAGCTTATGAGCCATTTTATCGGATTAACTAACATATTATATCAAAAATTGTCTACTATGAAAAAAAAAAAGGGGAGGGGAAGAAATTAAAAAAAAAAAAAAAAAAAGTATTTATTTTGAAAAAACGAGTGTAAGTCCATAAAATTATAGGGGGGTATTAAAAAAAAATGTATAATAAAAAATAAAACAATATATAATATTATATTAAGGGCTCATTGTAATTGTACTTGTTGCAATTTTCAGATATTTTTATAGGACCACACCGTTTATGCAGAAGGCTTTGTCTTAATTTAGCCTTGCGTACGAGAGATGTCACAGTACTAAATGCAATGTAATTGTAGTGCGATCCGTTGCGTTTAGTGTGACACGCACTACAACCTGCAACTGTATTCAGTGTGGCCTATCCTAAACGGTTGTCTGTTAATCCTTCCGTAGATATTGGCATGATTTGGCCGTCGGTTTCACTGGTGCTCGGGTCTCTATGTGCGACAAATGATCTGCCATCTAAAGCTTGACCGCAGTCTACGTTGCTATGCTCTATAGATCAATCGAATTGTGGGAGAGGCATTACATATACAACGTGCCGCTACAATGGCGACATTTATTTAACACACGGGTAGGGCTAGTGGCCAGTAATCATAAAGATATAATAAGAAAAAATAATTCGTTAATTGAAAAATTTACATTTTCAAACTCTTCCCAGGTATATATATAGTCACCAAGTGACGGGGTCCGGAAGGGCCAATGTCTGCCGGGGTTGCGGGTTTGTCTGAAAGGGATATCGCGACCTCGGCACACAGGCAACGGAAGGAACACGGGTGGGTTTTAGTCAGTAAAAGTCTGACACGCCCTCCCGCTCCACCCAGAGCGGGAGAAGTTATTTGATAATTTCCCATCCTCAAAAAAAAAAAAAAAAAGGTATATATATATAGTGGTCTCCCTTTCCTTCTTTTTGCACGTTTATTTATTTATTTATTATTTATTTAACGGTTTATGTACACACATATAAACAGACAAGAAAAAAAAAAGGAACAGAAAAATACGTACAACACGTTATTTGTTTTATTTTCTTTGATGCGATGTTATGATCCGTGACCCTGGTAAAACACCTCTGCGCTACAGTTGTTAAGTACAGTCGGTCGATTCTGTAAAAAGATCAACGTGAAACTTAGGCGAAGTGAGCGTGAAGTGAGCTGTCACTGTCACAAATCAACCGGCAGGATGCTAGGGATTAACACTATTGACAGCTCACTTCACGGTTTCACGGTGATATTTTTACAGAATCGATCGGCAGGTTACTAAATTGTAAATAAATTAATAAATAATAACGTTTAATGAAATAAAAATTTCTTCATGAAAAGAAAATGTAATCCGTATACGTGTGTCATGCCACCTAAAGCACCATGCTGTATGTGGTTCACTTTAGTTGTGAAATTTAGTTTGTATTTACACTGGCACTTTTAAATACGTATGTAGCGTCGTATAAAAAATAAATCAACCTATCGTAATAAAAGTACATTTTATAAAATGTTTCTAAAAACCCCACACTGACTGATCAGACTAGCAGTAGAGGCTAAGAAGTCAAGTACAATTGCGTTGCATGCTATAAAATGGTAATCCAGGTTATGATTGGCACTAGTAAAATTTTCACAGCTCCCGTGTTGGCTGGCTGGCGCGCCACGATAGGTCAGTATAATCGGATTCTTTATTCATGAGACCACCAGCACTGCACCGACGCTGTATTCAAAATTACACTTCGCATATTAACCGGAATTAACTCCAGTTTATAATATTGGAACGACTGCTTAATTTATGCGCTCAATTTGTCGAACCTATTATCCTACATTAGCCAATGTGTGAATTCAGCCAATAAATGTATGTGCATAATTTCTTGGTTTGCTTACTCATCTTAAAAGGTATGAGAAAACCTGAGATATAAGATAATCGTCGATTCAGGGCAATGCATTCGAGATTAGACGCGGTACGTGCGCTGTGTGCATCATCGCCGTGGACCGTGAGAGCTAATTTGAACTCTCAGTTACCCTTTATACTAAGCTACAAGAACCTCTTGACTTTAGACTTACAACTAACATGTGTATTGACATAGAATTTTACTGGTTGTTTTACAGATTATAAATAAATAAATAAAATTAAATAAATTTATTTCAGGTCCTTGACCCATATTAAGTATAAACAACAATACACACATAAAAATACACACATATAATTACAAATCAAGCACCAGTAATATGCCTGCTACAACAATGCCCAACGTAGGGACAATCCAGTCGCTGAGCAATCATCGCCAGGACAGTGTCATTATCCTTTTTAGCAATTTCTGTGTTACACGTCGTGTGTCTAATGGTATCACGATCGGCAAGAAATTAGGAACTTTTATCCCCTGTTTAACACAGATGAATTTTCAAAATTTCTTCCTTTGTGCTCATTTTCGTTATAGAAGGTGTTAAAAAATTTACTGAATTTTTTTAAGGAGTTCTTTTAACCAACGAATCGAATATAATATACTTTTACTATTGGACCAACTTTGAAATCATGAAAAAAACAACTGTCTCATACAGTTTAGAGCAGTAGGTATTAAATTTTTGTATGGAACAGCGATTTTTTTTTCGCGATTTCAAAGGTTAGTAAAAGTTATTCAGTACATTTTTTAACACCTTATATAAAGAAAATGACAGGGGGTAAAAGTTCGTCATTTTTTGCCGATCGTGATCCCATCTGACACACACCGTGTAACACAGAAATAGCTAAAAAGGACAATCTGTAAACCAACCAGTAAAATTTTTGTCTATAAGGAACTCTTGTGCAAAATACAGCGGCTTTACGGCTGAGCGTAAGTCGGTCTGTGAATTTAAGATTTTCATTATTGTTTTACGGTGATGATAGACTTAGTAAACATATAAGGATGGTTTTCAGATTGCAGGCAAACGCATCAATAATGTCTTTTATCTGCCGACACATACATAATGTAGGCTCGGGCGGCGAGTAGACCTGGTCCGCTTTACTTCAATTTGAGCCCATGTCGTGTGGCGATGCGGTGGAAGCTGAAAATTTAATGCCACAGGTCTCTCGTTACTCTGTGTCAATGTTCGGCACCCAGTACATATGAAGGTATATTTATATTGCTTTCTCAGCCTTCACGAATAGCTCGGCATTCGGGAGAACGTATTGCATTTTCCATGTAGAGGATTAATAGTCAATGTGTGGTATGGAAGTTTGCGTTGTAAGCTCTGTGTGGCTTTGTTTCAGATGTAAGTATTCGGTACGTGACGGCCTGCGCTCGCGTGGCCGCCCATCATGATTTATGCAGCGTTGTTTTTGTCTTATAAATAATAACATGAGGTTGGTTTATTTAATAGACGAAGTACTATATCGTAAACCTGCATGAAGTTTTATTATAAAAATAAGTATCTACCTATATCATGTTAACCTATACCAAGAGATGATCACTAAATGAACAATTCCCAAGCGAAAACAACATTTTAATTGGGTTTCTAAAATCCATCGGTACTTCACTATCAATTTACTAAACTGAATTTGTAGATAAACTTATAATGAAATTTTCAAACTTCAAATTGAAACGTTTGATATTTAACAAGCCTTTAAATTAGTCAGTCACTCACGACTAACAATAAATTGCAAATGGATTTATGTTGCCGATTCGTTTAATTTGAGTATAGGTTTATAATAATAATATTAGCTTATTACTGTTCCACTGCTGGGGCCTCTTCTCATGCAGAGAAGGCACGAGCATTGATCACCACGCTTACTCAAGACGGGTTGGCGATTTCAGACTTATATTAACTATAAGTCCAGGTTTCCTTACGATGCAGCGATGTTTTCCTTCACCGATGTCAGTAATGTGCAAGTTTAAGAAAGTACATATGAATTGCAAAAATTTCGTTGGTATTTGACCGATTTTGGACCCACGACCTGGTGAATGAGAGGCGAGGCCTTAACCACTGGGCCATCATATCTAAATATCATGGGATAGTTTATTTTATAAATAGGCTACGCCCTCGTGATATATTTAAAAATTTAGCCCATGTTACTCAGTGATAATGTAGCATTCTATTGGTCTTCTTCTTTTTTTCGTGTGGTTATTGCCTGTTGTCAGTGTTTTAAAGCCGCCCATGGGCTTCTAAATTGGCTTCACATGCCGTCGAGAAATATCTCCCAGGCATGTTGGTTTCCTCACGATGTTTTTCTTCACTGTTTTTGAAGCAAGTGATAATTATACAATACGCACATGAATCTGAAAAGTCAGAGGTGCGTGCCTTGGGTTCGAACTCGAGATCTATGACTTGGCAGCCCGACGTTCATACCACAGGCTATCACTATTGTACTGGTGAAAGATTTTTTTAAATCGGTCCTGTAGTTTTTGAGTTTATTCATTACAAACATTATTATTAACGTAGTATCTATTGGGTACGGAACCAACTTAGTGCTCTTAAATAATCTAGCAACACTTAGTACTAGAGTTAATTTTCAGTTTCGTTGCTGACCGTACATCGGTAAATTATAGTTACCTATGGTTTATTTTTTGCTCGTCAAGGGACCGTCAGGACACAATAATAAATCTTTTCATACCAACTATTAAGTAAATGAATCTTTACTTAATGATATTACTATGTATAATAGCTGGCTTTTGTATTGCTCATTCAAACTACCTATCATTACTAATTTACTTAATTAATAAATGTCTCGTATTTATTCATTTTAGATGAAGCTTCGAAAATTATAGGTTAATATTTCGATGGTACACAGTGGAAGTAAGAGATTCTTTGGTATTCTCACGAAGATCAAAATAAAACCTACGAGATGAATCGAAGTTTCAAAACAGAAATTTTACAAATAGGAGAATGAAGTACGGAAGCCTATTTTGTCCATCCAGCCGGTGAGGCAATGCTCATCGATGTTTCCAACAGCTTTTTTACTTTTGCCGTCCTGTAGAGTATAGATTTCTGCTGTCGTCACTCCCATCCATTCGTTTCGCTTGTCTTCCCACGTACCTACACATAACGTTCAGTAGGTATATACGTTGGCATGGGAACGTGCAAATGTTAGGGTTCTTATTGCTTTTATGCGAAAGTTGATTTTGATCGAAAATATTGCTTGTATTAATAGGCTTTGCTTGTAATACCTTCATTTTGAAAGTCGTAGATGAACTAAATGATATTAACCTAAACCTGTATGTTAAAAACTTGCTCCTAGTAGGTAGCCTAGGTCCCTATATGCACATAAGGAGATCTACGTGGTAACTAAAGGTTTGAACAATTTTGTGCATTCTTTGTCGATCTGAGCTTGCTTTACCGAGGTGCGCGGAACCCAATACTCTGCATTGTCTCTTTGGCACTCACTTTCCGGGCTAATTGATTCTCTTTCATGCAGCGCTGAACAAGAAAACGCTGTTAAGATTTCTCTGCATTGTTCGTTAATTGAACTTGTTCCTGGTGCAATGCCATCAGTTCCGTACACCGCAGCGGTTTGCTCAATGTTTTCAGTGTTAAACAAACTAATTAATTCTAAATAATTACCTTTCGACTTTCGGAACAAATAAGAATTAATAAAAAGTTCATAACATCCTGTTAAAACAGTAATCAACTAATAATTTATTTTTATGCTATGTATTTTTGACGTAAAATAAAGTGTGGTAATATTAAAGGATTTTTTAAATTAAGAACACTGACCAAAAAAAAAAGCTACATAGAATTATGTGAAAACATTCTGCAGAACTGCACTAAAACAATGAGTTTCATAATTTAAATGTTTATTAGGCAGCTGGTTGAAAGGGGCACGCGGTAAATCATGACATCGCTCAATATAAACAATAGGTACGGCTATAAAGATAACAAGGGTGGAAGGTGGCCCACATTAGTCTTCCCGTGGTGTAACGTTTGTTCGTCTGACAGTATTCATTAAGGCACAAAGGCGTTGTCTATCAGGCAGTTTCCGTGGCGGTCGTGTTCCTTCTTAACAAATTGGTGGAGTAATGTGCGAGGCGCTTGGACAATGGAAGTGCGTCTCAACGGAACTACCGAGACTAGTATTTTCTTGTCTTACCAGTCATGGGGCAGTTATGGTAAATTTTACCTAGTAAGCGTATGTTTTACTCGCACTATTCGTTTAATTTTATGGATTGTTCCACAAGACCACAAATGTGCCCAAGTGCGCACGAGGTTTTAGATTGACATCTTTCTGAAAGAAAACACCATAAATGTAGGTGATATCTGAAATTGGTGCTCTGAGTAGAATACCTCATTTAATTTAACAATATTTATAAAACCATTTGACATAATTATTAAATTGATTCCATTGATAACGACCATGTTATCTATTTATAGTGCAAAATAAAACGGATGATCAGCTGTGAAATATTTGAGATTTAGATTCAATTGTCTGCGGGACCTCATCCCAGTGACCATCGTAAATTCTATAATTTTAATAGAAAATAAAATCAAAATAAACACGTAAAATTGTGCCTCGACTTCCTCCTACTACCCTCATTCACGGAATACTGAATGTTGTGCCTTTTAAAAAAAAACCGGCCAATTGTGTGTCGGATCAAGAGTGTTCCGTAGTAGATGAATTTATCCCAAGAACAAACTTAACATTGTACGAGTAGTTGAAAAACGTGGTCTCCCATACATTCCAACTGCAAATGTAAGTTTGTACGCATAATATTGAAAGATTTACCATGTTATTTTAAGACCATAGACTTCTTATTGGTTTTCCTGTAGTCTATCAGTAAAGAACCGTGCTGTTTTTTTTTCATAATTTTTGGATCTGTAGTTTTGAAGTTAAGGGGCGGAATGGACAATTTTCATTTTTTTTTTTTAATATCTTTAAGCAACGTTTATAAATAAACCCCAAAATGTCTTTGTACAAATCTAACCTAAAGCAAGTAATTAAAACCTTAGGTTCTAGCCGGTTACTAATATTGTACTGAATTTCATTATGACCCGCTGTTGCATAATGTGATTTAAATTTGGAACTTTAACTAAACAATTCATATGAAAACTCATACAAAATAGAAAAATACTAGTGACAAATTATCACGGTGTTGACCGCACGATTTCTTCAGTGACAACCCTTGTAGCACCGAGGCCACATCGAATTGTCACCACTGCAAGGGGACCAGCACCCTAATTGTGTAACACTCTTTCAACTGACAATCCGAAAGATTTTGGAGGAAATTGCAAATCCATTGATGTCAGTTGATGTTGGAAAAATTAATCTGCTGAAAAATTAATTTTGTTGAACTGTCAAATTGAAAGCCATTGTAAATGTGTTACGTCATTACCCCGCAGGACATTGCTGACTCTAAGCCCCAGGTCCTGATCGATAGGATCGTGTAAGTTTTGTCTTTGTCCTCTTTAGTTTTGCTTGGCAACCACTGCCCTTAGCCCTAATGGAGACTAAAAATACCGTTAAAAAGTACCCATTTGGCTAACGGTAGTACAATAGGTTAATTAAGCAGCAGTAGTAGAAATTGAAGATAGAATTGGAACCGCTTGGGAGTTGCCTGCACTAGGGCAACCCGACGCGCTGTTGGCAGGCCCAGCAAGCGCTCTCACTACTCGCTGCTTCGGGATCACACGCAGAATCTCCCGCGTCGTCGTCGAGGCGCCGGGGCTCACTCGGATCTGCGCAACCCGCAGTAGGGCAAGGTTGGCGATGCACCGGACCCAGTCGTGCAGCTGTATCCCAAGGGTACGGCCGATCCTTTTCTATGTGCTAATACGGAGAATACCTTTGAGGGAAAATATTCCGGTCGGTCTATGGAACTGCGAAAGCTGGAAGGTGCCTGTTCGTGGAAAAAAATAACTCACCGGAGAATATTTTTACTTTATACTCAAATATCAATGAGAGGTGACTGACGACTGACTCAAAACAAACAAGAATCTTTTTTATTTCAGTTTCCATAAAATCTAATTTAAAATACTGGCAAACGTGTCAATATTTTACAAATAAACCATGCTCGGCCTTTTGCCATGCGAAGAGGTGTAGTTAGCAGTGTAATGCTGCAATAGCTTGGTTACATGCTACTTCCTATCAACCTATTGCTGCAAAAATTTCCAAGGTGTCTTTGGGATTACGAAGGTATGGTTTGGGTTCTCTGGATGTCAATTCTCGCAGAAGTTAATGGTCCTCATCGGTTGCGGTGCAACATAAAATTCCAGCAGCAACTTTATTATCTCACACAACACTGCACAGTCGACCGAACCAAATTATTTTAAGCTGACCTCGTATTCTATTGAAACTCCGTAGTACGCTAGGCCAGCTCAAGGCCAAAGTGTTACCACTAGCTTACGGTCGACTGTATTTTTATCCAAAGAAGAGAGAAGAAGTGGTCCAGTTCGACCTCTGATGTGAAGAGATTAGTAGTTCATCTTCCCAAGAACTGGCAAAAAATATCTCCTTCTTGTCAGTATTAAGATGATAACTAGATACGTAACCACTAGTCTTCTTTATATTTGGATTATTAAAAGGAATACAACAGAAACGACAAATTGAAATTAGAAATAATTTATTGATTTCAAGTATTGACAGTTGCTTGATTTCAACCCGGTCGGAAATATTATTCTCACATTTTAATAAACCTGAAACATAAAATAAAAGTATTATTCATTGTGTAGAGGAACTTGTCATAACATTATTGGGTATTCAAGAAGCAAAAAGGTTGTTTTTTCTAAAAATTACTTTATAAAATTTCTTTAATTCTGCTGTTTTTACCGCAAAACTAAGGTTAACGGGAAATTAGATTTTATTAAAGATGTCGTTAGGTTCTGGGACTTACTTCTTATTAAATTGTTAACATGCACCATAACCAATTGTGATTCATGCAATGATATATTATATGATGTTTGCCAGTTAGATAACAACATGCTTACGTAGCTACCTTGTTAAAATTAAGTGTATCTAACTACAGATTTTTTTAGTAAGAGATATTTTACTAATTAAGTTTAAAATTTTCCGCCATCAGGATATTTTCTAGAGTTGTAATGCCACAAATTCTATGGGTGTAGGTATGTAATGTATGTGTAGGTATGTGGCAACTAAAAATAACTTTTTTTTAAACTGAGTGGTTAGTGTGGTTACATTCTTTAAAGTTAAAATTGGTCCCTCCGTTAAGTTTTTCATAGAAGTTGCTGCACTGCAGAAGTTTCGTATCTATCCTTAACCTCATGCTATATTTATTATGATACATACTATAATTTAAAGGGTTATCTCACTAATATTCCAGTGAACGTATTTAATTTTCTGTTCAGTTCGCTACTTTTACATAGTATCACAAAAACAAACGGATGGTCTGCTACGAATTCAGCGGTCGATCTAAATGCGGCCCTGACATCAAGGCTAATATCTGAAATGTTCATTTCAATTAATTTGTGATTGAATTAAAAACAAATAGATTTGCATATTTGTACAAAATATAAATAAAATTAAACTACTTTATAAAATGACTAATTAGTAACTTAAATAAATTGTTACTGTCCGGACTAGAGATAAACGGAATTCTGCAATAACAGATCCATGCTCTCACTATTTTAAAATGCTATGGATCGTGAAGTAGGTACGTACAGGCTTATATAAAAGTTCCCACTTTTCAGAAAACATCTTGAAGTAGATATTATTTACGAAGTGTAAGAGAAGCCCACAGGCAAAGGCATGTAGGTTTGATAAGCACTGCCCATGCAAAGATGCTAAAAGCCGGAAGAAGACAATTTTTTTAGTAATTATATACAATTATGTTTTTTTTTAATTAGTTTTACATAAAGGTGGTGAGTAAGATTATTATTCAAGGAAACAAGTACACCTGCACCTGTATTGCAATGTCATGGAAAAGATTCATAAGAATAATTTAAAGCCAGTGAAAGAGTCTTTTGTGGTTAGAAAAAGCGTTTGGGTAGAAGATATAAAAGTTCAGAATTGGTATCATAAATACCAGATGAACAGAAAGCAGAGCAAAGGCGAAGCTGTTATAAATTAATAAAATGGACATGCTCTTGGCGCAAATGATGCGCCAACATACGCGTATGTACCTAAGACTGGAAGACTCCGCTAAACAAAATGTTGTTCCCCTCCATTAAGAAGAACGCGAATGGATGGTCTGCCTTGAATGCGGATTTCTCCGATATAAAAGCGCTCAAATACGCGATACCGAATGCTGGAACGATAACGGCGGAAATGGTGCTTAGGACACGTCGAATGTATACATTTCACAGGTACATTTGCATTGTAAAGGTGTGCACTTATTACATCTGCTTATGTGGTTCAGAGTCCCTTGAGCTACGGGCCATGCTGATTGTTTCATTGTGTCGGCTTCGCGGGCTCTGAATCTTTAATTATATTAATTATTGAAACCATATCAAGTATTTGTAGAAAACTTTTTCCAGTGGGTGTAAAAGATTATTGTACTCATCTCTAAGCATGCACCTTTACGCAATATTTAATAAACAGATAAGTTTATATTAATCGTTGAAGCATACAATTAAACAGATAACAAATTATTATCTAAAACCAAACGAAAATGTTTTGGTAAATTCAGTCATTAGTTGTAAAATTACTCAAATTAGCAAATGACACAAGTGTACATTCGTCAGTCTGTTTTGTAAGTGATTCTGTAAAGGCGTGTAAGCACGAATGAAACAGAACATGATGAACTCGAACACTTTGTTCGTCAAAAATGCTGTGGCGATCCAATTTTGAATCCATGGCTAAAATACAATAGACGTATATTTAGTAACCTAATCCGCTTAACTGTTCTCAAAGAGTCATAAAGCATCGGGCGCAATGTGAGCCATATCGCCCGACACTTGACGTGGTAACACGTCGTCTCCGGGTTCGCAACTATTTATTCCTCATCCTGAGGATGCCTCGTTGAGAGGTGAAAAACGTGTCGATTTGTTACAGGGTTCTTTATGAGTCTTTGAGACCAGTTAAGCGGATTAGGTTACTAAATATACGTCGTCTATTGTATTTTATCATGGATTTCCGCAAAGTAACGCCTGAGTCAATTCATGGCTATTAAAGAGACCGGGGCGGTTGGGCGCCAACATAAGTCGAACTCTGTGTTCGTGTTCGCTTTGCTAATGTACGTCCACACGTATGAACCAAATGCTCCGTGTTCGATGTTCGTCTTCATCATGAGCGTACACGCCTTTACACAAAAGCTCTGCCTCCTGAACTAGGTGTTATATAGGCAGATATAGTAAGTTTTTTTTCGTATAAGCCAGACTCGCTAAAGTTCCATGTTTTGAAGACATTCGCCACTCTAGGTAATCGATATGAAACACACGGGGATTGACATTATGGACAACTCTCTTTAAGCTTACTTCACCTCCGTTTTCACCGTGATATTTTTACAAAATAGATGGCTGAAGCGATTCTTAACACAAATGACGATGAATATTATTTAAACGACACCATATTTCCAATTTCAACGACAGATGTAAAGTTCAGTTCAGGATCAAATTGCCAAGGTTGGATACCTACCTAAGGTATCCTACAAATTACATAAAAAGTTAATTAGATCATTAACCACTTCACGAAAACGTCTAGAAATACAGATAAAAAAACAAAGACAAAACAAGAAGTTGAGGTAAATTACTGACAAATTGTTTCAGAATGACTTCACGTCCTCTTACTACATTTTTACAGGTTATAGAGAGGTGGTCGGTTATAAGATATTAACGAAATAATGGATGGATTCCAAATTATATTTGAAAATTTAAATGACAAAGCTACATGTCCACCGTTCGTTATGTAAGTAATTGTACATAGATCACCATATCAAGTATAAAGTAGATGAGTGTAATGGCCAGAAGTCGAGGTAGTGGTAGTTTATATATGACCACTCTAAAAGTGAATCCAAATTAAGTTATGTTGTTCTAACAATGTATTACAGGAAGGTCTTAAAGCACAAAACTGATACCTATTTGAGAACGATTCCGTTGAAGGTGATTGTGTTGTCAATTATCAATGCAAAATAAAATGGTCGGTCAATTGAAAAGTATTTTTGATTCGGGTTGTAAGAGGCTCCGAGAAGTCCGAATACTGAAATTGTACAAATAAAGAAACTATTATATTAAAAACACATTTGATATTATAAAATCTGTGGAAAATCGAAGGCTATGGGGAGACTTTTGCCAAGCAGTGATAGGGAAAAAGTTATTAGTTCGATGTGGAAACGAAACGTCCACTTATGAATTTGTGAAAAGCAGGTATACACGGTATAAAAAAAAAAAAAAAAAAAAGGTTTACACGGGAACTCATTTTATTGAGTAAAAAATAGGTAGGTACCGAAAATGCCAGAATCTGATCGCTTTAGTATTTTTTAGGCTGGGTATGACCGCGGTTGCCTACCTAGAAGTAAATAGTGACTTGAATACCCCATGATAGGTAATACCAATTTAAATTATTAGACCTAATAAATATTTTGCCTATATGGTTGTGGTCAAGCCATGGAAATGTCTATATTACAAAGTTATGTCTTAAAGTCGAAAGGTACGTTGATGTGCAATGAGGTTAATATTATATCATCGTTGGTATTGGATTTCTACTAGCTAGATGTCCTGGCTAGTAGAAATCTAAGCAACCTTATGATATAATATTATAGAGTAAGTACCATTGGAAATTTGAATTCATCTTCAATGAATCACAAAACAAATAGGTCAAAGTAAGTTACAAGACGAATATTGTACCATCGATTCAAAAAGAAGAAGACAAAATTTAAGTCCGTACAACCGATTATTTACCTAATTCTAATAATTCATCGTAATTCGACCACTCATGGTAAAAATGAGTGTAGGTATGTATGTATATTATATAACTGTATGATATGATAATAAAAATCGTCATATACCATGTTTGCGAGTTGCTTCCTTTGCGAAAGATTTTGGTTGCAGCAAAGCCCATGCATAATAAAATACAATATTATATACCTAAGAGTAAAGTACACCGCTGAATAGTGTTCCAGTGTTGGTTTTTAAGGCGTAAAAGAAAGGCCTGTCAACCTTGAAAGTCATATGCGGTACAAATTTAGCCTTCCTAGTTATAAGAAACGCTGCAATACAAGAAATAAAAACAATCACAATAATTGTTGTTAGAATCAGAACGAAATATTTTACACAGTATATGTCTGGTTATCGATTTCACAAACTGTTACAGAACACATTGCTCATGAACTTTCAGAATGCAACCAAGGCCGAAATATCAATATCAGTAGGTAGTTGAAAGGTATGTACAAATAAACAGATACCAAATTATTATCTTAAACCAAGCCTGCATGTGTAGATAACGAAATAGGTATTAAGGATCGGCGGTTGTAAGTTATACACGAAATTCGAAGCACGTGTTTTTTAGCCATGGTTAGAAGAAATTCGTCACTCAAAGACGGTATGGCAATACATATTCAGAAATACTAATAAAAAATTGCCCGCCCTGCATTAAAAACTATGCAAACATTTGAAATGTGTATGCAAGAAGCAGTAATATTAGTTCGATTGAAGAGGAAACGAGCTAAAGAGCTTTTTAAAACAGATACACGGGAACGCATTTTGTTGTGTAAAAAATAGGTACCTACCGAAAATGTCAGAATCTGATGGCTTTTTCATTTTTTATTTTGTAGCTTTTAGGCTGGGTTTGACCGTGATTGTCTATGTAGAAGTATCTTGTGACTTGAATATTCCATGATTATGCCAATTTAAATTGTTAGACCGAATTCCTATTTTAGTTGATATGGTTGTGGTGGGGCCCGGCCATGGAAATGTCAATATTACAAAGTTGTGTTGGAAAGTCGAAAGCTACGTTGATGTGCAATGAGGTTAATATTATATCATCGTTGATATTGGAATCTAAGCGACCTTATTACGTAGTAGCATAGAGTACTATTGGAAATTAGGATTCACCTTCAATGAATCACAAAACATAGGTATAGGTCATAGTAATCTAGTTAACTAATTAATCAATTCGAAAAGAAGTCAAAATATAATTTCCTCAAAAAAACGATTAGTTACCAAATTCACACGAATTTCGACCCGCTCAAGGTAAAAATGAGTGTAGGTATATATATTTATATTATATACGATATCTGTATGATATAATGAAAAAAATCGTCGTATACCTTAAACCATTTTTGCGAGGTGCTTCCTTTGCGAAGGATTTGGGTTGCAGCAAAGCCCATGCTTAATAAATACAAAACAATATACCTAAGAGTAAAGTACACCGCTGAATAGTGTTCCAGTGTTGGTTTTTAAGGCGTAAAAGAAAGGCCTGTCAACTTTGAAAGAAGTTATGTTCAATACAAAACTAGCCGACTCAGTTATGAAAAACGCTGCAATACAAGAAATAAAAATAATCACAATAATTGTTGTTAGAATCAGAACAAAATATTATACACTGTATATGTTTGGTTATTGACTTATACAGAATACAGTACTCATGAACTTTCAGACTGGCATCTAAGCCGAAATATCAATATTCAACAGATAGTTGAGTACAAACAGATACAAAATCATTATTTAAAATCAAACGTTAAAATGAAGGTAATGAAATAGGTATTAACTGGCGGTTGTAAATTATACACGAAATAGGAAGCACTTATTTTTTTTGCCATGGTTAGGATAAATCCATCACTTTAAGACGGTATGGCCATACATATACAGAATATAATAATCTTGTTTAAAATTGCACGCAATCTCCACAAAAAAAAATGTTTATACAAACATTTGAAATGTGTATGCAATAGGTGACCCGAATTATAGATCTTTTTGAAAACTAGTGGTATGACACGGGAACGCCTTTTGTTGTGTAAAAAATTGGTACCGAAAATATCAGAATCAGGCTTATGCATTTTTTTATTTGTATTTTTAGGGTTCCGTAATAAACACGGAACCCTTATAGTTTCGCCATGTCTGTCTGTCTGTCTGTCCGTGGCCTAGCTCAGATGGTTAGTACTAGAAAGCTGTAATTTGGCATGGGTATACATATTGATAACGCCGACAAAGTGATAAACAAAGGTTATGCCGTAGTAGTATAGAGAAATACCAAATTTGGAAATTAGAATTTATCTACAATGTTGTAATTTAAATAATAATCAACAAACAACCGATTACTAACCTAATTATAATAATTCATTGCACATATATTGTTCGACCCAGTCCAGGTAAAAATGAGTGTACGTAGGTATGTGTTTATATTATAAACTATATGTTATAATAAATTAATTCGTCGGAACCATCTAAACTATATTTGCGAGGTGATCCCTTTGAGAAGGATTTGATTGCAGCAAAGCCCATGCATAATAAATACAAAATAAAATACCTAAGTGTAAAGTACACCGCTGAATAGTGTTCCAGAGTTGGTTTTTAAGGCGTAAAAGAAAGGCCTATTAGCCTTGAATGTAGTAATATTCATTACAAATCTAGCCGATTTAAAAGTTACTACAAACGCTGCAATACAAGAAATAAAAACAATCACAATAACAAATAGTTGTTAGAATTAGAACACAATATTATACACTGTATAGGATGTCCGGTTATCGATTTAACAAACTTTTACAGAAATTTCATAATGGAACCAATGCTGAAACATCAATGTCAAGTTGAAACGTACAAACAAACAGATACCAAATTATTATCTAAAATCAAACGTTAATGTGACGGTGATGAAAAAGGTATTATCTATAATTACCGGAGCTGGTTAGTACACGAAATAGGCAGTACTTATTTGATTGCCATTTTTAAAAGAAATTCGTCTCTTTAATACGGTATGACCATAGATATACCTACTTACAAAGTGTTAAAAAAAACCCCTGTCCGACCCGAAAGGGTTACAAAAATTACCAAAAAGTAATAAAAATAATATTATTATTGCAATTTAAAAATGCAAGATTTTTGTTCCAAATATATCCAAATTTTCAGGAGAGGTCGTAAGTTATAACTTATAGACATCCGCTATCCGATGGCCCCAATTGAATAGGATGGGAATAATACTCCTTTTAAAAAAAAGAGGGTATTTTTTTGTTTGTTAATTTTCTCAGTATATACTTTTAGCAGGATACTTAACAACACCCACGGATCGGACAATTTTTTTTTTACATGTTGTAGATGTCTTAGACTGAACTGGAAGACGGAGCATGGTTGACAAGGAAAGGTAAGGCCGAAAAGATGATGTCCTCACGATTTATAAATTTTTGGGGAGAAATTAATTAAAGAAAAAGATGCAAATCATACACAATTATTGACAACTGTTGAATTTAGATACGGGCATGATAACAGAAGAGAAGCGTTAAATAAATAAAGACTACAAAATTGCTTCGGTAGATAGGTACCGACCCTACCCTAGCCTACTGGCGGCACGGCACGGCAAGGGACTTTTATGCGACGAATAGAAATATAACTTAATAGTGTGACAACAAAACTGAAATTTCAATGACGATGCCTAAAGACGTTGCCTAAGCATACCGCGGCATCGTTGCCGTCAGAATACGCTTGCGAGTAGTGATGACGAAGGATCCCCCTGTCGTGTCATGCCGCCAGTTGGCGCAAGCCCTAACAGTTACAGTAACTATGAAAGGCGTAAAGTGCCAAGTTGATACCTATGTGTAAACGATTCCATTGAAGGTGATTTTGTTGTCAATTATGAGTGCAAAGTAAAATGGCCGGTCAACTGAAAAGAATTTTTTATTCGGGTTGTACGTCGCTCCGTAACCAATAAATACTGAAATTATACAAATAAAAACACAATTATTTTACCTTTTGTGGGTAATAGGGTGAAGGTAACAGGTAGTCGCGGGACCTCTAAGATTAAAAAGTGTGTCCACACAACGACTCAACGCTCCTCCCGACAGCAATTACAATATTATTTACCTGTTTAGTCAGCAAGTAAATGAGTGACCTATCGCTTTGTTTATACAGATTAACTAATACAACTTGGTTTTTACTTTTTAGTTCGTTTTTTGGCAGTGCAGTCGTGTTTTTGAATTATTTATTTTCTAAAAATTACTTCAGAATTCACTCAGTAAGTTAAACTCAAACTCAAAGCATTTATTTCAAATAAACCAATTACAGGTACTTTTGAATTGTCAAGGACATTAATAACACATTCACGGATCGGAAAGGGTTTTTTTACATGTTGTAGATATCTTAGACTGAACTGGAAGACGGAGCATGGTTGACAAGGAAAGGTTAGGCCGAGAAAATGATGCCCTCACAATTACTACATTTTTGGGGAGAAATTAACTAAAGAAGAAGATGCATTATGTTGTGTTGTGTGCCTTTTAGTCTGTGCTAAATAAATGTATTTTCTTTCTTTCTTTTTTTCTTTCAAATCACACACAATTATTGAACACTGTTGAATTCAGATATGGGCATGATAACGGTAGATATATACCGAGATATCCATGACTGTTTATAAATTATAATAAAATATCTTATAAATAAAACCGTTATCCTTTGTCTTGTTTCAAAAAGTCGCAATATTATTATCACAACTAACTACGAAAGTCATGGGGAGAGGTCTATGCCCAGAAGTGAGATGATGCTAAGGTCCAGCGCCTACTGGCAGCGCGACAGGGAAAGGGATTTTTATGCGACAAATAGTATGACAACAAAATTGAAATTACAATGATGATGACTAAAGACGGCATGTCTTAGGTCCTAACGATGCCGCGTTGTCCTAAAGCTTAGGACACCGCGGCATCGTTGCCGTCAGAAAGCGGTTGCATGTTCCTGTTCCTTTGTCTTGTTTTAAAAAGTCAAAATATTATTATCACAACCAACTATGAAAGTCATGGGGAGAAGTTTATGCCCAAAAGTGACATGATGACGGCAAGGGAGTTTTTTGCGATGAATAGAAACATAATAGTATGACAACAAAATTGAAATTTCAATGATGATACCTAAAGACGGCGCGGTATGCCTATAAGCATACCGCGGCATCGTTGCCATCAGAATGCGCTTGCATTTAGTGATGACGAAGGATGCCTGCCGTACCATGCCGCCAGTTGGCGTAGGCCCTAACAGTTACAGTAACTATGAAAGGCGTAAAGTGCCAAGTTGATACCTATGTGTAAACGATTCCATTAAAGGTGATTTTGTTGTCAATTATCAGTGCAAAATAAAATGGCCGGTCAACTGAAAAGGATTTTTTATTCGGGTTGTACGGCGCTCCGTAACCAATAAATACTGAAATTATACAAATAAAAACACAATTATTTTACCTTCTGTGGGTAATAGGGTGAAGGTAACAAACAGGTAGTCGCGGGACCTCTAAGATTAAAAAGTGTGTCCACACAACGACTCAACGGTCCTCCCGACAGCAATTACAATATTATTTATCTGTTTAGTCAGCAAGTAAATGAGTGACCTATCGCTTTGTTTATACAGATTAACTAATACAACTTGTTTTTACTTTTTAGTTCCTTTATTTGACAGGGCACTTGTGTTATTTAATTTTTTAAATTATTTATTTTATTTCCTGAAAATTACCTCAAAAGAGTCAGCAAGTTACGTAACAACAGACGATGGGGGGTTTTTTTTACATGTTGTAGATATCTTAGACTGAACTGGAAGACGGAGTATGGTTGACAAGGAAAGGTAAGGTCGAGAAAATGATGTCCTAACGATTACTACATTCTTGGAGAGAAATTAACTTAAAAAGAAAATGCACATCGCACACAATTATTGAACACTGTTGAATTTAGATACGGGCATGATAACGGAAGCGTTAAATTATAAAGACGACTTCTGCGAAGAAATTCGGGACTGAATTGCTTCCGTAGATATATACCGAGATATCCCACATGACTGTATAACAATTATAATAAAATATCGTATAAATAAAACCGTTATATTTTGTCTTGTTTGAAAAAGTCGCAATATTACTATCAAAACTAACTATAAAAGTCATGGGGAGAGGCCTATGCCCAGAAGTGAGCTGATGCTAAGGTCCAGCGTTTACTGGCGGCACGGCAGGGCAAGGGATTTTTATGCGACAAATAGTATGACAACAAAATTGAAATTACAATGATGATGACTAAAGACGGCATGCCTTACGTCCTAACGATGCCGCGGTGTCCTAAGGCTTAGGACACCGCGGCATCGTTGCCGTCAGAATGTGCTTGCATGTTGATGACGAAGGCTCCCCTGCCGTGCCATGCCGCCAGTTGGCGCAAGCCCTAACAGTTATAGTAACTATGAAAGTATGAAAGTATGAAAGGCGTAAAGTGCCAAGTTGATACCCTATTTGTAAGTGATTCCGTTGAAGGTGATTTTGTTTTCAATTATCAGTGCAAAATAAAATGGCCGGTCAGCTAAAAAGGGTTTATTCGGGTTGTACAGCGATCCCAAATTAATAAATGCTGAAATTGTACAAATAAAAACACAATTATTTTATCTTTTGTAGGTCCCGGTAGGTAACTGTTGCTGTCCCTAAAATAGGGTAAATAAATGTTCCTACTAGTTCTTTTTTTTAAGTGCACACTTTTTTATTCATATGGGAATAAATAACTCATTACTAAATATATAAAAATGTAAAGCCATATTTCCACCCATGTATCACGAAATATAAGCTGACATTTTTACGCGCGCTTTTTCTTAAATTTCCAAATAGAATGCACCATAGCCCATGCATAATAAAATATGAAATTCAATACCTAAGAGTAAAGTACTCCGCTGAATAGAGGTACAGAGGCGATATTTAGGACGTAAAAGAAAGGCCTATCAACCCGGAAAGGAGTTCTATAAATTACTTTAGCCGACCGATTACCGACGACATAAGCTGCAATACAATCAACATTTTAATACTGTTTGGTATTACAATCAGAATAAAATATAATATTATACGTCGTTTTTCCCACTTCGCACTGGGTTTTTTGTGACTCTTAACACTGGGAAATAATTAAAAAAATGTATTATATTGCATTTTAACTTTAGATAATAATCTTTTATCTGTTTTAATTAACAACGCAGTTTTCAAATCAATCGTAGAATTAGACTCACCGTTAGCTGCAGCCGCTTCGGCGCCTTCTTCATTTACGTCTATGAACGCCTTTTGGACTGCTTCACTTACAGACAAGTCTGACTCTCCCTTTATCAAATTATCTAATCGAGCTTGGCCAGCTGTGAATAACTTCACAATATTCATCTGAAATAAAGTAATGTTAATAAATTAATCAGGTCATTAAATTGAAGGGGATAAGGTGAGCCCGACGAGCGTCCTAAGCAAAAACGGCGGGCCAATAGTTTCCGCGTTTTATAAGATAGATCATTAAAGTCCAAGTACAAGGTTTTAGCTATATTGGCATCTATGGTCTAGCTTATGGCATTCTATCCAACACTTTAAAGTATTTTTTTTCTCAGATACAGACGGATCCAACAAACAAAAAAAACACTAATTCTATTCGGGCGCTCGACGGGAAGTCAGACACTAAGGGATCTCGCGCACTAGACGGCCACGATCACGACTAGTAGCCGCAGAGACCAGGTAAACTATAGAAACCGATACGAATCGCGCACTTGGTCACAACAGCCAACTAGCCGCAGACCATACAATACCACTAGACGGCCACGACTGGATGGAGTCGTGGCCGTCTAGTGCGCGAGATCCCTAAACGAGACGCTATAGAAGTTTTACCGTTCCATTACACGTCTATATGCGTTAAGAGTCCCTCGCGTGCTAAAGACCCAGAACTCACCTTTTTAAGAACATCGGCAAGGTCAGTTTTAGTTTCAATCTTAAATTTGGGAAGGTCAACTACAACTTCGGTGTTATACATGCTATCAACGGCCTTTGATAGAACTGCTGGGTCCTTTAGTTTCTCGATAAGGGAATTAATGCCGTCGACTTCATTTGGAAGTACGATAAGAAGTGAAGATTGATCTCCTTCATAGGGCAGTTCTAAAAGCTGTAATTTTATTAAAAAAAACAACATTAAACAGGTATTACAAATTAGCGTTGTAAGTATACAGGATGTAAAAAGACCTTTTACGAAGCCGTCATCTACGCATTCTGTTATGGGTGTATGCAACGGTACAGGGATCGCTAGAGTATTTAAAGGTAGGTTATAAAACTTGTCTTCGTAAAAAAACGGCTTCGTTAAGGGTATTCTTACTCATTTATTGTTCGATGTAACAGAAAACAAAAAAATATTTTTATATATAAGGTCCCATTAAAATAGATGGACAAACTTTTAGTTTTAGAAATCATTCAAACCACCAATAAGGACAATGGTAATAAAAAATTAAAAAATGCATTAGATTCTTACAAGAATAATAAATCAGCTAACGAAAATACACCAAAAAATTTTGGTTACCCAATACCATTTATTATTTTAAGTCAAAATGTTTCAGTGTTTTTTTGTACTTGATTATCTTTGGTTAGACATACTCGTACTGAACGCTGTGTTAAAATTTGTCCATCTATTTTAATGGGACCTTATACAGGGTGGCAGGGCCATCGATGCGAAGCCGGCTACCATGGATTCAGTACATGATTCTGAGCCCCCTGCGTTGAAATTTTTCGTCGGTTATTAAAAAAAAAGCAGCTGCTCCATACATTTTGACCGCGTAGGTATTGCACTTTTCTATGAAACAGCAGATTTTTTTTTTAATAACCGACTAAAAATTTCAACGCAGGGGGTTCACAATCATGTACTGACCCCATGGTAACCGGCTTCGCGTCGATGTCCCTGACACCCTGTATAATATGACATCAGAAGTTTACGTTCTGTAGTTTCTGCCTACCTCCATGGGAAGAAGGCGCGAGTTTATGTTTATATATATGTATGTATTATTACTTCAGAAATAAAATCCTAAATGTTTGGTTATTATCACCACAGTGATTTTAACAGTTAATAATAAATATTAAAAAAAAAAAAAAAAAAAAAAAAAAAAAAAAAAATAGTGAATAATTAGGTGTTTTTATTTTATGTATTTTATTTTCTCTTCTACTCTTACACACGTTGTCTACATCTCTTTAACTACTTTCCTATCGCAGGTATGCTGGAAGAGATTTCTTTAGAAATAAGCATCACCTTTGTATGTATTTTTCTGTTCCTTTTTTTCTTGTCTGTTTATATGTGTGTACATAAACCGTTAAATAAATAAATAAATAAATAAATAATAATAAAATTTATTTATTTCTAAAAAGGCTTACAGACTTGGCTCTAGTGGTAGGAGGTAAGAACAGAACGAATAAAATATGGTGCAGAAATTTGTAGACAATAATTGGTGAGCCCTGCCTCATAAACTAGGGTTACCTGTATCTTAAGAGACAGTGTTCAGCTATGGGGTTAATCCGATAAGATTTATACAACTTGTGAATTGTGTCGATCTGTTGAAGCATGTTCTTAAAGATTACATTATTAATGCGTTTACCATTTTAAGTATTTTTTAATCATATTGTATTTCACATTATAGTATAAATTCTAGAAGCATTTGAAAATTATTTACCTTAGCATCGAGCTCCTTACTTTCACCGTACTTGTAGTCATCAGATTTGTGCATGGTAGGTTTTTTTATGGTTTTGTCTTTGCTCACATAGAAATCTTGATCTACGGTCGCACTTACTTCGAACGGCTGCTTCCACTTACCCTGAATTAAAATTAATATTTGTACCAAATGTTTACAACATTCTAATGTTTGCAACATAAACAAAATATTATGACGAAAGTAGGTACTTTTGAAACTAAAAGCGGATATTCACGTAGATTATGTAGAAGAATAAGAATCTTCTGTTTTATAAAAGTAAATCGAGTAACCCACCTTGAAGTAAATGGCGTTGACGAGGACGGCGGCTGTGCTTCCGTCCAGTGAGTCTGATGATACTAAATCTTTGATCTTGTGATTTGTGTTATCTTCAACCTGAAATAATAGTGTTCACAAAATTACAGTACATACATCGTATTTTAAATCTCTAGGAAGATTAATAAGTTGGTATATATAGCATACCTAACTGTGGGTATAATGAGTATATTACAACGGTTTAAGGTGACGATGAGGGAAATAATGCACTTGTATAGACAAAGTTCTCTAGTGATAACATAGAGTTATAGTTAACTACTATTGGTAAGGGACCTAGCATTTCTTTCAAAGACGACTTTAAAAACGTAAATATAAATTTTACCCATGCGTTAATTTCCTGTGCAGCTTCAACATTTTTAGTGAAGTCAACGTTCTTCACGTCCGAGTTGAAGACATCCCTGGACACGGCGGCATATTCGTCGTTCAACACTGCTCCTTCGCGGACATACACTCTGTTTGCTAAACTTAGCTCGACTCCCTTCACAGATCGCATTTGCTTGGTCACGTCAGTGAACACTTCCTTCGTCTGAAAGAAACATTCGATTCTTAAATCTTTTTCCTTTTTGTATATCGTATTTGAGAGTTGCTGTTGAAAAAACCTGTATAAGATTTACAGTACCCGGTTGTTAATATGGCACATCGATTATACAAAATAAGGGTTCCGTAGTAAACAAGGAACCTTTAATAGTTTCGCCATGTCCGTCTGTCTGTCCGTCTGTCTGTCCGCGGCTTAGCTCAGAGACGGTTAGTATTCGAAAGCTGTAATTTGGCATGGGTATACTAATCGCGCCGACAAAGTGGTAAAAAAAAAAAAAAAAAAAAATGGTACCTTCCCTACACGTTAAGTGGGGATGTTGTTTTTTTTTCTCATCTATCCCATGGTATGGGGTATCGTTAGAAAGGTCGTTCAAAAATATTGTGAGTTTGCGAAATATTAAGCTTTTAACTGCAAATTAGTCAAGTATTCCCACCCTGCCAGCTAAATTGGTTGTACTTGGATTTGTGACAAAATTCACAGTAGTAGTATATATTAAGAAATTAAAAGGAAAATATCACAGCTAAGTAGGCTGTACAGGTTAACGAGTAATAATCGACCAACTTAAATTTGCAGTTTGAAAAACATGTTCTCCAATACATTCCGTATGGGAGAACATGTTTTTCAAACTGCAATGTTAAGTTTGTTCTTGGGATAGATTCATCCCAACTACGGAACCCTTCATTGCCCGGTTTTTTTGTATATCAGATTGAACAGTTGCTGTTGGAAAAACCCATATAAGACTCACTGTACCCGTAATATGGCAAATCGAGTTATAGACAAAAATCGGCTTTGTAAAGCGTCTTGAAGTCTTATTTAGACAGTCTGTTTCTGAATATCGTAGTGTCATTATTTACACCCGGGTTTATTATAAAAACAAGTACACTTACCACGTTGTCGTTGGGCAAACCGATGGCCTTAAGGATTTCATCATGAGATTCTCCTACCGAAGCCAAAGATAGTTGAGCTAGTGGAGATAGCACGGAAAATGCGGACAGCACAACATTTTCACCTGGATGGGCCTTCACTACCTCCTGGAGAATGAAAACAATTTCAGTATTAGGTATCTGTTTAACAGTTTCATAATGAGAATAGATAGAATAGATGAAATGGTTTCTTGTTATCAAGTTACGAGATTTTCTGTTACATTTAGATACTAAGACATAATTATTAAACCTACCGGGCTATACCTACTTATTTATTGATTGCGATGCGTTTCAAATTGGAAAAGCAAGTCCAATAAAGGAAAACATAAATCTGTATTGCATGCTCGGTTGATTGCGTCACGGTCTTTGTTTCCGTGTGACGATGTGTTCAAGGACTAGTTTATAATCTTGATAAGATGATTGGCAATATTAGGTTCGGTCGGAAACTTTCAACTTCTTAGATATATACGAGTATTGTGAAATTACAAGATGTTTAATTCAAAGTTATCTCACGAGTTCACGACCCTCATTTTTTATGTCTGTAGTTCTCTTCGTTAGGGGTTATCTGTAAGACTAATTATAAGTTTAAAAACATTTCTTCGATAACTAGCCTTGACTTTGGATTGAAGTGTATTTGTTATGAGGTTGTGACAAGTGTGTTGATTTTGTGACTAAAATCTAAGTACAATGGGTAAGGTCACGGTGAAGCTGCTTGTAGTTTTTCTATTCAAGGCTTTATCGCGACTTTGTACATACTCAATACCATACCGATAACGAAGCCGACTCTAATTTCAATTATAATTTAGTTATTATTCGATTATTATGACTCAATTGCAGTTTACCTCAACACTATAATTGCATTCAATTTTTGTTTTTTATTACGTTGGAGTACCGTGGGAGTCTGTTGAACTGTGGTCATATAAACGTTTATCTTTTTTTTTGTTATTTCTGCGTTCGCTACTGAAGACAATTAGATCTTTAATGACACCCTAAATATGGTAAAGCCTGCTGCTAATACCACCTCCTCTGTTCATAAATTGAAAGCAATTTGTAAGTGTTCAAAGTATTGAACTTACAAAAATATACCAAAGAATATTTAATAGCAATAGCAATTATTAAATATTGTTTGACTGCGTAATTGGTTTTAGGTTATCACATATCTTGTAGAAGTTTCCATTTTTGTTGATTTTATAGGTACATATAATTAATTTAAAACGTGCTTCTAATTATAGAGTACGTTATGGTATGACGTAATGTTATTATGGTGGTCTGTTTACTTACTTGGAACATGTTAGCGGTAAACACTTCATTACTTTTTTTCAGAAGTTCTGCGTTAGAGTCTTCCGACATTGCTGTTGCGGCAAGGGCCAATACTGAAACATTACAAAATATTATAAGTAAATTTATGTACCTTTATGAAATGCTTTTTAATGAATGTTTTTAATACTGCCATCTGATGTGTTTTTTATTTCTTTAGTTGGTGAATTTGTTTTAGTAATAGCTTTTTCTCAGGCCTTCACTCGCGTGGGTGTCGGAAGTTAACCTACGGAAATGCAATACCGGGTTATAAGTCCTATGTCCTAAACTATCATGGTCATGGTCTACCTGGGTGCCTAATTTCATCGAAATCGGTTCAGCCGTTAAGTCGTGAAAAGGTTACAGATAGACAGACAGACAAAGTTACTGTTACTTTCATATTTTATATAAAATGAGTATGGATAATCTTTTAAAAATAATAATAATTTCGCGTGGACTCTAAGTTGAATCTTGTAAAGTTTTCCTTTAAAGATCCCTAATGTGTTTTGCGAGTTTTTATACAATATTACCAGAACTAGTTTTTACAACACACTTCAATATTTTTTGTATAAATTAAAGGCGAACAGAATAGGTATTTATTATAAGGCTTAAGTTTTTATTACTAATACAAACGCATTGAATTGTACTAAAACAATCACAGACTTTCCCGATATAAAAACCAGTTTTGAAGTAAAGTGATAATTAGGTATAAAGTTTATCTATATCTATTATCATAGTTTCTACATAGATCTGTAAACAGTTATAACAGCCTATTGTCGAACATTCAAGATACCTATGTTAAAATATTATTCAAACAGAATGCATAACATAAACAATAAGCCATAGGGAAAACCGGTTGTAAACTTGAATGTTTCTGCTATTTGATGTCAGGGAATCCCAGTCAACCTTTACTGGCCAAGAAATCAAGTTCCCCGATAATAATAAAACTAAATGACATCATTAAGTATTTATCTACTTAACAAATTATCAATGTCATTTTAAAGTAAATGAAATGTTATTATTTATTCTGCAAATACGGTATCGGAATCACTTTTACATGTCATGTTAAAAAATATTTAAAATAAGCTAGATGTGGTCGGCGTTTGCTATCTACTACTGCGATTATTCTGAGAAGAAAGGCCGAAACAAACCAGAGGTCGCAATATCTATTATAGTCCAGACATAATCTTGGTCAGGCCATATGAGGACCATGTCTAAAATGGTCTTTCGAGGATGGAACCACAAATATTTGGGTGGACCTGTCCAGCCAGTGCAAGCATTTGTCTGTAATCGTGGATCTCAACTCAGGACTTAAGGCGCTCAATGGCCGAAATCGTATTCACAATGTAAAAGTACACAAAATAGTTCAAGATGATGAATATGATGATGTCTTTTAATAATATTGATGTTTGCGTCCTATCCAGTTCCATATCATGTTCATTAATTGTAAGTCAGACAGGAAAAAAATCTCAGATAATAATTCTCTTATTTCAAAGGGCAAAGGTTATGAATTATGAGATAACTTTGATAGACTTGAAGGTAATTATTATCATAAACAAAGGCGTGATTATACATTGGAAACTGTTTTGCTTAATCAGAATGTTTCAAATAAGACAAAAGTTATAAAAAAAAATGTACTTAGGTGCAAAACTAAATTCGTATATTGTCCATTAATGAACCTCTAATTGATTCTCTTATCTTCGGAGGGATGTTATAATGAGTTTTAAGCAGTGTGTTATGTTTATAAATATCATATTTATTAAAGACTTACCGCATATAAAGAGCTTCATGTTTGCGACTGCGTCTCTCGGACGCTGGATCAACACTAACCGGTTCACTACGCGATGCTCTTTTAAATAATACAATTTGTTGACTTTAGTCACGATGTGGTCACTACGTAATGCCACCTAGCTAGATTCAATACTTATAGTGGGTATTCTCAAAATACATCAACAGTTCGCTGAATTCTTTAGATTATGTGTGCTTGCTACTAATGATTAGAAGGTAATACCAGTAAAACGTTCCAAAATTGGTGACGTTTGCGATACTGATTACAAGGAAAATAACAATACACAAAATGTATTGTTGTTTTCCTTGAAATCGGTTAAATCTTGCCAAATGATCAGAAAAATTAACTTATGTCAAGATGCATATATAGAATTTGGTTTATTGCACATCGCAAAGGAAATACAAATAAATGAAGATGGACGGACAATCAGATGATAACAAATTATTGTTGTAAAAAAAAAACAACTGCCTTGCCAAAAAACGAACTAACTGTATTAGTTAATCTGTATATACAAAGCGATAGGTCACTCATTTACTTGCTGACTAAACAGATAAATAAAATTGTCATTGCTGTCGGAGGACCGTTGTGTCGTTGTGTGGAACACTTTTTAATCTAAGAGGTTGAATTTGTGTCCGGTTGATGCCAATAGGCTTGCTCCTTTTCACATGGGAATTAATTATAACTGACGAAATGAACACCTCATTTCGTCAGTTTTTGGTGTTAAGGTTCCGTACCTCAAAAGGAAAAAACCGGCCAAGTGCGTGTCGGACCACGCACAATGAAGGGTTCCGTAGTTGGGATGAATTTATCCCAAAACAAACTTAACTTTGTAGTGTTCTCCCATACATCTATACGAGTATACGTCACAGTCAATTCTCCAACTGCAAATGTAAGTTTGTAATCACAATAGATATTTTTTTTATGTGATAAAACTACAAATTAACGATTTTTGAACTTTTCTTTTACTTGTGCTGTGAGACCTTGCTTCCTGCCAAATTTCATGCTTCTAGGTCAACGGGAAGTACCCTGCAGGTTTTGATTTTGCGAGTATCTTAATATGTCGGTTAAATGGCCGTATTTTTTTATTGCGTTGACTTAGAAGCTTGATTTTTTTAGATCTTCAAGGGACTACAGACTTACGTATTTGATATTAAGAACGTTTATTCTGAAAGTGGGCAACGTCGCAAATAGATGTCATATATTTCGCTGTTTTCATTAATTTGGCAATATTACTGTATGGAAATAAGAAATGTGGTATTTAGCGCTAGTTAGCTACTAGCGCTAAATTTCAACTTGATACCTCCACGCGTTTCTGAGAAAAATGGTCTTGACAGACAGACAGACGAACAACGAAGTGCTATAAGGGTTCTGTTTTTCTTGTTGAGGGACGGAGCCCTAAAAATTAGTATTTACAGAATAACAATAATTAAAATCATCAATTTAACTCACTAACATCAAATTGCTCTATTGAATAGAATGACTATTCCATGAAATCTTGACATTTGAAGCCATTTCTAGCTTAGAGAGTTTTATTGATGGTTCTAATGATCATAATTCTGTAAATACATATTTGTTACAGTCGCGAATCATATTTTGATCAACATACAACCTTACACTGACCAGCAAATTGCAAAAAAATTTAGGAAATTTGAACTTCGCGGACTATCATAGCTCATGCCAGATATTATTTCACAACTTCATATTTATATATTTAAAAGTACCTACATAACGCCGCACCGGTGTTTTTTCTCTTATATTAAAATTGATTTGATGCGGGAAAGAACACAAGCGCGGGCGCGGCGTCACGTCGTCGGTACTTTGGTCATATTATATACCTACCTATAGGTACTAAAGTTCAGGTATCGTGATAAATAATGATGTAAATATGTACAATATAACAATGTAAACGAAGGCCTCTTCGCCTTCATTATTGTATTGTTAGTTACGATAATTATTTTAATTTACTTTTTTATTTTATTTTAATTTACAAATTTCCTTGACATAATACTTTTATTATTTGACATTGTATACTTACAATATTCTATATATTTTTTGAATTTTGATTTGTTACAGCTGTAGTGTCAACCATTGTCATTTGGTTTAAATATGTTTTTATTATTTTATTTATCTTTTATATAGATTATTTTCTTTAAAATTTCGTGCATGTGAGAACGTTGTAGACATAACAGACTGTAGATCTGTGGACCATTTTATATTTTGCTAAGTACCTGGTACTTGTTGAAAGACCTACACTGTCTTCCCATACCTATTAACACTGTTATTTGAAAACATTGAAAATCCCATTATTTTTAAAAGAGTAACCGTGGAGTTTCTTGCCTGCTCTTCTCTATAGGAAACGACCAATTGGAACAGTGCACCTAGCTTCTGACGTTTCATAAGTGCCCTTGTAGGTTTATGTAAAATAAAATATTTTGAATTTTGAATTGAATTTTGAGTTGTGTCAAAAATTTTAAAATTAATAAAGAGAAAATATTTGTATTTTTTGTGTAATGAATAAATTAAAAAACGACAAAAAATAATAGTTTTGTGAACTTGTCGACACAATTCCATTTGTGTATACCTCGAAAATTGGGTACTCAAAACTAACAGAAAGATTTTATTTATTGATTGATTTTATTGATTGATTTATTGTATTCTGCCACAATATACCTACCATAAAATTGTGGTTTTTCCATTCAACTACCTATGAAATCATGCAGCTATAACTAACTATTGCTGGAAAATCAATTTGGTAAGTAGTATATTTCCAATTATTTTGAACATTCGTATGTATTTATGAACAAGTAGCTACTTAGTCTGTAATGATTTTTCAGAATTTATTGGCAATATTGTGTGTTATTTATGGTCTAAGATCTGCCGAGGAACGACCTTCACCCATCTGTTTAATGAATGAAAAGTATTTTATATCAAATTTAGTAGGTATGTTGAACAATATATCGCGAGTGGGTTGGCTAAAAAATTCCTGGCCAGACTCATCATCATCAGTCGAAAGACGTCCACTGCTGGACATAGGCCTCCCCCAAGAACCGCCACTTCGATCGATACTGTGCTTCCTGCATCCAGCGGATTCATACGGCATTCACAAGGCCATCGGTCCATCTTGTGGGAGGCCTTCTAACGTTACATCGTCCGGTACGCGGTTGCCACTCCAGAACCTTTCGGCTCCATCGGCCATCTGTTCTGCAAGCAATGTGCCCTGCCTATTGCCACTTAAGTTTGGCAATTCTTCGGGCTATGTCGGTTACCTTGGTTCTCCTGCGGGTCTCTTCATTTCTGATTCGATCTCTCCATTGCCCTTTGGGTGACTTTTAGCCTTCTGATAAGGCCCACTGTAAGCGACCACGTTTCAGTGCCACTGGCAACACGCATGGGTCAAAAACTTTCGTCTGACTCTGCGGTGTGTGGGACGAGAAGATATTGCGTAGCTTCCCAAACGCTGCACAGCCGAGTCGGATTCTACGATTGACCTCTTTCTCGAAGTTGGATCTACCTAGCTGGACAGTTTGTCCTAGGTAATCGTCCACAACTTCGAGCGTACCGTCTCCGATCTACATGAGATTGGGTGTTAGATGGGCATGTATGTGTTTCCTGGCCAGACTATGATTAATAAAAAAATTCACTCATTCGTTTAACGAAAAATTCCTCTTAAAAAGCATCCATCGAAATATCCACATACGGCTATTGGGCGCCAAGAACATTCCTGAACTTTGGTGGCCAAGTAGTCACCAATTTAGGTCATTAACTCTGAAGTAAAGTTCTTTCAATTGGTGTATATCTTGCAATGGTTAAAAAAAGCCATTATTGAACTTTTAATTAATCACAGTTTGGCCAGCATTTTCTTAGCCAACCCCTCTCGATATATTTTCTAACATACTAAATTTGATTTAAAATACTTATCATCCATTAAATGATACAGATGGGTGTAGGTCGTTCGTCTGCGGATCCTCTGCTATTATGTGTACGTACTATATATCGTTGCAATAAGGAAGAACGTAATAAGGTAGCAACGTTCGTAATTACAGGGTCAAATTAAAATCGCTGGCGAAACTTCACAGAGTTTATGGTTACCTATCGATTTCAAGGACGATAAAAACAAACTACGCTTATAATTTCTAGTAACTTCAGTTGATTGCGGGGTCAACGGCCACTGGTAGTGTAGTTATTCTTTAAATTATGAGTACAAGTATTTTTTTTTTGTCGTCATTATTTTAGATATCCATCACGTCTGTGATGTTTCGCCAGGTAATTTAATCTGACGGTATATTGCGAGCACAGATGCTTAGATAAAATAAATTACAAATGCTCCTCATGTCTATGATTATAATGTCTACGAATATTCAGTGATATCGACTGAATTAAAATCTAATAAGCCAATTCAAGTCACGAGTTCACTTCACACCAACGCGTCTTTAGACAGATGCTAATCATTGAAACACTTCTAATCCGACCGCATCTTGTAGGTATCCAGTAACTTGTAAGATATTTGCAAAATGATCAAAGTTTCCAAATTTTCCACATTGAATCACAACACTCTGGGCAATTAAAGAGATAATACTAAAGAAAGTTGCAATCTTAGTAATAATTAAATACTCGATTGTGTATTTATTTGCACTCCAGCGGAGATTACAGTCATTACTTTGAGTACCAAAAACAGACGATTCGATCGTAACATCGTTAGCTTTTCAAGACATATCTTTTTTAAATCTTAATATGGGTTAGCATCTGTCTCCTATGGGGTACACTTCTACCTTGTTGGTATTCAGAGCACGTAACGCGTTTTAGTCTCATCTTTATAGTTCCAACGTGATTGGTCTCACGGTTTCGTGACGTTTCTCCACAACAAATGTCGGATTCGTCTTTGGATTTCTATGAAAACTATTCATAGGTTTCCCCAAGACATTTTATTTCCCTTCACTGAGGAATAATGTTTTGCAAACAACGTCATTTAGTTTTTTTATGACGAAGAATGAACTATTGATGAAATAGGTAACCTACCTACTTGTGTCAAAAGTGTTTTACATAAAACGTTAGCGGTTGGTGATAAAAGAGATGAAGGTAACTATTTATGGTTTGTATGTAGGTACTTTAGAATATGAACAAAAAGAGTCACGAGTAAAAATCAATAATCATTTAAACTATCTATTTTCTTAGGAAACTCAGGATAACGATCAATATTCATCTTTACCTAAGATTGCTTCATTAGGTTTCAATTTCAAGGAAGACAAATTGCACAATAGCCTCCAGCGTTCAGGTAAAAGTGAATTTTGCGAGCACATGTTTTACGTCATTCTGATAGGATTTTAACGCAAGAAATCGGAAAAACAAGTGATGGGAAAGTGCTTACCGAGGTCTGAAATTGGAAACGCGTTCGTCAGAGTCCGGAAATTGTTGGTTCGTCGACGGCGATGGCTGTAGGGCTGTAGCTGACGGGTCACGTGAGCTCATTATCCTGTCACGTGGCGAGCTCCAATTGCCTCCCGCAAGATGTCTCGCCGCGCCGCTGTGTCGCTGTGTCGCTTCTACAATGCAATGATATTATAAAGACGTGGAGAACGAAACGTACTCCGAATTCCTTCGTTTCTCTAAGGGGCTGGGATCGTTGCGAGAGTTTTCGTTGAAATACAATCGCGATACGAGAGACGGTTTGATTAGAGTGTTTCAATGATTAGCATCTGTCTAAGCTTGCATTGGTATGAAGCGAACTCGTGACTTGAATCGGCTTATTAGATTTGAATACAGTCAATATCGGTAAATATTCGATTCGTAACGTAGACAATATTATAATCATAGACATGAAGAGCATTTGTAATTGGTTTTATCTAGGCATCCGTACTCAGAATGTTGAAAATGCCTCAGGCATTAAGACCGCCTTTGTGCAGTTTTTTTTTTCTTGTACATAAAGTTTTAATAAATTAATAAAATTATCGTGCGAAAAATCACGGACGTGCTTACCGATATCTAAAGAGAAAAAAAAAATGATTTTCTACATCATAATACTAGTAACCACACTACTAGCGCTAATTGTTGACTAGTAAAAGTGAAAATCGTATTCATCATTCACATCATTTCAGCCGAAAGACGTCCACTGCTGGACATAGGCTTCCCCCAAATGGGGGGGTTTGCCATAATCGCCACGCTTGGCAGGCGGGTTGGCGATCGCAGTATGGTGTTAAAATGCGTAGAGAACGCTGCTGCCCATTCTCTAGTGAGTCCCTTAGTCGCCTTTTACGACACCCACGGGAAGAAATGGGATGGTACTATTCTTTACGTTCAGCGCCACACGGAACCGGCAAAATCGTATTGCCATGATCCAAAAGTTCTATTTGCTGTGATACCTACTTGCTTAAATAATGGCATGGCGCACACTATGACAACGTATTTTTTTATTTTTCATGATTTGCAGACTCAAATAAATATGAGAAAAAACACTACCCAGTTAGGTAAATAAGTAGGGCTGTTCATACTTTTATGTACTTAAGAAAAAAAAACCTTATATTAGGTACCCATTAAGCTAGAAATCGATATTTATTTATACATCGTATTACAAAATCGTAACTAAGTCAAAATTGTATATTTGAAAAAAAGTTATTGCTACGTCGTAAGTCTGGTCTGAATTGATTCGAATGCCGAAAATATAGTTTTTAGACTTTTTATCTGTTTGTCTGAATGTAAGTTCCAGCATCACGCAAATGCGGACGGTGAGCAATGGGTAGCTCGCCGTCCGATAGGGACCAGCTATGCTATTCTGTAACTATCTCACCGTGAAAACTTAGGTGAAGTGAGCGTGGAGTGAGCTGTCATTCCACAGGGATTGACACTATTGACAGCTCACTTCACCCAAGTTTTCACGGTGAGATGTTTACAGAATAACATGGCAGGCCCGGGTCGACGGCGTGTTGTGTTCCACGCGCGCCTCAAAGAGATGTTAGCACCAACTGACGGGGTCCGGAAGGGCCAATGCCTGCCGGGGTTGCCAGTTTGTCGGAAAGGGATATCGCGACCCCGGCACACAGGCAATGGAAGGAACACGGGTGGGTTTTAGTCAGTAAAAGTCTGACACGCCCTCCCGCTCCACCCAGAGCGGGAGAAGTTATTTGATAACTTCCCACCCTAAATAAAAAAAAAAAAAAAAAGCATCACGCAAATACTACCGGATAGATTTCGTTAAAATGTTGCATTTGATATTTATAGTCTGGCCAATTTATAGAATGGTCACGCTGGGGATGAGCAATGTTGCTTTATGTTCGTATTTTGCTATAGTTTACAGCAAATTGTTAAAAGACAAGCCAAAAGGTTAGAATATTGGAGATAGATACAGATTTAACCTTTTAAATGATTATTATAGCGTTATGGAGCTAACGGCTATTTTAGTTAACATTCAATAAAGCAAATAGCTCAGTGGTTCGGCGATTGTTTTGCAAACCTAAGTTCGGCCCTCATTTTAACAGTTGATATATTTCGTGTTCCTTTTTCTTAAATTTGTTATACTAATAAGGTTAAGGTTAAGGTTAAGGTGGTGGTGGTGGTGGTGGTTAAGGTTTATTAGTTTATTTATATTAAATTTTTCACACTCAAAAAAATACAAAGGCGGAGTTAATGCCTTAGGCATTCTCAACCAGTCAACCAAGGGTGGTGAAGAGATTAGATGGCAGGTGCTCTATTTGAAAGGAACAAAGAAAAAACATATTAAAAAATATATTCTAATGCATTATAACTAGAATAGATACAACGATACATAAAAAGGTTACAAACTATACCCATACATAAATACAAATTTATTTTAGTAGTTAGTTCTATTATAGATGCTATTAAAACATCTGGTCTCGATCGAAGCCAACAGAACCTCTGTTACCTTTCTTTGAAAATACCGATATTTGTCCAGCTAGTACATTACGTGATTAAATTAACTATACTCAGAGCATTAGGAGAAATAATACTCACTTAATACTTTCATTGTATAAGCCCACAAACAGTTTCTGCCTCTACCATCACCATCTCTATTATCTAGTTTCAAAAATTTTGGTAAATATACCTTCTTCTCTCTATATACATACCCTTCTTATCTCTATACATAGTATTAGACATGCCTCGACATCCACTACTAACGCTAAGGGAGTGTTATTAAATGTAATAAGGCAAACAGCAGGCTGGAAAAAATTGCTCTTCCACCTTTCGCTAGATTTTATAATAGGTTAATTCAAACGGATTTGCTCATGCTGTGCTTAATGCTGAACAAAACATTTGATTATGTATACTTGCCTTAAAAAGTATAAAACTAAATTAGACAAGAAGTTCAATATTATGATGAATAATTTGATTGTTTATCTATTATGGTAATTTGATTAAAACTTGTTTATAAGTTGGACAATAAGTCCAATACTAAGATGAATGAGACTGTTTATCTATTATTGCCAATTTATTATGTCATTAGCGTCTAAAAAGTAAAAATAATAAATAATATTTATTTATAATTTCATCTTTGGAATCTCAATTTTCCTCATAAACTCACATTTGCATTGTAAATGTTATATCGAGAACGAAGCCTGAAGTGATCAAATGAACTTACGTGTTGTGAAGTTCGATCATTATACGAAGGGCTTCGTTCGAAAATATAAGGAACCCTCCCTATACTACCCCAAAAAAAAATGAGATTCTTTCCTTACTCTAAAATATAGAGGAATAGTTACACTTCTGCGTTTAGTTCACAACGTACACAGAAAAAACATGAAGTTATTTTATTCAAATTCAAAAGTTATTTATTCAAACTAGGTTGAGAATCAGCACTTTTCGAACGTCAAAATTACATAAGGCCAGAGATAACCATAGATGACAGAAGCAACCTATACTCGTCTGTCATCTGTGGTTATAATAAAAATAAATGTCTATGGTTAGGTGACTGTTAATGAGAAATCCCGTGTGCATACTATCTACTGTTACATTATTTTAGTGATAGCTGTTCGTCAGGAATAATGTAAGAATGCAACAGTCAGTGTATCAGCGTTGTGCCATTAAGTAGTATATGCAAGAACGTAGGCGTTAATTAATTCACTCGTACACTAAGTGGAAAAAGTACGTATTATTGAAGCTAACTCAAGAACTACCCAAGCGAAGTCTATAAAATGTATATGAGATCACCGCACAAGCTTCCTCTACCAAATGAAAAGAGAGTTTTCAAAATCGGTCCACAATTGTCGAAAATCAAACACAAAAATGAACACATAAAAATATCTGAGGCCTGAACAGCCTCCTCCTTTTTTAAGAAATCGGTTAAAAAGGTTTTCAAGATCGGGAGTCAATTTTGAAACTCCATCGAATTCTCATTAAGTGGCGAGTTTCAAAGTTCAGGAGAGTTATATTTTGATTCAAATTAAGAGGGATTACTCGTTTCACTTGTTTCAGGAAGATGATTAAGATGACGTCAAGTGATAAATAAGGTCAAGTACTCGTAAGTAAATTGGTAATAACTAAACTTTTTTCTCCGAATGGTTTTTTTTTTAACCATCGGGTGATATAAATAATAGGCAATATATAGTACCTCAATGATATTAAAGAAATGTTGGAATTTTCTGAATAATTTATAAATATTTTTAAAATAATTCATTTTCCGACGCGTATTTTAAGTTCACTGGAATATCTAGTTAATTATGTTATATGGTTTATTATTTATCTATGATATTTGTAATCTTGACTTGTAAATAAACTGGTAATCATTTAGAAAACACACTCGAGAGTGTTTTTTTATTAATCGAGTTTTGTAGGAGCTTAATAATTAAACAAAACGTTGCGAGACGAACATTTAATATTGTTCGGCTATTAAGAGTCTATAATACCTCAAGTTGCTTAGCATAATCCTTCGTTATATCGAAAATACTGCAGCATTTATTTTGAAATAAATATCTGGTAAAGGTGTGGATTAATGTTAAGTACTATGTTTGACGAAAACACGATTCCATAAAATTTTCTCGATTGAAATCCAAAATTACCTCCAAACCGAACAATAAACCACTGGTATTCAAAAAATACTTCAAAATTAGATCATGAAACTTTGCATAATAACTGAACTAACTTAAAGCAGATACTTCGTTTTTTTTAATGACTTCTTTTTGTCGTAAAAATAAATTACTTAAACTATTGGCGCCTCGGAAACTGCTCCCCGTCTCTCAGTCTCGCTCTCACTCAGTCCGCGAGCGATATCGTGCGAACGAGATAAGGAGTGAATTTGAGCAGAGGTTTTATGGACTCTTAATAATATTAATTAAAAGGTTTACATATTTAGGTTATATATAACATTTTAAGGTATTATAAAGGGTTTAAGCAAAGATCAAAGTACGTTTTCGTAAAAGACTAATTGAAAGGGATGTTGGTTGCAATTTGATCTCAAGGAAGGAAAGTACGTGAACAGGATCTAACAAAGTGTGTAATTAAAACCAAGACTCCAAACAATAGCTAAGACAATTGAGCGAAGACCTATAGACGACGCCGATCTTGAGTTTCGACTCGCTGGTAGAATTAATTACGTAAGTACATATTTCGCTTTTATATAATTTTATTCTGAAAAATTGTGTGCAAGGAAATCATTAAGATAGGGAATTAAATCGTTCTAATTAATTATTATTTTTACATTTATAAATATTTATAATTAGTAATTTCACTAAGGTTCTAGGCTAAGTACGGTTTATTTCATCATTCGCCTAGCCTTTTTCCCAACTATGTTGGAACCGGCTTCTAGTCTAACCGGATGCAGTAATTGAAGTACGGTTTAGTTAAAAAGTTAAAAAACATTCAGTTACGTTTACAAAATCTATATTTTATAATCGCACAGAGTAACCTAGTTTAGCTTCAAAAATGTTTCTTCATCGATTATTAAGTCGTATCTAGTTAATTAACAGAGTTTGAAATTTAATTAAACCTTTTGTTTTATAAATAAGATAAGCCGAAGAAGTTTTGGCAGACTGACCTTTGCCAGGCAGTTCGCTATTGTACCATAAGTATCTGCGTCAGAGCCTTTGGACTTACAAGTAGATTATGAAATTTCAATACTTGGCGAGTTCCTTATAGCTGTGTAATACTAACTTTCCTTCTCTTTGATTGAAAGGGCCCTTTTTAGCCATTTTGTACTTAAGAACATTGTAAAACTTGAATATATTTTTTACACCTATGAAGATGATTAAAAATCTACTTTAAGTAGGTACTTACCAAAACAATAATCATAATGTAGGCAATTATATACTCAGCCTCAGCATATTATATAATGTTCCCACTGCTGGGACACAGGCCTCCTGTCGGTGAGAGTAAGTGGGCCATAATCCACAAAGCCGGCCCAGTGCAGGTTGGTAGATGTCACATGTCTTCGTATGTTTGGTTCTAGGACATGCCGGTTTCCTCACGATGTTTTCCTTTACCGTTTTGAGAGCAGGCAATTAACCTACTCTAATTAGCTTACAAACACTGTGTCACTACAAGAACTTCCTCGTATCGTCAACTCAAATAAACCTTAATCCCCTAATCTTGACATGCTCAACCTCGTTAACAACAAAACAGACTCAGACTCAGCTGCCAGCACTAAACATTCCATAAAATCAAGCAGTGCGGATAAATTCTGTACTAGACATCTTGCCAGACTAGCAAGTCGAAAACAGTATTCGCATATATCTAAGTCGCAATTAATCTATCACAGTGAATGGTGAGTGAGAACTGGCTGAATAGTTCTGTCGCTGCCATCAGTTCGAAGTACTCAGTTGGGCAAACCAGCGGGCAATAACATGGCTCCGTCACTTGCATGTGCCCTCGTAACTGTCATAGATTTTATAGAGCATAGAGTTGGAAATAGGTATTAAAGTGAACGAGTCGAATTATTTGAAAAATGAACACAAATATAAATAAAAGATAACAACTAGGTAAGCTAAGAACCCCTGTGTTAGGTTTAGTTGCACTTTTACTCATAATGAAATGAAATGAAATTGTTTATTCTGTAAATAGGATATCGGAATCACTTTTACACGTCATATAAAAAAATATTAAAAATAAGCTAGGTGAGGTCGGTGTTTCCTATCTGACTACTCTGAGAAGAAAGGCCGAAACAAACTCAGAGGTCGTAGTCTCTTTTAAAGTCCAGACATAATCTTGGTCAAGTCATATGAGGACCATGTGGATTAGTGTCTGAAATGGTCTTTTGAGGAAAGAACCACACAGATTTGAGTGGACCTGTCCAGTCAGTGCAAGCATTTGTCAGTAATCGTGGAGCTCAACTCAAAACTGAAGGAGCTCAACTCGACGAACAATACCATAGAAAGCATATTTAACACATGCACATTACATAAAATTAGCTACACAATTATGTGTTTTAATTCAGGTCAATATCGCTTCAGCTCACTTCCACTACATGGGTTGTTTCTTGAACCCCTCGGGATATCCGTAAGTAGGTATGGGCGTTATTTCACGTCACTAGTTACAATAACTGGCTACGGGTCATGTAGCCGAATAGCTAGTTTCGAGTCAAACTGTAAACACGTTATTTTGTAAGCAGTTATATTTTCCATGCAGTCAGTCCTAAGCCTGAATAAAGTATGAAGGGTAGTAATACGTTAATGATGCAATTGCATAAGTAGCTACAAAAACTTATTCGTTCCAAAACCTTAAAAAAAAAAACGAAAATATAAATGATTACCTACGTAATATGTTACTTATCACAAATAAGTAACGTATTACGTAGGTAATCATTTATATTTACGTGTCGCAAATAACTGTAACACTTCGATAAAATCACGTAACGACCCACCCCGATCTGTAAGAATAGTACGTATATTAAATAAATGATACCTAATCACATGGCAAGCGGTTTTTAATATTTCTTAATTATAAATCCATTGTTTTTGCATAGCGTTGTCTATTATCGCTTTCCGAAATTTCGGCAACGATTAGGCCGGTCTCTAGAACGAAAATGGAACAAAAACGACAGGTGACGCGAAGGTGATGGTGGAAGCGAGACAAAACACTGAATATTCTTGTGTTAATGATAATGGTGTTTTATACACGCACGGTGATGCCTGCGGATATTTTTTTTTTTAATAACACGTACATAAAAAAAAGATTTCAAACTCGAGAGTTTATTATCATTTTAGGGTTCCGTAGCCAAATGGCAAAAAACGGAACCCTTATGGATTGGTCATGTCTGTCTGTCTGTCCGTCCGTATGTCACAGTCACTTTTTCCGAAACTATAAGAACTATGCTGTGGAAACTTGGTAAGTAGATGTATTCTGTTAACCGCATTAAGATTTTCACACAAAATAGAAAAAAAAACCTTTTTTTTCCATCAAACCCATAAGTGTGGGGAATCTATGGATAGGTCTTCAACAATGGTATTGAGGTTTCTAATTATAATTTTTTTCTAAACTGAATAGTTTGCGCGAGAGACACTTCCAAAGTGATAAAATGGGGCCCCTGTAACTTCTAAAATAAGAGAATGATAAAAATAAAAAAATAAAATATGATATACATTACTAAGTATGTAAACTTCCACCGAAAATTGTTTTGAACGAGATCTAGTAAGTAGTTTTTTTTTAATACGTCATAAATCGTAAACCTCGATCAAAGTTACAACTACAAGCACTTGTATATTATGTTACTTGCTGCTACGGAACCCTTCATGGGCGAGTCCGACTCGCACTTGGCCGATTTTTTAAGTACGCGTTTCAGTGACAAATACAGTTATTTTTCTTTTTCTTTCTTCTATCTAATTGTCAAGCGCGTGTAAACTACAATGATTTATTGAATCAATTATCAACAGCCTTGCTTGCATGCTTGTAAAGTCAAGCTGCGTTAATTTTGACGCGTCGATCATTTTCGTTTTAGAAACTAGGCGTTAGGGCTAGCACGCACTGCGGTGTGGTGGGAAATGGTACGTTATTTCTGCCGTACGCTACCTATAACAAACGGACATTACACGGACATTTAGGACTAAGTATTGTATTTATTCATTTTATTTTTGTCTTATTTTGTTATTTCACTATATGCTGCACCGGTTGCCGTCATCACGTCAAAGCGCCGGCTGTCGCTGAAAACCAGCGTTGGGGCTCTGTCTCGCATTGAAAACCAGCGTTGGGGCTCTGTCTCGCATAGGGTCGCAGCATTATGCTGAGCGATGGCCGTTTTGCGTGGATGTGACGCATATTTTCCCCGAAATTGTTTATTTTCGTGTTTTGTCCTTTCTTTGCGTCATGTGTACCGCAAATAAACGTATTTTCTTTCTTCTTTTCTTCTAAACGCAGTCACGACAGTCAGTTTTGGGCGCATCCTTTGACGGCCTTAAGGCCTATTAAGGTCTACTTTTTCGTAAGATAAAGGTTCACGGGCGTATCCAAAAAACAAAAGGATATTATCTACTACTTGGTCGATACCTCGGTGCTTTTTTTTCACTACAGTGCGCGGTACTTCATATTATATAATTATCTATTTACGATTCAAAATACGTGCGGTGGACCCACTGTCAATTAATCGCATACTTCACATATTTTGCGGTAATAAAACGCACGATAGTGCACGCTAGGCCTTACAAGTCTACTATAGATGTACCTTGTGTCCCTATTTTATTTATAATTCATTGTTGCCTTTTAATATTTTTTATTATTATTATCTCCTCTAAATCGGAGCACCTGCCATCTTGACTGGTAGAGAATGCCTAAGGCATTAAGTCCACCTTTGTACCTTATTGTGTGCGAGAAGTTTAAATAAATAATAGATAACTTATTTTGTCAGCAACTAATATCTACACTGGAGCTGTTTGATTTCTAACAGTAGCAAATATAGGAGAATGGTTTCGATAAAGCTACATGACATACCAACCCAGAGCTTATAATACTCTGTTAAAACAAGTGCCATCTCCTGATTTTGTACTCTTTGACCGAATAAATGTAACTAACTGGCATCGCGCTGACGGACCGGACAGACGACGGTGATATACAAGTTATCTGCAGTTTATTACTAGTCCCATTCTGTTAATTACAATAACAATATATGAATAAATTAAACAACAACAAAATGTTTCAAAATAGTGATGGCTATACATCATGGCGCCAGACGTAAAAATTCTACTTACCCCGTTTGCAACATTAACTGTGATTAAATTAAAACAAGTAGGTACACTTCAATAATTATGATTATCGTATTAGACTTACCAAATAATCTCGTTAGAAACGGTAAATTCAACATAGAACTCGTTAAAAATAATATCGAAAATTAAAGAATTTTATTATGCGTTTGGTTTTCATTTGTTTCTTTCATTTAGATTTTTTATATTTCGGAACGTAGACCAAGGCGTGATGCTCCATACAGCCTAGTGGTGAAATGCATCCTAATGCTCATTGTTTTTTTTCGTTATATTTAGATGTCTATGTAGTGATGGATTATAAAAATACTGACTAATAAATAAGTTTAGGCGATTTCCACAAGTTTTATACTTACACATTGAAGTTTCTCTTGTTTGTTTCAATTGCAGATGGCAAAGGAAATGAAACCATACTGTATGGTTTCATTTCCTTTGCCATCTGCAATTTTTTCCTATAGGAATACCTATAGGAAAAAATATGTCTCAAATTTATTACTTCACTAAACAATAGGCCAAAAAAATAAAATAAAGAGTAATTTATGTAAAGTAGGTAATCAATGAAAAAAATTGAAACAGTGTGTAGAACAAGACGATCAAAGACAACCCCTCCTCAATAATGAATCAACATCAAAGTTGTCTGTTCAAAGACAGCTTTAATAAACTAATTGGTCCATTTGCATTGGTTCCTCGATACGTTTTCGAGTGGCGAGTACTGGGATGCACTTGCGGTAGCACTCCGGTCCTAGCAACGTCGGTCTCAGTATAAACGAGATAGGACACGATCTAGCCGTCAAGTGACCCTTGACATCTTCACAACGGAGCATTGTACTCCGTGTTTTCTTTTTAATTGTACGAACACGAATGCGATGCGATACGGTTACGTTTTGTGATGATGATGTTAAGTTCCATGGCTTTTTTTATTTTTGGATACTGGTTGGCGTGTTCTTCTTTTATTTTTTGTTTGATGTTGAAAGGCAACAATGCGTTGAGGGGAGGAAAGATTTTTATTGTGTTTAGATAACGTGACCCGGAATTTTAATGACGTGAAATACTAGATTTATTTTTAATGTCGTGAAATAGTGGACGTGTATAAGGAGTGGATATGTAGCTTGCAGCGTTGTGTAGTTTCCATCCGCCTCAATGGAAAAAGACGCATGAATTTATGTAAGTAGCTTTTGTTAACATAATTTAAATAGCTGACTAAAATCAGAATGCTAATCAGTAAGGCGATAGGTACTTTCGAAAGGATAGTAATAAAAGCTCTGATTGTTTTTTTTAATATGGGCATACTCAAAATATGAACTGCTTTAAATACAAATTTTCCGACAACTTATATTGCGAAAGCAAATAAAACGAACGAATAAAATACTGAAAATTCCGAAAAACCATCATTTGCTGAATTAGTTTAGAAAATGGTGAAAAAATTTCTTCGAGCAACTTGGAAGCAGTTGGTCATAGTTCTAAACTAACCTATTTCACCCACTTTTTCACCTCTGCACCCGAACGCAACTACCCGTAGGTAATTATTTTAATTAAAATTGAGCGTTCAAAAAGTTATTCTTTATCCAATAGTAGAAATTAAGCTGGTTTCTATAGAGCTTAAGAAAACGATTATTTTATCAGAACATATTTTTTCGGAAACTTAGTATTTTTTTTCGGAAGTTTGGTAGTTTTTTCGGTAATTCATTTTAACACAGCTTAGATAGTATTACAGTCAACCACAGATCGCTGGAAGTTAATTTGTTTTTCGGAAGCTTTATTATTTCCCATTTCGAAACAGTAGTAGGTACCTATTCCTGCATTGTGACTTCACTAGCACCAAGATTGCCTTTCCGAATCTTGATGAGACGGCGCGGCGGCGCGGTCCCGCTTACTTCCGCCGCAAACTACACAGACTGCTTAGCTCATAGCTTGAAAGCATTGTATTCCGAAACAATGTATTCTGCAATAATCAATATTGTAAAATTGACTTGGACAATAATGAATTATTCCATTGATCAATAGGTCACCGCCATTTAGTAAAAAAATATTTTTGGTATTAAACCTGCTTGTGTGCGATAATTTGAATTTCGAACGAAAAGATTGTTCCAAAAACATGGAGTTGGCGTCACACCGTTCGAAATTTCAATTAAACAAGTTGAAAAGAATAATATTGGTATTCTATTTTTCTGACCTTGCCGGTTTATTCGTGATTTTTTTGGTCTTTGTTGGTTGGATACAGTGTTTATTTTAATATTGGGTACTTCAATATTTACTACACACATCAAAAGTGTCTAGGGATCAAATACATTTTTAACTATAAAAAATTATCCAATTAATAATTATCAAATCTAGTGTTCAAGACGGGCTTCTTACTATAATTCCTATATTTAAAATAACAACTTATCCAAATATTTTGTAAAAAATAAGAAAAATTGCAATTTTTGTAATTGTGGGAAATTAACCTAAGTTAATGTCGTCAATTAAATGACAAAAAAGGCAAAAATTACGATTTTTAAAATTTTAAATGTAAAGAAAAAGAAAACTGTGTTTCCACCACTGACACGAATCACATAATCACAGCGATTTGGCATGCTTAAAATCAGTTCATCAAAATCACTTTGAGGAATGTCTGCCCACGTTCTTTCTAACAAGTCAAAAAGTTGTTGTGGGGTATGCATGGCATCCATACTCGGCAGAGCTCTTCTTTGGAGCATATCCCATGCATGCTCAATTGGGTTGATGACTGGCGATTGAGCTGCCCACGGCAGAACGTTGATGCGAGCATGTTACGTGTGCGTGTTACTACTCTAGCCGTGTGTGGACGTGCATTGTCGTCCATTAGTCGAAACGAATCACCCAACCGGCTCCCGCAAAGGGATGATCACGTCTGAAACAAATTTCTCCGCATAAATCTGAGCATTGAGGTTGTCCCTGATCCAAATGAGATCGGTTCTTCCACCGATTCAAATACCAGCCCAAACTAATAATGGTTTGGGCCGGTATGTCTCCCTCTATAAGAATGAACTTCCTGACAAAATTTAAAACGTTCTTGACGTCCAGAGGTCCTCCAAACTCGGGTACATCTTGTACTCGGCTTCATAACGTAACGAGATTCCTCGGAAAAGCAAACATAACGCCAGTCTTCTTCCTCCCAATTTCTGTACTCGCGAGCCCATTGTAAATGGGCCCAACGATTGCGGAGTGCTATAGGAGGAACTCTAACCGGCCTTCGGGAACGCAGACCCACTTCACGTAAACAATTTCGGATGGTTTGGTCGCTTATCAGCAAGCCTGAAGAGCTGTGGAGCCTCGTAGCCAACATCATGACGGTCATGGTACGATTCCGGCGAGCAGTATTTTGGATGTACCGGTCCTGTCTGCGAGTGGTGATGTGAGATCGTGTGTTCCATGTCGCTCGGCCACGCTGCCCGTGATACGATAGCGTGAGGCGGCTTATGACGCTCTGTGTAGTGCCAAGAGCGACAGCCACAGTGCGTTGCCTGGAACCAGCTTGCGACATTCCGACAGCTCTCATCATCTCTTCTCATGTCAAATGATGTCGTTGCTCGCAATTTTTTTCAGTTTCGATGCAGGTCCTGATTGAGAGTTGATTTTCTATTTTTAATAAAAAAATTGAGAAAATTCTTTATTCAAATAGTGAAATTCACTAAAAAGAATCAATAACGATCCAAAAAATATTAAATAATAATCCTCGATTGCGGCGATACTCTAAAACGTACTTAATCCCTTAATGTGTGTAGTTGGTAGTTCTGGACGAACGCCTTTTTAGCAGCTAAGCGCTAAAAACTCAATTCAAAGCTTAAAGAGAAATATTTAGCCAATTTCCTTTAATCCAACGTCGCGTGGCAGACGGCTTTAATCCGTTGCAACAGGAGGGACAAAGAAGTAAACTAGATTAGAGAAACGTACAAGAACGTGGTTACATGCTTTACAAATTAAATAATGTTATGTTCTACGTACGATGTCGAGCAAGTTTGCGGTTGTAGTTCCTCAGAAATGATTTGGTTTAAACTTTTGGATGGCATTTGCAGTTACTATTTTAGTTCGAATATTATGTTTTATGAGCGTTACGTAGGAGGATGTACGACTATGGAATAATAATGTAATTTTAATTTAAGAATTTTATCAAAAATAATAATTTAATTAACTTTTCTTACGATTATCTTTTATTTTTTAACTTTTAACACGTTATTAAATTCAGATCAATCAAATTTAGCCAAAATACGTCCACTGCTGGACATAGGCCTCCCCCAAGCACCGCCACTTCGACCGGTTATGTGCTTCCCGCATCCAGCGAATTCCTTCTTTTTTTTTTTTTTGCGTTCGGGACGTCCAGCGGATTCCTGCGGCCGGTCATTTAATTACCTTCATTTTATTCCATATTTACTTATGTTACCTTATGTGCGAGTATTTTGTTGTGATTTTATATGGTTGTAATGCTCTCATGAAATGTGACGACCTTTTGTTAATTTTATTATGTATTAAATTTTTATTGCTAATGTTGTAATAATTTAAAGATTTAATTGAATAGCTGTTCACCTTTTAATAAGAATGTTGTGCATGCATACGTGATGTATTTACACAGTAGGTATTGAAGACTTGTGATTACCTATTGTTAATATCCTTGTAAATATGTCGTTGGTGTGCCTTGCTCAATAAATAAAATAACATTTAAAAAAAAATTGAAGAATGTAAGTACAGTGCAACTATGTTCCTCGGCAAACTTCGTGTTTCGTCAGTCTAGCAGCTTTCCTCCCATTTTTTAAATAAATTACATTAAGTTAAAAGAGTATTAACAACTCTATATACTTCTAAGTCGATGTGCACCAAGTGCAATAGAAATCCGACGACTGACGAAACACGAAGTTTGCCGAAGGATATTTAGAAAATAGTTGTATTGTACCTACTAAAGATTAACGTATATTTTCATTGCAAAAAATAATATTTTCCTTCGAAGCAGACGGTTTTCTTTGCATTACAAATCTATTTACAAACTCGTTAATTGTGTTAAACAGAAGTCATTTTCCTTGTCTTTTCACCCTCTAAGTACACACAAAACATTGTCTATATATATTTTTGATGTCGTAATGTCAAGACAAGCGTTTATTTCGGGCCGTGTTCCGCTATGTTACCGCTGGGCCCATATTACACGGTATTCTACTTTGCTACTGTTTAGTATTATGTTTACGTTTATTATTAGAGCCCTCACGCCGATGATAGCTTTTGTTTATTCGTTCCAGATTTAAAGTAATAGGAAGGACGACTGATTTTTTTTTGTCCGTCATGGAGATTGTAAAAAAATATTTGTCACGTATATTTTCTTTTTGTACGTAATCTAAAGATTACGGCGATACATTGAGTTAAAATGTGCCATGACGAGTATGTAGATTTTATACTTACTTCTGACGTTGCGACCCCCACTCCCCAACTAAAAATGCGTTTTATCTATGTAATTTTTTAAAACCTTTAAAATAAAGGTAAAAATACGTGTCTAATATTTTTTTATCGTCTGACTGACGGACTAATTAGATTATTTTTTACCCAGGTATTACCCCTATTCATGGGAAAGGGGTTTGAACATTTTTCTATGAAAGCTGGCATAGTCACAATCACAAGTCACCTCATCGACATTCTGATTTGTATGTAAATACAAAATTCACAATTCAAAAGTCATTTTTTCAAACTACGCTGAGAATCAGCACTTTTCGAACGTCAAAATTACATAAGACAGTCCCCAAAAACGCCCACCCTTCACCACTTCCTAGTGCGTTAGCTGGGAAGAAGAAGTGGCGCAACAAACTCCCCAGCAGCACAGCTGTCTTTTCAGTTAGAAAGAAAAAAAAAATGATACTATATAATGGTATTTAACATAATTAACCCAATTTAAATTATTATCCATATGTTAGCTAGCACACGCCAATATACCAAACAAAATCATCGTGAACTATACTCGGGCAGAAATAAAAACTAAACGTAAACAGAACTTAATAAAAGCTTCCAGGCATAAAGGGCGTGCCCGCTTACATAAAGCTGTAACTGGAACTTATAAATGATAAACTAGGACCATCGAGGTAAAATAAATAAACAGTTAATTACTAATAACAATAAATAATATGATCAATTGTCGAGGTCACTAGTTAACCACATATTGCAATACAACTCATTAAAAAAAACATTGTAATGAGTAGATTATGTCAACAATATTTATTAGATTAGATTACGTATTGCCCCTGGTCATACTTTCATGCCGGTTGCTAGTACCTACTACAGTACCCAATTGCGTAATACACGATCAATCACAATCTGAATAACTTTGAAACAGATTGCTAATCCATTGCTTCATAAGTTCGAAAAAAAATCTGCTCAACAACGTAAAAAACGCAATGAGAAACGCTGTCAAAATTAAACGGATTAGTCTTAATCATTTTACGAATATATGTTACGCAATTTGATAGCGGGGCTATACGCACCTGACCATTCTGGAGAACATCACCAAGAAGGTCACTAAGTAATTCTGGTCTGGTTTTTCTGAAAATTTACAGCACTCCATGAAACTGGTATACATTACCTGCATAATATGAAGGCGCGAGCGTAAAAACGGCCTAATTTAATTAAAAAAATAAAAATTGCCTATTGCCGTCAAAAATCTGTTTTTTAATGAAGTAAAATGGCCCAACATTGATTTATCGAGCGACCAAAAGATGGCGTAAGTAACACATTTATTGCATTACATTTTTTATTCAATTTCTTTGATTATTTATTTATTTAACACTTTAAGCATACGTAGTTGTACAGAGGCTGACTTAATGCCATAGGCATTTTCTACCAGTCAACCTTTGGGTGATGCAGAGATAAACAGTGGTAGGTGTAATATCGAAAATTGTGGAATAAATATTTATTTAAATATAAGGATATACATGTACCTATTAACCTATATATATATAATACTATATAAATAAATACAAGAACAGATAAATACACATAAATACACGGATATACTAAAACAAAGAACAATTATCTCAATAAGACTAATTAGTAGTAGGCCGTTCTTGGTCTCGCGGCCTCATATAGGTATGTTTAGAAGATACTTGACAGAACAAAAAGTTTCCAGGGATATGGTGCTCTAAAATGTAAGGTTCCCGAGATATTCGGAGGTAAAGATCGCTATGAAATGAGATGAGATCTTTACAACTTTGAAGAAAAACGAAATTGCGATGGGGTGAGTTTGCCACTTATGTTATGTGCCCTATATGTTTCCGGGAAAAAAATACCTACGCTCATTTCTCAACAAGACTCCAGACCATTGGGTATTCCATACTATAATTTTTATTAGCTGCGATGTTCCATAATTTTTATCAATTTAGTTATATTTACTAGACTGCGGCGAAGCAAAAAGGAGGGTTACGATTTTGACCGGTATGTATGTTCATCTGTTCCCTCATAACTTCTAAACTGCTCATCATAATTTGACAAATAGTTGGAAGCGTCTAGATCGTCCGCTAGTTATTATTGAATATGAATATGAATATGGCGCCATCTAGAAGACATACAGTGATTAACTAAAAAAAAATCTGTTTAATTTAAAATTTAATTTGTCTGTCTGTGATGTCTTGTTTATCCTTTTATAGACGACTTTTTGTCGCAGTTGGGTTTTAGTTTTATAAATTTTATTTTTTAGAAATCGATTATTCTAAAGTAATAGCGGGAGAACACGTTCAACGGGTTGGATTAGGAACTTGTCTCCGTTGATGCACTACTGCAAAGTATAAGCCGAAGACAAACTGCAACATATACCTTAACTACTACAACGAAACTATGAGTACGTAGTAGGTACCTATAGGTATTATAAATAACCTATAGCCTATATTATAAGTAACTACAACCTTACTATATTTGTGGTAATGAACTTCCTTGTAGACCCAGGCATTATGTTACCTAGTAATTTATCCGAAGCAATAAATCAAAACACACCATAATGATGCTGTGTCATTACTTAGAACTAGGGTTGTCATCCCCAAATTTTGAAAAACAGGATTAGAAGGTGAAAATACTGGGATATTTTGGATGAAAAACAGAACGCAGTATAAGAGCAGTATATAGTTAATAACAATACGCAATTTAAAGAAAACAGGTTCAATTAAATTTTCGCGCACTAGAGCTCTCTCTATCTAACCGTTAGATAGTGAGGGCTCTAGTGCGCGAAAATATTAGTGAGAAAGAGACAACCAGCGAAGTGCACGTTACATCTTTATTTTTAAAATACCCCGCGCCCCGCGTTTCCGACCAATAAACGTAAGGTTGAAGGCGCGAAATTTAAAATACAGGACTTTACCAGGATTCTTTAAAAACCCAGGACGTTACTTAGAAACTATCCAGTACATCCCGGGATATCCCAAAAAGCAAGACCTGTCCTGGGAAAACAGAAAGGTTGGCAACCCTACTTAGGACTCATAAGCAAATTGATGCACAATACTTACGAAAAATGCAATAGAACCGAGTAAAGGCCGCTTTGACACACTTACAGTAAAAATGGAAACACAAATCGTAAAACAACATCGTCATCATGAAAGATTAGACAGAAAGACAAATGGCAGTACCTACGGGCATAACACATTGTACACACTGCATTGTTCTCAAAGAGACGAGAATGTTCTTTTTTTCTGTCTGTTTTTTTTCCTTTTTATCGCTCCATTTGCGCCAAGCTTGCCTTGTCTCTGCATCCCAGCGTTCCCCATGGGACGTAATTAGGGTACACCACACGACTAATTGAATAAAAACATTGCATAATTAACGAAGGGAGCAATGCCGCTGCTTACGACGGTACCTTGGGTTCAAAGGGTGTTCAAAACTTTGTCTTTCCTTTAACACCTTCAATTTAATAAATGACGGAATGTTGTTTGCGTAGTCAGCGAAGTTCCTTGCGTCATCTTTTGAAGTTAGCAGTAAAATTACCTGCGTGAAAACAAGTGTATTTTATAAACTCGCTTTTCATTTACAAATTATAAAGGTTTTTCTGCTCGGATTGTCATGTATTCATGAAATTCTATATATATAAAAGAAAGTCGTGTTAGTTACACCACTTATAACTCAAGAACGGCTGAACCGATTTGGCTGAAAATTGGTGGGGAGGTAGCTTAGAACCAGGAGACGGACATAGGATACTTTTTAGTAGGGTAGGTAGGGTAGGTAGGGTAGGCAGGTAGGTGCGCCGTAGATACGTACTTAGTGCTACTCGAGCGAAGCCGGGGCGGGCAGCTAGTTAATTATAAAAGGAAATTTAATTTAAAAGGTAACCTATTTATTTTTAGTTTTGCGTTTTTACATTGTTTACTTTCAATTTCAAATTAATTGATAATGTTAAGTGGAAGAGCGGAGGCAATTCCTGTTTACAGGTGATCTCCAAATCATGTATGTAAATGCACTTTGTAATTGAAATAAAAATTTATTGTTATAAAAGGTTCCTTTAATAAATACATTATTATTTTATTATTATTACTAGCTGCTGCCCGCGGTTTCGTCCGCGAGGACCCTAATTCTTTTTATAAAATAAAAGAAGCTTAAGTAACTCCTTATAATATCAGCTATCTGCCAGCGAAAGTCCCGTCAAAATCGGTCCAGCCGTTTCGGAGTTTAGTCAGTAGTTATAAAAGTACCTGGTCACTTAGCCCAGGTACTTTTATTGAAGTACCTGGGCGACTTAGCTCCGCTCGGGTGAAAATAGAGAAAACGAATTGTTCCAGATATGAGACCTAGCTAGATCGTTTTTCGCCCCCGTAAACACCTATATTGCAACTTTCATCGAGCCGTTTTCGAGAACGTGATTACAAATATATATATGTATATGTATACAAATATTGCTCATTTAATAGTATAGGATAATAACGTATTTATGTTCGTCCGCGTGAACCCTAATTCTTTTCATAAAATTAAAGAAGCTTAAGTTACCTTTATAACATCAGCTATCTGCCAGCGAAAGTCCCGTCAAAATCGGTCCAGCCGTTTCGGAGTTTAGTCAGTAGTTATAAAAGTACAGGTACTTTTTCGTCCCCGTAAACCCCTATATTAACTTCCATTGACCCGTTTTCAAGAACGTGATTACAAAAAAAAATACAAATATATATACAAATATTGCTCATTTAATAGTATAGGATAATAACGTATTTATGGTTTATGGTTATTACGAGTTACAGTTTTCTGTCTGCCTTTAGCAGTTATTCGATACTTTAACTATGGATAATAAAGTTATTCGCAGAAGCGTATATCACAACGGCTCATCGAAACAGGTAACAATAAGCTTGTTGCTATATAACACCACCGAACCATACTTTATGAAGTAATAAAATTCAGCGGCGTGGTTTAAAGTTCAGGGAGGCGGTCGTAATGAATTAAAATACTTCGGGCACAGGTCGTTTACGGAAAGTTGATGTGCTTATACAAATGCCCTGCCCGAAACAGGACCCCCTGTAATCATACATTTAATGGTTTCCATAATGACCTCGTAAAGTAGTAACTGCCACAAGCCGTTTCATAAATACTGAACTTTGGCCTGAAACTTTTAATTTTTCTCACAAAGTTAGATTTATAACGCACTTATTTGACGCGTAACATGCATGAGTAAAGGGTTCGCGGGCTTAATTGAATCATCAAATGTTATAACATATCATCAGATGCCCCAACTCCGATAGAGTGTCTAAGCCAGTTAATAAAACTAACATATTACGTCTCGCTTCGAAATATTTTAGGGAACAGTTAAAGTAATAAAATCGACAGGTAAAATGTTTGGACATTCCTCTTCTCATACTTTGCATGCAACCTCCACGAGCTCACGTAGATGGCATGAATTCGGGATCTTCTTCTTTTTGTGTGGTTAGTGACTACCCTGGTGTCAGGGTTGTAAAGCCGCCCATGGGCCTCTGACTTGGCTTCACATGCCGTTGAGAAATATCTCTCAGGCATGCCGGTTTCCTCACGATCTTTTCCTTCAACGTTTTTAAAGCAAGTGATATGTATATGTGCAATACACATATGAATCCAAAAAGTCAGAGGTGCGTGCCTTGGGTTCGAACTCGAGACCTAAGACTTGGCATAAACATTAATTTATATTTAGAATAGAAAAAAAGTTAGGCTCGCCGGCCCCCGGCTCGTCAAAAGGACGATTATTTATAATGTAATAATAAATTCTTTGAAGAGTCTAAAGTGAATACAACGTATAATTATTATTCTGTTCCATAAAATAAATATATTTTGTTCCAATAACATTCTTTCATTTTATTAAATGTGTAAACTGTGCTTTTAATTGGAAACTTCGTGGTTTAAATACGGTATAAACTGAACTCCATGGTGAAAAAAAGATGATCATTATGAATTCAAGCAGAAAACGACATAACTTCCTCTGTTATAGTATTTTCTAGTAGTTCTTCTTCTTTTCTTGTGGTTAGTGACTAACCTGGTGTCAGAGTTGTAAAGCCGCCCATGGGCCTCACATGACTTGGCTTCACATGCCGTCGAGAAATATCTCTCAAGCATGCCGGTTTCCTCACGATGTTTTCCTTCACCGTTTTTGAAGCAAGTGATATTCATACAATACGCACATGAATCCGGAACTCAGAGGTGCGCGACTTGGTTTCGAACTCGAGGCCTATGACTTGGCAGTCCGACGGTCACACCATTAGGCTATCACTAAGTTCAGTTAAGTTCTAGAACTAAGTTCCAGATTCAGTTCTCATGTTAGACAGGGACTGGATTATTTTTCTCACTTACCCAATACTTACTAAAAGTTAAAAAAATACTAAGTAGATAAAGTTTTCCGCGGATTTTATGCTGTATGCTTTCTGAATGAGGCTAATTTTAAAAGAACTTATCCCGGACACTGCAGCTTTATGACTCTGAATGCTTAAGTGGAATCACTTCACACCCAACAACCCGCATTAGACCAGCCGGGTTATTTGTGTTACCCTTTCTAGAAGATGAATAATTAATGACAGATAAAAAAATACTTTTAACGGTAAAAAAAGACAAACAATTACTGTGCGGCAAACCGTGGTCACCCTTTGCCCTTCTATGTACGATCGTTGACAGTTAACACAATTCCTACATTACCAGGGACCAAGCTCTGCTATTTTGATAAATACAATTCTGACAGAATCGGTACTATGCGACCCTTTAATCCATTTATCTTGTAAAGTCACCTTTTGTACCCGTTTCCCATTTTAAATCTATACACCGATAAGATTTTTTGGGCTCGCAACATCGGCATTCGAAAACCTTTTTTGTTTAAAAAAGGATATGTCAATTATACGAATTAAGAATACGTGACACGTAAGCGGAATGACCTTTGATACAATGGATTGATAAATGAGTCGTATTTGCGTACGAAGCACAATAGGTACCTATCGTATCTTCGTATTTAACAAAAAAATCCGGCCGAGAGCGTGTCCGACCACGCCCAATGAAGGGTTCCGTAGTTGGGATCATTTCAAGAGAATACTTAAGTTAGTTGTTGAGAAACATGTTCCCCCATACATCGATATACGTCACGGTCAATTCTTTAACTGCAAATGTAAGACTGAAATCGCAAAAAAAAAAATGTGATAAAACTACAAATTATCAATTTCCGGAATTTTTCCTTTACAAGTGCTGTGAGACCTTACTTCCTGCCAAATTTCATGATTCCAGGTCGACGGGAAGTACCCTGTAGGTTTTGATTTATTTGCGAGTATCGAAACATGTCACATAAATTAACGTATTTTTTTATTGCGTTGACTTAGAAGATTGTTATTTTTAGAGCTCCAAGGGAACATAGATCTGCGTACTTGATATTACTTTCAACTTGATATCTCTACGCATTCCTGAGAAAATGGGTCTAAGTATAAGGGTTCCGTTTTTTCCTTTTTGAGGTACGAAACCCTAAAAATAACAATGTTTGAATTTATGTTTATTGCTCTGCGTTACGTTTGTGTGATATAATGGCTGGCAATTAAAGGATTCATTAAACCATAGCCCATCTGACCAAATACGGCTAGAAGTGAGCGAAATAAAAAAATGAGGTCAAAACAAAGGTGTCTATGTACACTGGTACAGGCGCACGAACTACTGGCGACCAACTTATATAACGATATGAAACCTTTATGACGCAGGTATTAATACTGTTCACAGAAATAAATTCCACTCTATTTACTTTAATCTTCCATTTCAGTTATTCACAGAGTTATTACTACGTACGTGCACTTTGATTATTGCAGAATTACATATAAAAACGATGTAGTTTTATTCTGATGAAAAAAAAGTTTTTTTTCATTTCAGTATATAATCTGTCCTCTAATATTATGCGTCTTCTCATTTAATTATTAATAATTTATTTATTTATTTTCAGACAAAGTTCATTACATTACCTACATTAAATTAAAATATAAAACACACATGCAATAAAATGATACTCGAACATTGAATTTATTCAAATCAAATACAATTAAAATACATACAGATGTTATTCAAACGAATAAAATGAAAATGTATACACATGTCAACCAAAACGAATAAAATAAAATACAATAATTAATTATTACATAATACAAGAGGCGCTACTATGAAGCTGCATCCACCTCTGTAACAGGGATAGATCACGAAGCTCGGACAATACCTTCAGGCCGCTGTTCGAGCTGTTTTGTAGGCGACTTAGTAGCGAAGCGCTCCGTTTTTTTACGAATCTAAAACTCTGTAATCAGCAAGCCATTTTTGAGCCCATAATGTCCCCAAAGGGGTTTTTAATAGCGGGCAACGTAAGCTCCAAACACTGAGCTTCCGCATACCGCATACAATTATTACAAAGATTTTACGATAATACCATTTGTTCGTTTCATCCCTCTGAAGGGAAAATAAATAAGGAAAACTGGCTTGGCAATAATTTTTAGCTTGTTAATTTATAGTCTTAAAGACGACCCCGGCTTTCTTTGAATAAAAGTGCTCTATGCGGAAAACATCTTCTAAATACGCATTATTTGTGGTATTCATTTTGGGGAGTTTTTATTTCATCAACATATTCTGCCCTGCTAAGCCGAAAGGCGGTATCTCAATCGGAGTAAGTTTTGAGAAAAATGACTTTTTGTAGGAAACAAGAATATGAAGAACTTCTGAGTGGTTTTTTTAAATGTTTTAAGATAGATAGCGGTATGTGGCTTCTACCATTAGATGCGAAATTATTATAGCTATTGAATGGTATAAAAAAAACTAAAAGGGCGTATCTCAGCGATACCGCCTTTCGGCTTAGCAGGGCAGTATTATGCATTAGGTAATAGTGTTTTTAGATAGGTATAACTAAGTAGGTACATAACAACAAAATATTTGTGTTAAAATCAATTATGAACATCGTTATATGTAATGATCCGTTCAGTTCAGTTATGTCAAGTACCTACAACAGAATTTGACCTAAACGCAAGTTAAAAATGCTATGCTATTGATCTTTCAAAGTTTTTTTTAAAAATATTCGCAGCCTTTATTTTCAGGTAATTTACCCCAAATCTGATATACAATATACAATCTACCACTAAATTCAATGACTAACTAACTAACTATACAAATAAATACGAAAACAAGAATATACAGTATGAAATCATGTAATTAAGCAGTTATAGCACATTAGTTTTGTTTCTGAGAAACATTTTGCTGATTAGTGAAATAATTTTACAATTTTAGTTTATATCTTTCCTGGAATATTAAATTTGTTGGTAGCGAAAATACAACCACTTACTCATATATTGTATTCTAAGCATTTGATTTGTTGAGAAATTTTACCTTTTTTTTGTAAATGAAGAAAGAAAGTAAATAAATTTGTTTGACCCAGGTTAAAGCACACAAAATACACGTTTATAACAGTATTATTCTTCACGGCTGCGGCAAATAGGTCCAGTTCAGTATGAATGCCCACCGATAACTAGTACTGACTATTTTGTTCATAGCCAAATGATAACCTACACCAGCTCTGTTCACTATTCAAATCATGAAACAAATCTGGACAGTTGAAACACGTTCGTTGTGTCACGACAAACCAATATATTGTATAAAGGTATGTCTTCACGTTTCTAACTAGAATCCAGACTTAAGTAAATATCAAGGCTCGCGTTCACTAGGCTCGCCGCGTCGAGGCGAATCGAATAGCAGAAACTGGCTTCTTAATTATTTACTATGAAACCGCGTCTATTAGCGATGAGCCGAGGCGCGCTGAATCGAATCACCCGCGCTTTGCTCGACAAGCGAATTTCTTCGCCGACGTGTTTCGAGACTCGACTCGGCGCGCCTCAGTTGACGCGGGGAATCGGATGCGCACCGACAAACCGACTCGCTTGTCAAGCAATGCGCGCGGGTGATTCCATTCGGCGCGCCTCGGCTCGTCACTAATGGACGCAGTTTCAGCCTAATCCTAACTATATTATAAATGCGAAAGTGAGTTTGTTTGTTACGCTTTCACGCTAAAACAGCTGAACGAACACACATGGTACACTCACGGCACATGGGTAGACCATGATTTGGAGAAGGACATAGGCTACTTTTCATCGTGGATTGCACACGAAGTCGCGGGCAACAGCTGGTTAGTAGATAAAAGCTGACCTAGGTACTGTAGTTATAAAATCTTCTGAAATAAACCAAAAGCAATGAAGAAAACACTGCGCTGCCGATGATATAGGTTATATCTACAAAGTTACAAGGGAAGACCTTGACCTGGAGAAGGACATAGGCTACTTTCATCCTGTATCGCAGATGAAGTCGCGGGCAACAGCTAGAAGAAAATATATAGGAAGCGAATTTCTGCGATTCGATTCGTCTAAACTCGGCGAGTTTAGTGGACGCGAGCCTTTAAACGCCGAAGCTTCAGTCCTCCTTCGGCCTACATAAATTCAGTGAGGATAAGACACAACTAATACAATAACTTCTCCTTTTACAGTTGGACGATCTTGCCGTGATTCTATCAGAAAGTTTCAGTATAAACGTTCTCGATTCATTGACTCAGAAATCTGTTTTCCGTTAGTGGACTACGCTTGTATTCACTGCTTTGTTTACTCTGATGGGGAAATGTTTTGACGGTGTAGTAAATGGTGTTCTGGGTTCTGCCGTTATTAAATTATAAGCAATGATGTCAGCCGGAAATGTTAACGGTCAGAGACGATGACGTCACGCCTCTGATTATTCTCAGCTGAGAGGATTTTTGTTCGAACAAATTTGATATTTCTTGTTAAATTTTGCAGTTAATAAGGAAAATTTGGCTACAGGAAAATGGTTTAATATTTTATTACTGGTCGCCGCTTGTTGTTCAATTGACAGTTTGTTATTGTTGTGAATCTATGTTGCAAAACCCAGCTATTTTGGTATAAATATACCTAGTTTACTTAAAACGAGACCTGAAGTTTACAATTTATAAAAGAAAGAAAGAAAAATGTGTTTATTGGCATTACAGCAGAAAAATACACCTTAAAACTATAAAAACAGAAAACATTGGCATTGTAATCATTTACAATGCCAAAAGGGCCTCAGCTCAGCATAATGTCATCAGTATCATATTTTCTTACTATTAATATCTTTGAAGTTCAATCTACGCCATCCTTAAAGTTAGCCAAACAATAAATAGCTTGTTTTACGCAGAAATTTAAATTACAGTATTAAGGCTTACACAGACAAGCACGACTGGTGGAACAGTTTCTATAAAAACTTCACGAAAATTGTTCTACCAGTCTGCGGGCGCTTTTAAGTTACTTTTCATAACTTCTGTAGACCACTTAAGTTGTACCACACCTGAATGCCTGACCCCTTCTAAGCAAGTCCTATTAAATGGTCGTTTAATAGGGGATTGCTTTGACGGACACCGCACGGAACACTTACACTCACATGCAAGGCCCGATTTGCACTAACCCAGATTTTATTTAATCCTGTTAGACTACCATCAATTTCCTTCACAGCAAGTCTTTATACTAAGTGGATAGCTTTAAGTGAAACAATTTATAGAAAAGCAAGCACTCGATGGTAATATAATTTTGAAACGAAAGGGTTCTGAAAGAGTTTAAAGACAGTTTGAAAATGTTTTGCTTCGTATCTCGTTGATTACTTCGGAACTAGCGATAGAACGGGGAAACTCTGGAAATGTACACCGCTAAGTTTTGCCGTGTTACGTACCTACATCGGCTCCGTGCATGTAAGAGTAGTTCCCGAACTCCTTTCAACGTATGGCTTAACGCGATGAATACTATAAGCTGCATGAAATGTCAGCCGCAACTAGAAATTCTTAACGAAACTTTAATGTTCGGAAGAATAGTTTCACAGAAGTATTGCCAATAAATTTATGATCAGGAATACGACTGAGAGCCTTTGTTTGCGGTCACGCAAAGTTGCCCGTGGGAAATTAGGGATCAATTGATACGGATTGAGGCGGGTCGGAATACAGTACTGTGCGCATTCTTTCGTACCTCGTTAACTGTATTAAAATACGGTTGCCCCGTACAGTTCGGATCTCGGTTTCAGGATATTGACACAATCAACTCGTCTATGAGTTTAGGTGCAAATCTGAGGTGACGGGACTACGAATTTAGTGTTGCGATATAAAGGCAATGAATCAAACTGGAATAGGGTGTTATACATAAACCTACATAGCAGCATAGAGATGAACATTTTCCTGAATGGTTGGTCTATGAGCTGAATTCCTATTGAAGACTTTTGAATGTAATTTTATTATTGTATAACCACTTGAATAATAACTATGAATATTTTAAATTCTTGGTGTTTACGTTGCTGCGTAAGCTGGTTTTTCCTGCGTTTTTTTGGTACTTTTTCTACCAGATTGAGGAAGTAAGTATAGGTTACTAAGAAAACGAAACATTTTCATACATTATATTTTCCTTAAACCAATTCAGACGGTAAAGAATTGAACTGTGCTTATCTTTATGAATATCTTACGGAACACTGAACCGTTATCTTTCGTGAAATAGATAACTTTTTGTCTTTTATCAGAAATCAAGTGAATCGGAACAGTGGCTGCCGTGTTTAGTTTGTGAAACAAATATAAAATATGATTTTTCACGAGCTCCAGTGGTCACGCACGACTTTGGGCGTTTCTTTTTATTACTCAAGAAAATTTCTGTTCCTTTTATGTTAACTGGTGCTTTATCGTGTTGCATGCCACTGAACCACCCTGGTTGGTGGTGGGGCTGTAATAACAGCGGTTTGGAACTTCCGTGGCTGTAATGTGGCATTTACCACAGTTAAAGGGATCGATAGAAATATTGAATTAAGATATTTAAATAATATATGTGTTACCGTATAATTATGAACTTCGTTAGTTTATCATCTATCGGTATTATTTCCCTAAGATTACAAACTTTCAAAAAATTGTGAACTGCTACAAACCATGCATTATTTTTCGATTGTTTATGATCTATTCATGGGAAATGAACAAATAGTGAACTGCCATGCTATTCTGTAAACATCTCACCGTGAAAACTTGGGTGAAGTGAGCTGTCAATAGTGTCAATCCCTGTGGAATGACAGCTCACTCCACGCTCACTTCACCAAAGTTTTCACGGTGAGATGGTTACAGAATAGCACTGCTGGTATAAAACTGTCTCGCTTGCGACGTAACGCACCTTACGCTAATACTAATTAATAGCCGAGCCGGCGACCGCTACTTACAAGTTGCTCGAGGCGCTGCGAGAAACTTGGAAGCAGCGCTCGCCGACCGCTGTCAAAGCACCGCTCGCTTCGCTCGTTCGGCTCACGCACGGTTGGTCACAGTTCTAACCTACACTAACCCATTTCACCTATTTTACAATTTTTCGACAGTTTATAATCTAACGGAAATAAGGTCGATAGATAAACTAACGGTTCTCACAATCTTAAGGTGACATATGTATGACAATAGAAGATATTTTTTGGAAGAAAAAATTATGTATTTACCTACTTAACTTCTCACTTCTCAGATATAAATAACTTGCCAGACAATAATTTATAATTCTCAAAAAAAAAAACATGTCAATTTTATTTGTAGTTAATCGGTTGAAGGACTCTGTACGAAACAATAGAATTTTTATTGTTATTAAGTCTAGGGGCATTTATTTTCAGATGGCTTCTTCTACTTTTTGTGTGGTTAGTGACTAACCTGGTGTCAGAGTTTTAAAACCAGCCAAGGAACTACAGCTAAACTCATAGAGTAGACTCATCTTTCATAGGGTGCTGTTTAAAATGTTACAATAAAATTCCTCCCCACTAATTCAAGTGAATGAGAAAAATTCAAATCTTGTATAAAACGCACAGTATGCAGGCATATAATAAGTTCACGGATTACATCACTGATAAAAATGCTTGGCCCAATGTTGGTCCTGCTCCACAACCACAACTAATTGATTAACATTTGAAAATACTGTTGGAGTTGCTGAAGATTGTAAGACATTTGCATTGTATAAACTCAATCTCCTTTGTATTATATAATTGCATAGCACAGGTGCGAGTACTATGTACATATATAGAGCTACCATTTACCAGGTAATATGTCTTTCATTAATTTGGCGGCTATGTCAGGCTCGCTCAGATGTCTCATTCATTGGCTGCCATGGCTTATTTAATTTATGAATTGTTATGTTTTTATTTCTATGTACTTATTTACAATTTTTTTACATCGTTCTCACATATTATAAGTTCAACATTAATGATGAAGGTATAATTTTTTTTTTTTTTGTAAAAATATAATTTTATAGAGCGTCCATGGAGTTTCTTGCCCGTTCTTCTCTATAAGTACCTACTACGCTTTGGAATGGGCCACTAGCTTCATATTTCTGATTAACCGACTCTTTGACAATTCAAAAGTGCTTGTAAATGGTTTAATTGAAATAAATGCTTTGAGTTTGAAATGCTTTGAGGTATTCTAAAATAATAAATGTTACATTACAATTTTCGTTTGATGAATTATTGCGCTGTGGTTATTGAACTGGCAGCTTTTTGAATGCAGGCAGGTATGTATTCTTAGAAAAGTTGAATTAAACGCATAACACTCTTTTTAACTATTAAGACAATTCTCTCATGAGTAAGGTATAAGTAAATTATTTCCTTATATACAGGTAGAAACATTAATCGTTTATCAAATTGACACCCTACGTAAATTTGCAGTGTTATAGCCATTTCATAAAACTGCCAAAGAAGTACTTCTCTGACTGATATGTTGTACAAGACTTAGAGTGCGCGCAAGGTAAGTCTATGCTCGGCTGAAATCGGAACTAATCGTATGCGGCCGTCTTGTGGTTTATGTAAGGTTAATTGAAGTAAGTATAGAATTATATAATTAATTAAGATTAATAATATTAAGATTGGGATGGTTTAAGAAACTTGCCGCCTTGCTAGAAATAATGTGCGATTATTTGAGGTTTCTAGAGGGTTTGCTAAACCATCCACAGCCGCGATTATATGGTAATATACAATTAATTAAACGCTAGAGTAATAATACATAATAATATTATGTATTATTATTATTATATGTTTATCCATATCTTTACACATAAAGGTAGGAACGTAAATATTGTCTGTAAACTGTATTTTATGGCCCGCACGTGAGAAGCTTCAAATTTTTGCGTCTTCATGTAGAACGCTTTTGCAAAATGCCACAGGTAAAAACCGCCTAGTATTCGAAAAAAAAAAACAAAAGTTTCAAAAAATTCTATATATTTATGAATGCAACAGCGAGCCTAGCGAGTTTCAGACTTGGGGCTCCCTGGTTCAGACAGGTTAGGTTAGTGTAAGGTTCCTTTCAACCCTGAAGACAGGAATAGGAGCCTGCATACTTTAAAAAAAACTTTCTTATTTTTTATTTGACCTTGACCTTCGAGATGTTTAGATGTTTGACATTGACCTTGAAAATGTGTCTCCTGTGAACTGGTGGGCGGAGCAATGATTTGCCCTCTTCCTCTCTCCTCTCTTCCATCTCCCTCTACGTTTCATTTATCAACCATTTTATATGACATAAGTTAAATAAAAAAGTCGATTTAAAAAGTAACTATCTCTGGCAGAGGAGGAATGGGGGTTTTACTAATCCCTCCTCTCCCCCTCCCCTACCCCCTATCAAAGGGGCACGATTCTAAACTTTAACCTTAAGATTAATTATTAATATCGATTAATACTATGTTTGAAATATTACAGCATAGAATTACGCACGCCACCAGACTCGCGCAGACTAATCTTGCGCGCACTCTAAAGGTTTCGTCTATTCTAATCACAACTAGACAGTTCTGAATATGGATAATTTAAGTTGGTAGTGAGTTTGCTATACAATGAATTTCCCAATAACAATAATCTAGGTTCTGGTCTACTTAGTACTTCACTTTCCTTCCTAACTCTAAACGGGGTGCTAAACAGCCCCGTTTTCAGGGCCACACGGTTACAATTACTCTTGCCGGGAAGGGCGGTACATATTTATTTGTCAGCAAAATCGCGCTTGCCCATTAGGGCCGGGAAAATCGTGGGCACGCAATAAGGACTTTTTGGAAGTTCCGTCCATACAGCGGAGTGCCCCACGCCTTATGTTTATTCCATTCGATACCTCGCTTTGAATGAAATTCAGAATTTCAGACGTCACTTTTTTCTTTCTGAAATGGTTATGGAAATGTGTGAAGGTTTTCTTCTGTTGAGATGAGGACGAAATATTATATTTGTAGTTATTGAGGAATGTACTAAGGGCAAATTTTTACAATGACATTGAACGCGATCAATGCATCTAAACCGCGTTCAAGAGCTGTCAGTGTCAATATTTAACAACAACGATTACACTGACAGCTCTCTGACGCAGTTTAGATTTGCTGATCGCATTTAGTTTTTTTTGTGATATTGGTCCTTAATCGTTTATAGATTATATTGCCAACTTGCAACATCCTAACAAATATTATAAATGCGCAAGTGAGTTTGTTTGTTACGCTTTCACGGTAAAACTGCTTAACGGATTTGGATGAAATTTGGCATATGGATAGACTAGACCATGACCTGGAGAAGGACATAGGTTTTTTATCCTGCATCGCAGATGAAGTCGCGAGCAACAGCGATTAGTAGATACATGCTGACTTAGGTACTGTAGTTAAATTCTTCTGAAAGAAACAAAAAGCAATGAAAAAAAAACACTGTGCTGCCGATGATATACGTTATATCTACAAAGTTCTCGTCGCAATTTAAACTGAATGAAAATACAAACTTAATTAAGAATATAATGAAACATACCGTTGTTTATTTATTTTGTAGCTTTGGGAGTACCTAAGCACTCCGGCAATTATGAAGTAAAGCGATATATTAACATACTATTATTTTTTTATTGCTGAGAACTGAACACTATCAATCTCAGTACGATAATAGACCTTTCATAATGTTGTCAAAATAACGTATCAAAATACTTTAGAAGTGGAGTACAATATGGTAACAATAAAATAGTTTCTTTATTGTGGCGGCAGGTGAACCTCGAGGGAAATTAACGATAGATTGCAACGTCAAAAACTTGATCACATATTGTACTCGATTTCCTTCAACTATTGCTCCATGTTGGGTCGACGCACGTATTATATTACTTTCACTACCTATAATCATTTCTATGAACACACGTTAAGTTACCCGCACACTGTCGCGTGTCACAATGGCTAATCCACGTTTTGTTCTACACGAATGTGCGTTAGGTGCTAACATTCAATTCGACTAACATTCAACACCAACCAAATAAGTAGCGTTAAACTGTTTAACCCTTTAAGGGTTTCAGTAAAAATGTTTGACAAATATGTAGATCTCCAGTTTTGTTCGCGACACACAAACTGTACACACGAACGAACAAAGTCGTCACGTGTCATGTGAAATAATAGTCCAGCGAGGTCGTGTGTACCTACCCTTTTTGTCAGATCTCCGAACCATCCGCCTGATTTGCGGGGGAATCAAGTTTATTTATGTACAGACCTTATTTACTGATAATCTTGGTTTTGTTACGAGGGTAACTGTGCCTGCTCATGAATACTACTAAAAGTTACGGTTTGCAAACAAAGCACTAAGTAGTTGAGGCAGAAAAATAGGACGATATGGAGCAATACATTTTGTTTTTCTAAGTAGTACAGAATGATGTATCTTCTTGATTTCCACTAGATAAAGACACAAGTACACAACTGCTAATATTCTTTTATGACATATTAGTATTTTATTGTGTTGGTAGGCCTACACAGAAAAAACAAATGAGGAAATTATTTTCATAATTTGGATTTTTAGACCCAAATTCCTTCGGCAGCATGTCGTGATATAAATACTGCGAGGCCTAGAAAAATAATGGCTGAGCTAACTATATTCGCAAGTCCCACGCAATGAGCCCATCTCTCGTTTTACCTGATGAAATATGTAGGTTAAATTTACGACTTACGCAACTTGTAATAAAAAAGTCCATTCGGAAAATATTTTGTTGAAACTTCTGTATTACATAGGTTCGTACTTTTGAAAAGTTCCCTACATCATTTTGGGATCGTGCAAATTTATTTACCTAGTTGTATTTTACATGGCTTGTGCACGTGAAAAACATGAAAAAAGAAGTTACACATTATTGTTAAAAAAAAACCTTTTAAATCTTCTTGTCTTTGATATAGTAATAAGCTAAGAGAAATGTCACATTTCAATGAGAGAACCGCTGACAATGTTAGTTAACGTATTTATACACATATGCTTGGCTGTATGAACCTAGTAAAATTTTGATGTTCCTTGGATATTAACTTCAGCTGTTGGCAGAACAAAACTAATACATCATGCTCCTACGTGCACTGTTCAGTAATAAGACGTGGTATACATACATGTAACCTAAAGTTTGCAGCTGTTATGAAAAATATCACTTTAAAGCACATCTCTTGAAACACCACTAAGAGGTTAGATACTCCAAAACCTATCTCACTTTTTGCCACAAATTGACAAATCAAATCGAATTACAACTGTCATTGATTGTTAAAATATGGTTGGTTTTTTTTTAATACGCACAGTTTACTGAAAAAGGCCATTGACCGAGTCTCAAAAGTAATCAAAATGTATCGAATCTCGAATTATTTTTTCAAAGCCATGCAGCCAATAACATTATTTGATACGAAACTTTAACAAGTTGTAATAAGGCTTTAACACGGCAAATTGACGAAATGTATTAATTTGACGAACAATAAATTTTACTGACTGTATTTTTCTAATCTGTTGATAAGTTCTGCAAAGAATACGTTACATGATAACTATAGATAACTTTGGATCAAAGTCAAGAGCATGCACAGTAGCGTCATCCTTTCTGTGATCATCAATTTGTTGACTTAACGTGAAATGAAATTATCGTTTTTCAGACTCTTTTACACGTCAATTTTTTGGTCACTATTTAAAATCTAGATGGCGCCGGCATTTCCTAGCTGACTGATCCCAGGGAAGAAATAACAAAACAAACTCAGAGGTCCATGGTCTCTTTTAAATTCCAAAATTTATATTATGAAGATTTGTCCCGACAGACGGCATGCATGCATCAGTCATCGTGTAGCTCAACCCTATTTTAGGGAGCTCAACGACCCGCCACACGACACTACCAGATCTGCAGGACATTTGCGTAACCCACATAAAAAATACCCAAAAACTCAACGTGGTAAGTGATGGCACTTGAGTTCCTATAATGTAACTGAAAACGTACCTCTTGAACGGTTACTTAAGTTCCAAGTGTGGACTGTGTCAGACAATAGTCAGAACACGTGCAAGCAGAAACTTGGTACATGAAACAATAGTTCATACGCTTAGTATGTAGTAAGAGCTCAACCAGTTGCTTTAATCAAAAGGAACTTGTCCGATAGCGCACGAAAACGCTAGAATACGGAACAAGTTTTCACTTTCGAAGTTTCTCTTTATCTTTACTTGCAGTAGTGCAAGTACCTAACTGTTCTCATAGGCGAAGGTTCAATGTATTCTTACATATACATATATTACAGTGGACATTTATGCATAGTAGTTATTCGTGGAATGCTTTTTAAATTACCTATCTAACACATAAGCTATCTAATTACGTAACATATTTTCGTAAACGATTACAACTAATCTGTTTCATTTTGACAGTTCAACAACATTGATTGCGTTATTTACGTGGTTAAGCAGATTTTTTTTCGAAGTTATGATGCAATGGATTAAGTAGCTGTTTCAAAACGATTCAGATTGCACGCGGAGTTTCCCTCCCCCTAATTTTTGTCAGATGTGTCGTTGAGGTTCCATCGGCAAAATTCGTCGAACACGATTACTTACGAACTACTGTACCTTGAGTTTGAGGCATGAATTGATGAAGCTAAGAACGTTTAAGAAACTCTTGTGTATTATAATATTTATTTTGATGTACAATAAAGCATAATTCTATCATTTTATCTACCCTACTTAGTATTGGTCATTCTATTGGATGGAGTCTTTAAGATGTTTAGTTGAATAGAAAACGTTAAATAAGAAATACCTACGTGTTCACGAAGCTTGTATGTAGTTTTAGAGCTATTAGTTCCCTACATAAGTAGTGCTTTTAAGGGAACGAGGAAAAGCAATTACCTTCACACTGGGTAATTACAATTACGACAGTGTTCGCGTCATGCTCGTTAGTTTGCATGCTGTCTCCTCGTCCGCGTACGGTGCAGTGATCCTGCAACGTTGTTGAGCGCCTAGCTCATTGGTTTACTCAGTCTTGAATGAGTTTCCATGATTTATTCACTTTATAAGCTCTGTGCTTTGTTTAAAGTTTAAACTTCAATGACGCTTTAGTTTCGCTTTAAGGTGATTGTTGTGCTGTTGCTTTATAGAGGAGAAAATAAAGGCTGAACTACTTAGATAAAAAAATATTTTGATAAATCTGTCAGGAGTATTGATTGTACAACTTTGACGACCTTTTGACGCTAAATCAACACCTTAAAAACATAACCTTTTCTGGCAGTCGGGTAAAAAGCATGGTGCATTCACATTGGTATATATGTTGTAGGATGATTTGATCATTCGAATTTTCGCGAAAACCCTAGGGAACTGGGAAAACACGGATAATTAGACAATGGTGAATTATTTCTGCGAGCAACTTGGAAGGAGCACACGCGGGCTGCTGCCATCTGCCGCAGAAATCTTTTCACCACTGTCTAATTATCTAGTCGCAGGCAAATTTTATGATTCGTCATATTGAACTGGGTGAAATAGGTTAGGTTAGAACTGTGACCAACCGCGCGCGAGCCAAGCGAGCGCTACTTCCAAGTTGCTCGCAGAAATGTTTTTACCATTGTCTAATTATCTAGCCGCAGGCAGATTGTATGATTCGTCATATTGAACTGGGTGAAATAGGTTAGGTTAGAACTGTGACCAACCGCTCGCAAGCCGAGCGAGCGCTACTTCCAAAGTTGCTCGTAGAAATGTTTTCACCATTGTCTCATTATCTAGTCGCAGGTAGATTGTATGATTCGTCATATTGAACTGGGTGAAATAGGTTAGGTTAGAACTGTGACCAACCTCGCGCGAGCCGAGCGAGCGCTACTTCGAAATTGCTCGCAGAAATGTTTTCACCACTGTCTAATTATCTAGTCGCAGGCAGATTGTATGATTCGTCATATTGAACTGGGTGAAATAGGTTAGGTTAGAACTGTGACCAACCGCGCGCGAGCCAAGCGAGCGCTACTTCGAAATTGCTCGCAGAAATGTTTTCACCATTGTCTCATTATCTAGTCGCAGGTAGATTTTATGATTCGTCATATTGAGCTGGGTGAAATAGGTTAGGTTAGAACTGTGCCCCGTCGCTCGCAAGCCGAGCGAGCGCTACTTCCAAAGTTGCTCGCTGAAATGTTTTCACCATTGTCTAATTGTCCGTGTTTTCCCAATATCACTAAGGTTATCGCGAAAATTCGAATTATCAAATCAACCTACGACATATGTATATAAAGATTTCATAGGATTCCCTTTAGTGTGCGGGCGGGTGGATAAAAAGTGATCGCTTTCACGATCAGTTTTCACATAGTTTTCCATCCTGACACAAAATTATGCGCGGATATGTGTCTACGCTTTACTTTTATTTTAAATACAGGGGTTCGTTTTACTTATAGGTTCATTAGAAAACCAGCGTCAGACAGCACCTGTCTGGCATTAATGCTGAAATGAACCTTTTTGGCGCAGCCGTGAGGCACACACTATTATTGTTAAAATATTATTTTCACTTTTTTTTTTGTTGTTTTTTTGTGTTTCACGAACTATGTCAAAATAAACATTATTCTTTCTTTCTTTCTTTTTTTCTTTCTAAATTGACATTAATTCTCTTTTTCCCTTGTTTGTAGATTTAAAACGGAGAATTCAGATTGTTATTTATTAATAGGCAGTTCGGTTTTACTTGTAAATTTACATCGATAGTTTGAACAAATAGGTACCCACATAGATTAGTAAAAGTTCCTAACATTTTCCAGATTTTCACTAAACTATTCCATAGACAACCCTAATATAGTGTCTACCCCGAAAAACAACAACTACAGAATAAAATCAATGTACAAATACACCAAAACCCTTCGCGGTACGAAACTGTATGTATTTGTTATACCCACAATAAATACCGGTCGTGGAGTATAAAAATAAAATAAATTCATCGGTTTGTTCCCGTAAGGTGTAACGGCAGCATAAAAATGCGGTTGACTTGTAATTGGGTTATGATCGGGCTGTGGTCAGGGGAGGCCCAGGGGACACTCCTTTATTACACTGGATATATTTTCGGCCCGTTACAGACGTAGACCCAACGAGTATTTTGTGAGAATGTGCCCTAACGTCCTTTCTTTTGGCTTACGGATTCAGATGTTTTGTGACAAACAAATGTAGCTTGTCTTACTTAGGATTCTACGGAATTATGGCTTTTTGCTGGACGAATTTGTCTTGGTTGTTAGGGAGGTGAATAAGCTATGTAATTTATTTCTTTTACTTATATACTGGAGTGAGTATGAATTGGCATGGTTAAAACAGCGATGACTCGACTGAACAAAATATGGAAAGACAAAAATATGACTAATCGGACAAAGAAACAACTGGCCCAGAAACACACTTGTCTTCTCCATCTTTCTCTATGGAGTAGAGACTTGGACGATTAAGTCTACTGACAGGCAAAGAACACCCTGGCACCTTCGAAAAATGGTGCTGGCGCTACCTATTAAGGATATCATGGACAGCCCATCGCACAAATGTCTCGATCCTTAAATTGTGGCGGCATCTACATCGCCACTTACGAACTATGCATCAAAGACCTGACGTCACACAACATCCTGACGTCACTCAAATCCTGCATCGCGTAATTAGAGTTTACCGCGCGGTGAACATACATACAAGCTCCCGACTTCAACCTCTGGGCAATTGCCCGCCAGACATGCCACCCGTCTGGTCGGAGGATCCTCTCTTTTCTATGGTGTATGAGTGAACTTTACACCCTGTTCCTCATACCCCTAAAAACTACTCAAATGAGAGAAAGCACAACAACTGTCTTCAACCTGCCTGTAACGTGTTATGAGATACTTTGGCCACAGTGCTTGCAGAGGTACTAACAACATGAATGTCTAATGGTGACTGGAAAAATAGAGGGCTAAAGACCTTAGTGGCCGAAGCCCAAAAACTTGGTCGGATCAAATATCCGAGCAATTGACGATACCTATCAGCGCCGCACTCCACCAGGCTATAGCTTGGTGTAGTGTGGAGTGATCGTAAAAGATGGGAAACGACCGTTGACAATTTGATACAGAGTCGCGATTCTCGGCAGTGAGAGAGCGATTGAAAAGAAGAGAGATACTGTAACTACTAACATATTGATCAAGAGTAGGTAAATGTCTAGTACAATCCAATTTAATAAACAGTCAAGGGTTTTAATAGTTAACCTTCTTCGAAGAAAATTAGATTTCGGAAACTCTTCCTAAAATTTATCAGATTTTCAAAGATTTCCCCGAAACACTTTATCACTGTGGGTATCTTCAGTAGGTAGGTCCCTTACTAAGCCTTACCTACCAGAAAGCCTGTTATTATCCTCACGTTCCAACCCGTCAAATGCATACGGCGTTCCGCAACTATTAATAACGGTTTTAATAATACCCATTACAAAACGTTTATGTTACAATACTCGAATGTACCAAGCATAAGCTCGGACGTGTATTTTTTATCGATTTCTCATGTTGCGTTAAAAGGGCTCATTTGGTTTTATTGTATGAAATGGATGGAAGTATAATTTGCATTGAGCCTGTGGTCACGCACGCGGGGGGGCGTTTCCTTTTTTTATTGTTCGGGTTCTTAGGCTTTCGTCGTGGCTTTAATGCGGGGGGTGGTACCCCCACCTGGATAGAGTTGCGAACGGTTAAAAGCTGTCAACTATATACCTATGGGTACTTTGTTGTAGTGAAGGGTAGGTATTATTTTTAATTGCTTCATTTTGGAACCACTCTATTTTAAGGCAGTTCGCACAGAAACTTAGTCCGTGGATTTCATTATGAGTTTTTTGAGGGAGTTAGAGCTTAGCGTTTAATGAAGATTTTTCGTTTGGTGTTATACCAGTCCACTTTAGTTTCTGACTTAAAGTTCACAGCTTCATAAAGATATATTTTCTTTTTGAGTAGAGTAACACTACAAAAGAAAAAAAAATAGGTAGCTTAGTTATACCGTAATATATACTAATACCGTACCGTAATAATACCTTATAAAAAATGCAAAAAATAAATAAATCATCAAAGCGAGAATCGTAAAACGTAAATGCTAGAAAACTTATTTAACAATAAAAAACCGGCCAAGTGCGTGTCGGACCACGCACAATGAAGGGTTCCGTTGTTGGGATGAATCTATCGCAAGAACAAACTTAACTTTGTAGTTAAAAAACATGTTCTCCCATACATTCCGTATGGGAGAAAATATTTTTGCAACCGCAAATTTAAGTTGGTCGATTATTAATCGTTAACCTGTAAAGCCTACTTCGCTGTGATAGTTTACTTTTAATTTAGTTATATATACTAATGCGGTGAATTTTTCACATATCCAAAACCAACCATTTAGCTGGCAGGGGAGGGGGACACTTTCGAATCGAAAAATAGTTTTCACAAACTCGCAATATTTTTAAACGACCTTTTCAACGATACCCCACACTATGGGATAGACGAGAAAGAAAAAAAAACATCTCCACTTTACGTGTATGGGAGGTACCCTAAAAAAAAATATTTTTGTTGATTTTATTTTACCGCTTTGTCGGCGTTATTAATATGTAAACCCATGCCAAATTACAGCTTTCTAGTACTAACCGTCTCTGAGCTAAGCCGCGGACAGACGGACATGGCGAAACTATAAGGGTTCCTTGTTTACTACGGAACCCTAAAAAAGCGTAATGATATTTAATGCAGTGCTTATAAAATATGTAAGACTATGTTTTTTTTATTGTTTTATTCATTTTCTAGACTATACTTTATGGTTACCTACAGAAAATAGGGGAAAACTGCCCTATACATTTCTACCAAAAATTTCTCGTGCCAACATACCATGCCTCAATAATTACGGATTATGGTAAACAATATATTATAATGTAATCAATGATCAGCGAATCCATAATATATCTATCGTGTATCAGCTATCTAATAAAAGCAATAATAGATAATAACGCAGCATTAGCTACTTATTATCAAGGGTGAGCCTACTTACATGGACATCACGATTCCGAGGAAAAACTCGGGATAAGTATTGAAGAAAGAAAGAGGAAGAAGCCTCATTAGACGTGGATGAGGAAAAAATATTCGTGAGAGGAAATGTCGTTATTACGCTCTCAAAGATTGCACCTTATTTATTATCTACTTTGTGACAAATGTCGGGTTAAAATTAGGAAAAGGGAGAACAATTTGAGTGTTCAAAAATGCGTTTCCATGAATTCAATGTTAAATCTTAACAGATAGCCATTATTCATAATATCAAACGATTTGGTGATCACAGTTTTTCGATCGAATTTCTGCCCTTCCTCCGGTAGAAAATCCTTTAGCGACCAAAGAGATGGGTTGGTACATTCTTTGCGTCGAGAGCAGTGGTGGTCCAGTGGTAACGGCCCCGATTTATGAGTTGTAAATCGTGGGTTCGGAACCAGACTGGCGCTTTACTTTGTGTAGATAATTTCATCAACATTGCTCTCAAAACGGTGAAGGAATACATCGTGAGGAAACCGGCATGTTCTAGAACCAAAACTTCGAAGACATGTCTCTCTCATGTCATCTACCAACCCACACTGGGCCCGCGAGGTAGATTGCAGCCCCACTCCCTCTCGAAGAGAGGGAACTCCTCTCTTATCGTATCCCATGAGTGGGAACTATATAGGCTGATAATGTTTCTTTGCGCTTGTTTCAGTCGCTTTTACTTCCTGTCTATTACAGACATGTAGAAGTCAAAGTGCCCAAAGATTTGATATTGAATGAAAGTGATTCTTAAATCTATATTATGTAGTAAATCGGTGACTTATATCCTAAAAACCAGAAATTAATACACAAAACCGTTAATGCCTAGTTTATGGGTTCTGAAATGAAAACTACGCCATGTTCTAACTCGGCCACAAATATTTCAAAAATATTAAAAGTCTAAATGAAAATGACCCGGAGTAGGCAGTAGGTCAAAGACGAACCATTCAGAAAGGAATTGAAACACCGATGTTATCTGTGAATGTCAATACATTCAGCATTGAGCAAACATTTACTTATAAATATACTTCTATTTTAGTAATGTCACATCAGTTATTAATAATACCATGTTTCGTGTATGTACATACATAGAAACATAATATTTAGAGTATTAAATGAGGTACATAGTAATTATTACTGAATTGAACTAATCAGATCTATAAATATAAATACGTAGTATAAAATAAGGTCGCTTTTCGTATGTGTTTGCGTGACCGATAAGTTCTCCTTAATTGCACAATAGATTTTGATGCAGTTTATTATAATTATTCATTTTAAACTTTAATAAAATAAAGAAATTATAGTGACCTTATTGGTGTGTGGTTCAGAAAGGTCAGATGCGTAGAACTCGCAACCGGCGTGCGTGTATGACCAGATGTATGAACGTAAACGAGGCAAAAGGGGTATGGAAGGATCTCGGCAGGTGGCGTTCTGAAGTTTCCCTCTACCCCCATGGGAAGAAGGCGTGAGTTTATGTATGTATGTAATAAAGAAATCAAGTCATAAAATCCGTGCGAAGCAGGGTAAGTGACAACTCGGCCCGAATAATAATATATACCAGATATTTGCGAAGCAGGAGCTGGTCACTAGTAAACAGGTAAACATAATCCTGGGCCAACATGTTCACTGTAGAGGTCTAACGAAAAAACAAAAAAAAGTTACTGAAGTTTCATATTCTGAAATCTGTAATAGTTCAGTTACTTTATTCAGTTTTCTAGTGTGTAACAGTGGAATTGGGAAAAATAACAAAACACGGAAAAGAAACGACGTTTGAAAGTCAATTTCATAACGGGAACATATCTATGCCCTAGTTAAAACATATTATTATGAATAATAATGTTCATAGTTTTACGCAAATTGGTAAGGACATGTTTCTCTCAGTTCCCAAGTGCCCTATATCCTTACCTACATAACCTCTATACATTCGGGTTCAATTATCAGAGGGACTAATGTGCAGGCTTTTTTGGCAGCGGTCCCAAAATTCATGGCAGGCACCGCAGTTACACCGCGTGAAAAATTTCCTTTAAAAATCTCAGAGTTTTACAACATAGTACGTTTCTCACATGAAATATGTGCCCTGTTTTAGTATTTTTATTGGGCTATTGAAACTATAGAGTTCAGAGTCAAGTTGAAAAATATAATAACCCCACCGCCGTATCTCTACGTTGACGTCGTGGTGGGGCTTGCGCGCTCCAAACTCTAGGTCTGTGCCGGTAGAGTTTACTTTGCCGGAACAGGTCTAGGATGTGGAGCCAGACCAAGAGAGATACAGAAACCCGCAGGGCAGCTTGTGGCAAGCTGTTGGGCAGTAGCGACACCACGGACCCTAACTCCCGGGAGAAGTCTTGTTCCTCTTCTCTGGCTCGCCTTTATTGGCCGGCTGGAGTGGACACTGACGAGGAACAGATCTTCCACCTCATTCTTGCCTTAATTGGCCGGCTTGAGTGGAGATTCGCAAGAGTAAACGTGCTCGGAGGAAGGAAGTATTCCAGTAAGTACTCGTAGGGATCTTGACCATCTTCCGGGCTCTGGGATTGTTCTGAAAGCCGTGGAATACCTCTCCACTCCTCAAGCACCTCAGGTCATGTTGCCCCCTTGTCGCTACGTCACTATGTGCTAGCGACAGTTTTCGGGGGCCCATTATTGAGTATGCAAGTCACCCCCTGCCATTTTATCCGTGTATATCTTAACATTGATCAGGCAGGGGACATAGGCCTTCCATAGTTTTAGGTAATCAACCCACTATAACCGCCCAAACCCATAGCCTAATATTTTTTGTTTCCATTTTTCTGCAATAGTCCTGCACCAACCGGGGGTTGTCCTTGGGTGCACTTGCATAGTGCATACAGGGATAATCGTCGGTTGGTGCCTCATTCCTCATTCCATTTAAAATTGACTAAGGGGCCTCTGCGAGTTGGCTTCGGCCCCTCATACGCCTTCCAAAGGACCGGGACCCTATGGTCCCGAGATTTGTTGACAAATGAAAATCATAATAATCATAATCATAAATCTTTATTTATCTCAACATCATATTACAGGCACTGGTTAGTAAAATGCACAATCTTAAATAGAGAAAGGTGTCTGAGGTAGGAGGATCTTGAGTTACGGATCACCCGGCTCTCTTAGATAGGACATGTTAATTTACAAAACAGTAGAGTCAAGATATTATTGGTATAGCAAAAGTTTGAAAGACTAACAAAATTAAAACAAAATCAAAGAAAAGCAAGTAAACATAAAGTTCAAAGAAATATAGATATTATTTTGGTACATTACCTACCTATTATTATTCAGTAATACATACTTAGGTATCTGAATAAGAAAATAAAATATTATTGAGCATAACAAAAAATTAAGAAAAAATAATATAAATTGGTATAAAACCGATCTGGTATGTACAGAACTTTTAATTTGCTTGTTCTTGTTATTCTGATTTTCAGAAGTAACACAAGTAGATAGGTAGTCATCAAACTCATTTCTACATTATCCGTGGTGAAAAACGTGGTTTTGACACTGAAAACTGACAGTATCGAAACATACAAGATTTCTTATAGTGAACTTTTACAAAACATCCGGGTTTGGTCAAACCATTAAGCGGATTGTAGGTCAATAATGCATGAATTCGTCAAACATTTTATTCACCTAACGCTCATCAATCTGCCTAGCCTTTTCCCAACTATATTGGGGTCGGCTTCCAGTCTAACCGGATGAAGCTGAATACCAGTATTTTACATGGAGCGACTGCCTATCTGATCTCCACAACCAGTAACTGAGTGATACTTAACCCCTTGGTAAGACTGGTTGTCGGAATTTCGGGCTTAAAAAGCTTGCTTCATATTCCAAATATCCATTAAAATATTGTAAAACAAACCAAAAAGATTATGACTCATCATTAATGAACGTGTACTTTCTTAGCCGTTAACTAAATTATGAAAAAAATATATTTTTAGACGTTATTAGCCTCAAAGCAAAGCCGCACTAAGCTGATTACTGCTCGCTGACCTTTTAAATACAAGCTTAACACCGAAATCTGACCTGAACGAAAATTAATAAGGCAGATAATTATTACTTGGCATGACAAAATCACTGGAAGAAAGGAAAAGAAGTCAAATTAGGTTAAATACCCGAACGTCTAAAGATTTCTGATAATTGCCCTCAAACGAGTCTTTCAATGGAAGTAAAAACAATTTCCTGTTAATAATTAGTGGTTATTTTACTTGACTGTATGGCTGATTTTTGTGACGATTTTTAGTCTGTAGAATAAACTATTGTTATAATTACCTTTGTCTGTTTGGTCAGTTTATTTCTTTTAATATTCGTGAACTAATTGGGTGTGACATGTCGAGTTATATATTTATACCTAGGCTACTTCCTAGCTACTGACATCACTGCTGCAACATAGTTATTTGACTCAGGCGTGACTTGCGGACATCCATTATAAAATACAATAGACGACGTATATTTAGTAACCTAATCCATTTAACTGTTTTTAAAGAGTCATAAAGAACCATGTAAGAAATCATCGACACGTGTTTCACCTCTCAACGAGGCATCCTCAGGATGACGATTGACTTGTTGCGAATCCGGAAATGACGTGTTGCCAAGCGCCGAACGCAGTGTGAGCCACATCGCCCGGCAACCCCACTTATACAGGATTACTGCTCGGTCCACCTCGGCTAGAATCGTTATCAGCTCGATAAGGGGGCGAACAATCGCAGCAAAGGTGACCTTGGAATACTCGTTAATTCGTTCAACAGTGTAACGTTGAGAGGTGAAACATGTGTCGATGACTAATTACAGAAAAAAATAAACAACACATAAACAGCACATATAATTCAATTTTACATTTCCCATTTTAACAGCAATCGGAGCACAAAACAAACGCAGTAAAAGTCATTATGATCATATCAAATCGCAGATTTTTGTACCGGCAACACAGTTGGCAGAGGCTTGCTTGATTATATAACGAGACAAAACCCCGATTGTTTCGCTCACAGGAATTATACGAATGTTTTAAATATCTCTCGAGGTGCTCGTGTACGTTATGTTCGTGTTGAAACGCGTCAAGGTACCGGGGGAGCATTATTTCAAAGAGTTTGTGAACAGGGTTGTAAACCACTAACGACTGCCCGACCGCGATAATGAATTCACTCTACACTCCAAACGCCACCGCACATTTGAATCTAACGAGGAGCTCAAAATATTTACGAAATATGTAGGTTGTAGGCATATTTCACTAGAAAACTACGACCCAAATGGTACCCAACAAATTAGTTTGTAAACATAGCACTACACGCACTTATGTACAGCTATAATTATGTATGTACTTTTAACTTGTTAACATAACGAGCTTACAGTTCGAGTATCTAACTACTATATTAAGAAGTTCTGATCTGTAAACAAATAATTACCTAAGTAAGTAGACTGATAATTATAAAACTGAAACATGCTGTTACAATATTAATCAAATGGAAGAACGTAGGTTTTAAAAATGCGATATCAGATGAATGCCAAAATAATATAGAAGTATTTATCTCTAACAAAAGGCACGCATAGAAAAAAAAATCTGCCAGGTTTGTGTCGGACCACGCACAATGACGTGTTCCGTAGTCGGGATGAATTTATCCCAAAAACAAACTTAATATTATAGTTGAAAGACATGTTCTCCCATAGGTCCATGGATATACGTCACGGTCAATTCTTCAACTGCAAATGTAAGTTTATAATTGCAAAAAATAATAATTGTGTGATACAACTACAAATTAATTATTTTTAGACTTTTTCCTTTACCTTGCTTCCTGCCAAATTTGAGGATTCTAGGTCAACGGAACCCGGTACCCTGTAGGTTTTGATATATTTGCGAGTCGCATAAATGGCCGTATTTTTTTATTGCGTTGACTTAGAATTTTGATTTTTTGAGTTTCAAGATGCCATAGACCGATCTCCAAGCGTTCCTGAGATAAAGGGTCTTGACAGACTGACGAACGGACAACGAAGTGATCCAATAAGGGTTCCGTTTGAGGTACGGAACCCTAAGAAGATACCTATGTCATAGTATCGTTTATTTGTCCTGTGGTGCGAACCGGAATCTATTACTGCATCTCCTGCTGAGCTCATATATCATACGTAATAGATATTACAGTGATACGAGCCGTTTTCCTTTGCAAAGAATACCTACATGTTTTTGTGGATGTGGGAAAACTAATGAATTTACACGGAAACCATGCACGGAAAACTGACAACTACCTACGGTAAGACAAATAACTCTGTGTATCAAATCGAGATTGAGGAAACTAGGGTTTTATTATTGACTAGCTTCAGCCAAGCATCGCCCGCGTGATATCTTTATAAATTATAGTTTTTGTTACTACTGAGTACTGAGTTCTTTCACCAGTAGAAAGCTATATTATCCAGTGATAATATAGCTTTCTACTGGTGAAAGAATATTTAAAATCGGTACAGTAGTTTTTGAGTTTATTCATTACAAACAAAAATATTAATCGTTTATCTTTATTATACTAGTTTAGACAAATAACTCTGTGAATCAAATCGAGATTGAGACTTGGAATCCCTTTATTACCTAAAGAATTTTAGACATTAGGTCATCATTGGTTGATTTTTTCAAACTTGATCTTGATTCTAGCTTCCAGTCTAACGAGATAGGAACATGAGAATTTCAGGTACAGTAATTTCTGGCTAAAGATATTCTGATAAAATCAGGAATTCTGGTACCTAAAGTTCGTTTTTAATCCCAGACACTAATTTGACATTTCAAGTAATTGTTGTTTGTTTTTTCAATTTGGAGTTTGACATTTGTACCTGTCAAATTTGTCTCTGGGATTAAAAAATGAACTGTAGTTAAATTACTATTAATTTAGCAACAAGGTACAAAACTTAGTAAACAAAATACAACCTAAATAGCATTTAAATATTTTAGTTCAAAGTTCCATAACGTTTCACGTTCGACCGTTTAGAGCTGTTGTTTTTTACTTGTATAAAGTAAAAAGAACAGCTCTAAACGGTCCTAGCACGGTTGGTCACGTTCTGACTTACGTGCCAACTCAAGTATTAAGGTACCTACATGTAGCTTGAAGGAAAACAGAACTGCAATCTTTATAATAAAATCGTATTAACTGCGAATACCTTCAATCATAAATAGTAAATAAAAACTTTAAATATAAACTTGACGTTGAAAGCGAAAAATCTTTTTAAATTGGAATTTGTAGACCGATTTTTTGACAAAGTATTTGTAAAATAAAACCAGCTTTTTGCAAGCAGGTAGCCTTAGCCCCAAAGGGGTGAATCGGCTGGACCCACCCCTCGGGTCAAGTTACGCCTCGTTGATTTTTTAACGGGAAAAAGCCATTATCATTTCATCTTATCATTGCTAATTCAAAAAATTGTTACAAAAGATGTGTACGTTTTTGTGAAGGGGTCGGGTTTATTTTTCTTTTATTAAAAGAAATTTCATTAGGAGTTCACATAATGAATGTCCTGTTCAGTCTTTGTTTTGCTCGTGAGTTCAGCGCGATTGTTCAAAGGTTCATATTTGAGGCAGAACTAGCTGGCCAACAATCAACGGCTTCGTCTTCATTAAGCTTTTATTGTTTTAAATTTAATGTCGTGTATATAAATTCTTAGAACACAGTTTAAAAGAAGGGGTGAATATTTATAAGTCCTTCTTGTTTAACTTTCATAAAATTAAAATTATTTTCCAGTTTTAATGAAGACTTCAATATTTTATATGACATTTTCCTTCGCATACGCTCTACTTACCTGAACATTTCGCGGTATACGTAATAAAAAATACAGAAATGAAAATTTCCGTAATTTTTCCGATGTTTTTGCAAAAAACTGCGTTCTACGCGTCGGAAAAAAGAGCATCCGTTATGCAATTAAACCCGCAGATAAACTTGTTACATTTTAAGGGGTATTAAAATTCCTGACGACTTGTGAACGACGTGATGCGGTATTTTCCCGGAACTCTTTAAAAATACCCGGATATTTCCTACGTAAACGCGTCGGTCAATTAATTCGTCTAAAACCGTACATTTTGAACGTATATGTCGTGATTTTTAAGCTAATTACGTTGGTGTTGCGCGACGAACATTAATAGGATGTGTATTAACGTAGTAGGTAGGATCAAACAGCAACGTAAAATAATTTGCATGTAGCATTTTCCAGCTTTATAGCATAGCTCACGGCATCTGTAATGACTAAGGTGGCTTTATGCGACGCCTTCGCCACTGTAATTAGAGACTCACGAATAAAAACGGCATAAAAGCTTTTAAAATTCAGTCAAGTAAGTACTCGTTCACCCTTCACTCTTTGTGAGGGAGAAAAACTAGTGGTACTCAGTGGAAGGAAATAGTGTTCGACTTTTTACTTCTTGTTCTGAAATGACGCATCATTAGTGCAGAGGTTCGATTACAAGTTCACAAAGTGATATAACGTGTGTTTTTTCTGTTTGGAAAAGTCTTATTAGGTACTCGTAATATCCCGGTTATGAAGGAATGGCCGCGCTAAGATATATTCTCGGTAAATCGCAATGGGGTCCGTTCTTTCTGAGTAATAGTTTGGTGAAAAAGATGAGGCCTACATGGAAATAAATAATTCGACGCCAGCAGACATCTTCAAAAACAAAATAAGTGGAATCAGAGAACAAAACCTGATTTATTCGATGCGATTTAATTGCCTGTAGCATACCTGTTGAAGCAACAATAAAAGTTGCACCGTCTGCACCAGGGGTTCCCAACCTTTTAATATACGCGCCCCCTAACTTTCATTTAAAACCACTACGCCCATGAGTTGCTAAGTCAACATACGCAGAAAAGCATAAGAATGTAAAGCGAGCGAAAGTGAGGTCGAAAATGTGTGCATGAATTTTTTTTGTAGATTCAAACAGAAATAGAAAAAAATATTTTGTCGACTTATGCAGAAAAGCTGAACCTCATTTTACACCACCTAAATACAAGTAAGTAGTAGTATTATAAAACGTTTGGGTTTTGGAAACTAGTCTTAACCTTTTCTAATACCAAGAACATAAAATTTTATAAATCTATACTTTATTGGAGCCGCCGCGCCCCCCCATTGGTCAATTTACGCCCCCCGAGGGGGCGAGCCCCACCGGTTGGGAATCCCTGGTCTAAACAGCGTTTAGCATGCAAGTCGTTTGTTGCTTAATTTCATTGTATGGCACAGGTAACAAACTTGCATCGCGTAAATAGGGCCTAACTGTACTTGCCAGGCCATACTTCAGTTTCAGATAACGAAAACATTTCAAATCTCTTGAAAGATTAAAGCGGTATAATTTTACATTCTAAAATCCTATGGAACGTTAGTAATCCACAGGTTAACACTAAACCGAGGGTGACTGAGTTACCAAATGGTGTTTGCATATGGCCTAGAACTAGAACCTTGTGACCTATTTGTTCTATCCGGTGGTTCAGGCCGAAATGGTACGGCCGTTTGCTCGGAATGTACGATATATCGCATTGTAATTACTGTACTGTTCACTGAGCCAGAATAAAGGAGCGAATTTCGTATACCTAGAGGTCATTGAGGTCTCTACTTTAAGAGTATGACATCCTAAATGAGAAAGTGAGTTTGTTTGTTTGTTACGCTTTCACTCTAAAACGGCTGAACGGATTTGTATGAAATTTGGTACGTAGGTAGACCATGACCATGGTTAGGATCCAGAATACTTTTTAGCCCGATATTCCCACGGAATCGAGACTTATGCGGGTGAAACCGGGAGGCGCAGCTAGTTACTTATAAAGCTATAAGTAAAAGCTTTAATTGTGTATAATACTACCGTCATGGTCTCCCACAATCCACATACCTACACATTAAAAGGCTTTTTTGGCTTTACAATGGATGTCTTTCGTAAATCTGACACCTTTTTATGTGAGCCTCCAGCTCATACCTTGTGGGTACACCTTATTAATAAAAATAAAATTAATAAAATTAATTTGAAAACTTTAACAAAGTACCAGGCAAACATCATCTTAAGAAACTGTAAGCGTCTATTCTAAGTAAGTATGTATTTTCCAATAGGCCGCGCAACAAAGAAAGATCGTGTTGTAGGAGCACTAGACGATCCTTCTGATATATCCAATTCTCAGAAACTGTTCTTTTTCATTATGAATAAATAGCTTTATGAAGTAACGTTGTCTTTATTATTTGTACCAGACACTTCCAAGTCTTTGTCAAAACTAAGCGTAGTTGTATCATGGAGACTCTTTATCCTGAGTTTTCAGGATAATAATTAAAACGTAAAATCAATATCATATTTTTTCAGGAACAAAACACAAAGCAATACAAAGGTTATTTATGTTGTAGTAATGAGTAAAAATACTTCTGCAGTTGACTACTCGTTAGCGAAAGTAGGTTGATACACAGCATAGGCAAGGATCAGCAAATATCCGGCTCAACTGGCGTTTATGACAAAGCTCGTTTTCCGGGTTATTTCAAACGGGGTTTTTACCTTTTCGACAAAAGATTCACCTTCCACCACTTGTCGTAAAGTCCTCTGGTCGTATACTTAAAAGGCTTTTTAAGTGTTGTTTGTGGCTTTTAAACTACCTATTTTGTCTTTTCAGAAGAAAAAGATGTAGGTACCTACATACCTACAATAAAGGTAAGCAAAAGCTGTTTTATGACATAAATATTGTACGAACATTACTGTGGGTCTGGACTATAAATACAACGAAACTATCATTCTGAGGGTGTATATTCGTAAAAATCGTTTCAGTAAAGCTTATCTAAACAATGTGCTCGTAAACTGTTATAAATATTGGTTTCGTGATATTCATTTCCAGTTCTTTTGGTGAAGCTTATAAACTATCAATAGATATCTAAAACCTTTGTCTGGTCTATATTCAATAATACCTAGTATTTGGGAGAATAGCTTGTTTCATGGAAAATTGCAAGCAAGTTCAGCATTCACTGCCTCTGGCCATAAGGGGCAATACATAACAATGGTAGTTTGACATTCAAACACCATTGTTTCCCCAATAAGCCGTGAAGAGACACGAAGCCCGAGGCTACTGGCCACATATACCCTCACACGCCCCACAAAGGTCAACGCACATACTTACGACCCACTCCACAACTTCCGAATAACATATTCTTAAAACATACACACATCAGTACTACGCGACGTTTCTTTGACAATGATATAACGTTTCCCTGCGGCAGCAATATGGGCTGTTATACTAAATTACTTCATAAGGCTGAGTTGACTTCGAAAAACGAGAGTTCACCGAGGTAAAGATCATAAATATTGGTCTATTGTTTTACCCACAAAGCGAACACTTCTTTTTATTATTTGACCCTTTTGTGGGTTAGTAATAAAATGCGGTCGAAAGTGGTAAATAATAATCTGGTTGGCGTCGCTCCGTTGAGCCCGAACCCGCGGGACCAATAAATTGTTGTAAGAGAACAATATGTACTCATTTTGATATTTCGTATTGATTAAAATAAAAGCATTTCAGGATGTTGAGGTTGGTTTCAATTCTCGCGAGGCCAAACGGTAATTAGGACAAATGTGTATTATAATGAAGCAAACAAAATTCAGAACAAAACACACATATAACACACTCAGGAAAGGCTAATACGTATGTAAAAATGGACCCGTGAGACAGTAGAATATAAAATAATGTCCTCCAGATATTACGTAGGGAGTAATACTTTTAAATGACCCGATATATATTTTATTCTCGTTGGCCAATAAAATGAGAAAGGATACGTGGGTTACTTTCAATTATTCCTGGATTTATCACATAGAAACGTTACGTATTTGGCCTTTTCAGCGCCTAATTTGGCCACGTTTAGGTACTCTTTATTTCAATGATAGACAAGAGCAGTGTAATTCAATGCGAACAGTTGGACCTTTCAGTATCTGAAATTAAACAATACCCTTTAATAATATTACAACAGTTACAGTAAATGGGCTCTTAGAAGTCTTACTCTCAAAAACTTAATACTCTTATTAAATTGACGAACAATTGGGTATTTAAACGTAGCAAATTGTCAGATTTCAGGATTATATTTTGGACAAAACAGAGTAATGGTTCGAGAGGACTAACGACAACGTGACCCCAATTATTTTTATAACAATGGCTGTTTTGTACACTGGATTCCACGGCCTTCCAGAAATTTGCATGACATTGCCTAACACCAAACGCGATTTGTTTTTCGAATGCTCAAGTGAATTTTAGCGTTTGGTTTTATTGATTGTACATATGTATAGATATTTTCTGCTCACTGCACCCATTACCTGAGCGCAGGAGTCACACGTGTTGTGATTTTGCGTAGTTGAAAACAGGGGGAAGGAAATCAATTGAACTAATTTTATTAAAAGGTCTCTCCTTCGTATGGAACCTCTTACTTAGTGTCGCGAAAAAAATAGTTTTGGTAAAATACTGACGACGCAGCAAGACGTTATTTGTTCGAAAAGAAATAAAAAAGGCCAGTTTTAGTTTCAGAGATTTATATATCGTCTGTAACTTTATCTATGGCGCAAGTAAGTTATGGACCCTAAGGTCAAACTAATGTCGATTTTTTCCCCATTTAAATAGCGAATAATGTTCAGTAACCGTGAAGCGAGTAGAGCCGCCGTATCTGTGCTCACTACATAAATCAAATATAAATAAAGGACCTCATAAGCTGTCAACGTAATGCCATTCAAGCCAGGCCTGGGTGCGTAATATCGTCGAATAAATCATGTTCAGCTAAAATATGCCTCAATACCCACTGTTGAATATGAAATCACTTTCAACAATTTAGTTTGGAAATATCTAATTCAGAAAAATGAAAGGGTAATGTAAGAAAATGTGGAATATTTTCAAGCTTTATGTGCCCTTTTGAATATCCCTACGTGTCATATTTTTTCTTATAGCGATTCTCATTTTAAATGTTTGTAATATCGCATACGTTAAACGATCAGAATTATATATTTATTACGACAGGTTACATAAATAATACCAATTTCATAATTAAGCCACATACTGATGAGAACTTATATTAATTATACGTATCATTAAAATCAAACGAAACGGCTTAATATCAGCAGAATTAAACACAAGAACTTCTGCGTGTGTAGGGTATACGTTCCAAAACCGTATACAATTTTAAATTTATCCCCGAGCAACTAACGTTCAAGGAAAACATGGCACGTCGAAGGATAAATAAAAATGATAAATTCTCAACGCGTGTTATGACCCCAAGCAGCCGTATATAGGGTACTGCCGTATATAGGGTTCTGTCTGTCACTATGGGGACACGGATAGAGTGCCGGGGACGACAGCTTGGGATCTGTGCGTAAATCTGTGCTTGTCCGTAAATGGGTGTAGCTTTGAAAATGTTTAACTGTCCCGTATTTATATCTATGAGCCATGTTGTGATTACCACCTAAGCTTATAATATGGGAATGCAAATGATAAAATACTTGAGTATTGAGGCTATGAATGAACATTGCAAGTCATTATATTAATGAGCATTGTTAGGTATTTTGTTGCTTCAATTCATCACAAAGCGAACATAAATAATAACTGGTTCCACATAATAAATAACGGAAATCACTGTCGAAGAAAAACCCGAGCTCGTCACTAAGTAATAACAGCCGCGCGGTTTGATTCATCAGGTTAAACTACGCTTGCCGGGGTTGGTCTGTGCATGGGTGATCATCTTAACAAACCGAGACTCCTCCGTGCTTCGGAAAGAACGTTGTTCCCTGCTGTTATGCGTGGATCTTTGACAGTCGTTACGGGTCGTCAGAAGCCCGAAAGTCTGACAACCAGTTTTACCAAGGGGTATCGTATTACCCAGTTACTGGGTTGTGGAGGTCAGATAGGAAGTCGCTCCATGTAACATACAGTATTCAGTTGCATCCGGTTATACTGGAAGGCGTCCCGTACATACATAGTTGGGAAAAGGCTAGGCAGATTGACTGTCGAAAAAAAACCCCCGGTTGTCACGCGTAGCATGACAGCCATTGAAACGGGTTTTCTACGGGTTACGACAGATCGTGATTATTTATTCGTCATTTTGTCTATTCTTCCGTCGACACAACCCGTTTCTATTGTGGTCATGCTAAGCGTGCTGGAATGACTTGTGGGAGGCCTTTCACAAGCGTGGCTAAATAAAATAAAATAAAAAATACTTTTTTGAGGATTTTTTCATAAGTTTGTCACAACCTACTCATTAAACTCTTAATACAGTTCACACTATTCTTCCTTCTATTTTTCTATTTCGGTTGAGCCTTTTTTATTCATAGTTGGATGGTGTTATTAGTTTTAAATATGTATAGATATGCTGACAATAACCGTCATCTGTTGTGCTTCCAACTCCATTATGAATGAGTTATGTTTCTCTGAATAATATATGTTTTGTTGTTTATTCTATGGAAAATTGATTTATACTTGACAATGTATGATGTATAACCAGTTATAAAGTTGTTACATTGATTGCATAATGTATAGCATTAAAACCTTTAACATTGCATAACTGGCAAAATACGGGTGTACTATATGTGCACTTCTGCCTAACCCTCTGGGGAATACAGGCGTGATGTTATGTTATGCTATGTTGACCCTTTAACTGCTTTCAATTTGCTTGGTTTTGATTTTACGTTGTTTTTAATTTATTTATGTTTCTATGAGTGTGTTTTAGTTTAACTTGTGATTTCCTGTGCGGGTCTCGATAAATACTTTTTCTTTCTTTCTTTCTTTTCTTTCTTTCTTTCTTTTCTTTCTTTCTTTTCTTTCTTTCTTTCTTTTCTTTCTTTCTTTCTTTTCTTTCTTTCTTTTCTTTCTTTTCTTTGATCTTCATAATCATGCCTTCCCTTATCTCAATTTATTTAGGGTTAACGTTGCATTTCTTCTTTCATCATTATTTCTTTATCAGGCTTCATCCCAGCACTAACCCATTACTGGCTATCACACTTTTGTTTTGCAGTTCAAGTGATTGTAAGTTTATTGTAAAATGAAAAACATACTTCATTACAAGAAAATATATTACGTTTAATAAACTGTCAAGCACATGAACTACAAAAAGTATGAAAAATGTCAGTAATAAAATTCCTTCAGACTGACCTTTGCACACATGTTACTTACTGCAAATCGCTTGCGGAATTTAAGAGAGCTCTTAAAGTAGGTCATGACATTAATATTATTAAACCTAATTATTATGAGTCTTGGGGCCAGTATTTCGAACGAGAATGAGAAAATAATGTTATTATTTCTTGAGGCTTTTTGCACGAAGTTAATTTATTTGTGGGCGAATCGACAACTCCTGAAATACATATTAGGCAATTGGCACATTTTTAATCTTTATGCAGTAAAGTTATAACTTTATTGCATAAAATTCATAATAATGTATTATTTAAAAGATTCGCCCGTTTCGGGCGAGTAAAATCGTGCAATTTGGATACTATAATTTTCGGCTTATTGGTAGGCCAATAAGCCTATATATATATAGCCGAAAATTATCATAAAATGAATGTGACAAATAATTATGAAGCGCGCGTAAATTGCTGTGATTGTCACATTGGTCACATTAATTTTGCGATAATTTTCGTTCGTGAAACTGGCCCTTAATTTCGTCTTCAATGCAGCTAACTGTGAATACTCCACGTAAACTGTTGAAGAGACAGTGCGATTACGTGGAGTCGCTCCGCATTCCCTCTAGTCGTACGTAAGTTACCGGCTCATATAGCCTACAGCTTAACTAACTAGTGTCTGTGTTGGGCACGGAGTAAGCAGGAATGGAGTGCTCTCGGCTGAACGAATGTCATTCCAGGACTTGTGCGTAAATACCAAGGTGTGGCGCGCTGTATCTGCATCTTGCTGCCAGCTTGGGACAGTCGTACAATGTTGCGATTGATAAATACCAAAGATCTGAAAGTAGCGGCAGGGATAAACTGGACCTGCCGGGGTTGCGAGTTTTTCCGAAAGGGATATCGCGACCCCGGCACACAGGCAACGGAAGGAACACGGGTGGGTTTTAGTCAGTAAAAGTCTGACACGCTCTCGTTATTTGATAATTTCCCACCCTCAAAAAAAAAAAAAAGGGGTAAACTGGATGCGGAAGACTGAGAAAGAAAGAAAGAAAGAAAAATATTTTATTTGGGACACGTACAGGAAATACAACCAGTAAGTAATAATAAAAAATTATAAAATAAAAAAACAAAAAAGGAGAAAGGAGAATAGGATACTGTGGTGCAATTTAGGACAGGTATTTATTAGTACAGCAGTGGATTGCCATATTATGATGAGTAGATAGATACTACTTACTCTCACTTTATATACTCTTAATATTGTATCTATGTTAAACAAATGAATAAATGACTTATGACTCAATATAAATGCTCATTTCATGACAAGCTTTTCGTCACATATTTCGTATGGCATTTTTCCCAACATTATAATTTTTAGGTTTGCCTCAGTCACTCCATTTATGTATTCCTCATGTACCTAGTTCAGCTCAGATTTACATAGGTATGTATCTATATACAACCTCAATAGGCTAGCGTTTCACGATTTCGAGTAACCATGATTTTAGCCGTAAATTACATGCTGGCTCTATACATCGATACGCTTAGAATCATGTTGATTACCGTAGTATGTATAGTCCGTAATATACGGCTAGTTATACAAGATACTGACTGCCTTATTGGTCTAGTGGTCGCAAGCACTACTGCTGAGCATGAGGTCCTGGGTTCGATTCCCAGGTCGGGCAAACTGTTATTGGGTTTTTGCATTAGGAATTTCTCAGTAGCAGCTCGGAGTCTGGATATGGGCCCTGTTGATGGCAATAGGCTCGCCACCTCACCCAAACTTAAACTTAAACATAACTGGCAAAATGTGGGTGTACTATAGGAACACCTCTGCCTACCTCTTCGGGGGAAAAAAGCGTGATGTTATGTTATACAAGACATACAATTAAACGCGATTATTATTGAATGCGATGTCTTCCAGACAACCTTTAAATGGAATAGCCAATTTTATACTTCAAAGAAATATCTATTAATGTTATAAGTGCGAAAGAAACTCTGTCTGTTACCTTTACGGATTTCGATAAAAATTTGGCACACAGGTAGACCATGACCTAGGTTTGGATATAGGATAGTACGTTCTTATCTTGATAGTTTGTTCCCGTGAGATAATTTCCGACCTCCAAGTGGGCGAAGACGCGGGCGAAAGCTAATTATCAATGTACGAATAGCAAAAGTAGGTAGTAAATCTCTTGTAATAAAAGCTTCATTCCTTGAAAAAAATTAATTGCTTTTATTTTCAACTAATGTTTTTGACAAATCTTGTATATGTCATAGGATGATTTGATAATTCGAATTTTCGCAATGACCCTAGGGTTTTTGGGGAAATTCAAATTATGAAATTATCGGAAATTATAAGAATATTAAGGATATTAAGGAATAGACCAGATTTTGACGATGGAAACAGTGCGCTGTCAATGGTTACGGATTGGTTTACGACAAATAACCTAGTTCTCAATGCCAAGAAAACGAAATGTGTAAAGTTCGCCCTACCAAATGTTAGAAATCTAGGACCCAACATCGTCTTAGATAAAGAGGTGCTTGAATCTGTAAATTCGGCGGTTTTTCTGGGCATAACAATAGATGCCAAACTTCAGTGGGGCCCACATATATCGAGCCTCAGTTCGGCCGCCTACAGTGTCAGTGTCAGGAAAGTAAGACAATACACTGACGTCGATACAGCTCGATTAGTCAATTTTAGTTATTTTCATAGCGTTATGTCCTACGGTCTTCTACTGTGGGCCAAAGCTGCTGATATTCAAAATATATATTTGTCCTTCAAAAACGAGCTGTTCGAGCTATTTACCAGCTAGGCGCCAGAGTTTCTCTGAGAGATTTTTTCAAAGATATTGGTATCCTCACAGTGGTATCTCAATTCATGTTCGCCAACATCTTATATATAAGGCAAAATATACACTTATACACAAAAAACAGTGATTTTCACAATGTTAACACTAGAAATAAGGAAAAACTACGAGCTCCCTTTCACCGGCTTCATAAGGTTCATAACTCATTTGTTGGGCATGGTATAACCTTTTATAACAAGCGACCTTCTTATTTGCTAGATTTGCCTTTTAATGCGTTTAAAACGAAAGTAAAATCCAACCTTTGTTCAAAGGCATACTATTCTATCAACGACTACTTACATGATAAGAATAGTTGGTCGCTGTGATTAACTCAAGACAATGTTTATGTTCTTTCTCCAGAATTAGCTTACCTACTGACAGGTTATATGAGTTTATATAATTGTTTATTTTATTTGACTTGTTAAGTCTAGTTATTTTAATTTAATTTTAATTTATTGTTGACATAATCTCTCATACTCATTACAATGTGTTTTTTAATGAGTTGTATTGCAATATGTGGTTAACTAGTGGCCTCGACAATTGATCATATTATTTATTGTTATTAGTAGTTAACTGTTTATTTATTTTACCTCGATGGTCCTAGTTTATCATTAAAACCTCCAGTTACAGCTTTATGTAAGCGGGCACGCCCTTTATGCCTGGAGGCTTTTATTAAGTTCTGTTTACGTTTAGTTTTTATTTCTGCCCGAGTATAGTTCTCGATGGTTTTGTTTGGTATATTGGCGTGTGCTAGCTAACATATGGATATTAATTTAAATTAGGTTAATTATGTTGAATACCATTATATGGAATCTTTTTTTTTTCTTTTTGACTGAACAGACAGCTGTGCTGCTGGGGAGTTTGTTGCGCCACTTCTTCTTCCCAGCTAACGCACTAGGAAGTGGTGAAGGGTGGGCGTTTTTGGGGACTGTCTTATGTAATTTCGACGTTCGAAAAGTGCTGATTCTCAGCCTAGTTTGAATAAATGACTTTGGATTTTGAATTTTTATCCTACGACATATATAATAAATACAATCTAACACTTCAATATATATATATTATAATATACAAGTATGTAAAGGAAAAGAAATAAGTATAAAGGGAAGAGCTCATTGGGTATAAAAAAAAATCGTCCACATCGCTGTCAGTGGGAAAACTGCCCAAAAGGCTGGCAGCGTTGCCACGTTGGATGGCAAATTGTATTGTAAATTGATTTAATAAGTCAGCAGTGGTGGCACAGTGGTAACAGCCCCGACTTGTTGTAGGTCGTGTGTTCAAACCCAGGCAGGTTTTACTTTGTGTAAATATTTTCATCACCACTGCTCTCAAAACGGTGAAGGAAAACATTGTGAGGAAACCGGCGTTTCCTAGAACCAAAAATTAGAAGAAATTGTGACATCTACCAACCCGTACTGGGTCCACTTGGTAGATTGCAGTCCGCCTGTGTCAAGCAGTGGGAACATTAAAAAGAAAAAAAAAAGAAAGAAAGATTGTTTATTTTGCACAAACAAAACGCACATATAAAGACATAAAATACACACGTACAAAAGTAGCCAAAGGCCTCGTATGCAACCAACAGATAAAAATAAAAAAAAGTTGTTCATTGGTTGATTGGTTAAAGGTTGATTATGCTATCAGTACATCTTTTGTTGGAGTTCCACAATAAATAAATGAATATTTTAGCTCCCATAGGTCTTTATCTGTAACAACCATGAGCGAAGTAGGTATGTATATTATATCGCAAAAACTTTTTTCTACGGAGGTATGAAGCACCATAGTAACACCCACTAGTACTAGACTGGCAGTAATGTCCCGAAAATTTCCATTTTTTATTCTAAAATCAATATCGAATCGAGTCTTATTACAGTTATTGTGGACTGTAGAATTATAGTGACCTTCGTGTCTGCCTGCACGCATGTTGTAAAGTGGGTGCATAAGTTAGTTCCTTAATTCCGCTGTATGTGTGTGCAAGATGGTGTACCTATGTGTGTGTGTGTATGATCAATTACCATGAATACGAAATCATCTTTAACAACCTTTGTTTAGGAAGGGGACTTTGAATTCTTGATCAGGAAAAAATGCAGTGTGCAGTTCCTACCTATTTGCTAATTCATGTTTTAAATGCAGTAGGGATCTGTGATTCTAAATTTCTCCGTGTTCAGCTTTTGTCGAGGGTAGTCAATTAAAAATAATGATGCAGAATAACGGGTGAGAACTCTTAATTTGATGTTGCATTCGAAATCCGTAACGCGATTAGAGAGCGTTGTAAACCACGAGTTTGAAAAAGGAAATTGCATCAAAGTTTAGTTTTGTTAAAACAATATCTAAGATTGCTTAAAGATATTTCAGTAGCGTTCACTCAATCTTGTGATTGTGTGATAACGCCATCATGCAGTTCTGTTACCCTCGAGGTACGGATATGGGAAATAGTGGATAAACCCACAGGTTTTCAATTTATGGCGCGGTTGTTTTGAATATATCGCGGATTCGCGGTGCTGCCGCGGTCTGCCAACCATTTTGAGGAATGACTTAAATTGAGAGTGTGACTAGATTAAAACCTATATTCCCCAAATAAACCCGCAGCCAAATATTTTTGGTTGACTTGTTTTTCAAATGCATGAAAGGTTATTTTTGTTTGAGTCTGAACTGCATTTTCAGGACATTGAAATAGTTTATATCAGAGTGGAATGTTAAATTTATTTTGTATGCTACCAAGTGTAGCTACAGTCCTGCAGTCAATTTGCTGCTAAAGTATTAATAGAAATTATATCGTATTACGACGATGATATTTTCGAAACTATACGTACTATTTTTTATTATTTTTTTAACCATAACGGGAAGCTCTTTGCCTGCATCTAACCAGATGGTAAGCGATGATCAGGCCGAAGGTGGAAGCGAGTTTCACGCGGAACCCTTAATCACAGAGGAACTGGCTATCTTGCATTTTAGTAATGGCGATAGACTTAGATATAAGATGGTGATAGCTAGCCAGGTGGACTTAGAACAAGACCTACCATCAACCAAACCAAGCAGAAAATTTTGCACCCACTTTTGAACCCGGGACTGGGTCTGAGACAGGTGGTCTAAACCACTGGAAAAACTAAATGATGAAACCTAATTTAGACTAAATGATGAAATAGGTTATATTATTCGATACTATTATGAAGTAGTTATTTTCTCAGAGTTCCAATCGTCATTTCACGAGTAATCGCCTTTGAATTTTGCGTAAGTGTAAGGTATTTATGCTCGTGAGTAGTTACTGCAGTTTGGGGCTGCATGTTGATAATTATATTATATTTAACCCTGGATCACTAACCATTCGTCAAAATGAAGACGCGTACGTTGTGCATTTAGTGCTTTGATTTGATTCTGACTTCTGCCATCATTGCCGTTTCTAGTACCTTTCTGATTCGCATCATTAGTGACCCGCAATAACTCATTACAGATGCACGGTTCTTAGATCGGGATATATCGTATGATCGTCGTAAAATTTCAAACAAATTTCACAGCGAAATTTGAAGTAAATTATCGCGGAGATCCTGAAAATTGTAGACTAGATCAGGAAGGTTGTAGTTAAAAGGCTCCCAGAACTCGCAACACTTGCAGCTGTTACAAAACGTCGTATGACCGTCGAACTTCTGCAAGGGCTGAAAAAAGTGATTTGCAAGGAGCATATTGTGTCTATGAGCAATCATTGTTTAATGTAGGTTTTTCTAAAACAGATTATGTTATTGGATAAAAAGAAAACTAAGACTGTTAATTAAGGTCGTATTGTGTCATAAATGAAGTTGATAAAATAAATATTGATGTTTTAATCCGTCGTAAGATTTACGAATGCTTAGTGATAATGTTAGTCGAAATTAAGGTTAGTGAGCTAGGGTTAAGTTCTATTATACAAAGATTTATATCGAATCTTTGCTATGACCATTTTAATAATTATTGGCCTCGTTCAAATCCATGTCATATAATTGATGGAAGCCTATAAGCCTAAATATGATTTGCATGCCCATGTGACGGTAGAACATGGAGGACTTTTAAAATGAAACATCTATGTAATAATTACCCATGTTTGCAAAGGAATAAATGATTTGATTTGATTTGATTTGCCTAGTGGTGGTGGACGCCCCTTTTTCGCTTGGACTTGAAAATGGAGGCAGAATGTCAAGGTTGAGGTCCTCCAGACCGTATTTCTTTCAAAGGAGACAAACCTTCGGCACGGGAGATATGAGTGTGCGCAGTTACAGGTGCACTCTTCCCTCACTCTCATAGTCCGATTGGAGGGCAATCCAACACGACCAGAGAGAGATCAGGCCTAGGACCAACGGCTTAACACTTTCGACTCCACCCACTTTTCATAGAACTCATACGCCATGCTGCCATACATATTGGAAGTGAACCCTCCGGGAGGGTTGCCGGCATTACGTTTGTGCTAAAGTTAACATCGCGGACGGTCACGGGCATTTTGTATAAAACCGTTTTATAAAACACTGTAAAACGAAGTAAAATTGTGTTTTCAGGTGGTCTTGTCGCTATACGTAGTTTTTTATGAATATTTGTAACCGTGAACAAAAAGATAAAAAAAAAATACTTCGATTTTAAAACCAACGCATACGTACATCTTGTTAAAATATACCTACATCAAATTTTAATTTCACTGTTTATAATGCTGTATTCCCTGCTATTGCTGTAGCCTTCCGCGAGGGCTCCCGGCATCCCATATGAGATTAGGTGAACCCTCCAGGAGGGCTCCCGGCACTGAACGTGTTAACGTGCTTTCCATGGCACGGGGGTATCACATCACCAACTTCCAAACTTCGGGCTGTTACTAAGAAATTCCTAATGGAAAAACCCAATAACACCCCGACCCGGGACTTGAACCCAGGACCCCACGGCCAGCAGCGCTCTACGTAAAATATGCAAGATCCGTCAGACACTTTAGTTTCCAGCGCAAGTACACCAATGTGTACATTCACGTTGTGTGAATCTGCATTTGATATATACACAACGTTTCACTGGATACCTATACTTGCACAAAATAATGTAATAAATAAAAACATCGAAATCATAAAAAAATATAGCCAAAACAAAACTCAAGTGTCGAAATCATTCGAGCACAATGCGCAAGGCCAAAAAATCTCATTTACCTGGCACACGTTGATAAAAGGTTGAACATTAATTACATTACCATCGCCGACGCCCCAGGTGCGTCCAGAGGCGAAACACCCTGTTTTATTAGCCCGCGTGTTATATACAACTCGTTTGTCAACGTAATTAATGCTGTACCTATGTTAATATGTATTGTATATAATAATTTTTGGCAAGAAAATTCGGCTGAGCTCCATTTTTTTGCAAATATTTTTTTGTGTTCACAACAATAGAATGCTTGTAAATAGACAGGTGAAATTAATTAAATTTGATTCAGGGTAGCGAAAACAAAACATGATTGTTTAGTCTTCACAAACATATTTTATACTAAACAACTACATTATAGTCAAGATACAACTTAGTTAAATAAAATTACTTCAAACTTAATTTGAGTTCTCGGAAATCATAATCACCAAATGTTTATTGTAATATCTACCGAATCGTTGCTTTTTCTGGATCCACGGGCAATAAATAGAGCTCCTCTAGTTATTGCCTATGGATCCAGAAATAGCCTATTTGTTACTTTCATGTTTAAATACATTATTAACAAGTCAGACACCTCGTCCGTAATATCCTGTACGTGATAAGTACTTGTTCACTACATCGAGGCTACAGACACGTCCCCTAACTCGTCAGACACTGCCTTGCCAACACGCTAATCTCATTGTATACACAATCCAACTACCACTGTAGACGAGCCTATTTCTTAACAAAAGCAAACTCCATTACCATTGATATTACGAGCATTTCAAACAGAATCCAATAACAATAAATGACAAAAAAAAATGCGAGATTTATTCTTCAAATCAGAATAATGTATTGCCCAAATAACAAAGATGATCAAATGAAACATCAAAAACATAACAAAATGGGGGCAAACGCTGCGATCGCATTTCGCTTGTGATAACGCATACGCAGATATATATATTGTTGAGTTACGCTCAATACTATTTACTCGGCGATATTCTCCCTTGTGAAAATCTCTTAGATGCGATCATAAATCGCTTCGGTTGACATAATAGCGTAAAGGGAGCTGCCTGGATTTATGCATGTTTGATTTAGAGGGAGGTGAATGTTGTCATTTTACCGACGTTCCCACTAAAAATATGGTGCGTTACTTTCACGAATATCATTCTCAGAGGAGATACCTACCTACACACGCTCGTTTTTGCACTGTTTAAATATGTACCTACATGAATTTTCATAAACGTTTTGGAATACCGCATACGTAATAAGGCGCTTTATAAAAAGTAGAGAACATAATGCGTGTGTTCGGAACCGAGCTCTCCACTCGAAACTCGAACCAAAATTGGTCTTCTAACAATTTGTGAATTATCCTTCGCATGCTTACCTCGCCAGATATCGTAAACTTCGTTTCTTATACGCGTTTTCGTTTTATGATTTATTGTTAGGGCTCATTTTGATGATTGAATAATAAAAACTGCTCAGTCGGGTACCACATTTACATTTGACTTTCATTTACCACGTGAATTTTAATAAGATTTCAAATAAAAGAAAATATTTTTTCACAAAGATGATAAATTCGTTAGATAAAATTTGAACGGAGTACATTTTATTTAGAATTTATCAGATAACATCTCAGTGGGAATTTATTTAACCTGACGACTGCAAAGGAGGGGCTGACTATTAAATTTATTTGAAAGCCGGTCTTCGTTTATTGCGATTCGGATTGGAATTGGAATATCCAGACAGAACAGATTAACAATTTTCGAATTCTAAGGACAGCCTGTGTTCTAAATTCAAGACACGATTCAAATTAAGTGATAAAGCGTTGGGAGTACGCCGCCTGTGCCCGGTTGTCACCCGGTAATACCCGAAGAAGAGACGTGCCCCTAGCCCCATTACGACGAGCTGCATTGCAACAATTTCGAGGAGGAAATTTTCAAAGTGTATCAACAAATGAAGTGGTAATTATCTCTAAATCAACTCAGACAGTATATTAAAGTATTCGTTGTAGTGTTTGATTGGGTGCTGGGCAACTGTGACCGTGAATCTGGTGCGGAGAGCAATTTGCGAGTTAATGTTGCTTTAGAATTATGACAGTGTCATATACTGTATGATACTACTGTGAGAGTGATGTTAAATATATGAACTTTTCTATTGAAGAATTAAGACTGGTCGACAAAAAAAAGTTGATTATAATATCAGGGGTTACTATATAATTTGTCAAACGTTCTACAATCCAAAACCCATAAAGACATAAGGTATATCCAAACATCAAACAACATAATCCACTATTAACACACGCCATATTCCTAATCCAGAACATATAATACCCTCTCAACAAAGCCAAGAACATCTCAATACATCTGACTGTTTAATAACAAGAGACGATCGAATAATCAGATCACGTATTGAACACCAAATTCATAATCGGCGATTGAACGCAACCCCAAGGAATTTGTAAGGGATAACGCGAAAACTGAAGGTGTTTATGATTTTATGATGCTACTCCATTCTCGAATAAGGCCGTACAATAACGATAAAGTGTTACGACCTATCCGATGAGGAGGAAAAATGTCGTACAAGTCTCGTTTGTGGAGGGCCTAATGATATTTTACTTTAATAACATGTGGGCTTGAGGTTAGTCTTAAAATAAGCCATTGTCCGGAAATGAAGTGGTTTTCTTGAAGATAATGTATTTAAATGAACGAGTGAGATAAATTGTTGGAACGTATTAACTTTCTCTCTTTATGTAAATATTGTGGCAGCTACTGATAACTGAAGTTAAAGGAAACTGAACTGAACTGTTTTAAGATACCCAAGTTCTAGGAATATGATATGTTGTTTATTCTAAGAACTTGGGTTCCACTTTTACAAAACTTGAAAAACTTGGGGTTTTGTAAAATTGCCTATTTAGGTTCTTTGGAACGAAAAACAAGGAAGAAGGTGGAGCTCGTGGCTAAGTAATAACTGCCGCACGGGCCGATTCATCAGGTTAAGCTACGCTTGCCGGGGTTGGTATGTGGATGGGTGACCATCTTTACATACCGAGACTCCTCCGTGTCTCGGAAAGCACGTTAAGCCGTTGGTCCCGGCTGTCATTCGTAGATCTATTCGTACAGTAGTTACGGGTCGTCAGAAGCCCGAAATTCTGACAGCCAGTCTTACCAAGGGGTATCGTATCTATTACCCAGTTACTGGGTTGTGGAGGTCAGATAGGCAGTCGCTCCATGTAAAATACTGGTATCCAGCTGCATCCGGTTTGACTGGAAGCCGACCCCAATATAGTTAGGAAAAGGCTAGGCTGATTGGAACTAAAACCAAATAAAAATACAACTATAGTCTGTCAAAATCTTAGGTAAGCTTCGTAACTGACAACGAATGTTTTCACAGGTAGAACATTATCACTAACCTTTATTTCATAATGGTAAAATTCAAAATTCAAAATATTTTATTTCACATAAACCTACACGGGCACTTATGAAACGTCAGAAGCTAGGTGCACGGTTCCAATTGGTCGTTTCCTATGGAGAAGAGCCGGCAAGAAACTCCACGGTTACTCTTTTAAAAATAAATGATTTTTACAATGTTTCCAAATTACAGTGTTAAAAGGTATGAGAGGACAGTGTAGGCCCATCAACAAGTACCAGGTACTTAGCAAAATATAAAATGGTCCACAAATCTACAGTCTGTTAAGTCTACAACGTTCTCACATTCACAAAATTTTAAAGAAAGTAATCTATATAAAAGATAAATAAAATAATAAATAAATAAAATAAATATGAAATCCCATCCAAAACATAATATGTAAAAAAATGCAAGTCTCGCAACGCAGTTCTTCTATAGCAAAACGTTGTGAGATCTAATGTTAAACTAAAGGCTCGTTCAGACCAGCGCGACGCGACGGCGCGACGCGACTCGAACAATATAGTTTCTAAGAAAACTTCACGGTGTAACAGTTGTCGCGTCGCTAGTCTGCACGAAGCTTAAGTCAGTTAATTTATTCAGTACCTATCTATGGGAGCATCTATCCAACAATTTTAGTAAGTACCTATAAGTTGTTACCTAATTAGTCAACTAACAACGTGTGACAGTCACCGTATCAGTTTTAAACATCTTTATTTCTTTAATAAATAGAATTACTTGGCAATCGCACACGGCAATATTATCTACATACAACAAAATCTACCTAGTATTGGCGCTCTGAGCGCTATGTTCAATTATGACTATTTAAAATAGTAGATTATTGTTATGTGATTATGTTGTTTTGCTCGACTCGGTGGGGGTAATGCCGTGCCCCCAGATAAAACTTAGTGATACTTAATTCCGATATAACAAAAAAAAAACAATATTAATATTTTTTCCAGAGAAATGTTTTAGATAATGATAATAAAAGACACCTTACTGGCAAATACGATGAGTTACGCCTTTCCATAAAAGGCGAAAAACTTAAATACCTCGAACAGAAGTCAAACAAACCGAACAAACTATACATAAAAAGGTACAACGATTTATTAAATGAAAATGTAATCAACACAAATTACAGGCTGGCGAACAATAATTGAATAGTCTTTATTAATATTTCAATTTACACGCAATAGGCACAAGGAATGATAGATTACTATCAACCTGGAACGTTGAAAAAAAGAGGCAGTTATTAACAGATAAATGACCACAGAGACGAATACACAAGAAAGGAAATTGTGTTCTAAATATTACTTTTTCAAAACGTTATGAAGACTTGATTATAAAATGAAATATGACAAAGATGACTTTTGTCTGTGCTCAAATGTTCCTTTGCTGGATTCTGTTCGAGTCTGATAATAAGCTAGTTGTTAAATTTGTTTACATAATTGGTGAAATGTGCGTGTACTCTAGGTACACGTCTGCCTAACCCTTCGGGGAATAGAGGCGTGATTTATGTGGTTTTTGGGTTAACAAATCCATATATTTTTCATCAAAATAATTTTCAAATAACAAAGTTTGGAACGCGCAATCGTCCGATAAAACTTAACCACAAGCCTACACTAGACAGTCTTTTTAACAGAAAATTGGCACCTGTCACCTCCACTTAAACTTATAATAACATGTTCTCGACTCACTAAATCTAGTAGTCATATTTATTAGTAAAAGCGATTATCGACTTGCCCCATAAGGTCACGAAAATTGTAAGCGGTGACCCCAGATGGGCGAGGGGCGAGTAACTGCGAACGCGAACAAACGGAGAGAGGGAACTCTCTTCAGTCGTGTGTCAACCGTCGAGGACGCCGGTCGTCCGCGCCGCGCTCGCTTCCAAAATATTACGTGAGCTCCATTATAACTCGACTCAACTCTCCGATTGAAATGTTAATTAAAACCGTGTGTGAGTAAAGTGCTTACGGCAATATATGGAGGGATAAAGCTCTGTGATATGTGATGCAACTGTTTGTTTAAAAACTTAATGAGGATGTATGTCTTATTGGCAGTACTCAGTTTACTTATAAAAGGTAATATCAATTATGTGAATGGACTGTGTGTTTTTATTTATATGGTTTTTAATAATTCAAATACTTTCAAGTGCGTTGTATAACTGGAATTATACAACTACGTATCCATATTTCACAGCGAATACGAACAATTTACCGAGTCCCAAGCTGGGCGACAATAAGCGGCGGTGACAGCTACGATATTTTAATGCAGCTCCATTTTCAATTTAGGAATAAAATTGCATAAAGATATTATTCATGAAGACCGAAGAAGCCTTTATAATAAAAAGCCATTCATCTTAGAGCGACATCATAAGAAAAAGACTTCTTCCTTAAAGTAGGTTATCGCAAGAGATAGACTGTATTTATTCTCAAAGATAATAAATCATTTAAATTCTCTTGAAACTTTTTGAAAGATTACTATCGAAATTTTAAATCGGGGATAAATAATTATCCAGTTCCAGTTGTTATGGGAAACGAGTTTAATGGAGAATTTGGAGAACCTATTTAATGATAACTTTTATAAAACTAAAGTGGCCTTTTCAAAGCCCGCTGAAAAACAGAACCCTCAATTAAACCGTCAGTATATCTTTTATCAAGAGGGGCTCTCAGTTAGATTTATTCAGGCCTGCCCCCGGCCCGGGTCGCTAAAAGCAAATTGAGCCTTAAAAATACAAACTGTATCTCTTTTTAATTTTTTTTATGGAAATGACTAAGAAGTCTTCCATAATCGATATTCAATTTATCGGAAACTGGTTCCCAACTACGAGTATATTGTAACTTACCAGAAAGTTGTTTATTAAGATTCCAGTGGGGCTTTACCGCAAATTAAGCCATATTTCCAGCGCGGCGGTTATGTCAGTCGTATTTTGCAGTGGACTATAGAATAAGTGGGCAATTAAATATGTACCTACATCAGGCTATCATTGGCAGCAGAGATAATGCATTGGTAATGAATCATTCTCAAACATATTATAAATCTGGAAAGAAATCGTCGGGTGCCATCCTATTCCAGTTATTACTTTTTACTGGTAGTTATTTTATAATATACGCCCCGCGGTTTCACCCGCATAAGTCTCGATCCCGTGGGGATGTCTAGATAAATCTTATATCCTAACCCAGGTCATGGTCTATCCATGTGCCAAATTTCATCCAAATCTGTTCAGCCGTTTTCGCGTGAAAGCGTAAGAAACAAACAGAAGACTAAGACTGGTTGTTAGTCTTTCGGGCTTCTGACGACCCGTAACGACTGTCGATGATCCACGAATGACAGCCGGGACCAACGGCTTAACGTGCTTTCCGAGGCACGGAGGAGTCTCGGTATGTAGATATGGTCATCCATGGACAAACCCCGGCAAGCGTACCTTAACCTGATGGATCGACCCGTGCGGCTGTTATTATTTAGCCACGAGCTCTTCTCACACTTCACCGCAAATCAAATCTTTTCTATACGTATGATATTAGTTTAGATAAAATGGGGTTTTCAGTCAATCAACTCAATAGGTATTATTGATATCACGAGATAAAATTATAATAATATTATGGGGTCGATTTCCAGTTTTGAATATAGGCCTGAACTATAGTTTGTCCATCACTGGGCGGTGTTGTATTTGGCTTACCCAATTCTGTCCATGTCTATCTTATATTCACTCAATCATTGGATTACGATGGACTCTAATATTATTAATGGATTTATTAATATTTCTAGTTACTTTGTCACTTAACCTCAATTCAATCTGCCTAGCCTTTTCCCAACTATGTTGAGGTCGGCTTGCAGTTTAACCGGATGCAGCTGGATACCAGTATTTTACATAGAGCGACTGCCTATCTGACCTCCACAACCCAGTATCTGGATAATACGATACCCCTTGGTAAGACTGGTTGTCAGTCTTCCGGGTTTCTGACAACCCGTAACGACCGTCAAAGATCCACGAATGACAGCCGAGACCAACGGCTTAACGTGCTTTCCGAGGCACGGAGAGTCTCGCTATGTAAATATGGTCATCCACGGACGAACCCCAGCAAGCGTAGCTTAACCTGATGGATCGACCCGTGCGGCTGTTATTACTTAGCCACGAGTTCTTCTCACACTTCACCTCAATTATAGATCCTTATTCATCATCATCTGTTATTGGGTTTTTGGCTTCCAGTTTAACCAAATGCAGCTGAATACCAGCCATGCTATTCTGTAAACATCTCACCGTGAAAACTTGGGTGAAGTGAGCTGTCAATAGTATCAATCCCTGTGGAATGACAGCTCACTCCACGCTCACTTCACCTAAGTTTTCACGGTGAGATGGTTACAGAATAGCACTGCTGTACTTTACTTGAAGTGACTGATTGTCATCTGACCTTCACAAGCCAGTTACTGGGTAAAGTATTACAAAAATGCAGTGATAATGACTGGGTTATAAATCCTTACTAATGTTTTAAAAATCTTTATCGGTAATACAGTATAACACAGGTAGGTACTTGAATCCACACTCCTGATACAACCCGTTAGCCACTTTTACGTCTCCCCCGAGAAGTGATGGAGTGGTCTATTTGTACTCCGACACAGCGAAGTTAAAATAGCTGTGAATAAGTTGTGACAGGTCGATATTCTACCGGTTAGGAGCAAGAGTTGATATAACCAACTTGGTTGACTTTAATACTTTTTTGTAGGATATAAACAGCTGGTTTTTTTGGTACAAAAAGTTTGTCATGTTTTCGGTGGTCTTGTAGTTTTTTACATACTTTTGAATTTTGTTTGGAAAGTTTATTTTGAACAGTTAGTGAACAATATTATTCTACTTTGAAAAGTTTCCAGGAAGAAGTTTCTTATTTGTTTTTTAGACTCGAATAAAGTTTAAAGGTAAAGAATTGTAAAAAACTAAAGTCTGTTGGCAATGTTAGCTGGAACCTATATACATACATTGTTCAACTTTTTCTAGGAGTAACTATGTATGTATGTATATACATACATAGTTACTCCTAGAAAAAGTTGAATATATTCTTTCTTATTTGTTAACTGACTTACTAATTAGTTGACTGCCTCGTTGGTTTCGTGGTCGCCAGCACGACTGCTGAGCGTGGGGTTCTGGGTTTGATTCCTGGGTCGGGCAAAGTGTTATTTCTTAGTAACAGCCCGGAGTTTGGAAGTTGGTGGTGTGTTACCCCGTGCCTGGGAAACAACGTTAAACTGTTGGTCCAGGGCCTGATCTCTCTCCGGCCGTGTCGGATTGCCGTCCCATCGGACTATGAGGGAGGGAAGAGAGAGTACACTTGTGTCTGCGCACACACTTGTGCATTATAATATCTCTCGCGCCGAAGGCAAGGCTCCGTTGAGATTGGCCGCCGTGGCCGAAATGCGGTCTGGAGGACTGAAGGATTATATATACTGATTTGTTATTTTTAAGTTACCCACGCCCTCATAGCGGTTCTATTACATTTTCAAATGATAACGCAGATAGATAGATAGATAGAATATTCTTTATTATGCACACCATACAAATTACAGAAATAAATTTAGACATTTTACATAGGGTGACACAATGGACGGTCTTATCGCTAAAAGCGATCTTTAACAGACAACCTTTGGATGGATTAAAGGGAGAAGGAGAGACAATACTGCAGGTAGTCTGTGGTATACCATTTACATACACAATAAATACATAAAGCATAAACTAATCCATATATATATATACATACATAGATATATATATAAAATAATAAACATGAAACAAGAATAAGGAACTATATGTAATGATGATAAAAGACAGACATGTATAAGTATACCTATTTGAGATCCATACAGAGTAGAAAATCTACTATTCCGTGCCAATAACGACTAACATTTTTCCTTTGTTATAAAAAAATTGTTGCCGTTTTTAGGGTACATAACGAACCTTCAACGAGGCTCAATATGATAGATATTTACAGTGGAGTAAATTCTTCGTTCAAAGTTATTCAAATGACTGACCTTGTGTTCAGCCTTTTGGTTACCAAGTCAACATTAAAACTAGTAAGTCGTGACAGATGAATACTCTCACAAGCACTCAAAAATTATGAAAAAGAAACACGATACTTACGAATTTCAAGGAAAACTTTTATAATGAAATTGAACATTAAAAAGCAAGAGAAAACATCAAAAGGCTCACTGGAATTAATCTAATTTCTACTAAGTTATCCAAGAACTAGGTAATAATTTATTTATCCTTAGAATAATAGGTTCTGAAGCTTATTAATAATCCCCTATTTACGTGGACTACTTGACAAGTCAGGCAAGTCTTGAATTAGCTCCAGGATATTACAGGGCGGCTTTAAACAGCTACAAAGCGGTTTAATGTTGATTATACTGGCTTCACATGATGACATCTTTGTGTGATTACTTTCAATAGAAGACTGGTACATTCTGGGAATAAAAACAAATTTCTTGATTAGGTCGTAACAAAGTTTGGTAAGGTTTGGTTTCTTATCTTGTTGGTTAGGTTTTATCAGGGTTGGTTTATAGCAAGAAACGAATATTCTACTCAACTTGAAAATTTATTTGTCCATTTAAACTTTAAATAAAGAGACACATTAATGAACACACACATGAACTGTCAAAATGTGGGTGAACTGTCAAAATTGGTCCACCTCTGGCTAACCTTTCGAGGAAATCAAGCATGACGTTATGTTATGAATTCTCAAGTTAAGTGAAACTTGGTAGCAGACCTAAGTTAATTTTAAGACTGCACTATTGCATTAGGTATGCACCTGTAATGATAGTTGTAAGGGATATTTAAATAATGAAAAATAAATAAAGCTTATGGGAATTAAATAAATTGCCGGCTATTAAAACCTGTTACTAATATGAGTTATCAGTGCAGCTATTCAAAACTGTTCTTTGCCAGTGCATTCGCTTCTACACACATAGGTACCTATGTATGTAGTATAGTACCTATAAAGTTCATAAATTATCACCCATTAGAAATCTATTTAGCTTTATCTAATCTTTCTGTAGGTAGCCTCCTTTTTACAATATGCACATTAGAACAACATCAATCTCGATATAACTTTTTAAATTTTGCTTATATAAATAACAACCTTAAAGTAGAGGCCTAATTATAGAGCTACCTTCATAATTGACCAACGAGTATTTTGGTCTGTAAGCTGTATTTAGATTTTTAAGGTTAACAGCTAAGCAACATACTCGAGCCAAAATTAAGATACATTAGTGAAGAGAACAACCTTAGAAAACCTTTTTATCCTTCACAGAAATACTTACTTAATCCGAAGCAATCGCCGGAGTCTAAAACGCTCGATTTAAGTATTTTTCTATATTAAATCTGGTAATAAATAAAACAGTCTTTCAAGCATGCTTGGGCACTGTAAACTTTGAAACTAAGATAGGGTTGTCTTTTAGTGATTTCTCAAAGTATAGTCACTCACTATTAATTGCTAAATCTTTGAAGTATCTAAACTGCTTTAATGAAATAAAGTCCAGGAGTTTTCTTGTTAATCATCCACGTCTTTTATACATAGTTAAAATGTTGCTTAATTTGGGAGTTACTCGATTAAATAAGGGTACAAAGAAAATGAGCATGAGGTCCTGGGTACGATCCGGGTCGGCCAAAGTGTTATTTGGTCCTTCTGGAATTCTGGTTGATGGCAATAGGCTCACCCCATATTACAATCAATCTGCCTAGACTTTTCCAAATTGTGTAGGGGTCAGCTTCCAGTCTAACCGGATGCAGTTGGATACCAGTATTTTACATGGAGCGACTGCCTATCTGACCTCCACAACCCAGTAACTGGGTAATACGATACCTACCCCTTGGTAAGACTGGTTGTCAGACTTTCGGGTTTCTGACGACCCGTAACGACTGTCAAAGATCCACGAATGACAGCCGTGGTCAACGGCTTAACGTGCTATGCGAGGCACGGAGGAGTCTCGGTATTTAAAGATGGTCACCCCCGGCAAGCGTTGGTTAATCTGATGGATCGACCCGTGCGGCAGTTATTACTTAGCCACGAGCTCCTCTCACCCCATATAACATGGGACTTAAACATAACTGGCGAAATGTGGGTGTACTATATGTACAGCTCTGCCTAACCCTTTGGGGATTACAGGCGTGAACACAATAATATTACAAAGAAAATATAATATTAAAACCCCGTTTTTTGTTTCCCATAGAAACCTAACAAGAGTACCTCAATAAAAGAGTTATACGTTATTACCATAATGAATTTAAAATCCTTTCGTGTCTCTGTCGAGAGTACAGCCGCAATCCCACTAGTGTGGCCGTGAAGTCAGGGTGTATAGCTATAAACCACGGGAACTTATGACCCTCCCGCGACCCATAGAAAGTTAAGATGTCCCCCAAAAGTAACGCGGGAAAAGGCTTCCTTTCTCTACAAGAAAGAGTTCAAAATCGATATAACACCTCAATTTATTAACTCACTAAATTAGGTTACTATGATACTTTCCTTGATTTCAGCCTTAACTTTGTTCGTGCAATGTGCAATGTTAATTCAAGTAAGAAATAATTTCCATTTCCAAGCCAGTGGTATCCTTAAAATCTTTAACGTTACAATCGTGCTGCACTGCAGTTGTACTTAAACGTTGTTAAAAGTGTGAAGAAAACTAGGGAATGAGCACGACAACGCTACCTCCCACTAATTAACTGACTTTAAACAATAAAGTTACCTTAGTGACGTCTTGGTATCACCAAGTTGAACGCGAGACTTTCAAAGATTAAACAGTACAAGTTTGTTACGGTTTAACAAGGTCTCGCTCCTGTTAGTCCCGAATGATTGCTGTGAAGTCCAGTTTGCTTACCTCTAGGGAAATAAAGCGAGATGGATATATTTGCAAAACGAATCTCTCTTTCGTCTCGTACAAAATTATAATATTTTATTAAAGCCCCGGGATCGTTATTTGGTTCTGGAATTAATATTTCAGACGTCTAACTTTTAGGCTTTCCATACATCTTGCTTACGTAACTTGGACGGTTTCTATCTCCTTCGCCTTGTTAACTACTTTTTTATTCTGCCGCAATCCTGTTCGGTAATAAGTTTAAAAACATGGTAATTACCAAGATACTGCAATCAGTAAGAACTTTTAATAAAAATAATAAAAGCTGTAAGTTGAATACAACACATCTGCGAGTCCCCGGCCCAAAGGTACCCGTTTACATATCGGACAATCTCCCTGCAAAAGCTCGAAAGTTGTTCTTCCTGGCAAGAGAATTCGCCTCCCAACATAAATACAAGCATTGTTGGTCAGCATTTGGTAAAGTTTACCTTCGCAAGGAGGACGGCGCTCAACGCATCACTGTTAACTCTGAAATGGATTTTGCTAAAATAATTGAAAAATGACTATCTGGTCATTATTCCATAACATTAAAGCCCTGCATGTACTTTTATAACTTTTTTGGATTATCATTTTATATGTTTCAGTTAAGTTTTTCTATCTATAAAACACTTACGTATACAAGCAAACAATTACACATCATCAATTTTATACACAATTACACACACAATTTCACAGTTTTATCACTTCATTTTTGGGAATTCTATGATACGAGATCTAAACAAGAAAAGTTTTTTGTCATTGTCCTTATCATACCGATTGCTTGCCCACTGAAATCTCTTGTCAGTTCAGGAGAGATTCGGTGGGAGAGAGATCGTTCATGCCTTGTCTCTCTGATTTATGCAGCTATGCACATTATTCTCTGCCTCTGTCATTTAAACCGTACTCTTCGATAATTCTATTTTAATAAACAATGACATTGACCACCTTACAGTCGCGGACTCCACTATATGTGACCTGGCCGATTGCTTGGACCTCATCCCGAATAACGAAAAACGTCTCAAAATTATCAATCAAAACATAAGAAGCATAAATTGCAACATGTCAGGTTTTAATGTCCTATTGGCACAATCGAGAATTTCGTGGGACCTGATAATTCTCACGGAATGCTGGTTACCGCTTGCCTCAAACCTTCCGTTATTAAATGGCTATAAATATTACTCAACTAACAAAAACAAAACACAAAACGAGGGTGTAGTTGTTTACATAAAAAATGGCATACATGTTAATGTTCTCGAACCTGACTTTCATGATGCAAATTGCCTAACAATACAAATTAATAATGACACCGTTGTTTTAGCTATTTATCGCCCACCATCATATAAAAATATATCAAACTTCCTGCAATCCCTAAATGAAATATTAATAAACTATTCTTCTTGTAGAAACATTATTCTCACCGGTGACATAAATTTAGATATCAGTACTTCAAATCATGATCGAAATGCTTCAGCTTACCTCGATCTGACATCGTTTCACGGCTTGCTACCAGCTCACGTTATCCCTACACACGGAAAAACATGTCTAGATCACGTCATTCTGAAAACAAAATTGCCCGCAAAAGTTTTTATAGCTCAAACAACCCTCACAGATCATTATACTGTCATCCTTTCGTTGAATCAATGTTTTCCTAGACACATGAAACACAAGACCTCACGGATAGATACAGTTGGATTACTTTCCGACTTAAATGGGGCAAACTTTCAACCAGTTCTCGAGGCAAATGATGCAAACGTAGCAGCTGACAAACTGGTTTTCATTCTTAAAACTGTAGTGGAATCAAACACTAAAATAATTACCGTCTCCTCGCGGAAAACAATTATTAAACCCTGGATAACTCCAGGTCTCTTAAGATGTATAAAGAACAGAGACAATCTAAATAAAAAAATTAAAAAACACCCTGACAATGTAATACTAAAGACAACATACACAAGGTATCGAAATTATTGCAACAAAATTTTGAAAAAAGTTAAAAGGGAATTTGAAAGAGAAGAAGTAAAAAAGGCGGGAAAGGACAACCGCCGCCTCTGGAAAATAATAAATAAAGTTTCAAATAGATCAAGACCCAAAACATCACCGACTGAGTTAATAAGCCCGCAGGATCAACTAGTTAATTGCTTAAACAATGTAAATAATTTTTTTGCCAATATTGGCTCAACCCTGGCTGGTAAAATAACCGCCCAACAGCAGGGTTATGATGACCCCCCTGCTAGTACCCACCCACCAACTTTTTCACATTCCATGGTTATCCTGCCCACTGATGAGCATGAGGTAGCTGCCATTATTACCTCTCTCAAGCGCGACTGCGCCGTGGGCTGCGACAATATTTCTTCAAACCTTCTCATTGCTCATAAGAATCTTTTGGTACCCTCGATTACACATATCTGCAACTTGGCGATAGAAACTGGTACCTTTCCTCTTGCGTTTAAAAAGGCACTTATCCATCCGATTCACAAGAGTGGGGACCGACACTGTGTTAATAATTATAGACCAATAGCAATTCTGCCTGCCTTATCAAAAATTCTGGAACGGCTATTGAACAACAGGTTAGTGAAATATCTAGAATCAAACAACCTGCTGTCCCAGTTTCAGTTCGGTTTTCGTGCAGGGAAATCGACAGCCATGGCAGTGCACGAATTAACAAACTCTATTGTTTCTAACATGGATGATCGAAAAAAGTCGTTAGCCATCTTTTTAGACCTAGCTAAAGCCTTTGATACAGTGTCGGTCCCGATCTTGCTTCGTAAGCTTGAAAACCTCGGTATACGTGAAAATCAATTGTCACTCTTCAAAGATTACTTAAATAACCGCACGCAAATTGTTAAAATTGATAACCACTTCAGTGACACTCTTCCCGTAGCTTTTGGAGTTCCTCAGGGTAGCATCCTGGGGCCCACATTATTTCTGGTGTATATTAACGACCTCTGCAATCTCTGTCTTCAAAATGGTCGTATTATTACCTTTGCGGATGACACTGTGCTTTTTTTCAGTGCTGACTCATGGGAAGAGGTGCATAAGTACGCACAAGTTGGGTTTAATACTGTAAATGATTGGCTAAGAACTAACATACTCACCTTAAATTCCGCTAAAACCAAGTATATTGCATTTTCATTAAGGACCAGTCCGCAGTCATCTCTCCAAACATTCTCCATTCTTGCTCACACCTGTTCATTCCCTCATAACGGTGATTGTTCTTGTTCCAAATTGCAGAAAGTGGACCATATTAAGTACTTGGGGGTCACTTTGGATTCTAAATTAAACTTTGCCGAACATATAAATTGTCTGACTAGCAGAATACGGAAATTTATCTTTGTGGTTAAAAATCTTCGGTCAATCCTTAACTCCAAGCAACTACAATCTGTTTATTGTGCTTTGTGCCAATCCCTCCTGACATACTGCATTACTTCATGGGGTGGAACTGTTAAAACTAACCTCTTAGCACTTGAGAGGGCTCAAAGGGCAGTCCTTAAAGTTGCACTATTCCTTCCTTTCCGTCATCCCACTGTAGAAGTTTATAGGTCTGCTAAAGTCCTCTCAATTCGGCAGCTTTTTATTCTCCATGTTGCTTTGAAACAACGATCTCTTATTCCTTTTATAAATACCGATCAAAATTCTGACATGAGAAGAAGAAGAAGAAATATATGCCAACCTATATCTGTAAAATCCAAATTTGCCCGAAACTTCTTTTCTTTTCTTGGCCCTTTTCTATACAACAAACTCAATGTTTTACTCTCTGTTCATAACCTAAACAAAATAGCTTTTAAAAGGAAAATAACTGAATGGCTTATTACATTAGATTATACACAAATTGAAGATCTTTTCAAAACTATTTCATGACACAAAATTCCCTTTGCAACGCATATACAAGCATCCCAAACCACACACACACACTCACTCCACATCACACACACTCACTCACTCCACATCACACACACTCACCCCACACGCTTTCATATACATTCACATACATCCTCCCTTGCATGTATTCTTAATAAATTACCTCATTTCACGATTTCTATAAACCAAGCTAAATGAGCAGTATTTCAATATTATAATGTGGGAGATTTTTATGTAAATATGATATATGTGAACCCGATGGTCTCCAGTGCAACAAAAATAATGTACAACTTTGATTAGGGGGCCTGGTGACCTGACATACAGGTTTTGTAAAAAACTTAGTTTAGGCACCAGTCTTCCACAAATTAATTAAGAAATTGTGTCTGAAGACTATGTATTACTATCTCTGTAATTTGTGGTAAGAAAATAAATAAATTATTATTATTATTATTATTATTAATTAATGAAACTATGTTGAATACGGAAAGTATTTTAATAATTCTGTTTAAAACTTTACGCATACCTTAATGAAAACCGTCTGCCTAAAATGTTGTAGGTACGTTGGGAAATCTGAAACAGTATGAGATGGTGGAAAATTATTATGTAGAAATAAGTTATATTACAATGTTCCAGTGACAAAGCTGCAGGCTAAAACCAGTTTATTTTCATTACAGTATAATAGCTATATTAGTACCTACTAGGGAACAGGCAACATCTTTTTAATATTGCTCAATTTATTGGAGCAATTCGCGAGACTGCCCGAAAAAGCCATTCCTGTATGGGTCAAAGTTGACGTCTCTACATCAAGAAAACGATTGAAAATGTTTTCGACTGCAAAATTGTTAACTACTTAATAATTCATGAAAACACAACGTATGTTTGTATAACTAGCTAACAGCTATAAATACAAAACAATATACATAGATGCGAACAATATACATACAATATTCTACTCAAGAAATACACGCCTAATTCAAAGCAAACATAAAACTATTAAATACACATAAATTCCGATTTATGAACAGAAGATAACAAACCAAATAGTTAGCGATTTAACGCGTAGACGACAGCTAATTTACAAATCAAGGGTTGGCCGAGGACAGTTAGGAGTTGCTAGCAAACTTCGCTAAGTTAGTTATAGGGAGGTGCGAGCCGTGCGTGCTGGCGCCATCTGTTGTTGTCAACGATTTATACTTATTAAGCACTTCTTTTTGCCGCGGTTGGCGTTTTGTGATTGTTTTACTTAGTTGAGTAGTAACTATGGAGTTTCTTGCCCATTTGATTCTTCTCCATACGAAACTACCTTTTGGAAGGGGCTAGAATCAATTCTATTTTCTCGCCAATTTTGACGTTCAAAGTCCTAAGTGGTAATAAAATTGATTACAAAGGACTTCGACTAGGATGTAGGCCCATGGATATGAATAGAACGTTACACATCATCATACTTGAAACAAATTATTTGACTTTGACTGCACATTAACACACATGAACTTATCGTTATTATTATTTTTGGTGGCCGTGAAAAGTGATGAAATAAAACATGAAATAAAACATGTGAAGACTTCACATGTAGGATTTAGGTACCTGCAATAGTAGATTATACAAAAAGTGACAAAAAGGAAATTTAATTCAAGGGATTAAAGCTTCGTGCAGACCAGCGCGACGCGACGCCGCGACGCGACTCGAACAATACAATTTCTAAGAAAACTTGACGGTATAACAATAACCGGCGTCGCGCTGGTCTGCACGAAGCTTAAGTTGGATCCCTAGAGCAGCGAAGGATTCTAGATTTGAATCCTGAGCGAACTCGACCGAGTTTTTATTTTTTTATTTGTTTAGTACTCTACTTTTTACCGTTGACTGCGAGAAAATAAATAGTAGTATAGTATTTATACTTACCTGTCGTAGTTGTAGTATTTATATTACCGCCTCGTTGGTCTAGTGGTCGCAAGCGCCACTGTTGAGCATGAGGTCCTGGGTTCGAATTTTGTTTGTTCGTATAGCTCTATGGAATAGCACTATTTAGCCAAAATAAATGAAAAGTGCTGAAAGTACCAATACTGGAAAGGTACTTTCAGCAAGTTTTTTTTTTACATATTTCGTAAAATTCGTGCTTGTTCCAAATTAGAAAATATTTTTATTAGCTCAGTGAGTAAATGAGAGCTTTATTCACTGTTACTACTACTGTTGTTGAATAGAATGCCTTTTTTCGAGTGGCAATGGTAAAATAGTATATTATGGAATTAGTGAATAAAGGACGGATTTAAAGCGAGGGCCATAGATGAATCCTGAGCGACGCGAGTAACTCATGGCCCTCGATATAAATCCGTTTTATTCAAGAGTTGCATACTATACTTTATTCCATGACTACAAGAAAAAGAAAGATTTAAGCGAAAATAGACATTTAATTAAGAAAAAAGGAAGGTTGAATTAATTAAAATGCACATTAAAATTGGAACAATTATTAAAATTAAGTGTAATTTTCTTATTATTACTAATAATAATCAACTTGTGAAGCGATATTTATTTCCTGTGTATCGAGTATGTTTTCGCAAGGAGGTTGTATAGCATTGAGGTCGCATATATAGATGTGTTGTAAATTCAAACACCAAAATAGTGATTAAAAGTAATTTTTATTCACTGAAAACAGTGAATAAAATAAGCTTTTTAGAGGGGGAATGGTATAATAGTATATTATGCAATTAGTGAATAAAGGACGGATTTAAAGCGAGGGCCATAGATGAATCACGAGCAAGTGAAGGATTCTAACGACTGAATCACGACCGAAGGGAGTGATTCATGATGATTGAATCACGAGCGTAGCGAGTGATTCAAGTGTTAGAATCCTGAACGACGCGAGTGATTCATGGCCCTCGATATAAATCCGTTTTATTCATGAGTTGCATACTATACTTTATACCATGACTACGAGAAAAAGAAAGATTTAAGCGAAAATAGAAAGAAAAAAACCGGCCAAGTGCATGTCGGACCACGCACATTGAAGGGTTCCGTAGTTGAAATGAATTTATCCCAAGGAAAAACTTAACATTGTAGTTGAAAAACATTTTCTCCCATACGGAATCTATGGGAAGATCATGTTTATCAAACTGCAAATTTAAGTTGGTCGATTATTACTCGTTAACCTATAAAGCCTAATTAGCTGTGTTAGTTTTCCTTTTAATTTCAATATATATCCTGCTATGATTATTTTCACAAATCCAAGTACAACCATTTAGCTGGTAGGGGGACACGACTCTAACAAAAAATTTCGGTTAAAAGCTTAATATTTCGCAAACGGGTCCCTTAATTCAAAAATGGTTTTCACAAACTTCCAATATTTTTGAACGACCTTTCCAACAATACCCCATACCACGCGGTAGATGAGAAAAAAAAAAAATCCCCACTTTACGTGTAAGGGAGGTACCTTAAAAAAAATATTTTTCTTGATTTTATTTTACCACTTTCTCGGCGTGATTAATATGTCTACATATGCCAAATTACAGCTTTCTAGTACTAACCGTCTCTGAGCTAAGCCGCAGACAGACAGACGGACATGGCGATACTATAAGGGTTCCTTATTTACTACGTAACCCTAAAAAGGAAGGTTAAATTAATTAAAATGTACATTACAATTGAAACAATTACTAAAATTAAGAGTAAATTTCTTATTATTGTTATTAGGATGGTCAACTTGTGAAGCGCTATATATTTCCTGTGTATCGAGTATTTTTTCGCAAGGAGGTTGTATAGCATTTAGATGGAGGTCGAATATATTGGTGTGTTCTAAATTCAAACACCAAAATAGTGATTAAAAGAGCTTTTTATTCACTGTTTTCAGTGAATAAAATAAGCTTTTTAGAGGGGGAATGGTATAAAATAAATTATTTGAATTAGACTTTTTCATCGTTTTAATTTTAAGTAGTATTTATTAAATACTATTTGAAATGAATTATTTGACTTTGACTTTTTATTCCTATCAGATGAATAACTGCCAAACAATGATGTGTAACGCTCTGATCATATTCAGATACCTACATGTTTCATGTGAAGTCTCCACGTGTTTTATTTCGTCACTTTTCACTGCCCCCAAAAATAATAATATCGATAAGTTCATTAGTAAATGTGCTGCTGTTATATTGTTCGTCCACAATTTTCGTTTTTAACTTGCATAGTGGTAATATTTAATAAGGTTCCTATAGGTATTTATTAGGTAGGGGTCTGTAGGTAGGTATGTGCTTGACACATGTGGACCTGAACTCCCATTGGTGCAACCTTTAGGCGCACACGACACTGTTCTTTGTTTGAATTTAAGTAACTATGTTCTTCTTTTAAAATGTGTTTTTTTGGCACTTTGTGCTTTCACATTGATATTCATTTAATTTAACTGTCATTTAATTGTGCTTTTGTGTGTTGTGTTGTTTCTTATGTCACTAAATAATCTGTATCCAGAGAATCTTTTAAAGCCAGCTCTACTACTATGCTTGGTAGTGCTGGTTGATACAACTTGCTAGTGTTTCCGCGAAGTTATTATGTGCATGTTAATATCACAAAGCTCGTTCCAACTCGAGAGAATCATACTTGACAACGAAGTATAATGTAGGTACATTTATCCTAAAAGTGAACAATAAAATGATAACTGACCCCCAGCAGGTCACAAATCAATTCATTGACAGTTTTGTGTTCAAATCTTCACTCGCTAGCAATGAAAAAGAAAGGGCAATGACTTTTCTATTAGAAATGTATCGAAGAGTATATCTTTCCAGACCAGTTGAAATTCGCTAAAGTAGTTCCAATATTCAAAAAAGGTATTAAGACTGATCCAAAAAATTACGGACCTATATCTCTTTTGCCCACCTTATCAAAAGTATTTGAAATAATCATTAAAACTAGGCTGATGGTACATTTAAATATAAATAAAATAATTAATTTAAGACAATTTGGGTATCAGAAAGGCGTCGGTTGCTCAGATGCAATAAACATAATTAATAAATTAAATGACAAAATGAAAGTGGCAGGGCTATTCATCGACCTTAGCTCTGCTTTTGATACGATTGATTATGAATTACTACTAACTAAACTTGAATATTATGGTATCAGAGGCAAGTACTTACAACTTTTAAGATCCTACTTACAAAATAGACGAATGTTTGTAGAAATAAAAGGCATCGATGAAAGTAATCATGAAGTCATATACACCTCTAAAATTACAAATATAAAACGTGGTGCGCCCCAAGGCTCTATTTTAGGGCCAATACTATTTATTTAATTTAAAAATGATCTGCTTAACTTCATGCACTATGTTCAGTCTGATGTAAAGCTTGTTGTTTTTGCAGATGATACAAATATAATAATTGGGGCGAATGTCTTAAAAGAATTGACCAAAAATGTAAATAAAAGCCTACTAAATCTCTGCAATTGGTTTACAGCCAATAACCTTTTATTAAATACAAGTAAGACTAACATTATTTTATTTAAGACTACAACTCGCCATAATGACAATTTAGGTGTACAAATCAAAGGAGACAAGATTGAATTAGTGGACAAAGTAATTTTTTAGGGATTAACATAGATGTGCATTTAAATAAGAAACAGGTTCTGGCTGCTATTGACTCTTCAATTTCATCAGCATGCTATGCACTCAGGAGCTTTAGAGATAATTATGTTGGATCTAAAGCAACTAAAGGCTATATAGTATGTATATATTACGCGCTGACAGAATCTAGATTACGATACAGCATAATGCTTTGGGGTAACAGCTATAGTTATAACTGTCAGAAAGCGTTTATTTTACAGAAACGTGCCATAGGGACCATAGTTAGGATCTCTCAAAGAGATTCATATAGAGAGCACTTTAAAGAATTATACATTTTAACAGTACCAAGTTTATATATATATTAGTAATCCTAAATCACTTTGCTAAGTATATTCATGAGTATGAATCACAAAAGGAACGTAAGATAAGAGAAAGCACAAGAAGAAAGGAATTTAAACACAAAATGGCACTAAATTTAAACATAGGTATGCATTGTTCCAGATACCAAGCAGTGGAGTTATTTAATAGGTTATCGACTGATTTAAAAGTATTAATTTATAGCTCTCACTCATTTAAAACTAAATTAAAAGCCTTCTTGTTAGGTGAATGTTTATACTCGGTATCAGAATTTATGTAAAATGATAAAAATAGTCAGCATAATAGCAGTGAACAAGCTTAAATTAAATTATCTTTTGACTTGAACACTATGCTTCTAGGACCTTGATAAAGTTGTACCCTTAATATTTAGACATTGAATTTGACATTATACCTGCTATTAATTTGACATTGTATTTATTTGTTGACATATTTGAAATTAATTGACTGTTGAACTAAACATTTCACTTCAATATTAATTACGCTTTTAAATGTATTGTCCTGCATGTGTTAATTTTATTTATTATGTAATGTTCAACACAATGTTATTTGTTAATGAATAAGTAAATGAAATGAAATTAAATCTCACCATATTTTTGTCACTCTTACTTAGTTACTTTTATCCACACAACCGATATGTTACGTTATTAAAAACCTCCAAATATTTGGAATGGGCAGACAAAACCCTTGTTATTTAAAAGGCCATACTTGTCCCAACATTTGAGCTATTATATTTATTCTATTCAAGAACGTCTCCAATAATATTTATAGTGAAGAAATATCGAAAGTATTACACGAACTGTCTTCTATTGGATTTACGACATATCAGCGGTTTTTCGATTCCATTTATGTTCATACGACAATATGAATTTGTTCTTTGATTTAATATGACATACAATTGGACGATTTTATTTGCATGTAAATATGTTTGCTGCTACCAAATGTATTTTTTTATGATTGTAGGTATGAACGTTTATGCATGACCTGTTTTCCTGAGCGATATCATATGTATTTCCTTCATTCATAAAAAGATGATATTGTGAATGTGGAAAATACGTATGTTTTCACGCTTTTGCCAAATTGTCAGTATACGTATACAATATTGCTAGATTATATACCCGGTATACTAACCATTCACTGTAGCAGTTGCTTAAAGGAATTTTATTTTTTAGCAGTTTCATGCTTGTTTTTGTTAGAGGATACTGATGAATGGCCTATCATAATACCGCTCTGTAAAACTCTCTAGAACTGTCAAAAAAGCGTAGCAGCGTAGTCGCGTAGACACGTAGTCGTGTAGTCGCGTAGTCATGTAGCCAGTGCCAGCTACATCGTAGTAGAAGTGTAATACTTTCTTTTTGAACTAATGCAATACACATCTATTTGAAATATTTTATTAATATTTTCAAGCGATTATGTTACTGTTTTTTTTTTCAGTATTACGGTAAGTATTTTTTTTTTAATTTCTTTTTATTAACCTATACTATGTCCCACTGCTGGGCAAAGACCTCCCCTTTTTCCTGTATGTTGTTTTGTATATTATGTTTGGAAAATACAGACATTATATAAAAAATGTTTCAAAAAGAAAAAAATAGTGCAGGAACACGCAGTAAAACATTTTAGTATGCAAGCAAGAATTAAACTTGTGCCTGACGAAGGCAAGTCGGACATGCTCAGATAAGCCCTGACGAGACTAGAACCTCGTCACATAGAAATAATAGTGACACTTATATGACACATGAAAAAAGTATTTTTATTATTATATCAGACTCTAATATAGTCGAACACACTTGTGTAATGTACGAATTTAAACAATTTTAGTCTTAAAAAATTGTCCCGTAAAACATTTAGGGCGAATTTCACCAATAAAACTGAACACGATCAGTACATGTATGCATGTGTTAATATTCCACAACAATTATGATGAAAGCTCTTAAGCGTTGATCGCGTTCAGTTTCATAGGAGAAATTCGCCATAAGTTAGATTAAAATTGCTTATTATTCTGATGGGCTAGATTCATCATCATTCTGCATCTCTTATCCCAATCTATTTGGGGTCGGGGTCAGTGGGTCGTCTTAGGGGCGGAAACATATTTATTTTTCTTCCATATTTCTTTATTAGCCGTCATCTCGGTAGTCATCCCCGTTTCTAGCCATATATCCTCTTCCACACAGTCCATCCATCGTTTCTTTGGTTTTCCCCTACTCTTATACCATAAATATTCATACTCGAAAACTTTCCTCACACATTTTCCTCATTCTTCCGTACATACCATGACAACCGATTTCCACACAAATTTTCAGTCAACGATGTCACTGTCAGATTTCTTCTGTACTCATTTCTTATTCTATCTATTTGCGTAACACCACACATCACTCTTAGTTTATCATCTGGGCTGGATTGTAATCAATTATTAAGAACCTGTTTTTTTAAAATAATTATATAACCTTATATACTAATGCTGAAATGAACTTTTTTGGCGCATCCGTGAGGCTCACTTATTGTCAAAAGATTGCTATGAATTTTAGTTTATTTGAATTTTGTGTTTCACGAACTGTGTCCAAATAAACGATTTCTTTCTTTCTTTTTACTATTGTAATCACCCACTAGCAGGTAGGTGACCTGCTTTGTTGACTGTACCTATCCACAACACACACCGTATACCAATCACTGTCCGCCATCGTACACAGGGCGTAACTGTCGTAACAGACTACCATCATTGTGCGATGGACTGGCAGTTTGCCACTGTGGTGCCTTACTGCCATCGAGCCTGCCACGATATTGTTGTACTCTACGTGTTAATAGTTGTGTAGGCTGTGTCTTATAGCCTTCAAAGTCACGTTTAATCTTTTGAAAGAAGTTCGTTATGTTTCTAAATATGATGAAACACTGTCACGCAGTCAGGCGAGTAACTAGAAAAATATCTGCCTTCGATAATTCAATTTTGATATGGTATTTTATTCGAGTAAAACCATATGATATTGGATCTCTGCTTACGTACCATTACATCATAGAAAATTCCACTAGGTACTGTTTTTCGATATCAAATTGTAGGTATATTATATACCAACTGAAATATTCTTGTAATGACACCATAATACGACATCGTAAGTCATACATTCATTAGTTTGTCTGATCCCAATCAGACAGACTAATGAATGTATAAATTACGATGTCGCTTCGATCAAGAGTATGTCGTAATTTTGACCGAAATTGCTATCAAGCTACAGAATAATATATTGCGATAACTAACTTTGATATTCACACATTGAACATTTACCCCTTTATTTATAAACGTTGACAAAAGTTAAGTGCGTTTATTCTAAAAGTTGGTAACGTCACAAATAGCTGTCAAATATTTACCTATTTTGATTATTTGGCAATATAGTGAATTAGAATATTAATAATGATTTGCAATAATAACACTGTATTTGAAGTTGTAACCGTTTGTGTTTGTGTGTGTAAAAAGGCATTTGGAAAGTTTCCAAATACTTTTTTACATATAAAACTAAATATTCGTTGTTACGACATTAATTATTGCTTTTCTTATCAATATTTTAGTTTAAGTGTTGGCCATATATTATATGTCTATACAGTAATATTGCCAAATTAATCAAAACAGTGAAATATTTGATATCTATTTGCGACGTTGCCAACTTTCAGAATGCACGCTCTAAAATGAAACGTCAAAATTGTATGGTTAAACAGTCGCTAATCGTTACTTAACTTTAAGCAACGCTTATAAATAAGCCCTCTTATTTATAAATTATCTTTATGTGTCATGGTCGTATGACCCATCTCATCAGTATTCGTACTGACAAACAGCAAAAGTTTGTAAACCCGAAATAATGGCGACTAGAGGCTTCGAAATCCGAAAATAATCGAGACTGCTCCGAAACGTCTTTCGAAATAAAACTTACAAGCCGTCATAAAAGGCTGTGGTGCTTCGCAATGCAATAAAATATTAACTCTTTTTATCCTACTTCAGAAAATAGGTCATACCTTTAACTATAGTTCAAAGAAATACGTGTCTTCGATTGTAATGTAGGTACACATTTTATTTGAAAACGTTAGCTATAACATATTAAAACGTAAAATATCGGAATAGTTTCTTGCAAAAAAACTTGCAGAATTTTGTTTTTTACGCACACAAATGGAATCCCATTTTGTAGATGGATAGGGGTAACGCTTTCACATTATCAATAGCAGTCAGGTCCTTTATATTTTCGGCCGGTATACGGGAGGAAGATTGAAGACTGGCGAAAACATCTAAATCAGGTTATTATGTTCTTATTATACCTACCTATTTAAACTGAAAATCAAAAGGTAGTTCCTTTTGATTTTCAGTTTCAATAGGTGTACAATTGCAGATTTTGCCGGCTTCAGTTATCTTCAATGGAATTGTATAAAAGAAAAGTACCTAATTTACGCTCTTATGTTGCAAATTATACTTCCAAATATCTTTCCTAAAAAACTCGACACATAATTGTTCCATTTTTGCATCTTTGGAACGTATACTATGTGAATCTACATGAGTTACATGGACGTTTTACTGTGTCTTATATCGATTTCATGTTGATGCCATAGTCGCTAAAGCATCTAAGGCCCTAGGTTTCATAATGCGGCTGTCCAGGTGCTTCACTCAAGCCAAAACTTTAAAGATTCTATACTGTACTTTTGTTAGAAGCCACTTCAGACGCGTATTCCAATACGCGTCTGAAATCTGGAATCCATGTTACCACAAGTACATTGATCGTATAGAGAACATCCAGAAAAGTTACATTTAGTATTTGTGTTATCATCAGAAAGTGCCCTACCGGTCTGAAGATTACCTCAACCTCTGTAAGAAGTATCATATACTACCCCTAATTAATCGGCGAACAATCTCTGACTGCATTTCATTATTTAAAATTTTCAATAATTCAATTAATAACTCCGATATTCTATCCAAATTTTATTTTAACGTTCCCGGAAGGTCGAAGTGATGGAACGCACCGTTGCGTGTTCCATTTACCTCTACGAATTACAGGCAAAATTAATTTATAGTGCGTGCAAGTAGCAAGTTTAATAGTATGTGCAAACAGCATGACTTTGATCCTTTCTTAACAGGTGTGGTCTCGGTCAGAAAGTGCCTGAGCCTTGGCTTTTTTAATTAAGATTTCGTATGTTCAGGTCTTTATTCTTGTATAAATATAAAATGTGAATTGGTTTAAGCTTGAATGTTATACTGTTTATTTTTCTATTCTTTTTTGGTAGCTGTGTTGTGCTGTTCACATTATTTCTTGCCGATCTGTTTTTAGAAGTGAAGACTTTTAATTGGCTGTCAGTCTCACATACAATTTTTTATTCTGTTTGTTTAATTAAGTCATCCATAATCAATAAATAAAAAATAAAAAAAAATATGATTGCGATATAAGGGATCTCGCGTACTAGATGGCCACGACCACAACCAGTGGTCGCAGCGACCAGCGACGTCTATCCCTAACGAGTTTAAAAATATTCCCGTAATATTTTTATACTGGCCTACACAAGGAAACCTTCTGGTAATGGAGAAATTGAAGCTCAAAGTTCCAACTTTTTCAATCAGTTACGTGGGGGTATTTAACTTAACTTTAAATACCCCTCGACCCCTGTACCACAGCCATAGGCACAATTACATTGAGCGCTACCGATAACAGCGATTTTTTACAACAAAAATAAAACTCGTTCGCCAGTAATAATTTTTGTAGAATACCGCTTAATTTGATGTTCTACAGAATGCGTAGTTGCCAGCTATATGATGGGTCTTGTTAAAACCTGTATAACATAATCATAATCAGCCTATATTGTTCCCACTGCTGGGAGACAGGCCTCCGCTCTTCGAGAGGGAGTGGACTGTATTCCACGCGGGCCCAGTGCGGGCTGGTGGATGTCACATGTCTTCGAATTTTTGGTTCTAGGAGATGTAGGTTTCCTCACAATATTTTTCTTAACCGTTTTGAGAGTAGTGGTGATGAAAATATTTACACAAAGTAAAGCACCCATCCTGTAAAGGCGGTTCAAATAAACTATTATTTTCTTGTTTCAGAGTCCTTACTGCTAAAGATCGTCCGAGTATCAGTCCCCACATACAGAGTGCGAGGGCAGCCTGCCCAGTTTGAATGCGACTACGAGCTGGGTGAAGACAAATTGTATTCCGTCAAATGGTACAGAGATAATGAAGAGTTCTACCGGTTCATACCCAAATATGATCCCCCGAAGCACGCCTATAAATTGGAAGGGATCAAAGTTGATGTAAGTTTCTTGTTTAAGTTTTGAGTAACCTCTAAGCCTACTATAGGCGGCTACGTGTAATGTATGGTAAAACGTGGCCATGTGTATGGTTGAGTTTTCTTGGTCTAAATATAGTTCAATAGCTTTTGGTTTGTTACAAATACCGGCCCGCGACTGTGTCCGCATGAAATTTCGGCCCAAGGGGTCAACTCCCTAAGCGAAATCCGTAGTTTCGGCCGTTGTTACGGGCGCTACGTTCACTCTTACAGACTTACCGTAAGCGAGAAGGAGAGAAAAACAGCTGAACGGATTTGGATTAAATTTGGCACAAAGATAGTTTATAACCTGGATAACTCCCGATCTCCACGCGAGCGAAGCCGCGGGCGAAAGTTAGACCATTCATATTTATACCCTTCAAACAGTCACACTAACTTATCCCTGGTAACAGAAACGTTATCGTTTTGCTCTCATATTCATGATATTTATTAGAATACTCAACATTAATCATATAATCTAAATCTGATACCGTACTCCAATGAAAAGCGATCAGTCTTATTTCTGTAGTAATCTGTAGTACTCATTTACTGAATATAATTAAACGTCTGTAAATGATGCCAGCTAATTTCAAGGAGTTAACCACAATGTCTGTAGCACAACATCTTATGAATTCGCTTTGTAATGTTGAGAAGTCGACGAAAATATGTCTACTTTGATATTCCGTTAACGGTTTTATTGTAAGTCATTTTGACTGTATTTTGTATTTATTCAATGAGCACCATTAAGTTCCCGTGGAGGCAAAATTATATTATGAATCAACAACAACAATCAAATCAATGTCAACTTTATAGGAAAAGGTTCGTATCATTGCCTGAGAGTTTACGAAATGTGATACATAGGGCAAATTATCGTGTAATTTGAAAGGTTTTCTTGGAATCTCATTCTTTAAAGAGGTTATATAGGATGGTTATCTATTCGGGCCACACAATAGGGGACGCTGTCGAACACCGACAAAAGATCGGGATAGAAATGAGCCGAAGCCACACAATCCATACGAGACCATTGAGGAATACGATCGTCTAAGCTAGTGGAAACGTGCTCAATAAAATTACTTGTAGTTGACGATTTAGTAAGATTTAATACTCCTTATTGATCATGATACAACGGGAACTTGTGCTCATCCATTTTTGTTTGACAAAATTTCAGTTAGTGTGGATAGTGTAGATCTTTGACAGTCGTCACGGGTAGTTAGAAGCCCAAAAGTCTGACAACCAGTCTTACCAAGGGGTATCGTGGTTACCTAGTAGGTAGCTAGGTTGTGGAGGTCAGATAGGCAGTCGCTCCATGTAAAATACTGGTATTCAGCCGCATCGGGTTAGACTGGAAGCCGACCCCAAAATAGTTGGGAAAAGGCTTAGGCAGTTGATGATGAGTGTGGTTGCGTCAACGACGTAAATTCGGGTCCCAGGTTTCTTTTAATACCTAAACAGTTTCAGAATCCCGTGACAGTCAAAAGCTAATTATTATTTAAACTTCTAAAAATACATTAACCTAACTCAAGCCACAGGAATTATCGGTTCGAAAACTTTCCTCCGAAGATTCCAATACTTTGGCACTATTTTTAAACAATTTAATGTGGAAATTGCTTTATAAAAGCAAAGTTGTGAAAGGCGGTGAAACATTTCAAGTGGGCAATTTGAAAAAATCTCGAAGTAGATACAGTTGAAGAGATTCCAGTTGGGAACGAGGTCGTTCATTAAATGGCACAACTTTTGTATGACTTCTTGCAATTAGCTCATTACACTGTTTTTTTTCATGGCAAATATACTTTTCCCTATACCAATCTGGGGAAAAGGGAAACTAAAATATAAAGCTTTTCTCCAGTTTACAATGTTTTATTCTACTAAATAACTTTTGTTTGTATTTTTTCACAAACTTACAATTTGTGTTTCGTTTCGTAAGTTATTTTCATCATCCAAAGAGCATTGCACGTGTAACAGAAAATAATTTTACGAGGCTGGTTCTTAGAATTACAATGTATGGCAGCAGAGCAATGTCCTTTAAGCGAAGTCGGCTATCATGTTGAGTATTCTCTAATATGTATACTTACCAGAAACCTTTTTGTTAACAGTTACAAAAATCAGATGACCGAAGAGTCATCTTGCACCAGGTGACCCTCAAATCTAGTGGACTATATAGATGCGAGGTCTCAGCCGAAGCACCAAGTTTCGCGTCAGCAGCTGGCGAAGGAAGAATGGAAGTCATATGTAAGTGCTCTGATCTTTTTTTGGCCCAGTATTTTTTTGAAAGACTATATGCTGTACTGCTATTCTGTAAAGCTCACTTGGAATCTCACTCGAGTACACACAATTTGAAAGCGAATTCATTTGTTTCATGAATAGTGGATTCACAACGAGGCACCAATAGAATTTTGAATGATGGTAATGCTGCGGCCGCATCTGAGTCTATCGTGACGAAGTTCGATGCTCTTCGCTTCGATGGTTGGTCCGACGCAGATGTGACCAACCATTATCGATTATCGTCGCGATAATTCGAGCTGCGTAACACTTATCGCCCGGATGGCGATACATAATAAACGTGGCGAAACCGCTAATGTAACCATCGCATTAGCGCGATAACTTTTTAGAGATCAAAACATACGAAGCTTCGGCACGCATTGCTTTGTCACGATAGACGTAGATGCGGGCACAGCATTGGAAAATAACACTACAACCGATCGATATTGTAAATGTCTCAACGTGAAAATATAGGTGAAGTGAGCTTGAATTAAGCTGTCAATAGTATCAATCCCAGTGGTCAATCCCTAGCATCAGTGGAATGACAGCTCACTTCAGGCTCACTTCACTTAAGTTTTCACGGTGACATTTTTACATAATAGATCAGCTTGTTTGACATAACAACACATCGTGCACGTATTCCCCGAAAGGATAATATGTGTTTAGGATACCCCCATTTCCCCCGTTATAACATAACATAACACCACGCCTTGTTTCCCCAAAGGGTTGGGTAGAGGTGTACCTGTAGTAGGTACACCCATATTTCGCTAGTTATGTTTAAGTCCCATGTAAAAGGGGGCGAGCCTCTTGCCATCAACCGGGCACAATCCAGACTCCAGGCTGTTCCTAAGAAATTCCATAAAGAAAAAAACCAGCCAAGTGCGTGTCGGACCACGCACAATGAAGGGTTCCGTAGTTGGGATGAATTTATCGCAAGAACAAACTTAACCTTGTAGTTGAAAAATATGTTCTCCCATATATTCCGTAAGGGAGAACATGTTGTCGCAACCGCAAATTTAAGTTGGTCGATTATTACTCGTTAACTTGTAAAGCCTACTTAGCTGTGATAGTTTTTCTTTAAATTCCGTTATATATACTACTGCCGTGATTTTTTTCACATATCCAAAACCAGCCATTTAGGTGGCAGGGGGGGGGGGACACTTGACTCTAACAAAAATTTGCACGAACGGGATCCCTGAATCCAAAAATGGTTTTCACAAACTCAACTAATATTTTTGATCGACCTTTCCAACGATACTCCACAATATGGGATAGACGCGAAAAAAAATACATCCCCACTTTAGGTGTAGGGGAGGTACCCTAAAAAAAAATTTTTTCTTGATTTTATTTTACCACTGTCGGTGTGATTAATATATATATCCATGCCAAATGACAGCTTTCTAGTACTCACCATCTCTACGCTAAGCCGCGAACAGACAGACAGGCAGACGGACATGGCCTTGTTTACTACGGAACCCTAAAAACCCAATAATACTTAGCCCAACCGGGAAGCGAATCCAGGACCTCATGCTCAGCAGTAGCTCTTGCGACCACTAGACCAATGAGGCAGTCTTCCCGATAACGTTATGTAATAAATTAACAGAGGACTGAAGAATACCTAAGTTCTAAGTAGGCTAGCCTATTCCCAACCGGGCTCAAATTCGGACTCCCAATTTCCCAATCCAGAGACTCCGGTCTGTAACTGAGAATTTCCTAATGGACGACCCAATAACACTTTGGCCGACCCTAAGACCGAAAAGCCGGTAGCCCTCGAGTCAGTCTGATTGAAAACCGGATAAAAATATCAGTTCTTTACCCTCGGGCATTTCAATGTATTAAGTAATAAGTTATGGACTATTAAACAGATACCTAGTAATATTTTAAGGCTCTTTTTGCCCGTTACAGTCGATCCATTCTGTAAACATCTCACCGTGAAGAGTGAGGTGAAGTGAGCATGAAGTGAGCTGTCCATAGTGTCAATCCCCTAGCTTTAAGTGCAATGACAGCTCACATCAAGCTCACTTCAACCAAGTTATTACGGTGAGATGTTTGCAGAATAGCACGGCAGGAATTTGTGTGACAACAAGGATCCGTAGTAGACGAGTTAGTTCAAACTGTTCGGTCTTGTTTTGTAGCAATTGTTAACTATTCAAGAAGTGTCCGTAGGAAAGTCAAAGTAAAAAAATATATTTCAATTAGGCACATAAAAGGCACTTTTGAACGTCAAAATTTACAAAAAAATTGAATTGATCCTCCCTAGAAGTGAGTCGCCCCTTCTAAAAGGTAGTTTTCGTATGGAGAAGAATGGGCAAGAAACTCCACATTCTTACTCTTTTAAAATGTTTTCAATATTTTGTATACATTAATTATATAATACGAAGAATATGTGAAGACGATGCACCTGGAATACGATTACTATACCACAATAGGCAAAAAGAATTAAAAATGAAGCAATGACAGGAAACTATTGATTGTTGCGGGATTCATTAAGAGCTTCTCGAGTGCTTTAAAATGTATAAATAGGTACACTTGTTCTGTATTTTATAGCACCTTCTAAAAGTCCAGCACTCCTAATAACACCATGATATTTATTAATCCCAACATCAACAAATATAATATTCCTAACAGCCGAGTCAAGTGTTAATAATCTTGAACATTCCTGTTTGTTTTCTTCGTAAATTCATGATCTATTTCGTTCATTTACAAGTTTAATTTCACAAAAATTCCAATTTCGTTCCCTTTGACGAGAGGCATACGTCACAGAAGGAAGCCATTATTCCAATTTGGAGTTTGTATTACAACCGCAGTTTCAGTATAGCTCTGGGCCAAAAACACGACAGATGTAAAACCATTGTCTTTTGTCATTTTACTTTACATGTTGCTCGATTATTTTACACGATGTTCCAACTCTTTGAGCCTGCTTCTAGTGTTTTACGCCTAGTTGATGTTATCGGTGTTTATTTCTCGTTTTTGCATCCTTACCAACACCCGAATGTTTATTAGAGAGAGTTTGTAAGCAAGTTGTTTTGTAGCTTTCTATGTGTGTATTGTACGATTGTTTTTTCCCCCAGATTTACCGAGGGAAGGTCCAAGAATAACAGGCAACGAACAAGAGAACAGGAGAGGGGACTCCTTATTTCTGAACTGTACGTCGGGTCGGTCGTACCCTGCGGCTGTACTCAGTTGGGACATTGATGGAGAAAAGGTACTATTAAACATTTTGAACGAAAAAATATTGACATTTACGAGACAGGCGATGTTTTCGATTTCAGTTTTGATAGAGGTAACATTTTTCTTTGTTTACATGACCCAGATAAAAACAGACCTAATTTTCTGAACTGGCTGTTGGGCAGGTTTGTGGGATCAATGATTTTTTGTTCCGATATGAGGACAGTATTTACTTGCCTTAAGGCCGCCTATTTTTTGTATATGGTGTACATCAAACGATACTCTATCTATCTACCTTTAAAAAGTGTATATACTAAACAGTATTCACAAGTTCTATAAGCACATAATTCTAAACAACAATCATTACTCGTCTCCTACTCGATAGTCCAGCCGAGGACATCGTGAGCGGACATAATGCATTATGCGTCCATTATCTACCGTGCTGGTAACTAATCCTCTCGTTCTAGTCCAACTACTCACATCAATCAATCTTCTAGACGCAGCGTGCATTACCATTGCTTGCACAGTGCTCCTGTGTTTTTGTTTTTAATTTATTTTCTTATTTTGAAGCAGGACGTCTTAGAAAGATGCTATGAAAACTATGAGAATGTACCCATATATCAGTTTGACTGTTTTCGTATAGTAGGTTAGAATTTCAAAGAAATCAAAAGAATCGGAATTTCTCAGTAGCAGCCCGGAGTCTGGATTTGTGCCCGGTAGATGGGAATAGACTGGCCCCATATTAAATGGGACTTAAACGTAACTGGCGAAACGTGGGTGTACTATAAGTAGGTATATATCTCTACTTAACCTTTCGGGGAAAACAAGCGTGATGGTATGTATGGTATGTAGGCAGAAGTTTGTTCTAATTAAAAACATACGTCCAGTATATAAAACCATTTTAATTTATTTGATAATTTTATTTGCACGCAATAGTGCGAAATAAAACGGCCCACAATTTAGTATCCCAGAACGCTTGTGCATTTAATTAAAAAATTATACATGTTGTTCTAGATCTATTCATAATAACTAAACTAATAAAATTTTAACGAACTCTCCGTGAATGCCTATAAAAGATCGTCGACGTTATGAAATAAATACACCAATTTATTTGCTCAATTACGGCCTAGCTTTTGAGTTATTTTATGGTAAAGTTAATATAAAAGTATGACCACGAAGTAATTAATGCATCCATTAACTGCCAGTTAATTAACTTATTTTAATTTTGATCGGTTCGAAATACAATATTACACGTACCAAGAGATTTAATTTCGGCCAGCAATCTTCATTAATATAATTGTTCGTAGGATATTTGACCCTTTTCAACGAGTATCTGTAATTCGACTCTTTCGTCCAATAAGGTTTTTTCAAATTTTAACTTTGCAGGGCTTATTGAAGTGCGGGCTCGTATTTATCTTTTATTTGGCTCGAGTTTGTTTTTGTTTCGAACAAGACTGTCGAACTCGTCACATTCTTTTTTTATTCGGGTCGAAGTTGTAGCAATACACAAAGATACTTCACGTTTTCTATATCTTTTTTGTGAGTGTTTTATATGTTTTGCTTTTTTATAATGATGTCGGGATTTTTGTTTTAGTCTTGTAGGTATTTGAAACGTTTTTGTTCCATTCATGTTACTGGTACACATTACAACTTGTACCAGATCAGTTTTCCAATTGAAATAGTCCACAGTGAGGCCTTTAAACATCTGTGTAATTACTTATTGGGCTCTCACCGAGACGTCTTAGAGAAATATTGAATCAATATCAGTATTGAAAAGCAAACCGATATCAGTAAAGGAGAAACCGTTCAGAAACCACTACGAAAATTTGGTAGTACAGATACATTTACAAGATCCCTGCTCACAATGGATATGGTAGGTTACCATGAAATTTATGATCAATTAACCCGTTAAATGTTCCCAATCGAAGGGTAAGGATGCCTTCTTGGAATTAGTATGGAACTCTGTTTGTGGGCATCCCTACGTTCTATTGGTAAATTGAAAGCTTGGCTAATTACTGACGTAAATACGGATCGTTGTAAACATAGGGTATGTCTTTAGGTTTTGGCTTCATAACATCTTGTAATTGAATTATTAATAAGGAAACAGCGGGTTAATTGCGTATTACACATAAACTGAAAATTTATCACAATTTCTTTCATTTTGACAGTTCAGTTACGTTCATTGTGTTATTTACGTTGTTGAGCAGACGATCAAACCTATTAAGCAACGGATTAAGAATTTCCTTCAAAATCCTCGGATTTTTATTGAAAATTTGTTACGCAATCAGGGTGTTGGTTGAAATATTGAACATTCTTTGAACAATTGACAGAGCTACATAACACTTAATAGCTGTTTGCAATGTTGTTAATAGTTTCTCATCAAAATTTACTTGTAGACCTCGCCAAGTTACTCAAAAAGGATTAAAAAGTCGGTTTGAAAGACAATTAGCAAAGAGGGGTTTGACAATCCGGGATGCCTCAAACATAAAGCACTTGTAAGGCACCGAAACCTTTTCCTTTGTATAGTTTTCTGACACTTATCCGATCTAATTCACATTTCACAATTGAACAAATTGGCAGGTCTTCTTTTGTTTTTCTTTCTCCATCGGCTTGGACTAATTTAAACACATTTTGCTCAGATTACCATCAGTATTCGGATTACAGCTGGTTCATTGAATTAATTGACAGCAATTATATGTAATTGCTCACAAATAAGAATGTATTTCTGAGCAATTACATGTTTGAATAGAAAGTATAAATCGCTTTGGATAGGTTTTGAGCTTTGGGCTTTGGTTGGTACTCAGCTGCATCCGGTTAGACTGGAAGCCGAACATAGTTGGGAAATGGCTAGGCAGATTGATTGCTTTTAATGCTTGCTATTCTTGGGCACTGAAATGTACTTATATATGTTTTAGCCATAGTAGCCAGATTATTATTTACATTTTTCTTTCCCGATTATTATTTATATTTTGAAAGAAAGAAAAAAGGAACAAAATACATTTATTTAACACAGACTAAAAAGCACACAAATACAGCATATAAAAATCAAATCAAAATCAATCTGCCTAGCCATTTCCAAACTGTGTTGGGGTCAGCTTCCAGTCTAACCGGATGCAGCTGGACCAGTATTTGTGTCAGATATAAAATAATAAACTGACAACATATTTTCGTCATGGAGAAATTGCCATATGCTTACCTTGCTGGTAAATGGATCAAAACTGGCCCTGAAATCCTCAGTCAAAAATGTTACAAACAGAACAATTTTACACAAGTTAATATTAAATATCTGATATTACTGAACTATTTTTCAGTAGCCAGAGAGCAGGCTCGTACGTAAAGTAATACGGTTTGGTTTTACTGACCTACATGGTGCAATACCGGATATATCCGAAATATCCGCTGCTGGAATTTAGGCGCAGATTTACTTGAAACTCTATATATGAGAACGGTTCTATGAATCAAAATGTGGGTAGGATACATATGGGGGTTTGCTAGGAGAACGTCTATACGAGTACGTGTGAAATATTTTGTTACCAAAACGGTTTTTTGATAAAGTTTCTGATTTTTTGTGGTTTTATGCTCATCATTTGTGTGTACTTTTAATTGTAGTTTTTATTTAGTGTATCTATGTAAAAGGTTTACTTATAACATTGTATCCCGTGAGTAACAGTCACTCATTAGTAAGATTTGTTTAACCATACATTTTCGAGGTTTAAGTTTGTCTAGACTTTATTCCGCGTTTATTAAGAGCGCTTGTCCTACAAGTTGGCAACGTGGAAAATAGCTGTCAAATATTTACCTGTTTTGATTAATTTGGCAATATTACTGTATGGAAATATGAAATACTGTATAAAATACTGTATGTATACAATAAAATACTATTAAAATACTACTAAAAATATATGAAATACTGTATGTATGGAAATATGAAATACAGTATAAAATACTGTATGCAAACTAAAATATTTATATATTATATATATTATTATATATATTTATATACTATATATATATTTTTTATTGTATATTTTGTAGTGCTTAATTATTATTTCTTGTTATGTATTTTTGTGGTGTACAATAAAGTATATATATATAAATATAAATAAATAAATATTGATTATGTAATGCAATAATTACTATCGTAACTCCAAATATTTAGTTTTAGATACAAAAAAGTATTTGGAAACTTTCTAAATGCCTTTTGAACACCTAAAACGATCACAACATCAAATTCTTATTTTATTTAAAAGAGTGTCCGTGGAGTTTCTTGCCCGTTCTTCTCCATAGGTACCTACTACGCTTTGGAATGGGTAACTAGCTTCATATTTTTGACTGACCGATTCCTTTACAATTCAAAAGTGCCTGCCTGGTTTAATTGAAATAAATGCTTTGAGTTTGAGTTTTGAGTTCAGTGTTAATTGCAATTCATTATTAATATTCTAGTTCGCTAGTTAGCCACATTTCATATTTCGATACAGTAATATTGCCAAATTAATAAAAACATCGAAATATTTGATATCTTTTTGCGACGTTGCCCACTTTCAGAATAAACGCTCTTAATAAGGGGGTAATAGTCACCGGGGGTAACAGATTGCGGCTGACTTTTTGTCTTGAGTTAGCGATCAATTTTTTCACACAGATTCACACTACGTGTACGGATGGTCTTGAGATGGTCGTAATAATTATTTTATTAAAAAAAAAAACAATGTGTAAACTGAATTTACTGACAACACATTTCTTCCCCCAGGTCACAGACCCTCTACTCCTCGTCGAGTACCCACCAACGCAGCATGCCCACGGCTTGCTGTCTACAGCATTGGGCCTGCGCGTGCCCGTCGGTAAGACGATGCAGGTGCGGTGTACCGCGCGCGTTGCGCCAGCCTGGCGGGAAGGCAGCGAGGCCGTCGTCGGGAACAGTCAGCTTGCAGACAGCAAGGAGGCTATGTTATTAGGTAATTCGATAAACAAATAGTAACTAGGCCTTGATATGACACATCGAGCCTTAGAAATAAACTGTCACAGAGCTACGAGTAATCGAGTATTAATTCATAGTTTTGCTAAAGTTGGGCTTTCAAAAACTTGATGTGTAACATTTACGGCCTGGTGCAGACTTATCCATACTTAGGCTTAATAAATAGAAGAAGAATGCTTATTTTTCTATTTGCCTACCGAAATAAGTAAATCATTAATAATAAGGATATCATTTAAAGCAAAAAAGTAGTTACAACACCAACTGTTTACTGCAGCTGCCATTTGTCATGCCACCAACGCAATAGAAGTCAAAATCGGTTAACAGGACTGTAAAAAATGTTTATTTAAATGTCTAATCTTATTAATTTCAAATGGAGTATAGTGTCGTTTAACTATGTAGTTGAACAACGATGAATGCCTCTAGCGCATGCGCGATCTTACTTAATGAAAACTGACGCCTACAATATTACATATAACACTTATTCATAAGTGCATTCACCGTGCATGCTGCATGCATGATGAGACGTTCAACTAAAACAGACTCGTATAGACGCGAGGTGGTTTATTTACAAGTTAAAGACGCAAAATCAAGATGAAAGCACACGAGTTGGATATAGGAATTGAATGTGTTTATGATTAAATATGATATTCTGTAAAAATCACAAGAAAAGAAAATTAAGTTACTTTATTTTTATGCCGATCCATTCTTTGCCCAGCCCCAAAGTCTTATTTTAGCAACAAGTCACACACGATTTGACCAAAGTGAAGTCATGTGAATGATGCGCTAAAACGTTACGAGTCGTCAAAGGGTTAAGTTATATTTAAGTTTAGGATCATAAGCTATTTATAGAAAGTCTTTCCAAAATCCTAATAACATTGAAACAATTTCGCGCTCCCATCGTAGTAAAATTAAATGATCTGAAAGTCCTGTATTTGTGCGTAAAAAAACGTGTGTCTGCGCGAAATTCCACCATGTTTTACTGCTTATAATTGTCTCTAGCCTTAGTCGAGATTAGAGGTAGCCTTTTTAGGGCCATTCTACGATGTATCGAAAATAATTATTAAAACTTTTCGTAAAATCTGATATTTTTATTCCAAATTTTGCCGCCAAAATTACTCAAGAATTGTGTTAAAATGTATCGATTGTGTCTTATCGTAGAATGACCCTAGTCTTTGTTTTTTAAGGTATCGGGGAGGACAGCATTTTTTGTAAGTAGAATTACTACTTTATATTTTCTATTGTTCTTAGGCAGTCCGTACACAGTCAATCTCGATCCCGAACTTTGTTCAAAATCATTGCAATAGAGATTAACTGTTTACGAGCTGGCGTATATATAAATATGTATCATCAATTTGGATCGCGAATCGTGATGACAGATTTTGTCGGAGACGACTTCAAAATCCATTTATTATTATTATATGATGAAAGAAAGACTTGTAAGAACGATGTAATGAAAACACAAATGGATGCTTTTAGCTATTCACGAGAAGGCGTTCTAAACCTTTTTCAGACTTACTGAGCTGTTTGCAAATTGTAAAAATGTAAGAAAATATTAATTTCGCGGGCTGCTTTAACGCATCCTCCTTAAGTAAATCAAACTAATCAAACCTAGCCTTTTCCCAACTATATTGGGGTTGGCTTCCAGTCTAACCGGATGCAGCAGTATTTTAAATGAAGCGACTGTATGTATCCTCCCCAGTAAATATTAATAATTAATATCACAAGCTGTAGGTGTGTACTGTGTACTTAAATTAAAGGTCATTGAAACTGTTATTGCATTCGTCTAGTTCGAGGACAAAATAATTTCGTATGTAAATATCGTTCCAATTCGTTTATATATCGTTCATAATAAATGTTAGTAGGTTTCAACTTTATTACTGTACTTGTCTAGCTAGAATAGAGAGCCCAAAATATCAGTTAGTTATTTGTTCTGTACAATACCCCGCCCTGGCGTTTATTATTTGTATCGACTTCTGATTGTCTCTATATTTGTCTGAAGACAATTTGGACGTGATATCGAGTACTTCCGGCGTCTCCCTACTGAAATTTTTAACGTGTTTGATGTTTGAATACATACACAACACTAAAAAATCTTCGTCTGTTGTTCTATAAAGAACTTTAAAATTGAAAGCTGGCTCTAGAAATAGTAAATTGTTTTGACAAAATGGTTCTTAAAAAATCAACTAATGATTAGTAATCTTAACAATTAATTATTAGTGATATTTTGTTCGATTTAAGTTTAATAATTTTATTTGATTTCATTTAATAAGTAGGACATTTCTGTAAATTGAACAAAATATGTATGTAATTTAGAGAAATGTTGAGATAATTTGCAGATTACCTACGTAAATAAAATACTGTAACAAAGAAATAAAGACAGAAGATTCATTTCACTAAATCTTAACAAGAAATTCCTAGATAATTAACAAAGAAAACGCAACAATTCCATGAATATCCTAACAATACTTGAATATTCCCGTAACTTTTAATTTACATTAGTTTGCTTCGCAAATGAACGGTGCAAGCGCACTGCAACAATATGGATTGTGGGAGGTTCCTGGCTCTAATTACACCGTGCAAACGAACCGAACATACGTATCCGTTTAATTAGGAAAGCACTGCTGGTTCCGTAAGTTCGTATAGTTCGGTGAATGCGAAATGAATTCCTTCTATCTCAGCTTTAATTATAGTAAGTGATATGTTTTAGAGTTTTAAGTGTTATTCTGATGTTTGTATGAATAACAGTCGGTCGGTTCTGTAAAAAGATCAACGTGTAACTTAGGTGAAATGAGCGTGAAGTGAGCTGTCACTGTCACAAATCGACCGGCAGGATGCTGCTGGATGCTGATGCCTGCCGGTGGATTTGTGACAGTGAGTTACACGTTAATAGTGTTAACACGTTAACACTATTGACAGCTCACTTCACGCTCACTTCACCTAAGTTTCACGGTGATATTTTTACAGAATCGATCGGCTGTTTTCTTATATTCATGTATATCTTTAAGGTTAAAAATGCACTAGTCGGCGGCTGGAACTCGTTGGTGGGCTTGGCTAATATGGATGCTATTTTGTTTTATTTATTAAGTATTTATTTATTTCGTTTTAATTTATTGATTTAGTGAAATAGATTATGATTTATAACTAAAACAAGCGCTTAAAATTTCATGAACAAACCTTTGAGCTTATAGATATTGTGAAAAACTACTAGATAAAATCCAAAATTAAGTTTTTGAATTCTTGAATAAATTATCTATACCTGTACCGTAACAATTTTCCTATTTTCATACTCCGGTAGTTATTTATTTACGCCCAAAGATGCGTTAAAATTTGTGTTGAAGTATGGAAGTTTCGAGGCTCATAATTTATACATTCTTTTTTTAAATTTTGATTCCATACAGAGCTAGATAATGACGAGACAAGTAGATATAACTTTTAATGCATACTGTCAAACTGCGGAAGTACAGAAGAACAGTACGGAAGAATGACTGACTAGGGGACCCTTAAGAAGACAAAAACGATAGACTACCAAGTGCTACCTGCAATTCCTCACAGCATTAGGTTTTTTAGTTTCTACCTACCTTGTGATTAAATTATATTTTCATTAGTACAACTTTTGAATAGTAGTATTCAAAAGTTGTACTAATGAAAATATAATTAATGAATACTTGTAGTGACGTATCAGAGGGTAGCTTTCTTTACCTTATGAATACATTATCTGAGAATTTCATCAATAATTATGGCCTTGATAGTTGTTGAGTTTCAAATTTAAGCTCCTCATTGATAACAGGCTCAAAGAGCTCTGATAAATGATTACTTACGTAGAGTTTATTAGATCGTTGTGATGCCCTAATGAAAGTGATCTCAATGTAATAATAACGTCAATAGACACAAAGATAGCTCTAAAGCTGATATCAGACACTTTACTCGAGTGAATGGTTCACTGAAGTAGGTACATAGGTAGGTGCTTACTTAAGTGAACCATTCATTTCAGGTTTACACGACACCGACAAAATTTCTAAGAAATGTACGCTCATTTTTTATCCCATAATGTTGGACTTCAGCACTTGGCATCTTTCACTAGTCCTCTGAATGCTATAATTACAGAGCTAGTGAAAAATGGCGAGTGCCGAAGTCCTAAATCATTGGATCGGTTCAATAATGAATTAATTTTTCACTTTTGATTAATTTTGTGTTCAGACGTTTCACTTCGAGTGAAAGATGATGTTGAAATGAAAAGATTTTATTTTCTGTAAATAGGTTTGTGTGTTTGACAAACACACGTCAATAATATTTTAAAACTAGATGAGGTCGGCGTTTCCTATCTGACTACTCTGACAATAAAGGCCGAAACAAAATCAGAGGTCACAGTCTCTTTTAAGGTCCAGACATAATCTTGGTCAGATCATGTTAATACCATGTAGATTGGTGTCTGAAATGGTGTTCTGAGGAAAGAACCACACAGATTGAGTGGACCTGTACAGTCAGTGGACGCATTTGTCTGTAATCGTGCAGCTCAACTCAGAACTTAAGGAACTCACGATTCGACGAACAATACCAAAGACATGACATTTGGCCACATAAATTACTCAAACTGCCAGACCATCAGTAATACTAAGTAAAAAAAAACAATGACCCACATAGTCTTCATACATTCACAAGAATTAAAGTAATATAATACTTTACAAAGTAAATAATCATGTCATTGTATATATATATCAATATATCAATGTCAATAAAATTGTGTTTATAAAAATCCAGAATCCTTTTGAAAACAAAAAATTATAAGAAAAATGGCAAAAAAAAAGAATTAAATATAGACCCACATTTTAAAGTTAATTTTCTATAATTTATTCTCTCGATATTTTTCAGAAAACTATGGGCGGTCACATGCTCATGCGCGCCATTGTATATTATGATGCCGAATAAAAGACAAAAAAATAACAAAAATTAACAAAAAGTAAAACGTTTGATGTCAAACGTTTTACTTTTTGTTAATTTTTGTCTTCAGCTTCAGAAAGCCACTCAAAACACACTTAACGCTCGTAGATTTGACGTTTCTACCATAATTTTTAAATATGTAGCTAAAATATCTCGTGAATTTGCTCGACCCGCCTGAAAGTCTCGCATGAATACCGAGCAAACGATTGGTCGACTAAAATCGTTCGGTAATCGAAAGAAACGCTCATTGAACGAATTTTCAATCGAGACCATTAACTGTAGGGAGAATGTAAACGATTTTCGATCGGTGACTATTTTGAGAAAACATTGAGTTACAGTAATTTCATCGTTGTTATGTCGTAACTGGAAGGTTTTTCATCGGCAGGTTCAAATCCAAGTGACTTTCCATTTGTATAAATATTGATGTTTCATAATTAATCAAGGAACATACTATTCTGATTAACGATGAATAAAACCCGTACCCTAACTGCGTAATACACGATAAATCAGAATCTGAATCGTTTTGAAACAGATGGCTAACCCATTGTTTCATTATTTCTAAAAAAAAACTGCTCAACAACGTAAATAACGCAATGAATATTGTTGAACTGTCAAAATTAAACAGATTAATCGTAATCGTTTACGAAAATGTGTTGCGTAATTAGATAGCTTGATTTATTTACTAGACTTGAATTGTCTGATATCCCCCAATTCTCCAAAATTAAAGTGAACATCATATTTCGATGTTTTGTCCTACTAGGTGCATATAGGACAACTAGCTTCACCCCGCGGTTCCACCCGCATAAATCTCGACCCCGTGGGAATATCGGAATAAAACGTATCCTATGTCCTAACCCAAGTCATGGATTACCAATGTGCCAAATTTCATCCAAATCCGTTCAGCCATTTTTGCGTGAAACAAACAAACTCACTTTCACATTTGTAATATTAGTTAGGATTTGTAAGCTGCTACACAAAGCTCACACTCAGCTTACCCATATGTCTCAAATAAGAAAAATAAAACTATAGAAAAATAAAACACAAAAATATAGACTAAATCCTATAACAAGAAAACATAATGGAGCCACAAAAACCTGTAACTCGCCATCGCAAATCCCAAGTTATAACAATTTAATATCCCGACCCGCCTTCCGTAAGAATGTTATAAACTGATGTCAATCGAAATATCTTGCGATATTATCAACGGAACAAGCCTATTCAAGTGAATTCCTATTAAATTCGATGTATCGATACTATTATCGATACTATCAAATCGATTTGTAATTACAAATGTTCCGATTAATTAACTATTAAATTGGTGTTACTCTATCTACGTGCGATTTGATTGAGGAGTACGATTGACGGATTGGATAATCTACCGGTCTCTGTTAATATACTATTAGTGGATACGCTTGATTGATTGAACGACAAAGTGATTGGTGTGTTCGATTCTGAAAACTGCCTTTTGCACTTCGAATCGCAGTCTTTTTTACTAGCTTCGAAGTAGGGTAACGCTTTTCCAAAGAAACGCAACACATTGAAGTTTTCTACTACTGTTGACTGTGCTAGTAGGTACAGGCATAGTATATATAAATACAGTATTCTATCTTCATAGAAAGCGGTTGAAACGACGCGCTCCGAAATCTCAGTGTATATCAGTACGCAACAGTATCGAGTGCGCGGCAGTTACGCACGGACGCGGAAGGTTTATCTACCGAGCGGCCGTAGGTAACTATTTCAAGGTCACTGCTAAGATATAATACTGCTACTTATTTATTCAGTGGTACCGGTGAGCTAACGCAATACATAACAAAATGTATTTGATCCTCGATTAATTAATGTTTTCAAGATGCTTGGTTCTTTTATTCGCCAACAACACTTTATTGGATGTATTCACAGCGGGAGCATCATTAGAGAGCTTTTGCCAAAAAGCATTCAAGACGAAACAGTAGCGGGCTTCAAATTAATGACCGAAACCAATATTTCTGCAATTAAAATTAGAACCTTGTTTAATTAAGCTTTTAGACGTCAAGACAGTATCGATTTGAAATTAAATATTTTCGTAGTCATTACGAGTCCGCTTACTGTTCTTAAAGAGTCATAAAGAACACTGTAAGAATTCGACACGTGTTTCACTTCTCAACGAGGCATCCTCAGGATGACTATTGACGTGTCAACACGTCGGGTCCGGGTTCGCAAGAAGTTAATCGTCATCCTGAGGCTGTCTTGTTGAGAGGTGAAACACGTGTCGAAGTTCTTACAGGGTTCTTTATGACTCTTTAAGAACAGTTAAGCGGAATAGGTTACTAAATATACGTCGTCCATTGTATTTTTTTTGTTAAGTACTGTAAAACAATGTCTTTATACTTAATCTGATTAGATGCGCTTGGCTAATCTTACGCACAAGTGACATAAAACAGTGACATTTACCGATCTTCAGTATCTAATCTAAACATATTCCAAAATGAAGTCGCTTTTCGTGTCTGTATGTCTGTGTGACAGCGTTGTTCTTCTAAACTACGAAACGGATTTTGATGCGGTTTTCACCATTATTTAGAGAATTAATTACGGAAAGTTTATGTCTATGAATATTAATCTTTTTTTTATTTGAAATCTCTATGTTTTGTCAAGTCTTAAGAACCGTGCGAAGTAGGGCCGGGTCGCTATAGTCTAATATTATAAAGAGAAAATATTTGTATTTCTTTTTGTTTTTAATTAACTCAGAAACTACTGGACTGATTTTAAAAATTCATTCACCGGTGGAATGCTATATTATCACTGAGTAACATAGGCTATAATTTATAAAGATATCACGCGGACGAAGCCGCTTGTGGAAGCTAGTATTTGTTCAGTTTGAATATAAGACTACGAGTATTTTCTGTCTGTCTGTAGACGATCTAAACTAGTCTGCGCACAGGATAGCTATTTCGATTCCAGAAATAATTCTGCCTCGTTGAGTGGATTATTTTAAAAGTTATTTGAAACAGTTTTGTTATTTTTAACTGTTGCCAGGACAATGAAATATGTCATAATAGCTATTCTGAAACTAGAATGAAATTAATTTCGCGAGGATTAGCAGTGGTATTTGAGTGGCATTTGCGGAGTTAAACTGTCTGCACGCGATCTAAAGGATTATTCATAGATAACTAGGCAGGTGTAAAGTCAGCAATACGTACAGAACTAATAAAAATAATAATACCTAATAAATGTTTTTTATATATATTTTTTTAAGAAATATTTATAAATGTAATTTATAAGTATTTTAAATGAAATAAAGGAAATAACAATAATAATATTTTATTCAATAAATTGCAAGGTATTAAAATTAGTACAGTTACAGTCAGTTAGTGTTGTTTAGTTAGTTAGAACTGTTTATATTAGGATGGATTTAGATTCCCAAATAAGGTTTTCCTATAACGTCCTCCAGGAGAGCAGGAAACCAGTACAGTAAAAAAACACACACACCGACACACTTTCCGACCTCGCCGCCGAGGTCCGCGATCGCGACCCTCCCGAGTAAATGATACTCCCCCCCGACCCTTGCTCGACGATGCGCCAGCCCGCGTCGATGCTGAGCCTGTAGCTTTAAATTCCCCGATTAATAATAATGATATATCTTTGATCCAGCCTGTCCCATCTTTCTGTCCTCCCCCCAGCGACGCCCTAAGCCGAGGTTCGTACCCCACAGGGGGTGTCCTTAGCGAGCGTTCGCCTAGTTTTAATTAGCATAGTTTTGCCCCTGGTTGGAGGTTTTGAGTGTAGTAGCTTAAGGCAGCCACAGGAATGCCCGGTTAAGTAGTCATGACCTCAGAGGTCAGCTACGAGATGACCAAGTTTAAAAAAAAAAACGCAAATAAGGCCCCTCACGCTTGGTGAGCGGGCCCATCACGGGACACTACTCGCTAAACAAACACTTCTACGCAATATGCATAACCGACAGTCCTCTGTGCAGGGCGTGCATGGAGGCTGAGGAAACTGATTCGCACGTGCTCTTAGAATGCACGGGCGTCACCCAGAATAGAACAGAAATCCTGGGGTCTCCCAGATCCTGCACATAAATTCTGAATATACCAGGAGATTTAATTAACTTCTGGAGTGGGGTGGGCTGGTTGGAATAACCACCAAACGGTCGCCATGGCCCACGCACAATGGTCCAGGTGACGGACTGAGTGCGGAAACCAAACCCTATAACACAATATAGAACAAGGACCCTCATAGCACCCAGTGGTGTGTGCTGTGAGGCCATATTTTCCTTTCATCTCGTAACTCAAAATTTCGAATAAGTAGTTACCGTTACCAACAAAAGTTGAATAACACTTAAAAACATCATATAAATTGACACCAAAATATTTGATACATTTTATATTGGCATAATTCATATAATAGGGATGATGACTAAACATTTTTTTTGTCCGTACTCGAGATTATAAAAAAATATTGTACACGTATTTTTTCTTTTTTTACGTAATCTAAAGATTACGGCGATACATTGAGGTGAAAAGGCCATGACGTCACGAGTATGTAGATTTTATAAATACTAGTAACGTAGCGACCCCCACTCCCCAACTTAAAATGCGTTTTAACTAAGTAATTTTTTATTAATTTGATAAAGCAAAAAATACGTGTCTAATATTTTTTTATTATCTGACTGACGGAATAATTAGTTTTTTTTTTTTTACCCAAGCATTTTCTCTATTGCTAAGAGTATTGCCCTATTTTAAGTTCACTTCTGTACCAATTTTAATCAAATGCTCAATAATCAATATTTAATGAAAACTTTTCATCCCATTTTTAATGACCTCATGTATAATTCTATACATTCTAATTACATCAAAGCACGCGGTACCTGTTAAAAGAGCGTGCTCATTCTAAAAGTTGGCAACGTCGCAAATATCTGTCAAATAATTCGCTGTTTTGATTAATTTGGCAATATTACTGTATGGAAAGCTGAAATATCGCTAACTAGTGTACTAAAATATTGATTATGAATTGCAATAATTAATCTCGTAACACCAAATATTTAGTTAAAACGGTTACAACTTCGTTATAAGTGTGTAATTGCAAATCATTATTAATATTTTAGGTTACTAGTTAGCGATATTTCATATATTTCCATACAGTAATATTGCATTTTATTGTTTTTTTTTGTTTTTTTCAATAAAACAGGTAAATATTTGATAGGTATTTGCGACGTTGCAAAATTTTAGAATGAACACTCTTAGTGATCTTATACTGTTTACTGTATAAAAGAAAAAGTCTCAAGCTGCGGCAAACTATCTCCTTAAAACGGCGCACAAAGTAAACGTCGGTACATTATTGTGATGTCCAACTTTTTACTGGCTCCTCGGGGGAGTCTCGTCATTTAACTCGAATAACAAAGCTTGTTTGTTTCAGTGAGGAGTTCAAGCGAGGCGTCTGCGCTAAGTGTAATGCTGTTAACACTTTCCCTCGCCCTCTTCTTCAGATCCCTAATGCAATCAGAAACGTGATAAATTATCTCAACTCTTATATTAACTAAACGTGATTTAGACACAGGCAAGGCAAGGGGTATTCCAAAGAATAAACCCACTACAAACTTCAAAGTTATAATTATATTATTGATATTCATTAAACTTTTTGTATCATGGTCATAATTGGTTCTCAAACGATTATTGTTTACATGATAATGTACAATTCAGGTAGCTAGTAAATGTAAATGTTTTATAGTAAATATTTAATTAAGTCTTCGATACATATCTCGGTCTTTATTGCTAGTTTATAAATAATTTCGTTGAAACTTTCTCAAAAGTGAAGTGTTGTCGTTAGGTACAAAATTTATATTTTTGCAGCAAAGGCTATTTGTATTTAATTTTTTATTTGAAAACCTATCTTTAGAATTCAAAATTATATTGTAAATAAAAGTTTAGAATCGCCTTCTTAGATCTACTGATGTATATAAAGTTATAATATTAGTCGACATCTTTTTTGTAAGAATATTATTAAAAAAATCGAGAACTTATCTACGTACGTACTGGGAATGTTGACGTTATGTAAAAACAATGAGGGATTAATATTAAAAAAATAAATTTAAAACTAGAGATGTAAACTGCTTTTAAGAATCTTAATTTTTGTAACCAAGTTTTCTAAGTACCTTTGAGAAAGAAAATCTTGAACACAAAAAATCACTGCTGTACTATAAAATAAGTTAATTGGACGATGTTCAAAACGTTCTTACCGCCGGTTATATAAAATAATTTGGAGCGAACTATTTGTCAGTACATATCCTGAATTGCTAATATCACGATACCAGTTGTACATATCGGTCTAGTAACACATATGCTTTCGTTGTTAACGTGTACTGTAATTAGTATTATACTGGCATGACTTTTGTTGAAATAAAGAACAATTTGTTACACGAGTTTTTTTTTTTTTCTATCCTATTGAAAACATTTCTTAGTAAATAAATAAAATTAAAGTGTCTGTTTGTAATGTCAAAATAACAGCTTTTTACTAAATGCATACGAAAGTAATATATTCTGGAGAATTGATTTTTCGTCTTTGAATTCACGTACAGTCACAAGCATAAATATATTACTATGGATAGCTCGGCAATAATATCTGATTTCATGATGCATTCATTCATATATGACGGAAAATATATGTGATTATTTGTGGAAGGCATATACAAGTGGCAGCACAAATACATCGAAGTAACACCAACACTATCTGGCGAGACAAGCGACGTCAAAAGATAGGATGCAACATCGGCAAAAATATTTGTCAACGAGACAAGCGACGCCAAAAGATAGGATGCAACATCAGCAAAAATATTTGTCAATGCAATGTTAACGGACATGTCTTGCGTCATAAATATCTGCCTACTCAGTTGAAGTTCAGGTCAAAAATATCTGACATCACTTTGGCAGCATAAAAAACCTAACAGCGCCGCTCATATTTCAAAAATATGTAACATCCCACGTACACGTTGAAGTAGGTACAGTACAAAGTGTGGTATCACAACAAATGTCAAAACAAACAAAAAAGTTTTAAAATTTACACACTCCGGGTATGTGAATTTTGAACCCTTCTGTATCTACGGTACCTCTTGGCTGTAATTTGGAAATGTCCTAATAGGTATCTAAACAAAGTGTCATTAGGTTTTTACATCTGGAATTTTTCAATAGCAGCTCGGAGTCTGGGGTGCCCGGTTGATGGCGAATCAGAAATGAAGAGATGCGCAGGAGAAGTAAGGTAACCGACAGAGCCCAAAGAATTGCCAAACTTAAGTGGCAATGGGCAGTTCACATTGCTCTCAGAACAGATGGCCGATGGGGCCGAAAGGTTCTGGAGTGGCGCCCGCGTACCGGAAGACGTAGCGTTAGAAGGCCTACCACAAGATAGACCGATGACCTTGTGAAGGCAGGAACCCGCTGGATGCGGGCAGCACAGAATCAGTCGAAGTGGCGGTGCTTGGGGAGGCCTATGTTCAGCAATGGACGTCTTTCGGTTGTAATGATGAAGATGACAATAGTCTCGCTTCCTATGAGGCTGGTTTTCCTCTAATGCTGACCGTCAGCGCGTAGCTCGTTACTGTAGCATTCGTCACACGGTTGTCGGAAGCGTGATTCAAAAACGCTTCATAAGAATACATACATATTGACCTATCAGCGCCGACGGTCAGCGTGAGAGGAAAGCCAGCTTTACATGGGAGCTAAAAATAAATGGCGAAATGCGACTCGTACTATAAGGCTACAGCTCTGTCTAACCCGTCAGCGAATACAGGCGTGGTGTTATGTAATATATCTAAACAGTTATCTAGACATGGTAAGTGTATGGGCAATTTTTTTTTATGAGTACCTTCCATCGATATATAAGTACTAACGTACTAGAGAAGCTACGTCAAATAACTGAATTGTCCTATTCTTCGTAATTTGAACCTTTAGTTCGCTGCAGCGCTAAAATAATAAAAATTCGTCTAAACCGTAACTAATTTACCACAGCGCTAGATTTGCTGCGGAAGTGTATTTATTCTCGGCAAAAAGGTCTTAAGCGCCATGTAAATCACGGTAATAATAAATCATGCGGCGACGGTGTGGTGCGATCGCCGCAGTTGAACGAGACAAAGTAGGAATTTACGGTGTCTTCTCTAGTACGTTAGTACTTATATCTCGATGGTACCTTCTTATTCTATTACTATACAATGTGAAATTTAATTCGTTTACATCCTCTTAAGGGGTCATTGTACTCATTATTATGAACAACTTTCACTATGGGCGCAACTCTGAAATTGCGAAAAAAAATCAGCTGTTCCCTACATTTCGACGAGATATCATCGGTCGGAGTCATTACTGGAACATCTCTAAAATTTTGAATTTCCAAAACACAAAATTTTAGAGATGTTCCAGTAATGATTCCGACCGACTATATACGGACATAAATGTTGGAAACAGCAGATTTTTTTTTCGCGATTTCAGCGTTGGACTCATAGTGAAAATTGTTCATAATAATGAGTACAATGACCACTTAAGAGGTTTAGAGTAAACAAAAACTAAGGTTCTATATTAAAATTAATTATCCATAATCAAAAGTAGTCTGCAGTAATAGCCTTTAATTTGTAACAGGCTTCAGACTAAGTCTTATTAATTTACTTTTTATACCTACTTAAAATAATTATCGTAAGCTCCCAGTGGGCTAATTTTCGTTCATAATCTTGATACTTATAATTTTGTTACTTTTTTCCGTATTGAAGTCACAAATGGGACTGGAAATGTCTGATAATTGATGCTTTAGAAATCTTTGATAGGTACAATAGTATTTATTCAGAAAGCTTTCATGCAGAATCTAAAATGTGATCTAATTCGTAGTAGTTTGAATTTTTTTATTTATAGTTCTTCCACATACGTGTATGTAAGTATTACCATGGACAACTAAGTGATGACGTAACTAGTTACTAGATACAAAAAGGGCTTGAAAAGAGAGCATCATTGCAAAAATCTATTTAGCTTCCATACATTTCAATTTCAAACAAATTTTCCTCCGCAAAATACAACCGTCAAATAAAACAGGAGTTAGAAAGTAGTCTAAAATCCATGAATTTTAAAGAATAAATCCCTCTTTAGCGGTCTCGCAGCATCCTTTATCCTGACCATCTCGTACAATCGTCTGAGGTTCCAAACTCCTTTGTCAGCTCCGTACTACACTTGTCTACGAGCACTTTATTATATTTTCTTCGTAAATTGGACTTCCACTCAGATAAATAATATGATGCTCGCGTAGATGACGATATCGAGGAAGTACGGGCAGATATAGTTTTTGAAATTTATAGGAGCTCTATGAAATATTGGAGCTATTGCATTCAATAAAGAATGCCATCGAATCTACGAACTTAAATTTGTATTCACTTATAAAGTTTAATCAGTGCAGTAGAACAATAACGCGCTAGCTTAATTCAACACTTAGTATAAAAAAGATATAAAGATGGAGTGACCACGAAAACAACATGTTTTTAGAACAATTGTTTCTAAGCTGTCTGCATAAATTAGGGATTGCGTGCTCGAAAGTATTAGAAACCTACTGGTGCTAACCCAGACTTGGGCTGATAACATTGCTACGTACAAAGACATGGTTAAAGTAGTCTTAAAAACAAAGGAAATGAGACAGAATAAATGCCTTTGTTGTGCCAATTTAGGTTAATGTACTCGAGTTGATTAGGTGATGCTCACTACTCGACTGATACATCAAGCCGATGACAATTTCACATATAACCAAGTAACTTTCGCCCCCCTGGTGGTCTGAAATCTTCCCACGACAAAGTACTCAATCAATCTGCCTAGCCTTTTCCCAACTATGTTGGGGTCAGCTTCCAGACTAACCAGATGTAGGTGAATACCGGTATCTTTCATGGAGCGACTGCCTATCTGACCTCGACAACCCTGTAACTGGGTAATACAATACCCCTTGGTGAAGAATGGTTGTCAAACTTTCGGGCTTCTGACGACCCGTAACGACTGTCAAAGATCCACGAATGACAGCCGGGACTATCCGAGGCACGGAGGATTCTCGATATGTGAAGATGGTCACCCATCTACGGACCACCCCGGCAAGCGTAGCCTAACCTGATGGATCGACCCGTGCAGCTGTTATTGTTGTTACTACCGAGATAAAAAGTATCCTCTGTCATAATACAAGTCATAGTCAACCTGTGTGCCAAATTTCACCGAAATCAGTTTAGCCGTTAAGGCATGAAAAGGAGGCAAAGAGGCGGATATTACTTTCGCATTTATAATTTTATAATTAAGTATAGTATATATACAAGAGCTGTGGTGGCCCAATGGTAACGGCCCCGACTTACGAGGTCGTAGATCGAACCCAGTTAGTCACTTTACTTTGTGTAAATAATTATCAAAACGGTGAAGGAAAACATCATGCGGAAACCGGCATGACCTAGACCCAAAATTTCGAAGACATCTGACAGCTACCTATAGGCTATAATCTACCACGCGGGCCCAATGTGGGTTACATTGGGCCCGCGTGGTAGATTATAGCCTACTCCCTCTCGAAGAGAAGAAGGAGGCCCGTGTCCCAGCATTGGGAGCATTTTAGGCTGATTATGTTTATAGTATAGTACGGAAGTAAGGATGACAGTGTATCACTCAAGTACTCGTAAAGCTTGTACACTCTGAAATGACGCGCTCCACTACCGCATTTCACATACGGTAATGCGGTACTTAAAGCGTTAGTGGGTCGCGTCATTTCAGAGTGGACAAACTATAGTGTGCATCATCTAGCAATCACATCAGGCTTTATATATTTTTTCGAATATCAGTGATAGTTGATTCAAGGCAACAGTAAACATGATTGTCCTTCCAACTTCAGAAAGTTATACCAAGTCGCTGACACTTGGGCCTCAGAACCCATCCGTCATCGCTTTAACGTCTCCAACACGGTAAGGATGGTATTAAACAACAATGGCTTATGATTCCCTGTCAACTGGATGGAAGACAACACTTTAATGAAAATGTCACAGTTACTGAGAAGACGAATTTTCGCTCATCAAAGAAAGTACGATGTGACAGCGGAAATCCATTTTGTACGTAAAATGGATAAAAACTTTTAGGTGGAAAAATAAAAACTCCGCAAAACATATTATAAGAGAAAGTTTTTGAGCGATATTGTTTCACCTTTCTTTAGGTCGGACTATAAAAGTTAGGAGCAATTTTAATGCTATTTTCTAAGTCATCAATTTAGAAAGCAACAAATAATTTTAACAAAGAAAATGCTAGTTTTATGGTTTCCCGTGACACGCGTTTATGAAACTCTCAGTATCAGTTGGTTATAAATGAACGATACAGTGATAGGAATCATGGGTGGCTATTATCTAGTTTTGGTAAAGGTACATACTGGTCATTAAGTATGATATAACAATTTAAGTATTACGTCTATCTATTTCTTGAAAAAATGCTACAGTGTTGGAGGTAGAAATCGGAACCATAATTTTGTAGTAGGATGAATGATTCTTCGCATAAATCTTAAAATGCGGAAATTTTTACTACACCTACCAGATCCACATGGGGTTTCACCCAAGTGATCTATTTTGTCAGGATCAGTGATCAACCAAATATTATTGGGGCATATTTTATCTGGTCCGATTTTATTTTTATTCGTTCGTCTATCTTATTTCTGGTCTGTTGATGCGTAAAAAGTGCCTCCTCACACGGGGTCTTGATAAAATCGGGAGCCGATTAGGGTGTCCTTACACTACAGTTTTTTATTCGTACTTTATTCAAATTGACACGAGGGAACCGACTGGGTGTAAGGGCCGATAGGCCAGTAGTTTAGTGCCAAGTGTCGGGTGATAGCTGAATAGTGACCGTCGTTGTCCGAAGCTACATCTGATTACTGTGTACTCGTATTTTGTCACGCAATACTACTGACAGATAAGTTTAAATGAGCAGTAAACCTCACAGTACGCTATCTACTTGCGTGGCCATTTTACCTTCCAGGAAGCTTCTCATTAATGATTCAACGAAATTACCACCGTCTCTGTGTAATTGTGAGGTATTATTTCAATATGAGTTCGTAATGTATGTGTTATTATTGAAAAGCGTTGTCAAAAATATAATGACATGCCTCGGCTATAACTACCTAGGAAGGTATACAGTTCCGAGTGATACTTTATAAATTATTATAATGTTTATGTTTTGTTGCGTGTGGTGTGAGTGGCTTGCCTTGTTCTGACAGCAAGATAAGTGGCCGCATTAGGAATAGAATATTGACTAGTCACAGCGACAATTGTATAATGTATGTTTTCCAACATACCTATTATGTATTGTACATAATAGGTTGTACATACACGTATTCGTTTTTACAGAACTTTTCGATACGTACCTAACTGAATCGATTATTAGAACAAAAAAATCATGTTATCGTTTTAAATACTAAATAGCTAGGGAGTTTCTTGCGCCACTTCTTCTTTCCAGCTAAAGCACTAGGAAGTGGTGAAGGGCGGGCGTTTTGAGAGATGAATTTTGACGTTAAAAAGATGATTTCTGATTTTCAGCTTAGTTTTGAATAAATGACTTTTGATTTTGATTTGATACTCACACCCAATTTACTTGTGTCTTACTAGTCAATTCAAAGAGTTTTTGTATTTATTTATACAGATAGTTAGTTAGTCTTTTGAGAGTTCATCTGGACGCCGTCGCGGAAGGACGTCTCAAGCGCTCCGTGCCTTTGTTTCATTGTATTAAAGTGCAGCTTGCGCCCGCACAAGTTACAACGCGTTAACTGCCGGTCAAAAAATAAATTGACGAACAGCGTTTTGTTTGTTCAATGCGGCTGTGACTCACGTGTCGACAAATAAACTTCAAAGTGCAAAAGTGAGGTGTGAACCAGGAAAGCTGTAACAAGGATAACCCGGTGAGATCATTCCATGTATTTCAGGGTGTTCTACTAATCACTCCGTCAATAAATCAAATCTCCATATTTCAAACGCATGGTTAACTTTAACTCCAACAATAGATCCAGATACCAAAACGTCTTATTTTTATTTTTTATTGTTTCTAGTATGTGTAGCGATCACGAGGACTAAATTAAATTCCCGGCTTTATTTCAATTACGTGGCCAAGAGTCGGTGGCAAAGTCCTGAATAGTATTTGATAGATTGAGGTTCAACACCGCTAGTGGCAATCTAAGCACAGAAACACCGTTTATGCTTAAGCTACATATTTAATATATAGTAAAAGGAGAATGGCAAGATAAAGTAACATAGTATATGTACTCTGACATAATTAATAGTGTCGATTCTGATTTCGGAACAATCTGGAAACTTCTTTAGCCACTATAAAACAGCCGCGTCTGAGGCAACTTCTTTTTTGTGGTGTGTTTCTGTCGAACAATTTACCCGAGTTTTTGTGAAGAAAGGCACATGTGTGATCAAGCTTAAGCCCATTCAACAAAAACAAAAACTGCACAACAAGATAAATTTCTATAGAAAAAGAAAGGGTATCTAATAAATCTCAGTCAACGCATGACCCTGTCAAACTTTTGTATCTCTGTCTCGAAACTAAATCTGCCCTTCCGGCCATCAGCACCGTGGGGTTCTGACTCCCAAACAATAGTTTTACAATGGTAAGAATAGTGGCCATGCAAAAGGACGGCAATTGTCTGTTTAGTGCGATCGCCCATCAATTAAATCTCTTAATGGGGATAACTTTTAGCCATATGTCAATACGCCGAGATCTAGCTACGTATGTTTCGGAAAACCGCGGTGACGCCAGAATTTGCCTAGCACTTAGGAATAACATTCAAGACATTATTCCTAACAGCAAGCTCTCTCAGGAACAAATGGTAACCAACTACATAACCGCGCAGTTTAACGAGACGTTCTGGGGAGGAGAAGATATCCTAATCGCCGCGGCTGAATTCTATCTCGTAAATGTGCATGTTCATATTAATCGTGAGAACTCACTGGTGTACTCACCTGCCGGCGAACCAGTACCCGGAAACATACATATCCTTTACAAAGATCAACATTATGATAGCTGGGTCGTGAGCGCCGAAGAACAATACAACAATAATCTGCAAAGTCTAACGCATGAAGGAACCAACATAATTACACCACAACATGCTGAAACGGTAGGAAAAAAATGCAACAAAAGAGACGAACAAGGGCTGTCTACAAAACCCCGATTTCTGAATAGCCCACAACTAGCTAGCTCATTAACACCGTGTGAACAATTAACACCAACATTAGGTACACCGTTATCGGTTGAAGTCGCGGACGATACCGGTTACACAATACTTAGAAACCAGCCTTGTGCCGCGTCTAAGTACACTTGCTCAGACCTGCGTATCGCAACTTGGAACGTCCGCGGGGCCTCGAAACCGGCCAAAAAAGATAAAATAGACGCGGAACTTTCAAAAAGGGGCATTCACATAGCCTGCCTACAAGAAACAGGGATGAACTTAGGAACGTACAACTCCATCCACTACGAATGGCACCTATCTGGAACCGCAGGTAAAACTCATCGAGGACTTGCAATTGCAGTAAGAAAGGATGCCCAAATTGAAATAATAAGCAGAAACTTCGATACCGACGTGATGTCAATTACTCTTAATTTTGGTAGGGAAAGTGACAAACCTGCTCCGCTTTATATAATTAACTCTCACATCAACAGCTGTACCTCTAAAGCAACCAGATCCTTCACAGGTGTACTTAACCTGATTAGACAAAAACCAAGGAAATGTACTTTAATAATCCTAGGCGACTTTAACGCCCACATTGGTAGACAAGATACAATAAGTTTTCAACGCAAAGGGCTGATTCATCAAAATCTACATCACGACTTCTCCAATTACAACGGAGAAATGTTAATGGATATAGCCAACAGGGAAAAACTCCAAATAGAAACAACAAAAGCGAGATCATCATGCAGGATAACATGGTCAAACGGCAAGCAGAAATCACAATTGGATCACATTATTACACCACAGACAACAGAAAAACTCTTTAAGTTTATTAAAGGCGAATGGGCAGGTAGGGCCATATCCGACCATAAAATAATTTGGGGGCAGTTAAGAACAAGTCGAACAAACAATAAGTTGAACAAGTGTATAAACAAAGATGAAAATACTAAACGCAAGACTCAAAAAAATGAGACAACAATAGAGCCCATTAATTTCAATTACAAACAATGTTACTATGCTGCTCTTAACATCAAATCAACCAAAACAAAATACCAAGCTTGCATAATCAAAAAACTGGAAAACGTAGGAATAGACTCAACAGATAAAAGCGTCGAAATACCTTGGTGTACCATAACTGAAGTATTAAAAGCGGCGGCCCAGGAAACCTTGATTTTTCAGCAGAGTCACTCTAGGGATCATCGTATAGCTCTTGCTAACCTCCAAAGGGCTAAATTCTTACAAAGAAGACAATTAGATAACCCAAATAGACATAATCGTGTAAAGGAATGTCGGGCAATACTTCACAAGATTAAAACTCAAGACGAAAACAAAGAATCCAGGGCCTTCTTCACTGGACTGGGGAAAAAACATCCCTCAAAACGCATGCAGGTACTTTATCTATTTTACAGGAAAAACAAGCGAGCAACAAAATGCCGGAAAAGAAACGCTTATATACCAATGTCCAAATGGGAGCAAATCCTAAAAAACTCCGAGGGCCTACCTATACCAACGGTTACCATAACAAAGCCGGTATCTATCGCGCAAAATGAAGGACCCACGCTTGATGACATAATGGAAATAATTAACAGCATGCGGAACGGGACAGCGCCTGGAACAGACCAAGTGGTAATTGAGCTCTTCAAAGCGATGCCTGAAATATTACAGGAAGCCGTCACCAAACACATGAACAAAGCGTGGACACAAAATGAAGCACCCGACACCTGGCTAGAAACAATGCAGGTACCAATTCCGAAAAAAAACAGCCCTAAAGATGCAAATGACTATCGACGAATATCGGTTTGCAATACGGGCTACAGAATCTACGCCTCCTACGTTTTAAAAAAATTAGACGAAACAATAAAAGAATTGGGCAACTACCAAGCGGCTTTTTTAAACAATAGATCAACAGATGATCATATATTTACACTAAAAAGGGTTCTGGACGAAGAATGGCGCGCAGGTAAAAGAGTCTATGTACTCGCTCTGGATATAGAAAAAGCTTTTGACAACGTCAGCCTCGAAGCATTGCGAGACATTTTAATACAAAGATCTAACAAGTCACTAACCAACAGGATAATCAAAGTTTGCTTGAATGAACGAACACACATCAAATGGTGTGGCCAGCAAAGCAGCTGGATTATCAAAGGAAAGGGAGTCAAACAGGGTTGCCCGCTATCCCCCCGCCTCTTTACACTGGTCATGGATGAGGTCCTTAGAACCCTCGAAGATGAAACTCATTTAATCAAATTAGACCAAGACTTTGAAATCTCACTCCCCCTGGTGCTATCATTCGCGGACGACCTCATCTTCATTACAGATGATTTAAAAGGGTTAGAAAAAATTGTATTCCATATTAAACCCCTACTAGGTAGCGTCGGCCTACAAATAAACGAAACTAAAACCAAAATTCTAATTAGAGACCCACTAGCTAAACAGAAAGTGACCTACGTGTCCATGAACGGATTAAAACTACATACTGTCGACGAAATAAAATACCTAGGCACATACATAACATCTGCATTAAGTAGGAGAAGCACAGTTAGAAAACGGTGTGAACAGGCCACTAGAAACGCAAAGTCACTATTACCATTCATAATAAATTCAAAGATGGACTGGAAACTGGCCAGACTCATGTATCGAATGGTGATCGTACCTTGTATGATATACGGATTGAAAGTATCGGCACTCACCAAAGCTAACAGGTCTAGACTGAGAAGATATGAGCGAGTCATAATGAGAGACCTGATTAACCACGCCAGAAATAAACCTAGACAAAAGAAGATGCACGAAATCTTAGATGGGAAAACAGTAACCAAACGCATCAAGAACCACAGGATGTGCTTTCTCGCACACGTCCACAGGCGCGGCAAACCACACCTTTTACACGCAGCAATGCAATATAAGGCCAAATCCAAGAAAGTAGGGCGTCCTATTTACACTTGGAACGACAATCTCAAACAGGACTCGACTTATTTCGACAAGGAATACAATTTTTGGATGGACAAAGCTACAGACCGATACAAGATCATGAAGGCCGCCAGCGAGATCTACAAGAAACCTGAAACGGATAGCAGCGAGCCTTCTGACGAAGACACAGACACAGCAAAATGTAACACAGCTCAGCAGCAATATAGGAAAAAGCCGAGAAACCAGCGTAACCCCGTCTCAAAATTCACCGGTGAAGATAATGACGACGTCGCAAAAGATGCCCATCCATAGATAATTAACACCCGTCTCTCCACTATTCCAAGGCTTACTCTAGGATGCATATCCGGTATGGCTCTCAAATCCTTCCTTATCCTAAGGGCACGGTCTTCCTTACCATTACCCGCGCCCCCCGGTCTACTCCTCGATTTGCAATAGCCTTTGAAGTCCCATGAAACATGAGGCTTCATGGGCTAGTGCAAATCTTGGGGTTCATTCGATTTATCGAGTCTGGTTAAACCATGCTGGGATCGGTGCATTTCATTCATTCATTCATTCAGATAGTTAGTTAGTCTTTTAATTCAGTACCTACGTAGTGTAAATAGTTGTGTCAAAAACTGTAAAGTATATTACGTGCAATAAAATATAACATTTATTCAAAGATATAAATCTAAAATCCACCAAATCAATACCAAAATAAAAACACGAAAAAATCTTTCACGTTTAACACTGATTCGCTCCGAACACGAAGTAAACATTCGTTTATTCCCCTATACTTAGGTACAGAAACCGATTTTCGCACATTCTAAAAAGATATTTGCTCTGCGCTCGAAACACAATGCTACCCAGTAGGGTATCCACAAAGAACGTAATTCGTCGCAGCTGGCGGCGCGGCGCCACAAAGAAGTGAATATTATCGAGAGTACGTCCCGGATAGCCGGCCAGATTACAATATGTGACATTTTGTGTTACGTCTTCACATAGGTTACGCTAATAATGGTGGGATATTAAACTCTTAATAAAAAAGTCAACCTTTTTTGACAATTAGCACAACAAAACGCGCTATATAAATATACCTATAACACAGATGAATACAGGTTCACTCCGCATTTTAGTTATGAAGCTACAAGTATGCAGCAGGCTCGTCTTGTCGGGCCAATTCAGTGAGTGTAAAGTAGTCAGAAAATATGAGTAAGAAGCCCAGGTTCGCACGGGCACGCCACAATTGTGGCGATAAGTCCCCACTTTGAAGAGTGGCTAGAGAGGCGCCACGGCGTCCTCACCTTTCGCCTGACACAGGTCCTCACCGGACATGGTTGTTTCGGGAGGTTCCTGTTCAGGATAAAGCGGGAGGAAACGCCCGGGTGTCACCACTGTGTGGATCGCCCGGAGGACACGGTTGAGCATACGGTGGAGGTCTGCCCAGCTTGGGCGGAGCACCGCCGTGTCCTCACGGAGGCGATCGGCGGCGGCGATCTCTCGCGTCCGGCCCTGGTTCAGGCCATGGTCCGGAGCGAGAGTGCATGGGAGGCCGTCACCTCCTTCTGCGAAGCAGTAATGCTCGCGAAGGAGGAGGCGGAGCGCGCGAGGCAGAGGCAAAATGAGCCCCCTCGCGCCCCTAGTCGCCGCAGGAGACGCCCCGGGCGTCGGGAGTCGCGAGCCGACTTCCGGCCACCGTAGGCGCGGGCTTGCGGACGGTGAGCAATGGGTAGCTCGCCGTCCGATAGGGACCAGGCCCGGGTCGACGGCGCGTTGTGTTCCACGCGCGCCTCAAAGAGATGTCAGCACCAACTGACGGGGTCCGGAAGGGCCAATGCCTGCCGGGGTTGCGGGTTTGTCTGAAAGGGATATCGCGACCTAGGCACACAGGCAACGGAAGGAACACGGGTGGGTTTTAGTCAGTAAAAGTCTGACACGCCCTCCCGCTCCACCCAGAGCGGGAGAAGTTATTTGATAATTTACCATCCTCAAAAAAAAAAAAAAAAAAAGGTTCGCACGGGCAAGTTTTTCCCGTGACGATTTTTTTTCGTGCACTGAGTTTTCAACGCTCCGTTTAGCGCGGAGAGTTGAAAATCCAGCAGAGTGTTTTTTCAACGCGCAGGGACGAGAATGCGTCCTAGCGCGTTGGATTCTCAACGCTCGACACTGAGAGTTGAAAATCCAGTGCGCGATAAAATCCCGCCGCGATATTTTTACGTCCGTGCGAACGTGGACTTACGCGATAGAAAGACTGGCAACTTCTAGGTGAATATAACTGCATGTAATAAGAGCTGTGTGATCTAAATTGCACTTTATAGTGTCGTAACAAGAGTCGCTTTTTATGGAGTGAACCATCTGTATTCATTTGGGCCTATATGTCTATATTCAAACCTAAAAATCATTGTGGATAGTAGTAGTAATAACACTGTCACTGTTTTTTTTATGACCACCTGTGTATATAAGCTTTTACATTAATTTGGATTCCCTTATTGGTCCTGTGGGCCTACATGCTACTTAGAAATGCATTGCACATGTCGTAGGCAGATTGTATGATTCGTCATTGTACAATGGAACCGTGTCGAAATAATTTATTAACTGTCGATATTCAGTATGACACTCATACGACGCCGGGATTTGCCAATTTTGTTCGGCAAATCCAGTATTTCGTTAGGAATATGAAAATTTATGCTTTTGGTAAGAAAAAAACAATTTAATATTTCAGCGTTTTTGCAAAATCATCCCCCAAAGGGGTAAAATAGGGGATGATTAAAATTCACATGTAATATAGATTTTTTTGTGTCTTCTTTTCGAGAGATCTAAGGGATTGGAAATATAGTCATAGTCCGTATCTTGAATTAACATTTAGTTTTTATTTCAATAAAATCGGCCGACTAAAAAAAGTAAAAGTTATTACAATTTAAACTCATATACTAGTAAAATGAATAATAAGTATTTTAAGTAAGGCATTTAGAAACATATAAACCTGTTTCGTTTTTTTTTAAAACCAGACAAGTATGAGTAGGGCTTGCCCTGAGGGTTCCATCTCAAAGCTGTGCTTGCTCGGCTGCCCCAATTTCCAAATCTGTAGCCGAAATCACGGTCTATGAATTTTTGAACCCAGATTGAACAAACTTAAGTTTGCAGTACATTATAAAATATAACTATAAATTACCAATTTTCGGATTTTCCTGTTTACTTTTGCTTCTCGCCAATTCATGCTGCTGGGCCAATGGGAACTACAAAATAGACTGGTTTATTTGCGAGTGTCAAAATGTGCGGCATAAATGGCCATATTTTTTTATTGCGTTCACTTGGAAGTTTGATTTTCTTTACAGCTCCAAGAGACCGTAGATCAAAGTTTTTGATATCTATTTCAACTTGATGCCTCCACTCGATCTTGAGAAAAACGGTCTTGACAGACAACGAAGTCATCCTTTAAGGGTTTCAATTTTTCATTTTGAGGTACGGATGTCTAAACCAGTTTTATTATATGCCTGTTACCTTTTCATAACGTAACGGTTGAACGGTTTTAGATGATAGGATAGGCCATGACCTGACAGGACATAGGATACTCTGACTCCTGATAGGACGTTCCTGTGGTATATTTTCCAACATCCACACGGACGAAGCCGTGGGCAAAACTAGTAATTGTATAAGTTTTCAAACCTTTAAACTTTATACCATATCCGAAAGTGAGTTTGTTACACTTTCACGCTAAAATAGCTAAACGGATTTGGATGAAATTTGGCGCAAAGGTAGATCATGGCCTGGGTTAGGACATAGGATAGCTTTTATCCCGATATTCCCACGGGATCGTGACTAATGCCAGCGCAACTGCGGTGCCGAGCTGGTATTAAATATTGACGAATTGGTATTAAATATTGACGAATTGGTATTAAATATTGACGAATTATAAAATCTGCCTGCGACACACATAAGAGCATGACCTAGTTTGCGGTAGATTGCTTGGTTGCTGGCCGAAAATGAGCAACGCTACGTCGTCGTGAGCTAACTGGGCATGGCATAATCAACAGTAAAAACTGTGGTCTAACGCGCAAATAGCCGCTCGCGCAGATAGTTTAGCGCAAGTGTCTTTTCATGCTTATGGCTTTTTGCGCAAGTGGATTTACACAAGTGTCCAGCGCCAGTACACTTGTGTACCTTCCAGTATAATTAATAATTTGTAGGACAGGTCAAAGAGATACTTTTTATAACGAACAAACAATCTGAAAACCGCCGTTATTTTTAACCATCCGAAAATACAACAGTGTTAGCGAGGCCTTTGTTAACTGAGCATATCTAAGCTTCGGACAGCTTATAACGTATAATGATCCAAGCTTTATTTAACACATTGTGTCCTAAAAGTGTTTTATTATTTCGTTAAAATATGTGGTCGAAACTATTTTTGTGACCATTTCAAACTATGTTATATAAAACCATTGTTCATTAACATGAATGGTTTTAGGGTTCCGTACCTCAAAAGGAAAAACGGAACCACTTCGTTGTCCGTCTGTACCCTTTTTCTCAGGAACGCGTGGAGGTATCAAGTTGAAATTTATATCAAATACATAAAAAATAAAAAATAAAGAACTGATTTTCGTAATTTATATAAAATACGAACATCAGTTCTTCTCGTTATATACATCTATTTCTAGACTAATCCGTCAGTTTGCAGTTTGCGTCCAAAGAGGAAGAATAGATAAATCAAATAGAGCACGATTTATTACCCCTGAGTGTTTGTAATAGTTTCAATTTATACGCGGATGAAAATTTTATTGATGGTTCTGAACGTCCGTCATATTTTTGAGCGGATTTTGTTGTCCAAACATCAGTGATACTACAAATGGAACTTTAAATGATGAAAGAAAGAAAAGAAAGAAAAATGATTTATTGGGACTCGCACAAGAGATCACAATTTAAACTTAACACCCTCATAAAAACAAAAAAAAAAAAAAACAGAAAGTCCTGTACGAGGGCAAAACGCTCCTATCTTAGCAACACACGATAGAAAAACATACGAGATACCACTACAACTGTGAACGGTCATGTTTGGCAGATATTTCAATAGTTAACAAAATGTCGTGATAGCCCAGTGGTTAACGTCTCGTCTTCTTCATCTTCGTAGCACTCTTGTCAGAGCAGTCATGGTCTTCATGGAGTTTCTTGTCCAGGGGCTGATTTGATTCGCCTCACCATTTCTCGCCATCTACTCCGATTTTTTGTGTTTTTAGTGCACTCATACACGGGTTCGGCCACTGTGGATTTAATTTGGTCAGTCCATCTCATGGGTGAACGTCCACGTGGTCTAGTGCCCTCCACTCTGTCCTGCACGACAAGGCGCTCTATAGAGTCACCCTTACGCCTCGAGACGTTTCCGAAGTATTTGAGGATGCGCGTTTGGACCAGAACAGAAAGACGCTTTTAGATGCCGAGTTCTTGGCGCGTAGAGGTGTTGGTGCGAAACGCCTTGCCCTAACCCGCTTCAAATCCGGGCAAGTACCAATGTGACTTCTTCAATTCATAGATGCTTTTTGAGTTCATCTTGGATATTATCTACGTCGGTGAAGGATAAACATCGTGAGGAAACCTGGACATTGAAATCACCAACCCGTCTTGAGCAAGCGTGGTGATAAATGCTCGTGCCTTCTCTGTATGAGAGTATTTATCTGAAGTGGTACAATAATAGGGTTACTACCTATTATTGTACCACTTCAGATAAGGCTTATATAACCTGTAAGAAAGTTGTTGTTGGGTTTTCCAATACTTCCTCAACCTTACAAAGTTACAAGTTGCCTGAATCTTAAGTTATAATGTAAATATTATTTTTGCCATCTACCTACTCGCTCGAAGAAGGGCTCAAGTGCCTTTGATTCCAACAGAACCCACAGTTTTCTCAGTAATGCTACTTATTCGCAGAAGTAGCTATGGTGGAAAAACTTCCACGAACGATAATTTAATAAGAATCTCTGCTAATGCGAAATCATAGAATAATACAAATTTTCCAGAAATAAGAAGGTTGTACGCCATAATTAAAATATGTACAGGAGGGAGGGAAGAAGAGGAGGGAATGGAGTGGTGGGAATGGTGTGGTGTGTGTGTTGGTGTGGTGGAATGGATGGAGGGCTAGGTAATGGATACGAGGCTTTTGGCTCATCTGTAAAGTGGTATTGTTTTGTTTTTTTTTTTTGTAATGTGCCTTTGATTTGTGCAGAATAAACACTTTTTCTTTCTTTCTTTTTCTTTCTTTAGGTCAGCTGGAACTTTGGGTAGGCTTTTAGATTGGTTTCATTACGTTAGATTACGGCTTCGAAACGTGAACACACACGGTGTCCATAAATTCAAGGTCGTTCAGCGATGTATGGAACGGGCTATGCCTGGAGTCTCTCTGAGGGATCGAATCCGGAACGAGGTGATCCGGCAGAGAACCAAAGTTTTCGACATAGCTCACAGAATAAGCAAGCTGAAGTGGCAGTGGGCCGGCCATATTAGCCGTAGAACCAATGACCGTTGGGGTAGACGTGTTCTTGAGTGGAGACCGAGAATTGGAAAAGGTTTGACGCCCTCAGGCTGGTGGAGCGACGATCTTCGCAAGGTGGCAGGTAGCAGCTGGATGAGAGTTGCCGAGAATCGAGCTGGATGGCGTGCAATTGGAGAGGCCTACGTCCAGCAGTGGACAGCTTTAGGTTGATGATGATGATGACGTTAGATATGGTATCATTGGTTACCCAGTAAGGGTAGTTTTCATGGAAATAAGTTGTGCTTACTGCGTGCGAGTTGATACCCAATAACGATGTTTCATGGTGTACTCCTACATAGCCAATTGTTAAGTAAATTCTGTTAATTTGCCGCGTTATAGCCATTTCATACAACTGTCAAAGAATGACAGTTGAATATACGAACAATTTGAGTTGGTAGTAAATTTTCTCAACAATTAGTTTCTCTGACTTCACAATTACCTATCAGTTTTTAGGGTTCCATAGTCAACAAGGAACCCTTATAGTTTCGCCATTGCTGTCTATCTGTCCAAGGTTTGCTCAGAGACTTTTAGTACTGGAAAGCTGTAATTTGGCATGGGTATACATATTAATCACGCCGACAAAGTGTTAAAATAAAATCATGAAGACAATTTTTTTTAGGGTACCTCCCCTACAAGTCAAGTGCGGATTTTTTTTTCTCTTTTATCCCATGATGTGGAATGTTGATGGAAAGGTCGTTAAAAATATTGTGAGTCTGTGAAAACCATCTTTGGATTCAGGCATCCGTTTGCAAAATATTAAGCTTTAACGTGCAAATTTTTGTTAGAGTTAACTGCCCCCCCCTGCCAGTTAAATGGTTGGTTTTGGATATGTGGAAAAAATTACGGCAGTAGAATATATAACGAAATTAAAAGGAAAACTATCACAGCTAAGACTATCTACAAGTTAACGAGTAATAATCGACCAACTTACAGTTGCAGTTGCAAAAACATGTTCTCCTATACATACGAATGGGAAAACATGTTTTTCAACTACAATTTTTAGTTTGATCTAGGGATAAATTCATCCCAACTACGGAACCCTTCATTGTGCGTGTTCCGACACGCACTTGTCCGGTTTTTTTTTTATTAAACTGACTATCATCGATGTTTTAGACAGTGCTCTATATTAGAATGCCATGTGTCTCATTTTAGTAGGTAATTGGAGTTCGTTTCGACAACGCATCGAATGCCGCTATATATAATTTGTCTGAAATGAGCCCGCGAGCCGTTAGAATAATTTATTAGCATCTAAATCCAACCAATGAATTCAATTACGACCGCCATTTTACAAATTTCATCAAAATGGGAGCATTGAATCTACGACCGAATAAGAAATGAGATACAGCATTTTAAAATCCTCAATACGCAGCACAAGGTGCTTAGTATTCGAATTTATTACATTTCAATTTTATAAGACCTATATTTGATGAGCCTGATACTCATAAAATATTAAGGCTTTAATTTACGTTGAAACTCGAGACCTACCACGAAAACAAATCGAGTAAAGTTGGGACTTGTTCACTTCGAAGTTTATTTGGGCACTTTCTTTAGAATTTCCGACAAGGAATTAGCCGTAACAGATGATGACGTAAATTGTAAAGATTCCTTTGAATAGTATGACCCCTGTTGGTAGGGAGGGAGCATGATAGACATAAGTACATGAAAAGTGCCTAAAGTAGCGTAAACCGTTGACTTATTTCAAGGTGGATGTTTCGTGTGAAAAAATTGTCCTTCGTGTCGTATTTCTTAAGACCAGTGATCAATAGGCAATGGTCACGCAGCGGGCGGCACGCGAAGCTTGCCCGACTCCCACCTCAGCCCGCCTTCTGACACCTCGTTTTCAAGATTACAAACATAAAAATACCGCCGAGCCTCTTCATTACCGACCACTTAATTTAATAGAACGTACCTTTTCATTCCGCCGGTGGATCGTGTGTAATTGAAAGTCTCATTTGTATGTATTTCTGGGTTGTTATAAGAGTCTTAAGCTGCTCTGCAGTACGGAGCCGGAAAATAAATACACGCTTATATTTTCCTGGAATTATTAGGGGAATTTTAATGTCGAGTCCTTTTTACTGAAGACAAAAAGTACGGTACACCGGTTATTAAAACTGTATTTTTGATGCTGTAATGCTTTAAATAAATGTTAAAAATGTTTCGGAACTTCGTGGAAATCCTTCGGAGTGGCTATGAATTTGAAAATATGAATTAAGCATAAAGTACAGAATCTATATTCTTCGAGCGTATATTAGGAAAAATCATAACTAATATCAAAAATGCGAAAATAAGTTTGTTATTTTGTTACGCTTTCACGCTAAAACAGCTGAACGGATTTGAATGAAATTTGGCACACGGGTAGACCATGACCTGGAATAGGACATAGGATATCTTCTATCCCGATACTTCCACGGGATCGAGACTTACGCGGGTGAAACCGCGGGGCGCAGCTGGTATGCTATAAATAAGTTCTCGTAGAACATTAATACGATGTTTACGAGGTTTCATTTTGTATTACTTTCAAAGTTACAAACAGTGTAACGCAGGAGTTTCCTTTTAAATTAAGGCACGCAGTATTTATAACCTTTTGTAGATTTAGATTCAACTTGGATTTGTATGATATTTTCGATAGCAGTACAAAGATTTTCAAACTTTATTATAATTTCCCAGGTTTTTGCAGAAGAATGTAACACTCATTCAAACATATACTCTTATTTCAACAATTCAAAGTCTGAAGTCACTTGTGGAAAAGTTTAAAATCCAGTGTAACACAGCAATCGCAATCCGGATTTTAAAGACATCCTTATCTTTTTCAATGAACATGATAGAAAATCTCCGCTATCATAGACTTTATTATTAAAACAAAATCTTCCTCGTGTTCGCTCCACATCGCACAAACGCACAACCAGCGGCCATAGAGTAAGACAATTTGATAGAAGTGAAACTCATGTTCTCAGGGAACTCAATTGTTTATTGACTTACGTCAATTTGACGTGTTATAGCTATTTCATAAAACTGACAAAGAATGACAGTTGACTGTGTTGTTTTTCGAATATTCGGACAATTTAAGTTGGTGGTCGATTTGGCAATATTTCACACCCGTTATAGAGTGCGTTTCATCAAATAGTTCCTTTGCCGTAATGTTGGCTCCAGTGATAAACTTTAACAACGGACCAATTAGGTAGCGCCGTAGCGTATTCATGTTCGTCCTGTAATGGAAGAGCCAACATTACGGCATAGGAACTATTTGATGAAACGCACTCTACAGCATGTATTCAAAAGGTAAAATTTAAGGGTGGTACAGAACATCAAACTGAACATCTTTCTCCATGGAACCAACATTGACCGTTTGTCAATTATGTCAATGGCCGATCCCAGAATGCGTTAAGGCTCCCAGCAAATAGGCGCGATGCGACTCTAATTAAACAATTTATAAAAAAACTTTAATGTAGAAAATAGGAATGTTGACAAAATATATTTTTTTGTCTGTTAGTAAAAATTATGGACACGTTTTTTTTTCTTTTATTACGTAATCAAAAGATTACGGCAATACATTGAGTTAAAATGTGGCATGACGTCACTGTCCGGTAGATTTTATACTGACTTGTGACGTAGCGAGACCCCACTCCTCAAATTTAATGCGTTTTATCTAAATATTTTTTTTATTAAAGTAAGAAATACGTGTCTAATATTTTTTTATTATCTGACTGGCGGACAATTTTTTTTTTTTACTCGTTCAACATCTCTATTTCCGGTTTCGCGTCGCGCCTGTTAGCGGGGAGCCTTTAAGTTTGCCGCAAAGGGGGATACAAAACTGACATTTCTGAACTTTTTTACACCCCAAAAATGTATGTATTTAAAATGCGGTCGGAGTAGTAGTTTTGCTTCCGAACATATTTATTCTATGTACCGGGTAGGTACAAAGCGTACCTCCCTCTTCTCATTAAAAACGTCAACAGAGCAAGCTCCATCTCCCATACAAATGCATAGTGTCATGTGAAGTCATTAGCCAGTAATCACGTGACGAGATTGCAGCAGTCTTTTGTTTGTTCCTCATCTAACCGTATACACGATAAACTTTTGTCTTCTGAATAACCGTTGCATTACCGGGTCATGTCAACTTTCATGTCGACTTCCTGTTGTCCATTTAAATCAATACTGACGTCACAATGGAATGAGATGGATGAATGGAGGAGCGTCTAAACGGCGGGTCGATCTTCAAGGTTAAGCAACGCGTGCCGAGGTCGGTACGTGGATGGGTGACCATCCATTACATACACCCTTCCGTGCTTCGAAAACACTTTAATTCCTTTGTAGATCTTTGACAGTCGGTCTGAAAATCAGTCTTACCAAGGGGTATCGTGTTGTGGAGGTCACATAGGCAGTCGCTCTATGTAAAATACTGGTATTTAAGTAGCTGCATCCGGTTAGACTGTACACCGACCCCAACATAGTTGGGAAAAGGATAGGCAGATTGAGTGACGTCACAATGAATAGGTTTTTCTTTTACCCTAGGTTTTGTTCGGTTATTTTCGTACCCTACAAAAAAGTAATTGAATTTGGAGTCTGGCTAGCCGAGCGATTTGTTACGTTGCTATCTTTAGAAGTTGGATGACGCAGCGCTGATGAATTATTACCCTCTTAACGCAAACGAATCACAAATAAACATTTCTTTCATTAATTACGTTAAACGACATTAACTTCAAAGGGCCAATTTCATCAATGAAAGTGACCGAATTTTGCACATCTACACCACGTTCAAGAGCTGTCAGTGTGAACAGTCAACAATAATGAGGACATTGAGAGCTCATAAACATAGTTTATCTAAACTGCGTTACCTAGCTAGAAATTCACTCTAAGTTGCCTCAAACTACAAGATGCTTCTCAATTCTGGTTCTTGAGCAAATGTCCTGTTCTAAAGGCGGTTAGTCTGTAGAAAATTGGCTTTCCAAGAGTTCAAGTCTCTAGCAAGATGACGATGTGTAACAGCCCTTAGTTATTGACCCAAACTTATACAAATAAAGTCCCAAACTTATACTTCTTATACCCAAACTTATAAAAAACAAATCCGTTTGCGTTTCGTGAAACGATTTTAATATTCGTTTTAGATTTATAAATGATAATAAAAACTTAAACGAAAAACGCGACATGTTTTATAGTCACGTTGATAGCGAAGAAACTATTAACCTTTTAAAAGTAAGGCTTCCGTAATTAAGGACATGATGAGTTGATTGAGTCACTTAGTAAAATCAATAAGACAGAGGTTGGTGGCGCACGTAGCGTGGCACGTCTAGTTAATTCCGTCGACTCAGCAAATCTCTAGCGAATACTGATCACATGATCATTAAGATATCTGAGAGACGAGTCCTCAAGACACTGCTTACTCTGCGGAGCTTTTGTGATCTGCCGTAATTAATAGGCTTAATATTTCATACACTTCCTGAGGATTTTCGCTAATTTTCTCCGGCGACGATACGTTTACGTAGATAACCGTGTGCTTAGCAGAGACGCCATCAGTCAAGATTAAGAAGAACTGGAAATAACTGCCGCTCTTTAAAAGCGTTACCTTGTTCCGTCCGCTCATTAAGGTAACTTCGTTACCATTATAAAAGTCATCTCAAACGTTATTACGTTTTAGTTAGACAAACGTGTTTCTTGATTGTCGGCTGTTTAGGAAGTTTGCTACATAATTTTTTCTTTTTGGTAAATAATCTTCTTCTTTTCATGTGGTTAGTGACTAACCTGGTGTCAGAGTTTTAAAGCCGCCCATGGGCCTCTGAATTGGTTTCACATGCCGTCGAGATATACCTCTCAGGCATATAATATGGTCCTACCTAATATTTTTTTTTTTTTTACTTAGAACTCATAAGTGACACGCACCGTTGTTTAGTTTTTACCCGACTGCGGCGAATCCAAAAAGAAGGGTTATGTTTTTGACTTGTATGTGTATGTATGTGTTTAAAGTAAATCGTAAATCTCGTAAATCATTTCATTTACATATTTCATTTGTTTTATTTAAAAACAATTTACATTGTGTTACAGGCATATACATGCATGCAAAATTACTAAACGGATGAACCGATTTTGATGAATGATATGTCGTTAAATTCGTCTTTATTGCGCAAGTGTCACCTGGTATATTAAAATGAAAAAAAAAATGTTAATGGCGTAGTTTTGGCCCCAAAATGTTTGTTTGGAAATAAAACGCCCTGCCCTATCGACTGGGGTATCAACATAAAAGGTTTTGAAAGGTGATTACAAAAATATGTACAATGAGAAATAATAAAAAACTAAAAAGCTGAACTTAACAAAAAGTTATTTAAAAAAAAAAAAATTTGTTATTGCAATCGTGGAGAAACCAATAACCTGAAATATGGTGTAACTTTTGTTTTTCCCGCCTGCGTTACCAAAATTCTATAGATTATAATGCTTGTTTTTATTCTCTTTTCATTTATAAATGTTTTTGCAGTCGGGATATAACGAGATCCTGTGCGATTTTTTTTGAAAAAACCGGCACCTAACCTGAAAGAATCAAGTATGTCAAAAAATCATAAATAAATCGGCTATTCTTTCCGTTACGGAGATATAAGCATTAGCTCCATACATTTTTTTTTGCAAAAAAGTTACCAATTTGCCTACCAGATTGTATCCTATGATATATATATGCATAATATTGGCTATTAGAAACCATTTCAAGCAAAAAATCTTCACTTAAAATTTAAGCTCGAATGTCTTCAACAGCCTCTTTTCAATCCACAGTGTGCCCCTGCGATGAAATTTCTCGTCGGTTATTTAAAAAAAAATCAAAAATCTGCTGTTTCATAGAAAAGTGAAATACCTACGCGGTCAAAATGTATGGAACAGCAGTTTTTGTTAATAACCGACGAACATTTTCAACAACAGGGGCTTCAGAATCATGTACTGAATTCATGGTAACTGGCTTCGCGTCGATGTCCCTGACAGCCTGTATAATATTAGTAGGATAGTAGGATATAGTTAGGACGTCTCCTGTTATTTCGCCTCTGTCTCTGGGATAGTAACACACCCGCGATGCTTTAAGTATGTCAGACCTCCATGGGCATCATTAACCACACATCGCCAGTTGGGCCAACTGCAAAAGTAAACATAATATATGTGGGTAAATTCAGGGAAATTAATTGTTAAACAAATCGACTACCAACTTAAGATGTCCGTATATTCAAATCACCACTGTGCACTGTCATCCTTTGACCGTTGTATGAAATGGTTATAACACGTCAAATTGACGTAGGTTGTAAATTTTCTTATTTATTTATTTAAACTTTTCACACTCAACAAAGTACAAAGGCGGACTTAATGCCTTAGGCATTCTCTACCAGTCAACCAAGGGTGGTGAAGAGATTAGATGGCAGGTGCTCTATTTGAGAGGAAAAAGAAAAAAAAAAAAATCTTATGCATTATAACTAAAATAGATACAACAATACATAAATAGGTTACAAACTACATACCCATTCATACATACATATTTACTATGATAAATCTATCTTATCTTATCTTTCTTTTCTTTGTCCTTTTCTTTTCTTTCTTTCTTTCTTTATTTCTTTTTAAAATTTTCTGTTTAAAATATAATTTCAGTACCTACCATACAATATAAATCATATTGGTGCCTAACACGCAGTAAGCGATAAGGCCGCCCATTGTATATTTTGTAGTGTATTACTTTTTCTTTATGTAATGTATAATCTGGTATACAATAAAGTATATATAAATAAATAAACACTTAACAAGTTTTCTTCTCAGCATTACAAACCAAATATCTACATACTTACATGTTAATTAATTTAAATCAAACACTACTACTGTTATTTGGAAATGCCAGAGTGGCGTAATTAATTTGTAAAATAGATATGAAAACCCCGTGACACGTTAATTGACTGTTATTGTTAAAATAACGAGTTCAAATTAATTATGCCATACCGTTTATCTGTTAGACAGCGATTGTAGAAGTAGATTTTACAGTTAGCAAAATGAGATACCAAATAACTAATGTTTATTTAGGTTATTTCACTGTTTGAGGAATCGAATTTGATCATTAACGGGGATGCGCTAAGGTAGCCCGGGAGATTCAAATTTTCTTTAGTTTTTTGCATTTTGCAGGTCAGTGTCAGGTTTTATTTTAATTAAAATATGATTCGAAATATGGCTTTACATAATTATAATTATTACAATCAGCAATACAACTCCATAAGTTAGCATAACTGTCAAATGTCTTGATTTCATGAAATAGTCATTCAATGGGATTACATGAACTTAGAGAGTTGTATTGATCATTTTTATGATTATAATTCTATAAATAAACATTTGATATGGCCGCGTATCATATTTAGATACTGGCCTGCAAATTGCAAAAATCGTAAGAAAAATTGAATTTCGCGGGCTACCTTGACGCTATCGCCTTAAGCTTTGTGCAGACTAACGCGACGCGACAGCGCGAGGCGACACCGGTTATTGTTATACCGTGAAGTTTTCTTAGAAATCGTATTGTTTGAGTCGCGTCGCGCCGTCGCGTCGCGCTGGTCTGCACGGGCCTTTAAGTTACAATTTTTGATGATAATGCTGATGAATTTGATAGCACATAGTCTTTCTTCTACATATCATTACTCCTTTAATTCCCAAAGGGTGAGGCAGAGGTGTACCTATAGAACCATTGATAGGATTGCCTAGCAGTGGTGGCTCAGTGAAAGCAGTGGTGGTCGTAGAGTTGTAGGTCGTAGGTTCGAACCCAGACAGGTGCTTAACTTTGTGTGAATAATTTCATCACCACTGCTCTTAAAACGGTGAAGGAAAACATCGTGAGGAAACCGGCATGTCCTAGAACCAAAAAATCGAAGATATGCGACATCTACCAACACGGGCCTGGGCCCGCGTGGTTGATTACGGCCCACTCCCTCTCACAGAGAGTAGGCCTGTGTCCCAGCAGTGGGAACATTATAGGCTGATTATCTATGTATGTATGTACCTATAGAACACCCACATTTCGCCAGTTATGTTTAAGTCCTTTGTAGATAAAAAGAGCATCAACCAGGCATAAGTCCGGCTACTATTGAGAAATTCCTGATGGTAAAAACCTAATAATATTTTTCCCGAACTACCTAAAGGCGTGTACGCACGAACGAACAAAACATGGTGAACACGGAACATTTCGTTCGTACGTGTGGACGTAAATTAGCGTAGCGAACATGAACCCCGTAAGAACAGAGTTCGCGTTCAACCGCCCCGCTCTCTTCAGTAGCCATGGATTCGAAATTGGATCACCTTGAACATTTCTGACGAACATAGCTTTTGATGTTCCCTAGTGGCTACATGCGAACAAAGTGTTCGGTGTTGGAACTTACTTACATAAATGTAACACCTAAATGTACACATGAATGCAATAAAGAGTTTGAGTTTGAGTTTTATGTTCGTGTTCACCATGTTCTTGTTTGTTCGTGCGTACACGCCTGCATATGTGTAGATTTATTTATATTTCTAATTAATGTGCACACAAAAAATTACTTATGTCGTATATAAACACAGAATTTTACTACTTTGCTCAAGTAAAATAGTCTTATTTCTTTTTATCTACACTATTTTTTTCTGTAGTTTCAGTTCCTGACAAACCTATTCACCCAATATTCTACCTTCACTTCCCTTTCCCAAATCGTTGAGCTGTCCGGCCCTTGAATTTATCTCAATAACAGAAAACTAAATGGGCACGGTATCACATCCGGCGTCGATACGACACGCGACGTGACGGAACCGGTGATAAGATAACCGTCCGAATTAAAACCGGGATATACTAGTTTGACATGAAAGGGTAGCAGGCTCGTGGATACTTGAATAGAAAAGTTGTGTTTAGGTAGTGAAGTGAAAAAAAACTTTTTTTTAATCGTTTTTTACATCTTGATCATGCTAATATTAAAGAGTTAACATAAATCAGGACGTTAAATTACAACTCTAACAAAATAATGCTAAAAAACATTTTTTTTTCTATTACGATACAGGGCTAATCCAATAAGTTAATATCACCAAGGAGTTTCCATCAACTTTTGTAATGGAACGTTAGCGGGGTACAGCAGCACCGCTCTAGCGCATGCACGGTGATGTGCTGGATGCAGGCGCCATTCATACGTTTTGTTGTACTGAATTTCGTGGGAATTTTGTATTCTTGATCTTTTGGAACGAAGTTCCTTATCGCGCGTTGTGAAAGGGGGCTAGACGGAAAAAATTCTCACGAAAAGTTGTAACGACACTTTTTGCTATAGTAAGCTATTGTAAGCTGTGCGGCGTGCGCATGTTTCTCTGTCTGTGTCTCTCTCTCTTCGAACTTCGTTCCATCCGGGTGTCCCTTGACACCTCTCAATTTTTTTTATTTAGTAGGTTCAATCCCAATGTATGAGTAGCGTATGAAACTGCACATAACACTCGTGTGATACTATTTACTATTTATAATACCCCTCATTATGCAACAGTTTCATAAATTACTATTATCTAGGTTAAAACATGGCAAACCCTATAACCCCCCCCCCTCCCCCTCCCTCCTTAAACCTCTTGCAAACGATAGTATCGCCTGTACGTGGCCCATGAGTACCATTAAATAAGTTCATTTCCTTTTTTCTCAACTCAATTACTCGGTCGGAACACATTTTCGCATTAGTTGGTTAACATGTAAATTAGACTACGTTAACTTTTCTTGTTAAGTATTTTAAACCTGCATGGAAGGTGGACTAGCTTTTTGTATACCTTTTTGGGAGGGAGGGAAAAAGGCGTAGAACAGGACGTTACATCTTTCTTTGGATCAGTGTACAGTCGACTCTAGACTGCTTCGTTGGTCTTGTGGTCGCAAGCACTACTACTGAGTATGAGTTACTGGGTACTATTCCCCGGTCGGGCAAAGTGTTATTAGATTTTTCCATCTGAAATTTCTCAGTAGCAGCCCGGAGTCTGGATTTGTGTCCAGTTGATGGCGATAGGCTAGCCCCTTACTACAAGGGACTTCATCATCTTCATCATCATTTCAGCCGAAAGACGTTCACTGCTGGGCATAGGCCTCCCCCAAGCACCACCACTTCGACCGGTTCTGTGCTTTCACAAGTCATCGGTCCATCTTGTGGGAGGCCTTCCAACGCTACGTCTTCCGGTACGCGGTCGTCACTGCAGAACCTTTTGGCCCCATCGGCCATCTGCCCACTGCCAATTAAGTTTGGCAATTCTTCGGGCTACTTGGGACTTAAACATAACAAAACTGCTAAATTAAACCCTACCTACCTTCATAACTAAATGTGGGTGTACTATAGATACACTTGTAATCCTTCAATAGAAGGGAAGGAAATACATGCGTGTACAAGTTATGTAGAGTCGAGCTCGTTAATTCTTTAAGACCTTTGACAATAATTCCCGGTAAATTGAAGCTACACTCAGGTTAAAACCGTATTTCTGTCACAAAGAAAAACATACACCTCGTTGATTTATGACGTGCAAGCGACATTCAACCTTTGTTGTTGAGGGTGGGATTTTATCAAATAACTTCTCCCGCTCTGCGCGGAGCGAGAGGGCGTGTCAGACTTTTACTGACTAAAACCCACCCGTGTACCCGTGTTCCTTCCGTTGCCTGTATGCCGGGGCCACGATATCCCTTTCGGACAAACTCGCAACCTTGGCAGGCATTGGCCCTAACGGACCCCGTCAGTTGGTGCTGACATCTCTTTGAGGCGCGCGTGGAACACAACGCGCTTCCCGGGCCTGGTCCTTGTCGGACGGCGAGCTACCCATTGCTCACCGTCCGCAAGCCCGCGCCTACGGTGGCCGGAAATCGGCTTGCGACTCCCGACGCCCGGGGCGTCTCCTGCTGCGACTACGGGCGCGAGGGCGCGAATCTTGACTCTCCCTCACGCGTTCCGCCTCCTCCTTCGCGAGCATTACTGCTTCGCAGAAGGATGTGACGGCCTCCCATGCACTCTCGCTCCGAACCATGGCTTGAACCAGGGCCGGACGAGAGAGATCGCCGCCACCGATCGTCTCTGCGAGGACACGGTGGTGCTCCGCCCATGCCGGGCAGACCTCCACCGTATGCTCCACCGTGTCCTCCGGGCGATCCACGCAGTGGTGACACCCGGGCGTTTCCTCCTGCTTATTTATCGCCACAATTGTGGCGAGCCCAAAGCGACATTCAACCTAAGGGTTATAAAAGCAATTACGAGGTCGACTGTATTTGTGCGTTATGTGTATGTATTTTATTTAGTAAGCCTGCGATCAACTCAACCTATCGCAGTATGCTGCTGGACATAAAGCCTGTCCCAGGCTGCGCCACAACACCCTGTCCTCCACCTTCCGCATCCAATCTATCCCAGCAACCTTTTTAAGGTCGTCGGTCCATCTAGCTGAGGGCGTCCCACGCTTCGCTTGCCGATACGCGGTCTCCACTCTAGGACTCGTCTGCACGGCCATCGGTCCTTCAAAAAACATGGCCAGCCCACTACCACTTCAGCTTGCTTACTTTGCAAGCTATGTCGGATACTCCGGTTATTTTCCGGATAACTATCAGCGATAAACAAATTAGCGCTGCGCCTTAGGAAACTAATTATTGCTTCTGAATTAGGGGGGTAATACACTATCATAATATCTATACAGGGTGGCAGGGTCATCGACGCGAAGCCTGTTATCATGGATTATGTACATGATTCTGAACACCCCTGCGTTGAAAGTCGCGTCGATGTCCCTGACACCCTGTATATGATCATAAATCTATGATCATAGATATAATGAAATTGTAAAATGGACATATTAATCCGTGGACAACAGTGTGGGTTATATGTTTAACTATCTATCTTAAGAATCTTATTGTATCACCTTAACATGTAACTGTTTTTTTGTCCCTTTTAAATAAATAAAAAATATGAGTATATCGGGCTTAGTACTCATAGCATACTATCCTATTATATCATATACCTATATCTACGAAGCTCACAAATTACCCATAATTATATCTATTTTACAATGTAATTATATCTTTGATCATACATCTATGATCATAGATATGATGGTGTAATACCCCACCTTAGGAAAATATAGTGAAAACCTCGCCACTATATTAAACCAACTTACAACCAACAACGAATCAATATAGAATAAACCAGCCAGAGTATGTACCTATCCCACTATACGCCTATGTAAACCACATTTACAAGGTACTCCTACATTTTCTGCGGTACAGGTTCAAACGTCATACCTAGACGGCTCCTAGCCTCATACATTATTTAGGCATAGGCAGTCACGTATTTTTCGAGTAGTTCCAGTCCGCTTTTGCTTATGAATAAATGAAGGAAAAAATGTCGGTAGCAATAGCGCGGAGATTCAGATGCGAGTGAAAATTTCTTAAAATTTTCCTGGTTTGTATAAGGATTATGTATGTGCAGTTTTTATTTTGATGCAGGTATAGATTTGTCATGGAAAGATTTACGATTTTTTTTGTTTATTAAGTACGTAAAATAACACACTACAAAGTGAAAAATTACTATATTTCGGAAGTCGGTGTTGGTTTAAAATTCTCGTTTTTTGCCACCGTCTTTTCACCTTGTAGCGTTCTTTTTTGGAAGTTGGCTGTTTTTTTTTGTAAAAAAGTTTTTGTTTTTCACTTTTTAGTTCTGCTACCTACCCCACACAAATTAAGAATGCCATTACCTGCTATGTAAATAACTGTGACAGAAAGTTATTCTAACATCATCCATATAGACTAAGTGGGAAAAATACGTTCATTCAAATTGAGAACCTCCTACTTTTTAGGGTTCTGTAGGTAGTAAACAAGGAACCCTTATAGTTTCTCCATGTCCGTCTGTCTGTCCGCGGCTTAGCTCGAATACGGTTAGTACTAGAGAGCTATAATTTGGCATATGTATACATATTAATCACGCCGACAAAGTGGTAAAATAAAATCAAGTTTTTTTTTTTTTAATGTACCTCCCCTACACCTAAAGTGGGGATAATTTTTTTTTCTCATCTACCCTTTAGTATGGCGTATTGTGAGTTTGTGAAAACCATTTTTGGATTAAGGGATCGGTTTGCGAAATATTAAGCTTTTAACTGAAAATTTTTGTTCGAGTCAAGTGTCCCCCCCCCTGCCAGCTAAATGGTTGTACTTGGATTTGTGAAAAAAATCACAGCAGTAGTATATATAACGAAATTAAAAGGAAAACTATCACAGCTAAGTAGGCTTTATAGGTTAACGAGTAATAATCAACCAACTTTTTGCAGTTTGATAAACATGATCTCCCCATACATTCCGTATGGGAGAACATGTTTTTCGACTACAATGTTAAGTTTGTTCTTGGGATAAATTCATCCCAACTACGGAACCCTTCAATGTGCGTGGTCCGACATGCACTTGGCCGGTTTTTATTTTGAAGTCGGTTAATAATGGTGGGTTTCAGTTTCAGAATCATCGCCACTCTTCATTTCTTTTTTTGCCATTGGCTATTCAAAGTTTAAGATCTTTATACGCATTACCTTTGTGTTATTAGATACAAAATATATCTACACGACTCCGTCATAAACCAAGACAAGCAAAGCACACAATAATAACTACAAAATAAATTAAAATTCATGCCAACCAGCCAGCCAACTTCATGGTTATTAAATTAAACTCGTCTTTCAACAAACATGCATACATTTTGTACGCAACGTGGATAGAGAGAGCACTTCGCTGTTTTACTTCGTCCTAATAAAATCAAAATTATGTAAATATCCCAGCTTATTCACTCAAGTATACCTAAATATTTTCCAACACAAAATGCAAGGCTAAGTACATTGAAACAAATCTTCCTTTTTATTAGAGCTATGAACGTGAAGATGTATTTTATTGCAGCTTTGAAATATGCCCGCCCGTTTCGGTCGAAGTTTCCAGAAACTAAATTCTCTTCTTAGTTGAAAGATCAAAAACGGGGTTTGCTGTTATCCTACTTTATGTTTGAAGAGTATAATTTTATACAATTGGATACTCATCCTTAGGAATTATCCCGGTTTGGAATATTCCACTGAATGTAGAGTTACAACCGGCTAAGATCTTCCGGATTTTGTTGCACGGATGTGAATGCAAATCCGTTAAACCTGGTAATGGCGAGCTCTGGATTGTTTTTGGGTAACAATAAGTGAAGTAGAATCTCTGCTTTAAGACTCGGGTAAGGAATTCCTGCGATGAATAGTGAAGGAGTAACTGAGCAGAAGAGGGATAAAAGACCGAATTAGCCGTGTAAGCTTGGTATGTGTTCTACAATGCAGCCGTGCCGTAGCTAATGTTGTTTAATTTGACAAGCTTGGGTTCGCAGGAGAAAAACCCGGGACAGGGGTCGTAAATCCGGACGACAACATTGCCAGGGGTGTCCCACGAACATTCTTACAAATTTTTGCAGCTGTTAACGTATTTTAACTTGACTCGTAACATTTACTTTGTTCTCCGCAAAGCGACGTTAATGAGAGGATGTGAATTTTAGCTGTCTACTGTCTACGGTGTTCGTTAAATTGTGTCAGCGAAATCAAGAATGAAATAGACTGAGACAATTTTCTTTCAGAAACAATACCTATCTTTTGCAAATGTTTTTCAAGTGACATTATTTTTGTCGATAGATATTATACTATTAATAGTAACCTTATAACAAACAACCCTATTACCAATGTATCTGTGACACACATCAAACGTCAAATTATATACATTTCGGGGCGTAAACCATTAGATTCTTCCGCACTCCGGCCGTCAGCAATGCATACGGAACAGCATTTCGTACTATACACAAAAAGGTACATCAATCATTCTTATACCCTCGAGGCATCGGTAGCGGTTGTAGTTGCTAGGTAATAACAATCGGAAGGGGGTAGTCTGTTGAATTACAGGGGCGGGCCTCCCTCTATTGCCGTCCAAGCAAACAGAGTTGCAATAAACCCGACCAAGACGACTGTAACGTTCGTACTATCTTAATAGCGCTTTTATCCATCGGGCTGGGTTACACATGTCGCTTTGTGAACGTCTGGAGACTTTGTCTACTTCACTGCATTTTATTTTCAGCTTATCTGTTTCAGATATTGGCGATAAGGCCCTAAGCTCCGAGTATCGGGTGTTTTATTCCCTTCCTATTCTTCTCTAACAGAATAATGGACAGTATTTGGATCAAGAGCTTGCATTTCGAGTTAGAACGAAACTTATTGGAAGCTAGATTATTCTGCTTCTTTTATATATAATACTTCGTAATGAATAAAAAAATTTGGGAAAACATTCAAAGTAAATTACCTCGTAGGAAACTAAGTAATGAATTTAACTTAGAAAATACTACAGGTAAAGATACCTCTTTAGCTATAGTATTTTCTAAGTTAAATTCATTTAATTAATATTATTTTAATATAACAAATTTTATTTTATTTTTACTAGTTTCTGCCCGCGGCTTCGCCCGCGTTTTTCCTAATTATTTTTCTAAAATAAAAGTAGTTTTAGTTACTCCTTATAACATCAGCTATCTGCCAGTGAGAGTCCCGTCAAGTGCCGTCCAGCCGTTTGGTAGATTAGCCGGAACAAATAGATACACAGGACATGGACAGAAAGACAAATTTTTTTTTTTTTTTTGTTAAATGTGATTAATGACAGCTTTTTACAAAATGCATACGGTACATACCGTATGCATTTAATAAAAAGCTGTTATTTTGACTTTAGAAACAGTCATTTAAATTTTATTTATTTGTGTGTATAGATTGATAGGTAAAGAATATTATGTTATTTAAAGTTACAGGCGGAGGTTCCTGAAACAACAATAGGTTCGTGAAAATAAATAGTTGCGTCCGGAAAGTTCGGGAGTCAAAATATTAGTCTTCGCTTACAACATTAATTAGTTTTGAAATACACTTGCACACTTAAATTAATTGAATAAAACTTTACACAAAGGTGAACTGAGATGAGATTCTAGTGGACATAATATTTTAGTTGGCTTGAAACAATCAGGAAGTTCTCAACGTTTTCCATTAACGCAACTTTTGGCTATTCTTTCCGAAAATCACCAGTGGGGTCGACACTCAGACAAATTTCTTACAGATTTTTAATAATATTCCTACCTGCTTACAAATTTTCTCAAAACAACTGCTTTATTTATCTTCTTGTAGCAACGTGCTATCTTTGAAATAATTTAATATGAATCCAATTTCCAACTAATATTTAATTAAAATTTGATCTCAAATTATTACACCTGAGGGAGTTACAAATAATTAATCCAATATAGATAAAAAATTAGGTATACGAGAATCCTTACTTATATTATAGATATGCGAAAGTAACTCTGTCTGTTTGTATGTTTGTTTTTCACGCCTGAACGGTTTAGCACATTTCAATCAAATTAGTCATACATCTAGATGATCTACCATGATCTAGGTTAGGACATTTGATCCTTTTTCGTGATAATATGTTCCCGTGAGATAATTTCCGTCTACCACGTGAACGAAGCCGCGGGCAAAAGCTAGCGTTAAATAAATAAATAAAAAGGTGCCTTTAAACCCACTCGCCTTGAGGGGTGACTTGAAGCTAAATCCTTGTTTGATTCTTCGTGACGATGCATAACATGTGCTACGACAGAACAAGTACAGTATTAATAGCGCTTATCCTAAAAGTTGGCAACGTCGCAAATAGCTGTCAAATATTTACCTGTTTTGACTCATTTGGCAATATTACTGTATGGAATTAATAAATGTGTGTAACTAGTGAACTAAAATATCGATTATGAAATGCATTAATTAATATCGTAACACCGAATATTTAGTTTTAGATGTAAAAAAGTATTTGGAAACTTTCCAGATGCTTTTTTTACACTTACATAAAACGGTTACAACATCAAATTCAGTGTTATAATTGCAATTCATTATTAATATTCCAGTTCGCTAGTTAGTCACATTTCTTATTTCCATACAGTAATATTTCCAAATGAATCAAAACAGTGAAATATTTGATATCTATTTGCGACGTTGCCCACTTTCAGAATAGACGGTCTTAAAACGTGAGGCTGGCGAGATTAGCGATATGAAACGGAAAATTATAAATATTGTTATTTTGGTGGACTTTGATTGTTTAAGAAAATATTTGTTTGATGTTGGACGTATAATTTTAGGACCTAGGTTGAAAATTTCAAAAACTACGACTCTGTCTTGTGGTTCTTCGCTCTTCTAGTCTCGATTTTTTATAAAACTACTACATACACTACCTACGAAAAAAAAGAAGCAAAAAACATTAAATAAATTACTTAACTGTTCGATAAATTCCATCAAATCATTCCTTGTCGAAACTAATAACATTATACCAACATAAACCTTCCGATGTAAGCAAATAAAATACCTACGTTACTCTTTGTATACCCATAGCACTTCATAATGTAATTACTTCCACTGTGGGTCTTACAATATCGTGTCCAAGACGGAAAAAAAGAAGCCAGAAGCGGAAAATTTACTCTCCTTAGCCAGTGATTTTTATTTGCTTCAGATCCGTTCCCCAGCCAGCGTGTACTTGATAGAAAGAACTACAAAACTTTTTCCCACAAGCAATTATTTTAAACTTTACATTTCGATACAAATTGTACAGGCTTCGCTTTTGTTTTGCCGTAAACTTTTAAATGTGTGTTTGATTTTGTTGCCTTGTTTTTGTTTTAGTTAGGGTACTGTGGTTCATAGAAACTAGGTTAACATGCTTTAAAGGAGGTTAGTGTTAGGTAAAAATGTTGGGGTTGTATGAGAAGAATAAGAACGCGTGGGAATCTAAGGATGTATGAAGCGATCATGCCTCTCGGCGCCATGTTTTTCTAGTAACTCACTGAGAAGTTCTGATTCTGAGAATTTAGAGGTCGATCATGTTAGACGGCAAAATAAAAAATGGATGATAATGTTAGCTCTGTTTTCTCATTACTATAATTTACACATTATAATATATAGTATCAAATATTCAGAACCAATATCATAGAAAATGAGCTAACACAGACACGAGCGTCAGACGCCACGTTAATGACTAACAATCGAGCAGTAAGTGCCACTTACAGACAGACTGTCGTCTATATAACAGCGCTATCTTATAATTTATATACGACTGTTCGTATCAAATAAATTACTGTTAGGGAACGTCCGACAAGTGTTGGGCGGGACAGTTTTTCTTACCGTATATTAATGAAGCCGGCTATACAATCTCAGACGATATCTAAATAATTTATTGCTACACCAGGTGTCGCGCCAAAGACGAATTTACATAACGTACAGCGGAGAATGGGTGTAATTTATCGCTACGTGTATTTTGTTCACAAGAAAACGATGAGATCCCGATAATAAGGCCAAACTTTGGTCGGGACTGTAGCTACCTACTTGAGAATTTGCGACGCAAATTAGATATTGTCCGATGTGTTGTCCGTTCTAGAGACAATCAGATCAGATGCTGATAAAATTATATTTGTATCTTATACTGAAAGTGGGCAAATAGCTGTCAAATATTTCACTATTTTGATGAATTGGGCAATATTACTGTATGGAAGTAAGAAATATGTCTAACTAGTTAATTAGAATATTAATAATTAATTGCAATTATAACACTGAATTTGATGTTGTAACCGTTTTAGGTGTAATCTAAATATAAATCTAAATAACTAAATATTCGTTGTTCCGATATTAATTATTGCATTTCATAATCAATATTTTCGTTCACTAGTTGCCATATTTCTTATTTCCATACAGTAATATTGCCAAATTAATCAAAACAGTATAATATTTTACAGCCATTTGCGACATTACCCACTTTCAGTATAAACGCTCTTAAGGCTTTACTTAATTAATTCTTTGTCAGTAACGGTCGAGTAGTGGTGGCCCAGTGGTTACGGCGGCGACTTACGAGTTGTAGGTCGTAGGTTCGAGCTCAGACGGGCGCTTTAATTTGTGTAAATTATTTTATCACCACTGCTCTCAAAACGGTGAAGGAAAACATCGTGAGGAAACTGGCATGTTTAAGAACCAAAAAAATCGAAGACATGTGACATCTACCAACTCGCACTGGGCCCGGAGAGGAGAGGAGGCCTGTGTCCCAGCAGTGGAAACATTATAGGCTTTTTTTTTTGCGCTAATAATTAACAGTAGATACTTGTAACAATAGGAGCTTTTGGCTAAATAATAACAGCCGCATGGTTCGATCCATCAGGTTAAGGTACGCTTGCCGGGGTTAGTCCGTGAATGGGTGACCATCTTTACATACCGAGACTCCTCCGTGCCTCGGAAAGCACGTTAAGCCGTTGGTCCCGGCTGTCATTCTTCCGAATCTTTGACAGTCGTTTAGAGTCGTCAGAAGCCCGAAAGTCTAACACCAGTCTTATCCTATTACCCAGTTACTGGGTGGTGGAGGTCAGATAGGTAGTCGCTCCATGTAAAATACTGGTGTTCAGCTGCGTCCAGTTAGTCTGGAAGCCGACCCCAACATAGTTGGAAAAAGGCTAGGCAGATTGATTGACTTATAACAGTAGGTAACCTAATGGTTGATGCATGGAATCCCGGTAATTAACTTATAATGCAAACACCGAATAACAGCTACACCTGGCATTAGAAACCATTTCCAATAGTGACTGCAAATACCTATTATTATTTGAGAATGGGCTTTGTATTAATATAACGGGTATTGCTCTGAAATCGTACTTTTTTCAGATCATTTATCTATAGCGAGTGTCGCTTGAATTTAATGGAAGGCGGTGCGGGGCGGATTGTAGGCGGTACAGAATCGAGATTTTTTTGAATATGTTTGGATTTCGTGAAACATAAATAGCTGAGAACACAGAAATTCCGCTTCGCTTCCGCCCTCAGTACGCCTTCCACAGTTATAACTAACGCAGCGTTTCAGAAGTTGTATTTTTAGCATTGTCACTTATTTTTTTTGTGTGTTTTTCCCTAATCTGCGTTCGTAATTTATTTGCCAAACATATAAACAAACACGAGTTTTAGGAAAAACAACCGTAATACCAACTCATAAGGTCCAGTTCGTATTTTTTATGACTGTTTCAACAGTACTAGTCAGTCTAAAATCAACTTTATTTATACTCGCAAATAGTTGATGTTTGTTTAAGTGGAAATCACTTTAGTTGGAAACAAGGATAAAAATAGACCTTACATAGGTACGTTATATTACATTAGTACTCCCGGGTATTACACTAGTAGGGTTAGGCAGAGGTGTACCTGTTTATAGTACACCCATGTTGGGCGAGCCTATTGCCATCAACCAGGCACAAATTCAGTCTTCGAGAGGTTTCCGAAAAATTCTTAATGGAAAAAAATCTTTACTACTTTACCCGACCAGGGAATCGAAACCAGGACCCCATGCTCAGCAGTACCGGATAATACCACTTTAATTTTATTCCAATGCCTGCCAGGGTTGCGAGTTTGTCCGGAAGGGATATCGTGGCCCCGGCACACAGGCAACGGAAGGAACACGGGTGGGTTTTAGTCAGTAAAAGTCTGACACGTCCTCCCGCTCCGCCCAGAGCGGGAGAAGTTATTTGATAATATCCCACCGTCAAAAAAAAAAAATAAGCTGACTCGGGTAAGACTGGAAGCCGACCCCAATATAGTTGAGAATAGTCTAGGCAGCAGATGAGGTTCCTATTGTTTGAGAGTACATTACAAATCGTCTTTTGATAAAAGGCTTTTTACTAAACGAACATACTTTAATTTTTTTTTTTTAACGGTGTATGTACACACATATAAACAAACAAGAAAAAAAGAAACAGAAAAATACGTACAAAGGTGATGCTTATTTCTAAAGAAATCTCTTCCAGCATACCTGCGATAGGAAAGTAGACAAGTAGAGATGTAGACAACGTGTGTAAGAGTAGAAGAGAAAATAAAATACATAAAATAAAAACACCTAATTATTCACTAATTTAACACTATAATACGAGACGTATTTATGTGAGACTACCTATTAATACAGTTAATTCACAAACAGTTAGTACCTATAAAATATTAAAGTGCGAATTCTCAGGCACCTAGCTACAGAGTTACCAAGCACATCAAGACTTCAACAGTAAATAAATAATCTTATATAAACACAATCAAGACTCCATCAAAAGCCTCAAATAGAATATGAGAGACAGTTTGTAAACTAAATAATTTAGTGCTGTTTTGTGCTGTTCTCAGTGTTCCTTGTAAACTTGTTAAGGTACTCCCTGAGGATCGAACGTCCATCTCTGTGAAATATAGCGTTGTTGACAGTATGCTCTGTTTAAAGATCACGAGATAATTTGACACGTTGTGTTGGCTTTTAAATGTTTTCGTTTTGTGTAACATCATGGTTACATGTTACGCGGATTTGTTAGTGTGATTTTTTTAAATTGATACTGCCGCCCCTGCTTCGCTATTATAAGGTTTTTACGACTTGACAAAACATCGAGATTTATTTATCATAATTATGTTTGTTTAGTATTAATGTATTATAGGTACTCATAAACTTTCCGGAATAACTTTATGATGATGAAAACCGCATCAAAATCCGTTGCGTAGTTTAGAAGCATATCACGGTCACACATACAGACACGAAAAATGATTTTAATTTATAATATGTAGGTACGTATAGATTTGAAAATTCGAAGACATGTGACATCCACCAACCCGCACAGGGTTCGCGTGGTGGATTTTGGCCCATCAGTCCTTCTCACAGAGAGGAGGCATGTGTCCCACCAGTGGGAACATGATAGGCTGATTATGCTATTCTATGTATAGATTAGCGCATTTAAGCCACTGTGTGAAGAGCTCTTAGTGAAGGAGCTCGTCCGAAGATGTCGAGAAGTGTAATTGCTATGTTAGAATTTGAAGGGTACTTATAGAATGTTGGTTAGGCACAGGAGATATAGCATGGCAGTGTCCAGAGGCGGTGATAAAAGTTGCCATTAATTGGGCCTTCTACTTGTTTGCCGACCCATAACACAGAAATATCATCATCATTCTTCTGGCCTTATCCCATTTCGTTTGTGGTCGGCGCAACGTCTTTTTCATCCATACTTCTCTATTAGTCGCCATTTCGGTAGTCACTCCCCATCTAGCCATATCATCTATCACGCTGTCTATCCATCGTTTCTTTGGTCTTCCCTTACTCGTATAGCCATCCACATTCATACTCAAAACTCTCCTGATGACATCTTCCTTCTTCCTCGGCGGCACATGCCCATACCATGACAACCTTTCACATAACTTTTCAGTCACTGGTGTCACTTTCAGACTTCCTTGTTTCATTTATACTCTTTTAGGGGTATGAGGAACAGGGTGTAAAGTTCACTCATCCCCCATAGAAAAGGGAGGATCCTCCGACCAGACGGGTGTCATGTCTGGCGGGCAATTGCCCAGAGGTTGAAGTCGTGAGCTTGTATATATGTCCACCGCGCGGTAAACTCTAATTGCGCGATGCAGGATTTGAGTGACGTCAGGATGTTGTGTGACGTCAAGTTTTTGATGCGTAGTTCGCATGTGGCGGTGTAGATGCCGCCACACTCTAACCTTATATATTAAACCAATTTTTGATATTTTTCTGTATATAAAAACAGCATCAAAGACGGGTAAGCAGTACCTGCAGGATCAATAGGTAAGTAATTTATGAGCCAAAAAAGGTAATACTATATTATGATACTGTAAGGGCTTTTCCTATACAGTCTATGCAGTCTTCTTGCAGGAATATAAAATTCAGTCAAAATATGCAAAACTTGTTAGAAGTTGGAAGTTTTTATTCTGAACCAATTTAAAAGTTACAGTTGTACGGGCATCCTTAGCAGTGTTACTTTATTTATTAAAGTCGTTTCGTCCATTACGAAGCAGTTACTCTACTAAAGAAAACGCAGCAAGAAATGAAAACTTTAAAGTTTACCCAAGTTTATTTGGATTTAGTAGCAACTTTACATTCTCTGTAATAGTTTTCCTGAAACTGTGTTGTTGTTATGACAACATTTTCAAATAACCGTTAATTGTAGGTAATATTTATAACGTCGACTCTGTTTACGTACAACGCTCTCAGAATTGCGATGTTAAAAGCTTGCCTACTGAGCACACACAAGGTGTGGTTTAAAAGAAGTACCAAGTTTATCCGCCGATGTATTCTGCAACCATCTTATCGTGAAAACTTAGATGAAGCGAGCTTGATGTGAGCTCACATCAAGCTGATGCTGGGGATTGACACAACTGCATCGTGCCTTGTGTGTGCTGTTAGCGTTTTAGATAAATGTCATTCTCATTATAAACATTACCTACAGTTAACGGTTACTTGAAAATAAATGTGAAGTGTGGTCTCTTTTGTTGACCAAAATCAATCAAATTTTTTTCTCTGGCTTAGCGCACAAAGACTAAAGTCGTGATCTGCGAAATGCACAATGCCGGGCGGTTCACATTATTCCAGTAGCATTCCAGTCCAGGGAGCGAAACCAGCGCCGGAATACCACTGGAATAATGTGAACCGGCACTGGAATGCACTGGAATGGATCTATTCCAGTGAACAGTCCAGTGACTGGATTGACTGTCTACTTTTCATTTCAGCTCGCCCATTCCAGGGCCACTGGAATAGTGTAGACGGCCAATCCAGTTTGTTTCATTATCAGAGAACATGGTGTGTTTGTGAGATATCGCTTTGGAATTTGCAAAAAAATCTTGAAATCATTGTCACTAATAGTGTTACCCATTCAACAGCTTTTGAATGACTGAAATAATGTAGACGTTATGATCTATGACTATGACTAGTACTAGTACTGGACTGGATTGACTCGCTGGATTACTGGATTGGAATAATGTGAATCGTGCACACAGCTAATTTCCGTATATCATAGGCATCTGCTGCCTATGTAGCTGAAGGGTGAATTATTAATTAAGATCTATGCAATTATTGTAGCTAGATCATAGAGTAATGGGACTTTGATAACGCTGCTTGTTCGTCGAGACATCACATAACTAGTACTTAGATTATTAAGCAGGTCCAAAATAGATAATATTAAATATAAAAACTAATCTAGTGTAGTACCTAAGTTCATAAAAAAGGTACTGTTTTTGCTATTTCATTGAAATGAAATTGTTTATACTGTAGCATTGGCAGTTTCAACGTAAAATACCAACTTAAATTCAAGATATGAATAGGTACGTTGCCGTAGAATAAATTGTTATGATACCCGAAACCCCAAACCCATATCTCTTATACATATAAACCTTCAAAAGTTCCGAAAATTATATAAAATATAAATACAAAATCGGCTGTTACAATTTAAAGCACGTCATACAATCGAATTTTCTAGATAATGTTTGAACCCGTACACGAAACAATAAAATGGTCTGTTTTTATAATTTCTCCTTTTCATCATTCGTATCAACATTTAAAATGTTAATTTAGGAGATACAAAGGATAATACCGTTGATACAAGGTATAAAAATTAATAGCTTGTATCTCGTGGATCGTAAATCTGTTGAACTGGACATGACACAAAAGCGTGTGTATATCAGTTGTTTGTTATTTTGTTTAATTTGAAAAATGATAAAGTTTGTATATTACACACAGATTAACGAAATTATTTACGGTCGACCATGCTTTGATAAGCGTGGAATCCTTTCAGAATTAACGTTGTACCTATATTGATTTATGAAAGAAAGAAAGAAAAAGTATATATTGGGACTCGCACAGAAAATCACAAATTAAACTAAAAGCACACTAAATATTAAAAAAAGTACCTAAAGTTAAAATTAAAAGCAGTCCTGTACGAGGCCAAAAGGCTCCTATCTCAGCATAATGCTGCGACATATATTTTTTAAATGTGGCGCTGGTATTCTGATAGGGCCCGCAGTGATGTCACGGATAGATAGACACAGAAATATAAATTGATTAAAAAAAAATTTGGTGTGTGAACTACAATAAAAAGTAAAATATATGTTGTCCGCGTGCCTGCATCCGAAGTAACATCAGTTACTTGTCTATGCCTTTAGTATCTGTGGTATTCTATGGCATCGTTGTGACAACTAAAGAGACGCAGACGCCGACACCGGCAAAAAAATAATTATAAAATACATTACGGCTGTGTAATGCTACAATAATATAGTGAATAGTAGAATGAAAAGTTTTTTGTGGTAGTCAGTTAAGGGTATTTGTAGAAATACAGATAAACTAATGTAAACTGATAAGCTGAAAAGCAATATAAGAATACCTAGTACCTACTACTACTAGATACCTCCTTCACTCTTTTCCATTCAGGAGTATATTTCTACTACCTATTTCTCAACCTCAGGAGTTAGACTCCTGAGTTTTAGGAGTAGGTAACAACAATATGGCCCATTACACGAATGCACACATGTTAGGTATAGCCGACAGAGAAAGATGGCGTCGCATCGTGAAGCAAATCACGGTTGTCCGAAATCTCACTGCAACGTGATGACCACGATCGCTCTGTCAAGAGTGCACCGACAAAGAAGAAGAAGAAGAAAACAATATAGGCTGATTATGGGTGTACAGTCAAGGAAATTTTATCATTTTACTCGAAGATAAATCACAACTTTCATTCTATAAGGATTGTTCCATACAATCCTTATAGAATGAAAGAATAGATTTGAATTTACGGACAGGCGACTGTAAAATTATTAATAATTTCTGACAATAATTATACTTACTTCAGAATAAGTTCTATAGTTTGCAGTCTTGGCAAGGTGTCGACGTATATTAGTCTCGTATATAAAACGTTTCCAACAAGACTCTGTCTGAACTAGTGCGTTGAAGAACTCCTGGAGTACCATTCTGGGCGGCGCAAGGGCCATTTTGTTCGTCTCAGGAACGCGGCAAATAATGTTTGCACATATTTCCCTCGTTTGTTTTAGAATATTCTGGAACTGACTGTGTTGGGAATCAACATTTTAAATTAAATTGAAGACAGGGTTAATTTAAATTAACCAGCGGAACTCTGCAGACGTGATGGATCAATATTTACACATGATAGAATAAAAGTAAAATAGATTTGATGTTTTTTTTGGGGGTTTACGACCGCTGGCAGTTTTCTTACTTAAAGTATGAGTTGAGAAAATCTGTTTTATTTTATTTTATCGTGTTTAGATACCGAGTCCGATACCAATTACGTCTGTGATGTTCAAACAAAAAAAAAAAATCTGATATGTTAAGTGCCATCCATGCACTTACCGTGGTCGTTTAACCCACAAAAAAACATATTTTTTTGTTTTATTATGTTTAGATATCGCAAATTTAATTGGAGCCTCTAGAGAATCCCAATTTTCTTCCAAAAAACTCTATTCTTTTCGATCTTTTCTATGTAATCATTATTTTAGGAAATAGAAAATCTGGAGGCTGCGCAGATTAATTAAATAAACTATCAATTACCCGGCCCAAAATAACTTATCACAAATTATACTTAACCTAGGTACATGATACGCTTCGTAAAGCAATTTAATATGTTGGTACTTACTTTTAATCATTTCACCCAATTACCGACCTGATTTTGGGCAGAACCTAAATTAAATATTTTCTTAGGAATGTTTTATTTGAGGTAGAAGTCCTTTTTATAAATGATTTATATTTAATGAAATTCTATTTGAACATGTTTAGTAGAGATTACTCTAAATATGCTTATGATTATGATATAGGTAAGTACCTAGATGGCTTACAGTGAGAGACGTTAATTTTATTAGGATTAATTTGTACTAAGTACTACCGGCGCCCACTTGTCGCCCAAGAGCTCTAAAAGCGAGCAGTACTTAATTAGTCATTTCTAAAATAAACCACGCCGTTACTGTTTTACGGTCATCTTTTAGTACCTTTTTATTAACTTGGGAACATGAAGTCACGATTTCACTTTAATTTACAAACTTGCGCAATCTTGTGTGCTTACCTACCTTACTTACGCGGTTAAACATAAACATATCTCGGGTAAATAATCGAGACTTAATAATGTATTTAACTTAACTGAAACTTTGTGCAAACATTTTCAATAACTAGTCAAACAAATGTATAATTAATTAGTCAGAATATCGCTTACATACCATATTAATCATTAACAGGTATAAAATAAAAGCTCGTACAGACCAGCGCGATGCGACGCCGCGCCGTGACACGAACAATACAATTTCTAAGAAAACTTGACGGTATAACAATAGCCGGTGTCGCGTCGCGCTGTCGCGTCGCGCTGGTCTGCACGAAGCTTGAGACTAGTCTCCAATTCCCCTATGGTCTAACCCTACCTACTACCTACCCGCATTGAAAAAGGTCTTTCGTCAGATGTACTTTAATAGAAAACAAAACAGATGAGGTGCCAAATTCCAACCACATTATTGACTAGCGGGTTATAATGAAATTCAGTAATGTTCTTGCCCGGCTAGAACCTGGGCTTTAATGACTTGCTTTATGTTAGGTTTACATGACATAATTATAATTTTACATTAGCGAGCAGGTGGTGGGAAAAAAGTCATAAGCTCTAAAGAGCAAAAATACTGGTCGAATTTACAAATAAATGGTTCCAAAACCCATGCAAACAAAACTGCGGCCAAAAGCTAATGTACCTGCATTATATTCATAAATAAATCCGCGGATTTTCCTAGCTTTGTGCACAAGTGAGATAATAGCGAAACCATGTTTTCGAATTTAATTTATACACAACTATAATCCGGTGTCCGTCCGTTTGTACAATATTTTCCTATTTGTTTCGGTGTTAATCTCTTAAACGGATTAGTACCATTTCAATAATTGAAAACAGGTAGGAGGGTATTATCAGATTGGATTACAATAGTGAAATAAATGTAGGATTACATTCCTATTAGACAGAGATGTTTGTTGTTGTAATTTGTCTAACGCTTCAAACATACTATAATACTGTTATACCAAAATTATTTTATGAATTAAAAACTAAGAGGTTAAAGTTTGGCTGTTTGTTGTATAATTCTACTTACAAAATTAATATGTTTTTGATACTACTAAATATCAAAAGTCAAACTATTTCAAATTATTTCCATTTTTGTTTTATTAAAATATTATAACACTCTAATGAATACGCCAATTTTTTTGAACCTCAAGTAATTTTATTTTGGGATACTAAAAACACTAAAAACCAAGTAACTGCGACCAACTTGGATGTCGCGCTCGCCGGCCGCTGCCGCGTCACCAGTCGCTTCGCTCGCTCGGCTCGCGCGCGTTTTGTCACATTTCCAACCTAACTTAACGCGCATGGTCGGGGTATCCTAACATAGTTACTGCAACCAACAGTGAGAAAAACTGCCTGAAAGTTAAAAAGAGCCTCATTTATTTAAAAAAAGTGTGCATCATTAGAATTGAGAGTAGGTATTGCACTTTTGGAGGAAAAAGCAGATTTTTTTTAAATACCCGACGAAAAATTTCGACACCAGTGGTCCAGAATCATGTATTGAATCCATGGTAACAGGTTGTGCATCGTTGTCCCTGCCATCCTGTATATATGTCGCAGTAAGATAGTTGAAGCCGTGATATAGTTATATCCCTAGGGATATATAGGGATATAGCTATTTTACCGCAGTATAGTGTATATATATATAGTGGTTCATAACTGTCTTACTAGGAATATAACTATGATACGAACACGATCTAGTGTTAAAACTATTAGGGCACTCCGACCAAATAGGTAAGGTTATGTTAGAACTGCGACCAACTGCGCGAGCCGACCGAGCGCTACGTCGAAATTCGTCGCAGTAACAACATTAGGGCACTCCGACAGTTATGAACCGCTTTCATATAACTATATCTCTAGGGATATAACTATATCACGGTTTCAACCATCATATTGCGACATATAGATAGGCAATATTAACACATCGTCCAAAGAACATCGTCGTATTATCGTATCGATGATGTTGAACTTCTCATACTTTGATAGTTTTATTGTAGTTTCGTAGAACCCGACGGAGATTGAGTGACGTCATTCATCTCCGTTACAATATTACCTACGTCACAAGTTTCTTTCAAACCTTATGAAACTGGTGTTAGTATTAGTGGCAACTGACACGAAACAGTAAAGGGCGAAAATATGGTAACGCTTAGTGAAATTTAATCAAGATTTTCTCTTAAAGTATTGATTGAAAATATGAGGTGTAGTCGTCAATTTGGCATTTTCGCAGTTCGCACATATATTTATTTACTAGCTTCTGCCGTTCGCGTGAAATTTCTTGTTGCCTGACTCTCCCCGTCGCATCGTATTGCATGGCCGCGGTTTTACTTCTTTTTCGCTTAGCCTCCTAAGATCCTCCTCGTGATGTTAAATAGCATATGGCCTTTCTTAAGACTTGGGCTATCAGATGCAAAAACAATTTTACAAATAGTAAAAAGGTAGTTCCAGAGATTAGAGCGTTCAAACAAACAAACAAACTCTTCAGCTTTATCATTAGTAGTATAGATTACTTATTAAAGATTTACCAACAGCTTCGGTACAATTTTATACAATACACCCAGGCGATCAATCTGCTGAACGCCCTGATTGCTCAGGAGCACGATGTTGACATATTTATGTATAGCAGTAAATTTATGTTAAATGTTTGCATGAAGTTTTTTACCTAAATGTTGGTGTTGGCTTGCTGCGCGCTTTGGTGTTTACTGTAAGTGCAGCAAGCAACTGTCATATAAATAAATACAATATACCTATTTAATCTTAAGTATAGGTAACAATATTAGTCTTGGATCTACACAGTAGAAAGTTACAGGTTACCTAATACTTTTGTGAATACACAACACTAGAATATTTCATACTTCCTGCGCCCCGCGGTTTCGATCCCGTGCGAATATCGGGATTAAAGATACCCTATGACCTTCTCCAGGTCTAGGTCTACACATGTGTCAAATTTCATCCAAATCCGGTCGCCATTTTAGCGTGAAAGCGAAACTAACAAATAAACAAACTCACTTTCGCATTTATAATATTAGTTATTATAGGACATAATACACTCGAGAGCAATGAATCCGGGTCACTTAAAGAATCCTAAAAATCTCGGAAACTAAAAATGCTAGGGTAATGCAATAAATTGTATTTAATAGACAATGTAATACTCTTTAAATGAAGGTATTAAAACTTCTTAGTTATTGTAAAGTTATATCATAAAAAAATCAAATTTGAAAAAGGGCCACTTTCGAAGATGGAACTACGAAATTACAGCATTTGGTTTTGCTTTTGTTTGTAATCTGTCATTTATGTGGGTACATAAACCATGTTGATAGTGCTCTATATTCATTATTCAAGCTGAAATTATGTCGCTTACGCCTGAAGAATGCACCAGAATACTTACAATGCTGGAAACCGGCCGGAGTCAGCGCGATACAGCCAGGACTGTCGGTGTGTCGCTGTCAACAGTACAAAGAGTTCTCCGACGTTACGAAGAAACTGGTTCTAACCTACGCAGACCAGGAACGGGCAGAACCAGGTGTACCACAGCACGAGAAGACCGATACTTGGTGAACACCATGCTTCGAAATCGCTTTCTCACAGGAACTGAACTCGCAAATCAGTTTCGACGCCTCGGAGGAAGTAACCCAAGTGCATGGACAGTAAGACGTCGGCTTGCTGAATCTAACTTAAAACCCCTTAGACCTGCAAACGGCCCTAAACTGGAGCGTAGGCATCGTATTTCAAGACTAAGATATGCCCAGAGCCACGTAAATTGGAGTTTTGAAGATTGGTCAAAAGTTATGTTCTCCGACGAATCAAAATTTATGCTCTACAAGCACGATGGAAGACACAGAGTGTATCGAAGACCAGGGGAAAGATTCAAGCAAGCATGCATCGAAGAAAAAGTAGCCTACGGTGGTGGGTCTGTACTTGTGTGGGCCGGAATTTCTTCTGAAAGTCGCACAGAGCTGGTGATCATAGAAAACGGCTCTTTAACTAGCGTAAGATATGTGGAAGAAATCCTCAATGATCACGTTGGCCCATTTATGGTCAATTTAGGTGAGGATGCTATATTTATGCATGACAATGCCCGACCTCATACAGGTAGGATTGTGAATGACTACCTTCAAGAGATGAACATTACTCGTATGGAGTGGCCAGCGCGCAGCCCGGATATCAACCCGATCGAGCATGCTTGGGACGAGCTAGGCAGATGCGTAAAACAACGAAACCCTCCCCCAATCACGCTTCGTGAGCTCAAAATTGCTCTCACAGAGGAATGGGAGAATATTCCCCAAAATCGTATAAGGAACTTGGTGTACAGCATGCCAAACCGCGTAAACGCAGTAATGGAAGCACGAGGAGGCAATACGAAGTATTAAAATTCAAGAAAATCGTAATAAAGTTCAAAAATTTCATGTTTCCTATTTTTGTTTTAAGGAGAGATCAGCAGTTTTTTTCTTTATGTAATTTTGTGTTAATAAAATGTATGGTGACTCATATTTTTTTTACTTTCATTTAAGGAGTATTACATTGTCTATTAAATACAATTTATTGCATTAACCTATCATTTTTAGTTTCCGAGATTTTTAACATTCTTTAAGTGACCCGGATTCATTGCTCTCGAGTGTAGTTAGGATGACAACCATTTGGCCATACTCTACGAGAAACTTGCTTTCGAATATGTGTACCTTTTTTTTTTTTTTGAGGGAGAGAAATTATCAAATAACTTCTCCCGCTCAGGGTGGAGCGGGAGGGCGTGTCAGACTTTTACTGACTAAAACCCACCCATGTTCCTTCCGTTGCCTGTGTGCTGGGGTCGCGATATCCCTTTCGCACAAACTCGCAACCCCGGCAGGCATTGGCCCTTCCGGACCCCGTCAGTTGGTGCTGACTTCTCTTTGAGGCGCGCGTGGAACACAACGCGCCGTCGACCCAGGCCTGGTCCCTATCGGACGGCGAGCTACCCATTGCTCACCGTCCGCAAGCCCGCGCCTACGGTGGCCGGAAGTCGGCTCTCGACTCCCGACGCCCGGGGTGTCTCCTGCGGCGACTAGGGGCGCGAGGGCGCGAATCCTGCCTCTCCCTCGCGCGTTCCGCCTCATCCTTCGAATATGTGTACCTAAAATGTACATACTATTTTTGACCTCCATTGGACATACCTACATATAATATAAGTCTGTGTAAAAGCACTCCCTGATACGAGCTCGGAAGCGTAACCTTAACCCTTGGCAACATGTCACGGTTTCAAATTCAGAAGTTCGTTCAGAAAAAAAAATATTTTCCTCATAATAATCGGATATAGACTGGGAGAAAGTTGGTTAGAATGAAATGGGTACGTAGGTACTAAAATAATCTAAACTATTAGGAATACCTGAATCTGGTTTGGATTTGTTCCCGGTTGATGGCAATAGGCTCGCCTAGTCGACGGACGGCTTGAACTCGTTGGTTGGGTGACTAATATGCATGCTAATCAGTCAAATTATATATTTATTTCATTTTATTTATTTATCTAGTTTTTATTTATTTAGTGAAATAGACGATGATCTATAACGAAAACGAGCGCGTACAATTACTCGAGCAGACCTTCGGGCGTATAGATATTATGGAAATATTACTGGATGTATTTACTCAAAATAAAATTAGTTGAACTATTGAATAAATTGTCTATCTTTTTAAGTATCCATTTTGCCATTTTTTTATTACATATGTTATTTATCGTAAATAAATAACATAATTATGTTAAAGCCAAAGACGAGTTAAAATTAGTGTTGAAATATGGAAGTTTCGACGCTCATAACTTCCAAACCAATATATTTTTTCCAATTCTGCTTTCATACAGGGCTAGATAATGACAAGATAAATTGATATAAGTTTTAGTTTTGTACGTACACCGTCAAACAAACGAGTAATCACCATACTACGTTTGTATGGAAGAATTACCGACTGACGTACCCTTAAACATAATTGGCGAAATGTGGGTGTACTATAATAATAGGTACACTTCTACCTAACCTTGCTAGGAATACAAGGGTGATGTTATGTTATGTTTATTAGGAAAATAAATATACACAACAATAACTATCACAAGGATAAATTGTTAAAAAAAACCTAACATCATTAAAATAACGTAATACAAAAAATAAAACCACGTATACAGTGTTTAGATGTAAGCGGTACAGCGTAGGAAAATACACGAGTTTTTTTAATACTATTTTCGTGTTTTACAGAACATGTTTTAATAAACAAAATCGCGGTGTTCATACAACCCGTCATCAACCCGGTATTCGAAATGGTATTTGAAAGCAAGTTTTAATAAAATACACATAAACAAAACTAACAAATTCTAAGAAAATATATACCATTTACGTTCCTGAAAAAAAGTTTCCCGTTTTAGCTTTTTATACTGAAACAGTGCGTTCACAGACAAATATGTACGAGGTAAATAATCACTAAAAACGAACCAACAATTTTAATAGTACGCCATTTTTGTACTGTTTTATCTATCGTGTGATCTAATACCACCCGAAGCATTGAGACAATTACTCAGCAACTGCGCCAGTCAACAAATCAATTTTAAACAAGCTAAGATTACAAAACACTGGTTTTAGCATACCTACTAACAAAGTAACAATTGAAAATTCAAACCAATTATTATAATTGTACACACAAAATTCACATCTAAAACTAAGTTAACGCGATCAGTACATCTAACTAAACTGTGTTCAAGAGCTGTCAGTGTCATGACACAGACGACTTTTGAACGCGGTTTTGGATGTGCTGAACGCGTTCAGTTTCATTGGTGAAGTATCCGTTTTCCCAAAAATATTATTATAGCGTAACAGAGGGTTCATTTTCAATTAGATTGCAAACAACTGCAGTCAGACTTACGGTTTGTTTGTTAGTAAATAAGGGTAACCATTTTTACAACTGCTATTTCAAACATTGGGGAGTAATTTAATTTTTCCGCGGTTTGTACCTAAACTAATGTGAAAGTACAACATGAACAGTAATAAAAATATATTTTTTCGGTCATTTCAGCCTACAATGTCAGTACAAAAAGTACTCAAGAAGTGCAGTAAATGAATGGGCAGTAAAAATGTTGGAATGGATGGTTAGAAAAATAGTGCGGCAGTTCATAGGTTAGGTTAGAAGTGTGACCAACTGCGCGCGAGCCGAGTGAGCGAACCTAGTGATGCCGTGAAAGCGGCCGACGAGCAAAGAAAGAAAAAAAGAAAATACATTTATTTAGCACAGACTAAAAGGCACACAACACAACATATTGTACTACAAGTAAAAACAAAATTTAAAAAAAAGAAGATAAATAAAAAGTGTAAAGTGCGTTTGTAAGATATTAGCAGGAATGTGTACCTCGCGGCTGCACCAAATAGGCCTAGTTCAGCAAAAATGCAAGACAACTAGTGCCTGACGCTGGTTTTCAACTGGACCTGACTGATTTACATCCGTCACCTCCCGGCTGAAGTGTGAGGTGACGGATGTAAATCAGTTTTATACTGCAATGAATATATGGTATTCTTAAAAATAATAAATTTGTGTAAGATAATAATAAGTTCGATTCCAGGCGCTGCCATGGGCTATTTCAAGTTAGATTTCTTACCGAGTAATTCCGATTTTTGTTTACTAGCCCCACGTAACTGCCCGTCCAGACATTTTACTGCTCAATTATTTATTTAATTACATACCTGTATAAATATTTGTTATGACTCATTTTTATTTAGTTTACCGCTCAATTTTTACTGCCGTACTTGATAATAAACATGCATTTTGTCTTTTTCAATTTACCAAAACTACAATAGACACCTGCTGCTTTAAATCAGTGCCGTAAAATAAAAAGGTAACGAATGAAAAATTGTTTATTCTGCACAAACAAGACGCACATTACAAAAAAAATGTTAGACAAAAGACTCTAGGCAGTCGGTAGTTGCTTTAAGAGCGTTTACACTGAAAGTTGGCAACGTCGTATATAGCTGTCAAATATTTACCTGTTTTGATTAATTTGGAAATAATACTGTATGGAAATAAGAAATGTGGCTAACTAAGTTACTAGAATATTGATTATGTTATGCCATTGAATTTGATGTTGTACCCGATTTGGCGTAAAAAAAGCAAAATGCTTTTTTTACGCCTAAAACGAAATATTCGGTGTTACAATATTAATTATTGCATAACAAAATCAATATTCTAGTAACTTAGTTAGCCACATTTCTTATTTCCATACAGTATTATTTCCAAATTAATCAAAACAGGTAAATATTTGACAGCTATTTACGACGACGTTGCCAACTTTCAGAATAAACGCTCTTAAAGCGTAATATCAATATTTCAAAATTTGCTGTATAAATCATCAAATATCTTTTTTAAATGTTGTTGGTAACGTTAAAGATTTAAGTAAGTCATAGACAGTTTATTTTTATTATTTATGTACACACAGTAAAATACATATAGATACAACATAGTTACAGTTTTGAGTACAAAGGTATTGTTTATTTCTTAAGAAATTTCTTCCAGCAGACCTGCGGAAGGAGAACTGAAAAGAAATGTAGACAATAGTGTATGAGAACAAGAAGAGAAAAGAAGTCTTAAAACTAACATATTAAATATACACGTATAAAGTTTAAATATATATATACATATATATATATATATACATATAAATACTCACCGTTGAGAGGATAGGTAATGCTCTTTTACTCGATATTTGAATACAGAAATAGTTTTTAAATCATATTTTTTTATTCTTCTATCGGAATTACCCAAGTCCATTGTTATGGAAATAAATGTAATAAAAATAAAGTAAAAAACAAAGCAATGTTAATGTTTCTTTTGCGTTATAAATGAATCATGACATAAAATATGACACGGGTGTGAACTTAATTAATGTAATGCAAATCCATGAATATATTTTGTGGCGGCATGCGGCAGTTAAAATAACTTGGAAATATCACCGAAAAATCCACAAAATATTCTGTATTATTGGATAAACCTAGCTAGCCTTCTATTTCTGATAGATGTCTACCATTAATAGCATCAAACAACCCGAAATAATCAAATATCTGAAATTAATTAATTTAATAATAAACTCTTTATGAAAACCACTACGCCTATGGAAGTGTTTACTGAAAAGGAGTTAATATCAAAATAAAATTAGCATGATTATTTACATGAACCAATTTTAATCTTGTTACAAAATTAATCACGAATTGAATCCACGCACACGATACCAAATCTTTATTTAGGTACCCACGGATGAGATGCGAATTTGAATTTTTAAAATTCACAAAAATGTTACAATAAAATTCCTCCCCACATACGTCAACTGAATGAGAGGAAATTCAAGTCTTGTATAAAACGCACACTATGCAGGCAGGCATATTATAAGTTGGGGGATTACATCTCTGATAAAAATGCTTGGCTCAATGCTGGTCCTGCTCCACAACCACAACTAATTGATTAAGTAACATCTGAAAATACTGTTGGAGCTGCTGAAGATTTTAAGACCATCTTTGCATTGTATAAAGTCAATCTCCTTTGTATTATATAATTCCAGAGCACAGGTGTGAGTACTATGTACTAAAGAGCTACCATTTACCGGGTAACACTTTTTTTTATTGACTTGAATGTGCCCTGGCGGCTGTGAGTATGTCATGCTCACTCAAATGTCTCGCTGATGGTGGCGCGTGTGTTGGATCATTTAGCTCCCTTCAAAATGGTTGAGCTGAATGGTGCTGATTCATACGTCATGTTCGTGAACGGGCGCCGTCAGTTGGGACTGGTCAACTCTTAGCGGCCATGGCTGATTTTTTATTTTTGAATTGTTCTTTGTTTTTATCTTTGTATTACGGACGCTTCTAACGTGCACGTCTTTCTACATTGTTCTCACATGTATAATTTCAACATGAATGATGTAACCAATACTTTGTAACAATTTATTTTATTTAAAAGAGTGTCCGTGGAGTTTCTTGCCCGTTCTTCTCCATAGGTACCTACTACGCTTTGGAATGGGCAACTAGCTTCATATTTTTGACTGACCGATTCCTTGACAATTCAAAAGTGCCTGTAATGGTTTAATTGAAATAAATGATTTGAGATTGAGTTTGAGTTCACAATACTTTTTTGCTCAAAGAATATTAGTGTGAAAATAGGAATGACATAAATATTATGAAAAAAGATATGCGGGCCTGGGGTTGAGCAGGCTTGGTTATTATGTACAAACCAAGCCTGCTCAACCCCAGGCCCGCGGGCCACCCAGTGGCCCGCCAACACATTTGAATTGGCCCGCCAAAAGCTATCAGCTGGCTATAGTCTTTTGAGATCAGATTTCAGGGACACAAATCAGATCTAAAAATATTTTGACTTGATTTTAATAGCGACCTCAGATTTGTCGCCAAATATTGATAAGTTGTTAGCATAAAAACCTCTTCAAAGGTATCAGTGTTATTATTAGATTTTTCAAACTTTGTTTAATTATTATAGCGAGGTATCTACCTTAACTGTAAGCAAGTTTTACTAGATGGCCCACCGGCTGATACGGAATCACAATTGTCGCCAACCTTCAAAATTGGTTGGGCATCCTTGATATAAACCATAATATGTCTAAAAAGATTTGAAAGTACAAGAAAATTGTAAGCTGTGTAGTCGCCTAGGACTTCGTTTCAATAAAACTTTAACCCCTTGTTTGTCCAACTCTGGGGTAGTTTCGAAAACCCTTTTTGGAGCACTTCTTAACTTTTAGAAATATCTTCCGAGTTAGAATGAGTGGTACCTATGTGTTGTGTTGTCAGTCTGTCTTACTGATAAAATTACTACCTACATTATATATCTTTGGATTTTTCCAACTGTACCTATTACCTTATAAGGTTTGGTATCTATTCTAATATACATACGATTTGTTGACATAAGAAAACCTATTACCGTAGCGGCACCTCAGATTTACGACTGTTTGCTTGCGGGGGACTCTCCAAACTTATATGTTTTTCCTTTATACGAACGTGAATTCGGGTTTTTAATTAAGGATTGCCGTCGCGTTTTATGTACACACTTGGGACTCGTAATACACTTCATTTACGAGTTTTCGTCGGTCTTTTTTTCGTGCGTATGTATTTTGTCACATTTGAAATCCGTGTTAGGAATTTGTAATCATGAGTAATGGGTGTGTTAGCAACCAATGTTCAACTACTTCTGGCATATACTATGTACATATATACATCGCACAATTTCCACGGAAATCGCTAAGCCTCGCTCGCAATGTCCGTGGGCGTAAAGGCTTTATAAAAACGTGTCCCTGCAATATCGCGCAAAGTTGCAGACAACTGAGTCACACATATTTGTCATCTAACGAATTCTTCTTTACTTTACGCTGTCATATTGAAAATATTCTACGTTTTCGTAATAAAGTTTTACGCTCTCCCCGCTATTATTTAGCAACAAAAAAAACTAATAACTATGAACGAACCAAGGATTAAAATAAAAGTAAGCGAAATGAATAGAATTTTGAATATTCTTGATAAAATTCTGTTATTAAAACTGAGGATATTTCTTTTCTTTTTATTTTCCATTCCGGATTTCGAATACGGAATGGAAAATAAAAAGGAAAGAATTTACCATATAAACGTCCGTTAATTGGTAATTGCTGTTCTTATTTTGTTTTTACATACGCATTTTTTGTAGAAAAAAATAAAACGTTGTTTTAAAGGAGTATGGTTGAGTTTTTACTCCAGCTTAACCTACTCCAATTTATACACTCGAGGCCCTATTTAGCAGTTGTCTATTATTTCTAAATCTGTTACACTCTTGTACAAAAAGGGCGTGTCACAAAAACTTATACTCGTAAAGGTCATGCCACGTCCAATAATGTAGCAAATATGTCAGGTTTGATCTCTATCTGTCGGGCGTCGGTCGGAGAACCACAATAAATCGAACATTGCGTGTTACCATAGTATTAAATGTAACACCTCCTGAGACATTTATTTTCGTTAGCAACACTTCTTATTAGTCCAGATAGAAGGCAGACACGCTAACTAATAAAATGTTAATAGGGAAATGTGGTTTCTTGATAAATAAACAGAACTTTGTTTATTAACAGTAATAAAATGAATTTATTGTCAATGTTTTGTTAGGCACGCCTGAATCTGATTAAATTTTCTTAGTATAATATTTTGTTTTTTTTTTCGTTATAATCTTTATCTAGGCACCAATAATCAAAGAACTGTTAAAACTTATAACAGCTCTACAGCTATTAAACTATTATTAGGAAATTATTTTCGTAAATATTATTTCCTCTCCACATACTACATAATGATGTATATTGATAATGACATGTGATGTGTACATAATTAGTGTCTATTTCGATTATTACAATATGGGGTAGGTATTGTCATTATTGTGCCTACCTAATTAACCCATGTCGCATTGTAATATGCTACTGAGAGGCGCGGGAGAACGATGAATTCAAATTATTATAGGAATCAATTAGCAGAGTAACTATGTTAAATTAACTGGGCTCTATACTTAATACGCACATTTAGCGGAACATAAAAAAAGGTTTTTTTTTTTAAATACGGCTTAAATTTAAAACCTTGTATTTATACTTCTTTTCTCATTTTAAATTACACCTTCTAAAATTAAAAGGTGATCACACATAATATTAATTTTGCGAGAAAAATACTTTTTTTGCGAAAAATATACTTTCTTGATTTTTTAAGGTAACCAAGAAAAGTTGAAAAGGTTTAATTAAAAAACAGATTTTAAATAAAAAAGATTTAAATTAATATCGCGTGTTTCCTCCGCGTACTCTTATTAAAGTTTTCACCCGCCTAGGCATGCTTAGAATGATGTTACATATTATTTCCTGTTATAGTCTCTGCCATTTCTCAACTACTGCAATTCGCAGTTCACCCACATTGCCGGGAGCTGGGATTCTGGATTTTACTCTTCGTTTCAGCAGGTCCCAGACGTGTTCCACCTGATTCATATCCGGTGATCTCACCAGCCACTCCATAACTGTGATATTCACATTATTAAGATATGCTTGAGTTGAACGAGCAGTATGCGGCCGAGCATTATCCTGCATCAAAATGAAGTCGTCACCGATAAAGGGGCCAAATGGTACCACATTTTCTTCTAAAATTTTAAACCAAAATCAGATGATCATTACGGGAAATTCGCTCGAAATTATATAAGTACTAATATAATTTACAACAATCGCATAAAAGGTGACGTTCAATTGTTTTCTCAATTTGAAATAATTATTTCTAAAATAAAATGAATTAACAACCAGCCAGCAATATTACACATTAGTAGTTTATGAAACTGTTGCATAATGAGGGGTATTTAATACCTAGTTATGTGCTGTTTCATACACTACTTTGTCTACTCTCATACATTGGGATTGAACCTACAAAATAAAATATCAAAGTTAAAGATCAAGAATAAAAAAATCCCACGAAATTCAGTACAATAAAACGTATGAATGGCGCCAGCACATCATCGCGCATGCGCTAGAGCGGTGCTGCTGTCCCCCGCTAACGTTCCATTTCGATTACAAAAGTTGATGGAAACTCGTTGATCGTCATGGATTTGCCCTGCAGTGCTATTCTGTAACCATCTCACCGTGAAAACTTAGGTGAAGTGAGCGTGGAGTGAGCTGTCATTCCATAGGGATTGACACTATTGACAGCTCACCTCACCCAAGTTTTCTCGGTGAGATGTTTACAGAATAGCATGGCTGTATCGTAATAGAAAAAAAATGTTTTATAGCATTATTTTGTTAGAGAAAAAGTGTTATAATATGATACTATTTTAAAATTTCGGTATTGTGTTTATAAAGTATGTCAATATAAACTTGTTTTGAAGTTTATAAATCGAATATTACGTTAAGAGAGTAGATAAATTAGTTTTTCGTAATTTTTTTCGATTTCCTCCGAAAACGGGTAAGAAGGTGGTGGCTTCTGGATATCTTCGCCTTTTGAGATGAGATTTCGATGTTTTTTATTATTTGAAAGGTATTTTTAAATTGGTCTCATAAAAATTTGGTGAAGATCTGATTCAGAGGATCTTCGGCGTGATGAGCAGAATAACTCCTCAAAATGCAGTAAATTGCTCATTTTTAGATTTCTACCAGCGGAACCTAGTACTTAAAGGACCGCCTTTAACTACTAGGTAGGGTTTGATGGAGCTTGATGGAGCACCTGGGACCACCATCACAAAACTAGAGAATTCTAAAAATATTTTTCATAATTCTCTAAAACGTTTAACAATAAGGATACTAGATGGCGCTACTGCTAGATTGCACTGTCGTTATCGCTCGACAAATTGTGAGGTCTCGTCGAACATTTTGTGTGACTGAATTTTGTTAGGTGCAAAGTAGCTTCAAAAGTAAAGTCTCGTGTTAAACAGATAGTTGGTCAGTTGTGGTCTATAATTTCTGTTTAAATATCATCTTGCCACCATAATATGCTTTTTAGTAACTTACAACCGCACTCGGGTTTTATTTTAAGTTGGATAGGTATATTAATTATCGCATTTTAAACTGACATGGTTAATTATTGTAAAAAAGTTTGTGTTCGCGAGGTCTAATTGTGCGCAGAACTACTATGTACTAATAATAATAATAATTTATTTGTCAGAATATTGTTTTACAAGGTGTTACAAATTATAATATGATGTCCATAATATTCTGCTGTTTCCAGCGTACAAATATTGAAAATAATTTAAATGAATAAGGATTAGAAGACAATGTCAAAATTAAACATTAACAAATAAACAAATGTCAAGAAAAAGGGAAAAAATAATTACCGTTACATGCACGCTCAGGAGTTAATAGTAATCATAATGTCAAGAATGAAATACAATAATAAAAATAATAAAAAAGAAATACAATGTCAAATAAATAATAAAATTCTATTCAATTCGCACAAATGTCAGTAGTCATCTAATTTAAATTTAGAATCAAATCTTTCATTTAAAAACTCAGTCGTTGAGTAGTAACACTTTTGTAATAGGAAGTTAAATAATTTCTTTTTAAATGTCATAAAGTTAAGAATCTTAAATGGATTGGGTAATTTATTATATATTTTAATTGCCATGCAGTAAACATTATTAGAAAATAGTTGAATTCTTTGTTGAGGTGCACAAATTTTATAAGTATTTCTGCTTTTTCTTACAAAAACATCATTATATACTTGAAATAAAGCTATGTTAATACATTCCAGTTTCAACCCTCCACGGCCGCCTATCTATTTATCAGTCTTCGATTTCAGCCTTATAACCATCTAGAAGGCATCCATTGTTCTCAATTAGGCATGCATATCGTGTGTGGTTAAGTGTTTGATTCCTTGAACGTGAACTCGATCCAAATTCCAATTATCTGCGTTTGGATCCCCTCGAAGAGAAATCGATCTTCCGTTTGTTAGGGAGGCCGGTCTTCGGCCAAGCCAAATTACGACCATTACTGGACGATACTCTATTTGATTATATCTCGGTAACTGACGTAGCTAGTGCTATTTTAGTATAAGGTAGCTTTTTGGGCGTTTAGATTTAATTTTATGAATGTCAACTTAATATGCCATTCATTTAAAACATCGTAGGTCGCAAAAAATGCACTATAATGATTTTTTGGGATGTTGTTAAGATATTATACCAACAGCGTAAAACCAAGTTTGCAGCTTTGAAATACCAGAGCGTGGTGATCGAAAAACCTCGAAATTATTAAAACCATCTTCTCTATTACTTTTTATTGTATTTCACACACCTATTTTTTTATTTTATTTAATATATAATTCTGTATTTATCTATCCGTGACATCACTACGGGCCTTATCAGAATACCAGCGCTGCGATTTTATTTTTTAAATGTCCTTGTATCATGTTGAGATAGGAGCCTTTTGGCTTAGTATAGGACTTCCTTCTTTAAATTTAAATATTAAATTATTTTTATTTTTTATTTATGTTTCGTGTGTTTTTAGTTTAATTTATGATTTCCTGTGCGAGTCTCAAGAAATACTTTTTCTTTTTTTTAATTTTCGACTGCTTGTAGTTTTTGATTTCATAATTAATATCATTTCAGCCCGGAATCAACCACTACTGGGCATAGGCCTCCGCTTTTTTCTGCCATTCCTCCCTCTTAGAAGCCGCCGCCTATAATTTTTCCACGTTCATTAATAATCGAAATATAATTATAATTTCAATATCATAATAAAGGGGTAACTTTATAAAAAAATATCTACCGACTGCCACCAAGATTGGGCTTGCACAATCGCTTCGTCTACCCATCCTTGATTATGCTGATGCCAGCTATCTTGACCTTACCCAAGACCAACTTGATAAACTTGAGCGGCTTCAAAATGTTTGTATAAGGTTCATATTCGGTTTGCGCAAATATGATCGTGTTTCCGAATATTGTGTGAAGCTCAAGTGGCTACCAATTCGCCTTCGCCAGAATGTTCATATTCTTTCCCTTTTGTATAATGTGCCATTTTCCCCTTCCACCCCTCTCTATCTCAAGGAACGTTTCCAGTTTCTTTGCGACTCCCACACGAAATTTATGGTCATCAGATCACTTGAAGCTTAAAATATCTATGCATTCCACAACTTTCCTCGACAAATTCTTCACTGTCCAGGAGGCTCGTTTGTGGAATGCATTGCCAGTTGAAATAAAGCACGCGCAATCGTTATCTGCATTTCAGAGACTCTCAAATGAACATTACTTGTCGTTGTGATCTTGTTCTCGTAACTGTAATTATCTATAGTCTTCATTTATTTTCGTTGCTTATAATATTTAGTATTTATGTATCTATTTTATAGGATATGTATTTATCTGTGTATCTATTCTAGTATATGTATACTTATTATTTACACCAACGATAGCCCCATTTTATGTCCAGGCAAATCACTGTCTATTCCAAGGTTGCCTGGAATAGATGGCGGAACGCGATAAGGCCGCCCATTGTATATTTTGTAGTGTTAAATATATTTTTTTGTTATGTATTCTTGTGGTGTACAATAAAGTATATATAAATAAATAAACATTCTTATACGTATTAATTAAATAATTAGTATTCACACTTACAATCATACATGTCGTATGTTAATAAGAGGTGATTTAGCCGATTTTGCTTGGATTATGCTACATTTAGAATAAGGTCTTTTTGATAACTTGTGTTTACCTTTTTGTTAATAAAGACCTTTAAAAATCAAATCAAAATCAATTTAATATGAAAACAAAAATCTTTCATGATTTTGCACGTTACCCAGAAGTCTGAAAATTGCCGAGAGTTGTAACGCCATTATTTAAGTATATTTTTAAAGATATTTTTAATCCTGAAAACATTGAAAATTTAATTTAAAAACTTCAAACTTGTAAATATTTTAGTGTTTACGACAGACGCACAAAAAACAAACGCACATCGTTTTGTGTACACTCGGCAAATAAATCAGAGGTACAGGAGCCAAATTTCAAAAGTTTATGATTTATCATAATCCGGATTTCCATTTGGCGAACGCCTGGTCCATTATTCTATGTCACAGACACGACAAGGGTGCGTGCTTGGTGAAAAAATAAACTCATTTATCGCTTCCAGGGTTATATGTAAACAATAAAAAAACTTTCCGATATTTTTTTGATCAAGACGGAGCTTGAAGGTTTTATATAAAGGATTAGTGGCAGAATATTTTAAGATAGAAATTCGTCTAGCATACATGCCTTATTTTGCTGAAAATACTTTTATTTCGGAAGTTATAAACAATAAAAAAGTTTCCGATGTATATTTAATTTTGATCAAGACAGAGCTCAGGGTGTCTATAAAGGATTGATGGGAGACTTTTTATGAGACTTTTTATAAGAAAATCTTCTAACGTAATTGCCATAGTTTTTGAAAACTGGATGATGGGCATTTTGTATGCGTAATCTTTCGTAATATCTAGTACTCCGTATTAAGATAACATTTCAATGAATTTTATCTTTATTATCACTGAGGTTGAGGAGCAGTGAAGTCTAAAAGGTGGATAAAATAAAATGCATAATAATTATGGATTTATATTTTTATTTCAACGTTTTATTTACTTTGAAAATTACCGACTTAAAAAAAAAGGAGAAGGTTCTCAGTTCGTTGATCGTCAGCGTAGCAGACCAAGCTGACTCCGCTTGGGATGTCGGCGCGCAGCACCCAGTCGTAACCGATGGCCCACAGATGCGGCCCCAGGACCGATCCCTGTGGGACACCGTACGACATCTCTCGCCGGTTCCATTCTCCCTGGTGACCGGGGTAGATGACGGCCCTGTCTGTCAAATAGGCCTCGACCACACGACAGAGGTAGGTCGGCATCCGGTGATATCGGAGTGTCTCTCTGATGCAACTCCAGGGCAGGGGCCCTGGAGTTGCATCAGAAGGCATTGGCGATGTCTAGAGACACCGTCAAGAAGACCCCGGGCCACAGCATCCCCCGTCGTGAGTGCCCGCACGCACATGATGGCGTCCACTGTAGAGCGCCCTCTGCGGGCGCTGTGCGACCTGAATTGCACTTTATTGTGTCGCACCAGGAGTCGTTATTAATTTAAATGATTTTGCGAAATGAACCATCTGTATTCATTTGTACTCAAGTGTCAATGAAAAAATGTATACCTACTAATTAAACTAGATATATGCGTATTTTAAAGCACATTCATTGTACTCCGTTTTTTAACAATACTGCAATATATTTGATATTGCAGTATTTTTTGTTAAACTGTATTATTTTTATGATAGGTATTATTTACGATTTTAATCGAAAAACCAATAGAAATGTTTCTTCACCAAAAATAACACACGCACATTTGTTTGAGTCCCATGTAATAGGACTAAATGGAAATGTTTATTCGTTTTGATAAATATCGTGTGAAACAAAACTAAAGCATGTAGGTAAGTGTCGTGTTTACCTATCTAATTCGATAGATACATACGGTGGTAATGTAAGACAGATGTGACTAAGTTTATATTTTGGTTTTAATTACTTACGGATATATTCTAAAATGAGGTTGACGCTCAGGAATACTTTTTACCAAAACATGTCACCTTCGTCAGTACATAGATCGTGGAGACTTAACGCATCGTCGATCTTCCATGGCATTTAACAAAAGCAGCACGAACGAATAAGAAATTCCATAAACAGCCTAGGTCACGGGTTTAAAAAACGTATACAACAACAAAAGTCCAATCACAAGGCAATAACAAATCAAGAAACAAGCCGGGGTTAAAATAAAACAAGAAACAAACCGAGATCAAGAAAATCAAGAAACAAGCCGGGGTCAAGAAGTCGAATTTATTTCGAGCCTGGAACCACAGTATAAATAAGTAACTGTATTATATTATCTTCATAGAAAACGGCCGAAACGACGCGCTTCGATATCTCAGTATATATCAGTACACAACAGTACCGAGTGCGCGGCAGTTACGCACGGACGCGGAAGGTTTATCTACCGAGCGGCCGTAGGTAATTATTTTAAGGTCACTGCCAAGATATAATACTGTTACTTTATTATAATGTGGTTGTAGCTATTTCTCGAAAGTGGCGGAAGAAGTAGGGCGCGTCGGGCACGCCACAATTGCGGCGATAAGTCCCCTCCTTGAGGAGTGGCTAGAGAGGTGCCACGGCGTCCTCACCGTCCGCCTGACGCAGATCCTTACCGGACACGGTTTCGGGAGGTTCCTGTTCCGGATAAGGCGGGAGGAAACGTCCGGTGTCATCCTTGTGTGGATCGCCCGGAGGACACGGTGGAGGTCTGCCCAGCTTGTGCGGAGCATCGCCGTGTCCTCGTGTAGGTGATTGGTGGCGGTGATCTCTCGCGTCCGGCCATGGTACGGAGCGAGAGGGCATGGGAGGCCGTCACCTCCTTCTTCGAAGCAGTAATGCTAGCGAAGGAGGAGGCGGAACTCGTGAGGGACAGACAAATTTCGTGCCCTCACGCCCCTAGCCGCCGCAGGAGACGCCCTGGGAGTCGGGAATCGCAGGCCGATTCACAGCTACCGTAGGCGCGGGCTTGCGGATGGTGCGAAATGGGCAGCTCGCCGTCCGATAAGGACCAGGCCTGGGTCGACGGCGCCTTGTGTTCCACGCACGCCTCAAAGAGATGTCAGCACAACTGACGGGGTCTGCTGGGACCGATGCCTGCCGGGGTCGCGGGAAAGTCCGAAAGCAACGTACAGGCAACTGAAGGAATACGGGTGGGTTTTAGTCAGTAAGAGTCTGACACGCCCTCCCACTCCACCCAGAGCGGGAGAAGTTATTTGATAATTTCGAACCCAAAAAAAAAAAAAGAAATAGGGTAGGGCACGTGGGCCTGCTCACTTCTCGTCTTTGTTTTGCGTGCCCGAGAACAAATACGAGTACTGTTTACCAGTTAGAATTTTTTACCTCAATAATGATAAATATCTCTGTACTCCCGCAACCTTGGTACTTGTTGCGATACTACGAAATGAAGTACTGAATATAAGCTTTCTTAAGAAATATATTTCGACTCTGTTGGTTTAACGTCCAATTTGCTCATCATTCTTTACTTTCATTAAACGAAATTAAAGTAATTATTCACGTCGTAGTATTTTTGTTTTGGAAGTCGGTCGTTTCTTTTGTAAAAAACTTTTTTTATTTTTTATTTTCATTTGTGGTACCTATCTTACACCAATTCGTATAACACTACATGCTATGTAAACAACAGCGACAGGTAGTTTTATAACATCATCAACATACGCCAAGTGGATTAAATACGTATTATTGAAGCTAACTCAAACACTAGCCTAGAAAAGTTAATAAAATTTGTATGGGACCACCGCGCCAGCTTCGCCTACCTAATTGATGAAAATATCGATGAACATTATTTATTTAATTTTATATTTTAATAACAAGTAACAAGACTCAATATTTTAGTACAATACTTTTTTTGTAAAATTAATATATCGCACCTTTGGTAGAACAAGGGCATAATTGTCATAAATTGCCAAACGAATGTCTTTGTCCCTCCAGTTCAAAGGGCCTTTTTAAAGCATTTCTGCATATTTAAGTCATTTTGGCAATTTATGACAACTATGCCCTTGTTCTACCAAAGGTGCGATATAATGAGTGTTTAGTCACTTAATGAATCCCTGCTACACGCTCAACACAGATGTGGAAAGTTTGCAGCAGCGATTCATCAACACAAACAGTCCTGTCTGCTCGGGATACACTGCAATAGTTATATATTTTAGAAAAAACAAACGAATTGAGACCCTCCTCCTTTTTTGAATTCGGTAAAAATAACAACTTAACGATATATTTTTGATTAAGACGGAACTTGAAGGGTTTCTGTAAAGGATTGATGGCAAACTATTTCAAGAAAATCTTCAATCGTAATTGCCTTATTTTCTACTGTAGATAAGGTATGACTTCGATTATTTTTGAAGCTTCTAAATGAGAAAAAGTGAACGAAAACTACAGATGTGCCATCACAAAGGTAACATTGTGTTTGTAAGTATTTTTCATTGCAATTTTATTGCACAGTCTTTGATCGTAATTAATTGCAGAGATCACTTTTATAACTTCTTTTTCAATAAGATAATGAAATTGAAATCATTTTCTTGTCTATGAAACAATGAAATAGCAAATTAATGAAAATAATTGAGTACCTTACAATGATAATAAATACAAAACTTCCCACGCATGCGCAGTACCCAAAACACGGCCATGTTTTACGAAATCAGAGTAACAAAGTAGGCAAATAAGCAAATGCGATATCGAGGTGAGGTATCACGTTCTTCACATAGATGTCATAATAAAAGAGCAGCCACTTAAATTACAAACCGTATAAAATATGCGTTACCGTCGGGAAATCTTCTCTGTACCAGAATGTAGTCGCCTCGTAAAGCCATCTAGTAACGAAGGCCCCATGAGAGAACATGCTGTATTTTATTCTCGTCAAAAAAGGACATCTACATATCGCACGGTTGGTACAACTGTTTCTACGAATGTTGTGGCTCTGTCATTTGTTTTTTTATCTTTTTCTGTTCTGTTTGTGCGGTCAAGGTTTAGGCTAAGCGTATGCTGAGACGCAGGTGACGTAGGTCCACGCAGCGCAGGGCAGAGCAGTTTTTATAATGCATGAACGTACTGACAGCTGCGTACGCTGCGGCGTAGGCAAGTGTGACGCAGACATGTGTCTGTTCTGCTCTGTCTTGTTGTAGTGCTGTTACTGATTTCTGCGCGGCGCGTGCGGGTCTTCGCTTGTTTTTTTTTCTGAGACGCAGGTATTGCAGTACAGCCGTTTATTGTTTGTACTAGCTAGGACGCGAATGTGTCTGTGTAGCTGCATCGCAGCATACGCTCGCGAGCTATGTCTGCCTCACCTGCCCTACCCTGCAAACTCTGTACTGTGCTGTGCTGCGTTACCTGCGTCTCAGCATGCGCTTAGCCTTAAAAGTGTTGTATGGAGCAGTATGGGCAAAAAACACGCTACCTACCCATCTCTTACTGTATACGAAGGTTAACAAACAGGGCCTGTGTAAAAGCTACTTTCTACGAATAGTCCACAAAGGAAAACACTGATTTCCTAAAATGTTTACAGTAGTGATACTAAACATTATTTTGTTCAACTGAATATCTAGTCCACCCACACGCTACTATCCACTTGTTTTTCTGTGTTTATTTCTCTACTAAACATAGTAAAAACAACAACAATACGCTATTAAGACGCCGACCAATACCATTAAGAGACACAATCGGCCCGAGCAATGTCCCAAATTGCGTGTTCCACAAACCTTATCTCGGGCAATAAAAACATTTATAAAGGAAAAACTTAATAGAATGCGCCTACTTTAAAAGTGCAGGCCATATCTCAACCTTTCAAGCAAACAATAAGAGAATTCTTAATAAACTAATTATAAAAGGTGAAGCACTTAAAACAAACTTAACAAACGTCATGAATAATATCACCAGCTGTTTATTGCAGAAATTTATCGTCCAACTTTGTGCCTCAAAAACTCTTAACTGAAAGCATAAACAAGGGATTATAGCAGAAATAAAATAATTAATATCCCTTCAGAATTCAAGTTGGAGTGCGAACCCGTAATAATTACGTTATTTTAATGATACACACCATTAAAATAATGTGACACCGGTTTTTAGTGAGAATGCTTTTCGTAATATTTGGTGACTAAATGGACAATAAATACAGAGGCTAACGAAGAAGATGATTAAAAATCTGTTGTATGATCAAAATTAAAATTAAGATGGAATGATTAACGTTTTGGTTTGTAAGCCTCATGTGTTTATTTGGAAACTGTTGGAAAAACTGCAGACATGGAACTATCAATTTGAGCTCGTCATGTCAGAATACTCAAAAACTTCTGAACATGTTTTTATTATATCGTAAACATTTTATTCTAAGTATGTTTGAGTATAACAAAGTTTTATTAAAATTTATTTTTATTGCGCCCGGTGGATGACAAATGGCTCACTCCTTATGACATGGAACTTAAAAATAACTGGCGAAATGTGTGTGTCCTAATAGAAAGAAAGAAAGAATGAAAGAAAGAAAGAAAGTTAGAAAGAAAGAAAGAAAGAAAGGAAGAAAGAAAGAAAGAAGATAAATTTATTTGACTCAGGTTAAGGCACACAATATTCACACAAAAACAAAAAAAAGGAAAAAATAAAGATAACTTAAAATAATATTGTGTGCCTCACGGCTGCGCCAAATAGGCCCAGTTCAGCATAAATGCCAGAAGGTCCAGCGTCAGACACTAGTCGTGTCTGGTCTGACGCTGGTTTTCAACTGGACCTTATGTTACGAGGACATCTTACGTATGTAAATCAGTAGTAATAGTAATAGGTAAACCACTGCCTAACCCATCGGGGATTACAAGCGTGATGAGTGTATTTTTATTGATTTTAATCATTTCAGTTTTGCATATTAATCAAAAGCCTAATATAAGCCCAAACTGGTGTAGACATATACATTTTTTGATATAGGTAGGGCCGCTTTTTGTCACCGTCGTCGTGGCCTCTGACAGCTCACGAAAAAACATACAACTTTAATCGATATCCCAGCCAATGTTGACGGTTGAGGTCAACACGGACATTTTTTATTTTAGTTTTCAACAAGCTTACTGCGCACAATATAGGCTAGTATTTTTTATTTTAGATCAGTCCTAAGTTGTTCTACAGATAGTTATTTATTTACATAAATATAATTCGAACAGAGCCGTCCACTGTAATATTAACTCTGGCGTAATCTTCAAATCTACATTTATATAAGCGAACGTTTTTCGTTTTCTTTCTTTCGAGAAACATATTATAAATTAAAGTGGATTTTCTTCTAAAGTCCGCCACGGATTTTGATGTCTTAAGGTTCGTGCAGACCAGTGCGACGCGACGCCGCGACGCGACTTGAACAATACAATTTCTAAGAAAACTTCACGGTATTACAATAACCGGTGTCGCGTCGCGTCGTCGCGTCGCGCTAGTCTGAACAAAGCTTTATTGGTGATTCCCACGAATTTACTCGCCCGTAACGGGCGAATCGACACTTTTAAATTGTATTACTTTTTCTTGAGGCGATTCGCACGAAGTTAATTCATTTGTACACAACTCCAGAAATTGATTCGGCTAAAAATAAATTAACGTCGTGCAAATTATTTATAAGTGTCGATTCGCCCGTTTCGGGCGAGTAAATTCGTGCGAATCGCCAATACTTTTGATTCGGATTTCACCATCATTTAGAGAGTTTATTCTAAAAGGTTTTTATGTGTATAATAGATTATTATTAAACTTACATATAGTTAAGAAATCTCGATGTTTTGTCAAGTCATAAATAACGCAACGTTCTTGAGTAGCCTGTATGTCCTAGTGTGGTTCAAATTTCGAGAACCACTTATACGATTGAAATCATGAATTCATGGTTGACATGTGCTCTCCCTTTGTCTTTGCAAAGACTTTGTTAGATTATTTGATGCCATAGGACACAGCTCGTTAGTAAATAAAACTACAATGGCGGCACTGCATGATGTTATGTCAAGTGATGTTTGTATGTTTTTAATGACTGCTAAGGGTCAATGCAGATTGGGGCGGGCCGCATTACAACGCAACGCATAGCAAAAATCCTCGTTCATTACATTCGCACATTTTCTACGAACCAAAGCATACTACAGGCAGGACGCACCGCATTTTTTGTATGAAAATGCGCGGTGCCCTGCGGACCGTTTTAGGTGTAATGTGAGAAAAAAGATGCCATACTTGCATTGTTTTACGGGCCGCAATAATGATGTACCACTGGAACTATAATTTATCGAATAGATAGACTATAATTATATTTTAAGGGACTAGGGTGTAAAGTTCACTCATCCACCATAGAAAAGGGAGGATCCTCCGACCAGACGGGTGTCATGTCTGGCGGGAAACTGCCCAGAGGTTGAAGTCGGGACCTTGTATATATGTCCACCACGCGGTAAACTCTAATTGCGCGATGCAGGATTTGAGTGACGTCAGAATGTTGTGTGACGTCAGGTCTTTGATGCGTAGTTCGCATGTGGCGATGTAGATGCCGCCACAATATTTTATTAATTTGTAAGCTGTCACAGGCGCCATGTCAATATTATTAATTCAGTACTTACATTTAAAATCAAATTCCAATTTCAAAGCCAAATGATACTATCTGTAAACAATAATTATCTTTGGCTTATTTACTATAGGATCTTGGCTTAGGTAGTTAAGAGCGTTCACCCAAAAAGTTGGCAACATCGCAAATAGCTCTCAAATATATTCCTATTTTGATAATTTTAGCAATATTACTGTATGGAAATAAGAAATACTTATGGCTAACTAGTGAACTAGAATTAAAATTAAGAGACTGAATTTGATGTTGTAACCGTTTCAGGTGAAAAAAAGGCATTTGGAAAGTTTCCAAATAGTTTTTTACATTTAAAACTAAATATTCGGTGTTACGATTTAAATTATTGCCCGCGACTTCGTATGCGGACCAGGATAAAAAGTAGCCTATATCCGTTTCCAAGTTGTGGTCTACCCATGTGCCAAATTTCACCCAAATCCGTTTAGCCGTTTTAGCGTGAAAGCGTAACAAACAAACAAACTCAGTTTCTCGTTTATACCTATAGTTAGGAAGTTAGTATTGCATTTTTTAATCAATATTTTAGTTCACCAGTTAGCCATATTTCTTATTTCCATACAGTAATATTGCCAAATTAATCAAAATAGCGAAATATTTGACAGCGTTGCCCACTTTCTGTATTTCTGTAAGAGCGATACTCTTAACAAGAAATCGAAGTCCGTTCTAGCTCAATCTATCTTAAAATTATCATTACGGTTATCTATTTCCAAGTGGTCACAATACCCCTGCATTGAGCAGCTTCCGGCGATACTCCATTCTATCTCCGTTTCCGTAAATGGCCGGAAATGAATTCAAAACACCCTATACCAGCATCCGATCTCTTGTAGGATCGCTGCATTCACTGGTATCCCTGAGCTATTCATTTTGTACCTGGTCTAATAGAGGCATTGATTTAGTTGAATTGGTAGTAATATCTAAATGGCTAAGTAATTTATAGGGGTTCCGAATAGTAAGTAGTAATGTCTTAAATGATTCTGAGAACTGGGGAATAAAGCAGTTGATTTTTTTGTTTTCAAATCTCTGAAACTTGTTTTCACTGTATGGGATCTAGTGCACTAGACGGCCATGACCAGTCGTCGCAGCGGCCACCTATCTAATTACGCAACACATTTCCGTAAACGATTACGACCAATCAGTTTCATTTTGACAGTTCAACAACATTCATTGCGATATTTACGTTGCTGAGCAGATTTTTTTTTCAACTTATGAAGCAATCGATTAGGCATCTCTTTCAAAATGATTCGAATTAAATAGATAGAAACCGATACGAATCGCGCACTTATCACATCGGCCAACTAGCCACAGACCATACAATATCACTAGATGGCCACAACTGGCCGGAGTCATGGCCGTCTAGTGCGCGAGATCCCTATTTAAGTCACTTCTTAGTGGGCCGTACCTCAAATGGCAAAAAAACGGAACTCTTATAGGATCACTTCGTTGCTCGTCCGTCCGTCTGTCTGTCTGTCAATACCCTTTTTATCAGGAACAAGTGTAGGTATCCAGTTAAATACGCAGGTCTAATGTCCCTTGAAGCTGTCAAAAAATCAAGCTTCTAAGTCAACGCAATAAAAAATACGACCATTTAAGCGGTATATATTTTGATACTCGCAAATAAACCAAAACCTAAACCATAGTGTTACTTCCTGTTCATCTAAAAAAATGAAAAAAAAAACATGAAGCAATCTCATCAGGTCTCATCTCTCAGGCCTCATAGCACGAGTAAAGGAAAAAGCCGGAAAATCGTTCATTTGTACTTTAATCACATTCAAAATAAAAAAATTTGCGATTGTAAACTTACATTTGCAGTTGAAGCATTGACCGCGACGTATATCGATGTATGGGAGAACATTTTTTCAACTACAATGTTTAGTTTGTTCTTGGGATAAATTCATCCCAACTACGGAATCCTCCATTGTGTGTAGTTCGACACGCACTGGGCGGTTTTTTTGCTTGATTTCTGTAAACATATGGCTCCAATATTCCCCAATGGGATAGACAAACGTGTAAAATACAAACAAATTTTGTCAGTTTTGTATAAACAGACAGTCACTATTCACGTCAAATAGTTAGAAAATAACCCATGCGAAACAGCCTCTAAACCAAAACCACAACAATTCATACTTACAATTACTTAAAACCACATTTAAATAAAAACTTTTTCAAAATAAAAATAACTGACTGCCAAAAAACACAACAGAGTGAAAAATAACTTTAATTTCGGAAGTCGGGGTCTTTGGTTTTGAATTTTCGTTTTTCGTCACCGACTTCCGAAATTAAAGTTATTTTTCACTTTGTAGTCTTTTTTGGAAGTCGGTTGTTTATTTTTTAAGTTTTTATTTGTCACTTTTTAGTTGTGGTACCTACCCCACACAAATTCGAATACCACTACACTACACTGCTATGTAAATAACAGTGACAGGGAGTTATCATCATATCATCCACATAGCTATAGCTTACTCAAAAACTATCCAAGCAAAGTTAATAACATTTATATGGGACCAACGTGGGAGCATACCCTTTCATTAAAAAAAAGAATTTTCAAAATCGGTCCAAAATTGACGGAGAAATCGGTGGACATAGGTACATAAAAAAAAATACATACGCGACGAACAAATAACGACCTTATTTATTTATACACTTTAAGCACACAATGTACAGAGGCGGACTTAATGCCATAGGCATTTTCTACCAGTCAACCTATGGGTGATGCAGAGATAAACAGTGGTAGGTGCAATATCGAAAATTGTGGAATAAATATTTATTTAAATATAAGGATATACATATACCTATTAACCTATATATATATAATACTATTTAAATAAATACAAGAACAGATAAATACACGACTATACTAAAACAAATAAGACAAACAATGGGAAAACATCCTGGACCTTCATGGTCCTTCTTTTTGGAAGTCGGTTAAAACGATAAACCAATGCTCAACAAAGATAATAAAACGCGAAATAGTAACACGAAGCGAACTCGAAGTCAAGATTCTTCCAAACGGACACGCGCTACGAATGAGTTAAATTTGGCAACGGATAGACAGGCCACGTTTATTTCAGGAGGTGCTATTTTTGACGTAATCCATTGTTTTAGGGCCCGATCACACGTACCACACAACCACACCACAACAACGTCGTCGACAACACGTGAACGGGCGCTAATTTGTATGAAAATGAGTGATCAGACGAAGTTACCTGTAAGTGATGTTCGATCATGTTCGATCTTAGGTCTATAATTATTCTTGTTTGTGAATGATATAAGAAAGAAAGAAAAATAAGTTTATTTGTCACAGAAACACTTGCATAAAAAATAAAATAAATAAACTCGAGTAGAAAATAAGTAAATAAAACACAATAGATTTAAATACAATAACGAGCACAAAACAGAAATAGTCGGCATCTGCTGGCACGTCATGACTGTGACAAGAAGGCTTCCACTTAGCATGATGCTGTGCTATGGAGACCCACAGCATAGCGCTGATTTTCAGTGGTCACCCGAAAAAGACGTACGGAAACCAAGTCAGGTTTAAAGAATTGTATATAAATATAAAATAAAATAAATAGTACTTTTAATATACTGCTACTGTACAACCAATAGTATGAATAAAATTATTAAATAACATATAAATAATTATCCGCAGGCATCACCCACTGACCTACATGCCACTGTGGCGTGTTAATTAATAGTTTGTTTTGTTTTTCTGGTAGATGTAAGTACTAACACTAGTTTTTAAGTCGTGTGTATACTAACCAAATGGACTAGTTATGGGTCCGAAATAAAAGATTTTTTATTTTTTATTTTGTTTTATCACCGTGCGTGCATAAAACATGTAACCACCTAAAACACCATTATCAATACCTACAAGAATATTCAGTGTATTTGGCAACGATGTCACAAGTACGAAAATCCTGCTTATACTACCTTGCACGTTAAGCCGTTGGTCCCGGCTATCATTCGTCGATCTTTGACAATCGTTACGGGTCGTCTGAAGCCCGAAAGTCTGACAACTAGTCTTACCAAAGGTATTACCCAGTATCTGGGTTGTGGAGGTCAGATAGGCAGTCGCTCCATGTAAAATACTGGCATTCAGCTGCATCCGGTTAGACTGGCAGCCGACCCCAATATAGTTGGGAAAAGGCTAGGCAGATTGATTGACTGACTACCTTGTCATCTTGGACATCTTGTAAAATCTCTTCTTGAACAGGTTCTGGTGTAGGTGATCTAATCACATTCACTGGAGTATGTGATGGCAACGACTGTGGCGATGACGACTATGTTGATCTTTCTCTGCTCCTTCATATTTTTTTCTCGAGCTTTTTGATTCTCTTTAAAATGTCACTATCGTCGTATTTACGATGCTTCCGTTTTTGTGTTTAATGAACTATATTAACTTTCTAGCTCCCGCCAGCGCCTTCACCCGCATGATATCTTTATAAATTAAAGCATTTGTTATTCAGTGATACTTTAGCATTCTACTAGTGAAATAATTTTTAAATCGGTTCTGTAGTTATTAAGTTCATTCATTACAAACAAAAATACAAATCTTTTGTCTTCATAATACGAGTATTACTAGCTGTCCGCCCCGGGTTCACACGGGTAGCACTAAGTACTTATCTACGGCGCACCTACCTACCCTACCTACCCAGCTACTGAAATACTTACCTATATACCTACCTACCTATCCTACAAACCTTGTCCTAAGAATAATGAACACAAGAAAAAAAAACTATCCCGTTTTGTGCAGCCGTTCTCAAGTTGCCGTGACCAAGGGAAATAGGGATTCATTTTTTAAATATATAGATTATAAGAGTAGAATTGTTGATTATAACTTTGATGTAACAACATTCTAACTGGAAGAAATTTTTTTACATCACGCGTGGTTACCCGAAAAAAAGGAATGAGTTTAGAGATGGCAGCGGAAGCGGAAGGTAGCATCCGGTTCCCTTCAGTTTACAGCAAATTAATTTGCTTTTCCTGCGGCAGGCTTTGAATAATCGTGCGTCAGTTCCATGGAAATCGAAGAATGAAAATAATGATTATCGAAGGACGTCTGAAGTATAACTAATAGTTTATTTACACGGACCACATTCACCTCTCAAAATGAACCGTATGGGCGATACTGACCACATCAAGTCCATGTCGCAGCCACAACGCAACCACCAGCGAGACCACGCACCAGCGGCCGGCTACATTGCAAACACAGCGTTGCGTCGACCATTTGAATATTGATTTTGTACTTACCACAACGCAAATGCAAGAAGCTACAGCGACACTGTTCACATGCAACCACTGCTTTTGTCGCTGCGAAGTGGTTTGGTTGTGGTACGTGTGATCGGGCCCTTGTAGCCAAGTCGAAGTGGTTGACAGCCGACATAAAAATTCAACGGAAACTTTCGGACGGTACGGAGCTGGAAACGTCATGGAGTGTTAATTTTCTTCTTTTGTTTGTACAATGTTGGATTCATTGTTTTTTGTTTTTAGCGCTTTGTTTTGTTTTAAGGGGCAAAGCTGACAAGTTTAAATGAATTCGCCAGTGTTTAATTATGGACTATTTTAGGCTTAGGGACGGAAAAAAGTGGTCATGGAAAATGGTGAAATATTTCAGTTTTGGAATTCATGGAAATTGTTTTGAAATAGCTTGTGATTGAACATATCGAAAAAAAAGACGGTTTTCGTGCGAAAATTCATACCCGCAGTCGGGTGAAACTGCGTTGAAACCTATTTTGATTAGGTTTTTTATTCTACAGAATTTTTGGAAAAAACTTTGAATTTATACCTTGAATGGAAAAGTATGTTTTACCTTGTAAATTAAGCGATTTCTTTATTATCCTTGCTTTTAATGAAATAATGATTAAGATCTGCTTAAATATATTTTTTAACGTTTTAACGACTCTTAACTATAAGCAATGTTTATATTATAAATAAGCCCCTAAGTCTATTATCAAGTCAAACCTTAAGCCTACCTTCTTTAAGCTCCACACGATGTAAGTTTCTTGCCTGTTGCATACAATAAAACAAACGCAACAAACGACTTGCATCGTCTGAACCCTTTTTACACGGTGCAACTTTTGTTGTTGCTTCAACTTATGGTATCCCACAGGAAATTAAATCACTCGGTGTAAATCAGGCTTTTAGTATTAAAACTTGCCTATCACATTTCCAGCTTGCGACCAACACCAGTGCGATTGCGGTGTTTCTGATCAGACCATGCCCCACTTGCTGGAGTGTCCTAAGTACCTGTTCACCTGCTCTTCGGATGACCTAAGGAATACCACTGATGCCGCAATCAATGTCACATACAGGGCTCAATCAATATAAAAACATCGAAGAAAAGTACCATCGACACGAAAACAAGACGAACGCTCGCGAAAATTTCTTACACGAAACGAAACAGCCATCTGTCAAACAGCACATAACATCACATAACACGCCTAAGCCGTGAGCTGCAACTTTCCACTCTGTACTTGATCGTGTTAACCGAGTAGCTAACACTCGGAACTCCAAGTCTTTAGCGACATTAACTTCGTCCACCGTACAAAGCCATCGCTAATCTAAGCTTACTCGACCAAACTTTTGGTTTTCTATTAGACAGAATCGATTTCTGTCTTCGCATTTAATCTGTCAATTCGTCACTCGGGACTTGCTAGCTTTAGATAAACGTGATTTCTTGACTGCTTTATAAAAAGGCAGGGGAAAGTTTTGATAGATTCGTGATTCAATGTTTTCGATCTACAGAAGTTTGGCTGACGTAGACCTTTTTGTAACACGTGTTACAAGCCTTTATCTAAAATACACGAGCCGTGGGAGAATATTTTTCAGAATACATACAAATTAAACTTTAAGGTCTTCTGAACCGACTTAACGGCCTGTGAAGATATGAATGAACAGCGACTAAAACTAGAACTAAAAAATAAACTCAGCTTATGACATGAAACGTATTTTCTTGTACATAAACTGCTTTACTCCAGTTGTAAGAGAAACAACAGCTCAGATACGTAGCAGAGTTATTTGCTCGTTTACTTGAACTTTTTTTATCAGAGAGCTTTATGACATTAAAGTTTTTATTACGAAGCCGGCTCGAGTAGGTAATCCATGCAATTTGTTTTACTGTTCCAAGGATACAGCATGTCCATAATAATACGTGATGTTATTATCTTAGGCTTACCAAGGTGGCGGCGATGTAGGGAGTATGTACTACGTTCTTAATTTGTGGCGACGTCTTTTTTTGTGTGAATTGTGATTTGTTCTTTTTGTGGTTGATGATGGGTTCCAAGTTAGATTTGATTGAATGACGTAGCTTATTTGTGAACACTTTAACAGAAATTCACACTTGGGTAGGTAAAAAATTACGACGAAGTTGCTGAAGTATTTGGATTGAGTTTGTCATACAGGTAGTGTGTGACAAACTCTATCCTATTATATTTTTATTTTTATTAATAAATGAATATCTAAAAATATTCATTTATTAATAAAAATAAAAATATTGCCAGGTTTCATCAGAGCTTCAGCCGCATACGAAAGAGTTAATGAAGCTTGGTCAAAATTATTTTTGGCCAGTTTTTATCAACGCTTTCAGATGTGGCTCATTTTTCATTTCATAATTTTTTTTTTGTTTGCGATTCGGTGTTAACGAAGTCAACGCAAAGTATTTGTTACTAGATGTATACATGTGGAAGCTTGTAATTAGCAAATTTTCCTACCTATGAATGATTTTAATTGTGTTATTAGTCTGTAAGCTTTCCGTTAAAAAATAAAAATAAATAACTATGTGCTGTGACCTTTTAGAATTAATGTAACAAATAATGCGCATTATGCCTGTACTTTCTTAAGTACAAACAAAGTCGGTCCACAGAGTGCCATATTAAATGTTCTTCTCAGTAACGCTAGATAGAACCCCTGTCTATCTCAAGATTGTGCGACACTTGCGAGCAAAACTTGTGCGTAAGACTTGCCTCACATACCTTTTTGCCAACTTAGTAACTTGTGTGAAAAGTTGCCTGGAATTTCGTATAAGTGACAGTGTAACTTTTGTTAATCTATCCACTGAGGCGGCTGAATGCCACATGTTTGTGTTGAATACAGCAAAATAATTTATAAATGTAGTACCTATAAATTCATCCATTCCTACTCTGTGTGATGGTTTTCTTTAGAAAAACCCATTTACGTTACTTCGTGTAAATATTTTAAACTGTCGTGAAATAAAGAGCGCATTGGACGTGGACGTGTTGTGAACACGCTCTAAAAGCCAGATTGAAATGCAAATAAAAACGATTCAGCTCACGGAATTGCATATTCAAATTGCTAACTAAGTTCACCAATAACTTACTTTTATATAAAATCTCAGCAAAATTGCCAGTTAGTATTTTGATCCTGTTAAAAACATTGACGACATTATTTACATTGTGAAGAATAAGCCAAAATACATACCTATTAAAAAAGAGAAAATTTAAATCAATTTCGATCGGAATCAATATTCCATTTTTCGTTCGTTACGATGGCATTCCGACAAAGAGATTTTATTGAATAAATTACTTTTCATTAAAATATGTTTAACGGAAATTCTGGTTGAAGCGCTGCGTCGTCTAAGCGGAAAATTGTTGTGAGGTAATCTTGTGCTTAGCATTGTACCAGCGCGCACCGGCGCTTCCTTAGCTTAGCGCGTTCTATATAAAAACAAGCGCCGATCGAGCTAATAATGCAAACAAGAATTGCTCGCATTGGGTAATGATTGGCTCCCACTTGCACAAGCTAGCCTTTAATTAAAACTGAAAGTAATTGTACACAAGCAACTTAATACAGCAGATGCTAAAAAAAATTGAATTCTGTTATATCAATGTTGTCGTTTAAATTAGCTAAAAAGCTCGAAGCGTTTCTGTTTACTTCACAAACCTGTCACAAAGAACGCTCCATGAATAAACTGGCATACTCTGCGCCTTCGTTGTCAATGCAACTATTGGTTTTGCTGTCTCTCGTCTCAATAAATTTATTCGCGGAATCACACATTATTTTGGAATATCGTCGTCGGTCGCGGAGAGCGTACGTGAGGGTAATGTAAACAGTGGCTGGTATGCCGCGAGACATGTTTCGTCACTTTAGCTGAAAAGGCGGAACATCGAGGGCTGAGACGCCCCGTTTCGCCAACAAATCTCTCGGATAACCTTCCCCATTCATACACGTAAATTGTTTGGCAACACCACTGACAGCACGCTGAATCGCAACGCTAGCAATATTATGTTTGATTATATCTTTAGAACTCGTATATCGTTATCATGCTTGGATAAAATGTTATGGTTGACACCGGAAATATGGAATTTGACGGTGCATGAGTATTTGACAAATTAACAGATATTGCTATATATACGTGTCGGAAATACTTTACTGAGTTGATTAATCGGGACGCCAGAACCGCCTAGTGGCAGAGTCTACAACATAACGCTCGGACCGGCTGGAGCTGAGCAGAGTTCATGGATGGTTGCCCGCCGTGCATGGAACATGAACATGTACTTTGTATTTATTTGTAAAGTTAGTTATTTATATTTATAGCATTGCATTGTTTACATTTAAATATACGTATAACGGAGAAGGGTAGGTGTCTTTTTCGTTATCATCAGCCATATTTTAACAACTGTGGGCGTACTATCGGTAGTGTTAGTTATTGTGCAATAGAAAAATCCGTTTACAGTTTAGATCAAATTATAAAATACTATCAAATTAATCACACTAGCAATTCACACTGCTGCGGCTGATGAGATCCTCAAGCGGCGCAAATACTGTATTCTTATGGTTAACTATATTTTTGAGCCGTTAGGGGTCGAAACAGCTCGGGTCATGGAGCACAAGTGTGCGTCTCCTTTTTAAGGAAATTTCTCGCCAACTGGTTTGCTCAATCTTTAGCCAAAAAATTTGCATTGCCATTCAGCGTGGCAGTGCTACGTCTTCTGGGCACATTTCCCGATGACAGCGATGCTGACGAGTACTTCGACGCCTAATTGTCCTTTTGTTTTAAACCGACTTCCAAAAGGAGGAGGTTCTCATTCGACAGTATTCTTTTTTTTTTGCTTCTCGATTGTTCCGCCAATTATGAAATGATTCTGATGATTATTTTTTTGTTTTGTAGGTAGTATTTCAGAGGGTCCCATATACATTTTATTAACTTTGCTTTAATAGTTTTTGAGTTAGGTTCAATAATGCGTATTTTTTCCAATTACCTAGTCTATATGGATGATGTTATAAGTTCCTGTCACTGTTATTGAGCAGGTAGTGGTATTCGAATTTGTAATTTGCCCTTTTTAGTGTATTTTTTTTAAGTCGGTCCAATTATTTTTGTAATTGTATTACAAATTAATTAATACACGAAAAACGTTTAAACTTTGTGCAGACTAGCGCGACGCGACAGCGCGATGCGACACTGGTTATTGTTATACCGCCAAGTTTTCTTAGAAATTGTATTGTTCGAGTCGCGTCGCGCCGTCGCGTCGCGCTGGTCTGTACAAGCTTTTAGCCTCTTTTCGAGACCCGCACGTTTTGAACTCTATTATTTTTAAATTAGCAAAATCTTCTCATTTCGAGTACCTACATTACTGAAAAAATAAATTTACAACTCCTACGTAACATTAACATAATCGTATTAAAAAATCTTATTTTAATAGATACTTAACAACAACAGACTGAAGTTCACCAGATGTTTTTCCACATTTATTTATCTTATAATTGTGTTAGTTTTATTTAGTAACAAAGCGAAAGTCAGGGAGAAAAAACAGATGTAAATTTTATTCATATAAAGATATCGCGCCCGGCCATATTTGCTAATGAAAATTACAGAAAAGATTCAGCAAGAACCTTCTTGAATTTCAAATTAAAATTGTACTTGTAGGTACCAATGTCGCCGTAGGTATACACAAATAATGTAGTTGCCCATAGTATAAAGTTGATGTTTCATGTATGACGTTAATTATATTGTCTAAAAATATTTAGCAAATAGATTTTGATGTAAAGTATTTTCAGAGTAGGTTTGGCAAAATGTGGGCGTATTTTTCGCCTCTACTTATCCCATCGGGGCTGTGTCCCCGATGGGATTTGTTGTTATTTGCGTGGTAAAAAAGAAATATTCAGCTAGTTTAAACCTAAATATGAAATCTATTTTTAGGAAAAAATCTAGGGCTTTTAATGCGTAGGCCATTATTGTATACTTGGATTGCTAAACAATATAAAATCACGCTTGTATTCTCCGATATGATGGGCAGAGGAAAATATTTAGACATTGAACACCCACAAACAATGGTGATGTCGACTGGGAAAAAAAAACGATTTAGTCCGTCAGTCAGATAATAAAAAATATTAGACGCGTGTTTTTTGCTTTATCATATTAATAAAAAATGGTTTAGATAAAACACATTCAGGTTGGGGAGTGGGCTCGCTACGTCACAATTCAGTATAATATCTACCGGAGAGTGACGTCATGCCACATTTTAACTCAATGTACTGCCGTAAATTTTTGATTACGTAAAAAAGAAAAAATACCTGTCCAATATTTTTTAATTATTTGATGGACTAAAAAAATTTTAACATCCCTATTTGCATCTATCAAAATAACTTCGAAACGAAGGTTTTCATTGTCAAAGATTCACAAAATTTACCTTCCTGCAAGTTACCCTGCATATAATTCACCTTCTAAGTACATCGTTACCGGTATAAATGAACGTGGAGGGAGTAAGTGACTGCATATACGTAAGCGACGGAGATCTTGACACAGCAAACACATTCGCTCGGCGAAACGTCTCGATCTGTCGCCTAGATATGCGAGAATAAGTGCCCAGTGAAATAGTTCTGCTGCAATTACAGATATCAGACTACGTTTGTGGAAGATTTTGAGGGAAAAGTGCCGGTTTTCTGTGAGAATATGTTAGGGAGATAAAATCAAGTGAATATTTTCTAACTTAACCATCATTTTAGACGCGTTTTGCTCGAGTTTTTAGAACGGGTGAAAGTTAAAGATTGTCCTGTAAATGGCATGATAAAATCAGTACCTAGCTAGTATATATTGAGTATAATTTAACACTATGTATAAACAACTTTGTATTTATATTATAATGCAGTAGTACATGCACATTGCATGAGGTCTTGTATGCTGTAACTGTCTTAAAAAAAAAAAGAATAATATCATTATGCAGGATAATATAAAATATTTGCACAGTAGTAATGGTAGAATGTAAAGGGCCCATTATACTTTTAAAATTATAAAACCCACGTTTACGTAAACCTACGTCTTCACAAATAAATGGATTTGATTTTATTTGATTTGATATAGCTAACTCCTTGTATCTGAAGCAAAATAAAACACAAGCCACTAAATTTAAACAAAAAATGCGAGGTAAGCAATATGCTCTCGCAATATGAAAGCAGGCAAAACACATTAAGATATGTATGCACGTCGCAAGCCCCTACAGACTTATTTCAAAGATGCTCCAAAACAACTTCCTTATAAACTTCGCAAACCTTTTGTTTTCATATGAAACCTTAATTATAATAGTTTTACATCCACGTTCAAATCTATTATGAGTTTACAAACTTGCGTAACCAACTAAGAAGTGTTTTCTTGACTAACCAAATATGTAAGAATTTGTTTCGTTCGTCAGACTTGCGTTTACGTAACTTAGTTTATGTTGGTTTTATTATCTTCAAATTTACTTTGGAAGGTCCTTTCTTTATTCACTGCTTAGGGCAGGGGTTTTTTTATTCGTATGTTCCATTTATGATCAAATTGATTGTTACTTGCAGTCGAATATTTTGACGACACTATTTTGCCGCAGTGACTGGCTGCTTGGCTGTGGGTCGGAGATATCTTTACCCCTCAACACGCATTTGGTGACTTCTAGTTTTTGTTAGTAGAATAGCAAAAAAAAACATGATGGTATTCTTTAGTATGAAGATACGTATTTTCAAAAAAGTTTTAAAACATTATCACCAAATTTTCACAAATAAAGACAAATCCAGGTTCTTAACATTTGCATTCAATACTGTCCAATATCAATATTCTTAGAGCGTCTCACTACGAATTAGTAGTGGTATTAGTGTAGTATTTGGTATTCAGAGTCAGAAGACAGTACAGGCGATTGGCGAGCGGCTAGAGAGATTAATTTGCATTCACGACCAAAACGGATCGTGAGGCTATTTCGTCGGCATCTCTCCCATTTCCCGTATACATGTATATATATTATACGTATATGTATACGGTGGAGCGAAACTGTTTCAGCCGTTAGCACCGCCTATGCAGACATTAAGTTTCATCATGAACGTTTGCTTGTGCTTAAATATGCAAGGACTATTTCGGTTGCATTTTGAAGTTGAGCCTTGTGAGAAGTTGTGTTTTGGACTCGAGTAAAATGTTGAAGTTAGTATAGTATATAAAATATACCAATCGAATAGTTAGTTTTTGTCCTTAAATTTTTAAACACTGAAAGTTTCATACAGTTTAAAAAAAAACATTATTCATTGCATAAAACAAAACGCATAGTTGCAAACTCAGTCACTCACATACCAGAGAATTTTTTTAACGAACAACATTCATTGTCCATTCATAAAACATGTTTGTAGTGTACAAATGAAAAATACAAACATACGTTCATACCTTCCAATATAAATGTATGACAGGAATTGATACCAACAAAGTTGTCAGAACAAAATATATGGCCGTCAGGAAACGAAATGCAGCGAAAAAGTTGTTACAAAAACACAAATGAAACTGTAATCATTTACTGTTGAGCTTTCAATCACATTTATAATTAATGCGTTCTCTATAGACGTCGCTACGATAACCAAACTGTTATAAAATGCACGTAGTACATGATCCGACCAATTTTTTTTGTGGCACGCTCCGTCGTTATACGCACAGTGTAAATTGGAAACAAATCAAATATGCATCGTTCGTCCAACCGTGAGATGGAAAGCTCGCATTAACGATATATTCGAATATCAGATCTATTCCGAATCCGCTGCCAGATAGAAACGACAAGTTATAGTCACGATTTTTTCTGTGAAATTTGTTTTTTTTTTCTCGGATTTGCTGTGACAACCTTATTTCTGGAATGGATTCTGCGTCTAGTCCTAAGCCGTAATTTATAAAAGCCGACGTAATATGATATTTCTTCTTAATCTATCGCAATACATATTTATTGCTATACGTGATTTACCCGAAAAGGAGAGCAATTCATCATTTTATGAGATACCATTATTTAGTCACACTGCATCCACATGTATAACCGTAAAATATTTTTATGACAAATAGAGTTGAACCACAGCAATCCCAAATAAAGAATTTTATGAATTGTCTGAGTCATCCAGAAACGGCGCTTTACTACTACCGTATGGATGAAGAAGTATGAATGAATGATACACATACATTTGCTATATGACGCTCGCAATCTGGAAAGAAAGGGTAGAGGTATTTCAACAGAAAAATGTTAGAAGCATTTAGAAGAGATCTTCCGACATATGCGACATAGCTTTAAAAGTGCACTTACTGTGATTGTATTTTATTTGTCGTTTCTTATTTTTGTGGGTTGCAACCTCGATAGATGTCAAAGAAACGGTATTTGTGAAGAATGCGACAGTGTATAGAATAGAGGGTAAATGAAAATACTGTCTGGTTGTATAAACCGGGGCATATCTGTACGATGGGAAGAAAATACGATCGTCTATTGCAGCTCGCTGTTGTCCCGTGCGGATTTATGTTTTACAACGTACTTACCGTTTGCATCTTCAATGCAATTTTGAAGGATCTTCTTGGATTTACAAAAGGCTGCTAGCGAAAGTGTATGATATTTTTTCTTTTGAATTCCTTATCTAATATAAATATTTCATAGATTAATTTTTGTTATACCCGCATAGAACGGTCACAGTTGTTTCTATATTATTATCTTACCGAACATCGAGCTTAGATTAAAACTTCCAGAGAGGGTCATCCGTACTCACTTAAGTATTCCTTATCGACTGATAGTCTTTTTGTTATAATGTTACATGCCCTTTATCTTCTTAATAATAATTTATTGTCCAACAACTATCGGAAATATATTGTGAAGACACGACAGTTGACATCTGTCGGGCATGCCATCGACACATTATTTCTGGCTCTTCTCGTCTGGCTAACGAAGACTACTTGTTTAAGCACAACCTTGTAGCCAGCATTATCCACCAGTAACTTGCTCTGTAATATAGTCTTGTGGAATCATATAGTACAGTATGTGCCCGACCCAGTTCTCGAAAATGGCAATATTACGTTGTACTGGGATCGATCTATTATGATCACTGACAGGACTATTGTTGCTAATAAGCCAGACATAGTTGTGATAGATCGATAACCGATATGATAGCTGATGATATGAAAGCTGAAAAAGATAAGCAGATTAAGTATCTTGACCTGGCTCGCGAGGTTGTCGGGATCTGGATACAACAATCATTCGGCCGATAGTCATGACAGCCAATGGTATAATAGCCAAGAGCCTCGACCAACACCTGAGGAGGTTCTCGTTAGGCAGCTGGATCAAGGGCTAGATCCAGAAAGCGGTACTTCTGGACACGGCGCGTATCTTTAGGTTTCTTTCTCAGGAGCCCTGACCACAGGTTGCTTGGGCCCTGTTCCCGATACCTGTGGGCTACTATTTTTTATATTGAATGATTTTTTTTCTTTTGTTTTTTATAAATATATTTAAAAATGTAAAAAATATGTACATAAGTGAAATAAAGGAGACAATAATTTACTGTCCAATGTCACAACTAAAGTTAACTTTAAAACTAAATTATCCGTTCATTCTTCTTGTTGTATTTACTGGAGTGCTATTTGCCGAGATAAATTAAATTCAACTTTGAACTTGTCAGTGGCAGACGTCAAACGCATTAAGTTAAAGGCGAGCGTTGAGAGCCCCATCGTTACATTACACTGTTTAGAGGTACAACAGTTCTGCAAATTTTAGCCCCAGGGCTGCCAAGTATCTCAAACTAAACATTTGTTTTGTCCCGTAAAGAGGTGTCACTTAATTTAGCGTTAATTTCCATTACCGTACACTAAACCTAATGAAAACCTGTCACAGTTAATTAAATTTGTGCAGGGAAATGAACGTTGTGAGAGCAAACATGATTTGTTGCTATATCAGAATCGGTTATTGTCGGACCTGTTATGCGGCTAAGACCGCCCGATACGGCAAATAGAATTCAAAACGCGGGCTTTATAACCGATCAGTGTGCTTTTACAATGTGAAACTGATTAATGAACGAATTTTAGTTAAGCTGGTGTGCGTACAGCGAAATTGTTGGCGAGCAAATGGTGTGGCAAGCGGACGGACAGGCGGCTTTCGGGCTGAGTGGTCGAATGCGCTAATTTGCAATGCGACTTCGGTACTTTTCATCGTCCCTTGTCGTGCACTGTGCAAGCGGCTGCTTTCGACAGCTAAAGCGGTAACATTTTCGCTTGTTTGTTTATTTTCGCAGTCCTTTGTGAGTTGTGTTCGTTTGTGATGACTTTACAGGACGTGGAACGAAAGCCTTGAGGCACGGTGTAATTGGATTATAGTGGTTGTTCGAGAACGTTTCCAAGTTAGCAAGTAAAGAGGAGTATTAATGTTGTATTTGACTGAGTTTGGACTTTGTGTCGTACTTGTTTAAGATGTTACAAATTATGACGTGTACGTAGTTACGTGTTTATAATTAGTTTTACTTTGAACTATCAGAGAGTTTGTGGTATCTTATAAAGTACTACTATTGTCAGCCTAGACTTTTCCCAACTATGTTGGGGTCGGCTTCCAGTCTAACCGGATGCAGCTGAATACCAGTATTTTACATGGAGCGACTGCTTATCTGACTTCCACAACCAGTAACTAGGTTATACGATACCCCTTGGTAAGACTGGTTGTCAGACTTTCGGGCTTCTGACGACTCGTAACTACCTACTGTCAAAGATCCACGAATGACAGCCGTGACCAACGGCTTAACGTGTTTTCCGAGGCACGGAGGAGTCTTGGTATGTAAAGATGGTCACCCATCCACGGACCAAGCGTAGCTAAATATGATGGATTGACCCGTGCGTCTGTTATTACTTAGCCACGAGTTCCTCATAAATATCGGTAATATGGCATTTAATAAAGTGACATTTGAAATTCTTATGACTTTTCAATGCAGCTGCACCTGCCTAAGTTTGTTGTTTTCTCAAGGATAGCTTTGACATAAATAAACTAAATAAGGGTTCCATGATGGTGACTAAATTGAGGTATGTGAACGCATTACCTGAAGCAAACAAAATAGCTGCTTCGCAACTGCGCTATGCTCGTTAATCATGCAAATCTAATTTAGGTAGTCTGCGTTCGTGGTGCTAGTTGTTAATAAATCACAGAATATAAGTTTGTCGCCTTGTCGCGCCACGATTATCCATTTTGTTAATTGAAGCGTCGGGGGTCACGCGAGGGCCCGATTAGGGCATAACTAATGTCACCAGATGTCCCTTAAACGACGGGACAGTCCCTTTCAGTCATCCCAACGTACCCAACACCGGAAAGAGCCAAATGCTCCTTTAGTTACGTCGGCTTTACCCTCATAAGGCCCCGTGAAGAAGGTAAGCTTGCGTAATACTGAAATAATTTGGAGATTTTGTTTTCAGTAACGATTGGGCTCCTGAATGACTTATAAGGTTAAATTGTGGCGTGAGAGATAAATAAATACGTTCAATCGAAAATAAAAGGTTTTATTTTCGTTCAATGTCAGTCGTTGAATTCCGTAGCAGCTCGTAGCTTTGTAGCCGTAGCTGCGTAGGCAAATGTAGCAGTTTGTAGCAAACTGCTACATTTGCCTACGCGGCTTTGTTGATTCTAAAAATAAATCAAACTGTTGAGTCATTCTTCATCGTTTATTTGCGGAATTCATCAACTAATAGGTTTAGTAGCAAATCTAGCAGACGATTAATTATGTTTGTGATAATAAAACAGAAAATATATATCTCTATTAGTTTTATGTGTAAACTGTACGGAGGATTGTTATTTCTATCGCGTGTCCTACTGAGCTTAAAACATTTGGTCACGAGAACGTAACAGAGTGTCTCGCAGTCCTAATTTGAGGGGTGCCGCTCACGAATTCATAATGATGGACGTCAATGGTCCAATCTGGGAGTGGTAAATTAAAATTAGTTGATATACTGTTAATTGGCTTTAAATAGGTTCATTTACACTGATATAAAAATAAAGTAAAAAAATAAACTCCTTTAAAATAACTTTGACTTGGTGTGTTTAATGTTTTATTTATTGAATGATTCTAAAGAAAGTATTTAGAGGTATGAAGAACTGGGTGTAAAGGGTGTAAAGTTCACTCATCCTCATTAAAAAAGGGAGGATCCTCCGACCAGGCGGGTTTTGTGTCTTGCGGGCAATTGCCCAGAGCTTTAAGTCGGGAGCTTGTGTATATGTCCATCGCGCGGTAAACTCTTATTGCGCGATGCAGGATTTGTGTGACGTCAGATCTTTGATGCGTAGTTCGCATGTGGCGATGTAGATGCCGCCACAAGTAATGTTCGAACATTTTTTTACTTATATGTTGTCGAGAAACCTATCATTGGGGTTACCTTGAGCGTGCCAACGGGACCCTATTACTAAGCCTCCGCTGTCCGTCTGTCTGTCTGTCAGCGGGCTGTATCTCATGAACCGTAATAGGTAGACAGTTGAAAAGCTTACAGAATGTGTATTTCTATTGCCGCTTTAACAAAAAATAATATAAATTACATTCAATGAAAAATTTAATATACATATAAAAGAAACGTGATTTTTAGGGCGTTTCTTGCTCGACCTTTACAATCGCTGTATTTCTTGAACGGCAATTGATAGATACATGAAACCATGGTATAATAATATACTTCGCCAGGTATAGCGTTCCGAGACACAGTAGTCACGTGGGTGACATCATATCTGTGTTACCAGTAAGTAGTGTGTAATAATAACTCCGTTGCAATAAAGTGGCAACTGGATAGTGACGTAAGCATGGGTCAATCCCGGAATGCCAGACCTTGTTTTTTTAGACCATGCATGAAACGATGGTACGGAACTTTTCGTGTGCAAGTCCGACTCGGACTTGGCCGGTTTTTTTTTGTTTTCACAAATTACCATAGAATAGAAACAAGCATTCATTGTAAATTCAAAAAGCTTAGCATTCATTGTAAATTCAAAATTCAACAATTGATTATGACGATAATTCGGATATCTAACACGCACACAGTTGAACACTTCCAAAATGAACTAAACTAGTTTTTTATGAAACTTTGATATTCGTCGTAGATTAATAGTTAGATATTTACCAATTAGGTACTTCAAAATAATATTTCATCATAATATCGTGCTTACTACTTTGGTTTTCTAAGAACAAGTTACTTTCCAAGTTACTGGTATACCTACTGCCACGGCAAGTTATATTCTGACACTCTTATTTACTTCGAAAATCTTCTGAAAATACCACTTTCCTTATTTTTCTTTTAAGTTATAGTAGCTTGCCCTTTTATTTCTTGGAATTTTATTGTAAAGGTTATGATAAATTATTCTTTCTAAGTCATCAAGTGTCATGAAAATAACTGAAAGCCTCAAAAGCAGTTAAATAACAGTTTTTTTTTGTTTTAGCAAACAATTTTTTTGTCTCTAAACTCATCATTTTTACCAATTTTATTAAGGGACACCTTTTATTAGTTAATTATTAAAATTCTAATGTAAGAGACTGTACGGCTGAGTAGAGCTGTAAAAACTTATATACATTTTTATCGAAATGTCCATACTATTTTCGAGATCAACCGGAGTTGTCAAAAAAGTATTATTGGAACGAAATTCTTTAACGCAGCTTGCGGTAGGAGTTGACTCGTAGAAATCATCACGTAAGAAAAAAGCGTTATGCCCCCTCCATGCGACGTTCTCTCTCTCTGTCTCTTTCTGTTATCTACAAGCGTGTGTGTGCGTGCGAGTATCGCGTACAGCACGGCACTACTTAGATGTAACATCGGCAAATTTCGTAAAACCGATCACCATCCGAATAGAGTGCGTCTTCAAAATCTTTGTTACTGCTTTAGGTGAAAATGATCCTTACGAAAACGCAATAATTTGTAAAGTCATATAACCAAATACATTCTTAAAATTGAAATAAATGAATGAAAATGTACAAATTTATGCTTCATCTAAGTTGTGTACACTACGACACAACTTAGATGCCACTTCGTTCCTGACGAGGTCTCCCGACCGCAAACGTTTTTACCAGTACTTATACCTTATTAACGACAAATATAAACTTGTTATGTATGGGACTCCCAACACAACCTAATCAAAAACTATTCTATGGCATCATTCGAATCGGTTTGTTTATTACGCGATAAAGTTCACAGTGATGCCGATGGTTCCGTGTCGACTATAACCCTTGTGTTTACGACCCTTATAATGTAGAACATTAATGTGCAATCTTTTATCACCGCTCTGTGTCATCCGTGTGGCTGCAAATAAAAAGATTACCAAAAAAGTTCAAACTTTTAGTATTCGGGATTTCGAACTATGTAAATCACAATTTTTTTATTGATAGGGCTGTCTATGCTTATCTATAAAAAAATAAGTTAAATGCAGGTCGTTTGTAAGCGAGTCACTTCAGAACGGCTGGCTCGATTCCGTATTTTTTTTAATGTTCGTAATTGTTAAGAAAAAACATAATGTTGCCCGGATAATTGGACAATTCTGATAGTGCTTTTTTCTTCTCTGAGATTTTTTTATGTTTTCAACACCATAATGGGTCAGGAGAACGTCTATCGAGTCAGCTAGCTATGTATAAATCTTATTTTTTTTACATTCGCCTAAAGAATGTTGTTTTTTTGTCTTATAGAAAAAGGTAGAGTTAAAGTCATATTATAATTTAATTTCGAGGTTCAAGTGAAATCTAGATATCCTTTACTATCAGGGAAATAATGTGCCAAGCCTATTAACAATTTATATGAGGGCGGAATAATATTATCCTTGAAAAATAGACTGAAGATTTTTTAATGCGTACACTCAATTCTACAAATTTCACTGGAAAAGCCTTGGTACATATTAATTAAAAGCAAAATTACATGGAACACCAAGAAGTTTTAAGGTATCAAAACAGAAGGTAACTAACGTAATACCTACATAATCCGACAAAACAACTAGCTTCCAGTACACAAGGCTCTATTATAATTCAGTCACTCGTGCGAATAGGTTAATCTCTGAGTTTCACGCACCATTGACATAATCCTTCAATTTCCACGTGCCTGATTGAGTACTCAGATATATTAACTCATTTAGAACTTAGTATCTATGTTGGTGAGATGAGGCAAATAAATACGTACAGGGAAGTTGTGAAAATTTGCCAATCTGGGTTGGAGGATTACTTTTTTTATCGAAATAAACATAAAAGGTCTGGGTGTCGCTTTTATTTCAATACTCAATACTCAATTCTTTATTGAATTCTATATGTATTACATAGATAGTTTAATAAGTAAGAGATCAATATGGACCCTGTCGGGCACAGCAAAATAAGGAGAGAAGAAGAGGGTTAAGCAGCACTGAACAGAACACAATCACAAAACATTGCACTGCTGCTGCACTGTTGCTGGGCTAATCACTGTATTCCTTATTTTGAAGTGATACTAGCTGAGCCCCGCGGTTTCACTTTCATTGTAAGTCTCGATTCCCTGGGAATATCGGGATTAAGAGTATCCTATTGTAGACCATGGCCTGGATTAGGAAATCCAGATCTTGGTCTACCCATGTGCCAAATTTCATCCAAATCCGTGCAGCCGTTTTAGCGTGAAAGCGTAACAAACTAACAAACAAACTCACTTTCGCATTTATAATATTAATATAGTTAGAATTACTTATTTAATTATTGTAGGTATTTCTTTTTTAATAGTAATTATCAATTGTTAGTTTTGCACTCACAGAATATCGGATTTTGCTTTCAAAACAAAAATATTTTAAAATGTACGGCATGAGATAGCGGATTATTCTGAACACAGCTTCTGTATCATGAACTATTTATACTGTTGATTAAAATACATCAATTAACAATTTCTCAAATTAAACAAATTAAAAACTTTTATTGAAGCGCAGTTCTCTATAGCATAGCGAATACAACGCAGTTTCATTGTGTTATGCCAACTAACGGTTTTATTTATTTTCTGTGGACCAATGTATTGAAACATGCTGACTGCAGCTGCGAATAACTGGAATGGAGCTCAACACAAACTTTTATAAAAATATTGTTTTTTAGCAAACATGGTATTAAAAACAATCATAAAGAACGCAGTAAATATATAATTGTAAAATTACTGATAATATGGTCATAAATTATCATGGATTTGAGAGTAAACCTAATAATTGAAAAACCAACTACAAAACAATTGACACACTAACTGATCCATGGCATTAAAATAAAATTCACGTTTGTTTAAAAATGCAAAATAATTTAAAACTGATTCGGAATGAAATTAGCGATTTCTGTAACGCGGCACACGAACGGAACCCCTCATGAATAAACCACCTGCCTCCACTCTTCATTCAATTTACGGAAATCACACTTAGTCCCAAATCTGTTTTGGGTATCAAATGTTTTAGATCCGTTCGCGCACGTCGCGGTCCGGCTACATAAGCAGATTAACAAAAGCATGTTTGTGCTGGACGGTCTCCAAGAACTTACACACATATCGTAACTGAAAACGACCTCTTTAATCACCACGCTTCATCCTTTTCATCCGTTCTACCTGAGAGAGAGACGGGTGATAATCCATCGTTGGTTAGGAGCATGGTAGCCCATTGCCGGGCGTGCGGCATAGATTCAACGGACCGCAAATTTGTCGGAACTACCAATGAAATCGGATTACTTATAGAGTTCGTGGCAAGGGAGAGCTAACGAGCGAGAACACCATTACCAGCCGTCAGTGGCGTCTTCAGACGCGAATTAGATTTGCCGTCAAACTCCGAAATATTGGTTGCGATCTTTGATAAATATTGACACCGCTAGTTGAGGCTGCCGGGGAACTGAAGTTTGAAACGACTTTATAATGTAGATGCTAACTTTGTATTGAGTTTTAACTGGAATTGTTTGGAATTGTTGTTATTATTTATATATGTTATAGGCAAACTCCGAAGCTCCGGCGCTCCTAGGTTGGACTGGTCAATCCTCAGGTCAGACTGAATGACTTAGTCAAAGCCCAAACAAATGTAAATTTTCGGCCTTTGACTAAACAATTTTCGTCAAACCTGGGAGAGACTAATTTGGTCAGGCAAACGTCAAAACACAATTTTATTAAATCGGGGTTTGACGAGTCAAACTCCGATATAGGTATGAAGTGTCTTATCTTCGTATATTTGGAAGCATTTTATCATTTAAGCAGCTTTCAAGTCTTAAGAACCGCTTAACTCTGCCAGTTCTGACACCTGATTGGTCAGCTTACGTGATTTTCACTTTTATATTTGAGATGCTTTGAGAGAATGCCGTGTGGCATTAGGCCCGCCTTTTGTACGATGTGCAATAAAGTATAAAATAAATAAATAAATGCTTTGGAATATACGGAGGTTAGTTTGTAAGATTAGGTATAAAAAAATAACATTTTTAAAATTTTGATGTTTATTGTTTTAATAATTTCTTAAGTAATTAAAATGGAAAATTAATCATTTTTCTGACATGGTGAGGCATTAACTTTAATGTTAATTGTTTTAATAATTTCTTAGGTAATTAAAGTGGCAAATTAATCATTTTTCTGACATGGTGAGGCATTAATGTTAATGTTAATTGTTTTAATGAACGAACATGAAATGACAAAACAATCGGTCGGAACACCGCGAGAGACATTATGAACCTGTTTAAACATGTTCAGATCAACGTTTGACCGAGTTTTGCAGTCGCTTCTAGGATTGACTAGGCCAAAACCGAAACAGAATAATTTACTTTCGACGTTTGACTGACAAGTTAGGAGCTCCTGGGTTTGACTAAAAATACTTCAGGCAAAGGGCGAAATTGAAATGTATTTCGGGGATTGCCTGATGGCTTTGGCCAAACCTAGGATAAACCAGTCCTTCCGCGAAGAGACTGTGTATCGGACTTTGACTATAACATATATAAATACTAGCGACCCGGCGCTGCTTCGCACGGTTTTTGTGACTGGACAAAAAATCTACATTTATTTATTATTTGTAAGTTTAACATTTTCATACACAGAATAAATTCCCTAAATGATGGTGAAAAACGCATAAATATCCTTTGTGTAGTATAAAAGAACAACGAGGCCACACAGACATGCGAAAAGTGACTTTAATTTATGATATGTATATTTATAGGTATAGATAATATTGGTGGTTCCCTATTTTATATTACTTTATAAAAAAACAAATTAATCTGACATTATAAGTTCAAAGTATCGTGTTCTATGCACAAAGTTCAATACATTTTGAAGGACAAACGTTCAAGGGTCAGCTTGTGCGCTTATGTGTTAGCTGGTCGAATAATTATCGTGAACATTTATCACTTTCATATTGTTTTATGTCAGTTTGGATCATTTATCATGCCCCGAGTGGGTAACGGTGGGTCAAACACCGGACCGGGGTTCTGAGGGGGATAATATGGAATACTTTAATAATGCTTCATTATAGTTAATTGACATTTCAGAGCACTGTGCTGTATTTAATTTTAATTGGGCCTTTGCTGTGATAAAAATAACAGTTTTTATTCTTTAAAAATACAGTGTCTAGCTGGATTTTCCGTATAAACTACATAAAGCTCTGGAAACCCATATAGACAGTCGCATTTCATCCTATCTAGCCATTATCGCGATTCATTGAAAACTTTAAACTCCTTTATTCCCGTATATTTCAGAACTGCTCTATTTCTAGTTACTTTACGATTGTGCTCGAAATCCCATTATTTGTGCTGTTGCATTTACGACCTTATGTCAACGGTAAAAATAGTATGATGCTAAGTGAAAATACTTCAGTGCCTGTAAGCTTGCTTTATATTGTTACTTGTTTGCAATGCGAGCGTCTTACGACTTGCTAGATCGTTAAATGTATGTCTTTGAAACCCTCCATAATTCATAAATGAGTTTCCCCATGTTGAGTACATTGGCCTGTTTTTGCTTAGCAATGACAATACGTGCATCTGATTGTTGACATGTAAGTAATAATTATAATTATGTGTGATGATAATTTGAGAGAGATGGCTGCCATTATTATTTTAGATCTTGTTATGAGAACAAATAATTGTGTTACTCACACGGAAGTGTAGTCAATTATGTCGAAACGAATCTATCCTGTTCCGTTCTTTACAAAAACTTGTAGCGATTACTGTTCTGTTTTCCAAATCTGATGATTAATTATGCCAATGTCTTATTTTTTTGTTGGATCTTTTGAGGCTATGGTCAGCAGATTCCTATTAACTTTAAGCTTTGTGCAGACCAGCGCGACGCGACGGCGCGACGCGACTCGAACAATACAATTTCTAAGAAAACCTGACGTTATAACAATAACCGGTGTCGCGCCGCGCTGTTGCGTCGCGCTAGTCTGTACGAAGCTTTATTCTACAATTTATGAAGTCAATTCTTAGAAAATATTTAAGTGACTATCTCGTATTTAAATTACCGGCAAGTTTTTTTATAAAGTGTACAAAATATCAAGTCTGGTAAACATGAGTTACGTCAACATATATAGCTCGAAGCTGGCGTCAGTTTCATCTGCATTTATTGGTTTCGGTTGTAGCACCGCGCTGATTTTATTTTATTTCTTCTGACATTCATTTACAAATAACTTTTGAAAAATAAATGGGTGATACGGAATCCGATATCCAAACAAAGGGATTTAAATAATAGTAAGGGAGTTATTTATTTGTTTTTTTTAAATATTACTGTTAACGAGTGATGTATTTATTTAGGATCTCCCACAAAATATAGTTATTCCTTATATACCTGACTATTTTTTTTTGGAGATCTTAAAAAATAAACACAAAAGCAAAAAAGACATAAGATTCCCCTAGCAAAGCCAGAGGCCCATACGGCGGCTTTAAAACTCTGACACCAGGTTAGTCACTAATCACACGAAAACAACCACCACACAAAAACCCCTACCCCCAACCCTTTGCCCACTTCCGGGGAAACACGCTGATGTTAAGTGCCAACATGATACTAATAATTATGTATTCGAGAGATAATACTTTTCTCCTATCTTGCTTTACCTTTACTAAGGCGATTCTAACAAATACCGACCAATAAAGCTTATTAGACAAACCCAAAGTCCCACAAAACAGAGATCACCTAACCTCCCTAGTTATTATTAATAGGATACCTATTACATTCCATAATCCACGTGGTAATTAACCCTTCTCAAATGACTACAAGTTAATAACAATTACAAAACTGTTCCCCAAAGTGATTTAACAACAACGTGTTCGAACTCTGCAAAGATTTATACAAGAGTTTATTATCACAAATTATTCAGCGCATGCACAAATTTCATTAACGGGAGCCTGATTCATATTTTATTCATGCCACACACTTAATTAATAAGTGAGTAATAAGTGGATACATGATAAGATTTGTCACGAGAGAAAAAGCTTTATAAAGGAGGATATCCCATTAATAATGTAGTTACTCCCGACCTATTAGTTCCTGATTAATTATGTCGCTCACAAAGACTATTATTTCTTTCTAAATCTCTTTAGTGGAACTCTTGACGCTTCATTTATCACTGATTAGTCAACTATCCGATTGAATGGTTCAGTACACCTCTAAAGGTTTTGCTGATAATTGGTTCCGTCTGATTGGATAACGTGTATTAACCTATTAACACGTCTGCTGGGACCGAAATTAAATTAAGGAGATTTCGTTCCTTTTATAACATTGCCTTTGTAACCTTTTTACAAGTATTTTGGGTCGGGTTTACCTTTAACCAGATGTGGCCTGTTGTCAGTGTGTATTTGGAATGGTGTGACCTGATCTGACTCAGATTGTTTGGACATTGGTTGGACATTGGTTGGACTGTTTTTTAGATGATTTTGTCTACCTGTAACGACTGCCGTGCATACTAATATTATGCGAATGTAACTCTGCCTATAGGTCTGTTATCTTTAAAAAAAAAACCATGTCTGATCCGTGAGGCTGTTGTTAGGTAGAGTCTATTTACGTGGTATATTCAAGAAAAAAGAAAAAAATATTCGCGCCATTTGTTTTCAACGGGGAATTTAGCCGGATTAATACATGGGGCGCGGGCGGGCGTCGTTTAGCGTCTACAAGTCATAACTGGATGGATTTGGGGTAATTTTGGTACCAAAAATGTGAATTTTAAATAGTAATAACTTTTTTATGTACAATAATAATAATAAAAATAACGATAGTCGTGACGACCAATCGCATTATAAAATAATAGCCAAGAGCCTCGACCAACACCTGAGGAGGCTCTCGTTAGGCGGCTGGATCAAGGGCTTGATCCAGAAAGCGGTACTTCTGGACACGGCGCGTATCATTAGTAGATTCCTCTCGACAGGAGCCCTGACCACCGGTAGCTTGGACCCTGTTCCCGATACCGGTGGGCTACAATTTTTTATATTTTTAAATGTTTTTGTTTTCTCTTTTGTTTTTTAAAATATTTAATAATGTAAATTATAGGAATGTACATAAATGAAATAAAGGAAATAAAAATAATTACTTTTTGTTTTTTTTACATACTTGTGTAGTGAACCAATCGTTATGAAATTTGAGACATAGTTATGAAGCCTGGGACATGGAGGCTGCTTTATAGCCTGGATATTTGTATAAAAAATATAAAATACAAAATACACGCAGATGAAGTTGCAGGCAACAGCGATTAGCCTATAAATGTCAGATCTGTGCAAACAAGTAGCTACATCTGTACAGCCAGTTGTAATGATTTAATCATGTATCATTTACTTTAAGGCCAGGTTTTCCAGGCTTGTGGACTTTTGAAACGCTACCTCCACCTCTCCCAAATGCAGACCAACGTATTTATTTACGATGCGCCGCCGACCATTTCGCGGAAAATCCATGCCACAGCATAAAAAATTTTCAGTTGATCAACTGAACTAGTATTTTTTAGGTTCAATTTTTTAAGTTTACATTTTATGGGACCTAATGGGCGTTTTCACATTAATGACAGATAACGACACCAACCCGATACCAATATGTCGGTACGGACGTATTTGTTTACGCTTTTGCAGACGTATTTAATAACCTAGCTTACCTACTGACAGGTTATATGAGTTCATATAATTGTTTAGTTTATTTTATTTGACTGTATAAGTCAATTTATTTTAATTTTGTTTCCATTTATTATTGACTGTAATTTACGCATTATAGTTTTTTTAATGAGTTGTCTTGCCTCGAAAATTGATTTTGAAATTGGCAGCAAGTTCATAGGGCTCGCTTAAATGTCACTGCTTGCGGTAGCGGCGGGGGTCGATTTGCCTCCTCCCCTCAAATATGGCGAGGGGGGTAATGGATATTGTTATTAGTAATTAACCGTTTATTTACGTTATTTATTTGTATTTCGAAGGTCCTAGTTTATCATTTGTGATTTAATAGCTATATGTCAATGGGCACACCCTTTATGCCTGGAGTTTGTATAATGTAAAAAAAATGTTGTGTGAACTTATGAAGTAGGACTTCGTCTGACGTGTGACGTGACATCTGACGTCTGACAAATAACGTGTAACGTGTGACGTATTACGTCTGACGTATGACGTCTGACAAATGACGTGTGACGTGTGACGTCTGACAAATGACGTGTGACATGTGACGTCTGACAAATGACGTGTGACGTGTGACAAGTGACTTACTGCTGAATGGCTTACTAGTAGCCCGACGATTGATGTCAGAACATTGTATATATGCTAGTCGCGCCGTAAACTGCTTGCGCGATGCAGGATTTTGCGTGACATCAGTGTGTTGCGTATTTCGTATGTGGCGATATAGATGGCCGCCACATCATTATCAAACAGCAAAGGTCATTTGTGAACTATTTCGAATATACGGTGACACGCGTGGGCCGTATGGAAAGTGTTGACAATGCGTGAAATTTTATAATTTCTAACGTGACGATATTAACGTGGACGTCAACGTCCACATCCATAAAATATAATGGAAATACATGCACGTTACAACGTTATTGTGGATGAAAAAATCGTTTTCATATATTTCCATACATTTCACTTCTCTGTTATCGTGATGCCGTGAACGTCCACGATAATATCGTCACGTTAGAAATTTTTAAAACCCACATTACCACCTCTAGCAGCGGTTGTGGAGGTATCATCGGGGTCCGTGGTTCTAAACGTGGTCAAGGTTTCATATGCCGACTCTACTTAAGTGATCTCAAGTCGTCGTAACTAAGTTAAGTTATACACGCTTCATGACGTCAGATTGGCCTTTGAACGTTCACAGGAACGTAACTAAGCCCTTTGAGCGAATAATTTTATTAGTTCCTATATGTACAAGTACTTAATATTATATTATACATGTAGGTACAGTTTCTTACACGTGGCCCTTGCTATTTAAGTAAAATTCTCTTGCTTGGAAATCCTTTGAAAATATTGTTTAAGATGTTTTAAGGTAAGTATAACGAAATAAATAAGATGAACATTTTATGAAACAAAATAAAATGAAAGTTTAATTTTTAGTCTAACTTTTTCTATTTTTAAATATCAATCAATCTGCCTAGCCTTTTCCCAATTATACCAATATAATTGGGAAAAGACCCCAAGGTCAGCGTCCAGTCTGACCGGATGCAGCTAAATACCAGTATTTTATCTTATCTTAGTATATTTTATTTTATCGTATTTTATCTAATTATCTTTATATTTAAATATAATAGAGAGAAAACATTAGACTTTTTGTATGTTTGTTTGTTACTCTTTCACGCTTAAACGGCTAAACGAATTTAGATAAAATTTAGCCCATGGATAGACCATAACCTAGGACATTGGGTACTTTTCATCCCGATATTCCCATGGCATCGAGACTTATGCGCGAGGCGCAGCTCGTCAAGAATAAAACTAAAACAAGTTGACAGTTTTAAGTTAACACTTTTTCATTATTATACTTACGAAATTCGTAAGTATAATAATTACAAAATATTAATTCAGGACAAATAAGCTATCGTGAGATTTTAAATCAGGTTGCAGATACGGTCAAGTAACCACTTTTAACATCCTTGCGCAAAAACTAATTAAATAAAGAACAACACATTAATAGAATTGCAACAAATAATAATTGAAAAACTGTACCTGACCAGTATGAAAGCAGCGTATTTTTTCTGCAAAACTTCCTAGATTTCTATCACAATTTGCTTACACAGAGCATGCATTATTAAAAGAATAGATGCAACGGATAATTGCATTTATCAACCATTTATTTACCGTACCGACCTATATTGTGTACCGTGTCCTCCACCGCGTTACGGTCAAATTCTCGTTAATTTACCTTCGTAATATCACAAAATGTAAGCCCTCGTACTAACTATAAGGGCTCTTTCCATACTCAAATGATTAAGGCAACAATTTATGTGTGCCTTTCAGTCCTCTGTGGAGGAAGTGAAAACAATTTGTTATACGAAAATGTATTAATTATATGATAGGTGAGACCCAGTATTATGTCTGATTTATGATTTGATACAATCACTGGTTAGTGTTTTTGGGTATTTGTTACTATAGTTGTTATTGTTAGAGGTGCTTTAAGGGTTATAGGGTCAAATAAAATGAAAGATATTTTGTTCGGGACACGCACAGGAAATTCAATAATAAAAAAGAACATTTAAACTAACAAGATCATGAAAACAATAATAATAAAAAAGAACATTAAAACTAACAAAATCATGAAAACAATAATAATAAAAAATTAACATAACAACTAAAAAACTAATATAATAAATGAGAAAGTTCTATTTTTGTTACTCGATCACGCTTTAGCGGGTAAACAGATTAAGATTAGATAGCGTACACAGGTAGACCACGACCTGGATTAAAAAATAGGATACATTTTATCCAGATAAATGCAGCAGTTCTCCTAGTATGCAAGTGAAACTACGGGCAATAGCTGGAATACTATAAATTGTTATGGAATGCGGATAAAAATACCTCTACCACTGTTATTCCCGAGAGGTTGCGACGATATTGAGCGTTAAATCTGGCGCATGGGCAGCATTGTCCATATGTAGAATTTCACGATATGGGGTCATCATTCCCTGTCCTCATAAAACAGGTTTATCATCTCTCTCTTCGTTCGTGAGAACAAAAGTTTAAGATCTTTAACAATAGTGTTATATAATAAAACAAGTCAATCAGATTCACTTTCGTTATGCATATGATCGAAAAATAATATGATAACCTGTTCTCCGCCCCTATTTCCATCCTTATTTTCTATTAATATCCCAAATAAATTGCCATCTCTTTCCCGGCCACTTTCAGCACTTCGGGAAAAAAGAGAACTTAAATCTGTAATTGAAACACAGCCATACGTCAAAAAACAAATAATTACCACTCACGTATACTTAACACATAAAAGAGACGCAAATCAGACACACCGTCTCTTATTTAAATGTTCTAAGTACTTAATGAGTCCAATAGGCAACTGTCAACAGTAAGCTTTTCGGCATTAGCAAACGTTAACATCTTAATCTAGACGTGAACGTGGGCGTTTACGTTTCAGTTAAATTCAACTAACAAACGGGTGACGGACGAGATTATTCTGTAGGTATATTTTTGTTTGATTATTTGATGGATCATGATAGTGGATGTAACTTAGGGGCGAGATTATTAATAGTTGAACTGCTTTTTTACTAAGAAAACATAATTGGAGAGATTTAAATCTATTGAATCTATCGATTAGTTTTAATGATGGTCTGGCAATTTGAGTAGTTGATGCGGTCTACCCAAATATCCTTTCTTTGGTATTGTTCGTCGAGTTGAACTCCTTCGGTTCTGAGTTGAGCTCCACAATTACTGACAAATGCTTGCACTGACTGGACAGGTTTCTTTCCTCAAAAGACCATTTCAGACACTAATCTACATGGTCCTCATATGACTTGACCAAGATTATGTCTGGACTTTAAAAGAGACCTCTGAGTTTGTTTCGGCCTTTCTTCTCAGAGTAGTCAGATAGGAAACACCGACCTCATCTAGCTTATTATTAATATTTTTTTTATATGACGTGTAAAAGTGATCCCGATATCCTATTTACAGAATAAACAGTTTCATTTCGATGCCTTTCGTACGCCGTAATTACAGAAACAGTAAAAAAATCAATCATGTGTCTCGAGTGGATCTACGTTTTAATACGAAGGGTTAATATTGAAACAAACTCGTACTTTCATGTTTAAAAAAATAATCAAATAGGTGAATTTAATAGAGTAACTAAGTTTTAGTTCAAGTCTCGACAATAAAGTAAAACATTTTGGCTCGAAAATACTAAAACTTTCCGCGGTCCTTAGGACTTCACAAGAGGACACGGTTCCCGGGACAACGAATTAGCGACTTCAGTACATGGAAAGTCCTTAGGATGACGTCATACTCCTTCATAATGCACCTAATTGGATTCTTGCAGGGTAATTGCGTAACGCACTTAGAATGGCGAACCCTTCAATTTGACAATCTAACAACATTCATTCGTTATCAAATTGTTGAGCAGACGAATTTTTTTAACATAATTATTATGCAATGGATTAGGAATCTCTTTCAAAATCCTTCGAATTCTGATAGAAAGTTTGTTACGAAAGAAAATGAATAAAAAGATTTTGTCTACTTCATCAGCGTTCCATTTAAGTCGTAACCAAACATAAAACTAAGCCATTCCTCAGAAATCAATACCCGGTAACTTAAAGCCACTATTTTGACGTAGTTTATTTTTAAGCACAATAAACGAGCACTACTGTATCGGGTTGACGGGCGACGCGGCACAACACCGGTTAAATTTCCCACAGGACAGGACCGCAACCCGTTACCCGCGACCGCTACTGACTTCTAACAGAAGGATGTATTGGTTTCCCTAAACAAAAGCGCATTCAGTAGGCTGAAAAGAATTGTAGGCTTTTCCACTTGTGGAGTTTGTGTGTGATACCACGAAGTAAACTTGTTTAAAGTGGGCAAAACTTTTTGTGTTTATTGAAGTGTTTATGGTTAAGCCACTTTCAAACAATGCTAAGATTAGCATTGTGGCAAGAAGTAGATAAGTGGCAAACACTTTCAAAGTTTTTCGTATACCTATCTACAGCACTTTTCTTCGAGATTGACCTAAGCTTTTCGGTAGCTCATGTCAGTCTCATACATTTTTTATCGTCGTTATCGGTGATAGAATGTCTTGTTGTTTATGCCCAGGTTTTGTTTTATCCGCCAACACTTACTATGATTACAGGATATCCCAAGGCTCTTATCTATGAATTTATTAAAAAAAATACAAATAAGGTTAGGGCTAGGGTTATAAGGAATTAGTGTGTACTATACATGGAATTAGTTAGAACTGTTCTATAGAATTAAATGAACATTCTCTATTTTCACCCGAGCAGAGCTCGGTCGACTAGGTAATAACTATAAAATGAGCAATACTCGTATTTGTATATAATACCACGTTCTCGAAAACGGCTCTGACGATTTCGATGAAAGTTGCAATATAGGTGTTTACGGGGGCGAAAAATTTATCTAGCTAGGTCTCATATCTGGGAAAATTCGTTTACTCTATTTTCACCCGAGTCGAGCTCGGTCGCCCAGGTACTAGTACTACCTACTTAATCTCCTAGAACTATACTGAATAATTCCCACATTAGTTTCAACTGGTAGTTTGTTGTTGCTCCGTTTTTTAAAAGGTAAACAAAATAACTGTAAAAAAGTAACATAAAAAGTTAACTTGGCATCTTCGATAATCCAAGTTAAGCTCTGAAAATTAATTACGGGTTGTTAAGCACTTTTAAAGAAAATCTGTGCTAAAGGGAAAGTTGAATGGAAAAAGTTTATTCAGATTAAAACTCTTTTTCTTGTCGGTCTCCGATACAAAACATTATTAAAATATCTGAACTGATAACCTTAAAAAATCTTTATTCAATACTTAATGTGAATGTGAGTGAATGGGATCTGTTATACAGGGGTTGACATGTTGTTGAGTGAAGGTTTCTGAAAAAAGGACATCATCGTCAGCATAGCCTCTTCCCAGCTATGTTGGGGTCGGCTTCCAGTTGAACCGGATGCAGCTGAGTACCAGTATTTTATATGGAGTGACTCCCTATCTGACCTCCAAACCCAGTTAACATGGTAACACGGTATCCATTGGTATCTGAAAAAAGGTGATCACTTCAAAGGAAATCAAGTCGAGTTTAACAAACAAAGGGTGCCCGTGTATATTCAGGCAGTCTAGCATTACTTGATATGGCACCTTCTGATCGGGAGGGATCAAATATACGAGGTACAGTAGTACAATCGCACCTAAGTGGCGCACTCGCACGATCTTTCAGCTATGATTTTAAGACGCTGTCAATGTTAAATGTCAAATTGTTACCAATTTTCACTAAGCACTGAGTCGGGGCTCGTGGCTAAATGATAAAAGCCGCACGCGTAGGTAAAGCTACGCTTCGCTTCGTTCTTCGCTGCGGTCAGTTCGTGGATGGGTGACCATCCGTTACATATCGACCCCTCCGTGCCTCGGTAAGCACGTTAAGCCGTTGGTCCCGGCTGTCATTCGTAGATATTTGACAGTTGATACGGGTAGTCAGAAGCCCAAAAGTCTGACAACCAGTCTTACCAAGGGGTATCGTGTTCCACAGTAAGTGGATTGTAGAGGTCTGATAGGCAGTCGCTCCATGTAAAATACTGGTGTTTTACATGGAGCATAAGACGCCGACCCTCTCATAGTTGGGAAAAGGCTAAACAGATTTATTATTTTACTGTACACTGAGAATTTACAACACACTTCAAATTAGAAGTTTTGTTTTTCTTTCTTTCTCTGGGAGGACAAGGAAGACAGCTAAACATCCCCAGCTAAAGAGTCCCGATGTTTTATGGAAATGAGAAGATCGATATCAAGCAGTCAGTGAAAATGTATTGAAGAAGTAGGTATAGAATTGGTTTCCTAACCAAACGGATGTTACTTTTAAATCTTAAATTGTTAAATTAGAAATCTGACGTCATGTAATTTATCAAATTAATTTAAGTTAGATTAAAATAGCTTATTAGTCTTATAGGCTAGATTGTAATTAATTATTAAGAACCTGGTTCTTTTTAATAAAGAATCAATCTGCCTAGCTTTTTCCAGTATTTTACATGGAGCGACTGCCTATCTGACCTCCAGAACCCAGTAACTGGGTAACTCCTTGGTAAGACGGGTTGTCAGACTTTCCGGGTTCTGACAACCCGTAACGACTGTCAAAGATCCACGAATGATAGACGAAACCAACGGCTTAACGTGCTTTCCGAGACAAGGAGGAGTCTCGGATTGTAAAGATGGTCACCCATCCACGGATCAACCCCGACAAGCGTACCTTTACCTGATGGATAGATCCGTGCGGCTGTTATTACTTGGCCATGAGCTCCTCCTCATTTTTTTATAAAATGATAGTTTTTAAACCAGTTTTTGATACTGACAAAACACTATCTAATTTTCCGATAGAAAACCATCACCGTCTGTAATGCACCAATAATTCCGAATTCAACTCAGTCAGAACACTAACCACAAACGGAACGCTAGCACGATCCAACTAATTGTATGTTTTCGCCAAAACGAGAACTTCTGTTCAGTGATACGTTCAGGGCCTCGGTATAACAGCGGAAATATCCATGATTAGAAATATTAATCGTTTCTGTTCTCGGCACGAATGAATGCCTTACATGCCTCTTTTGTGTAGTGGTCGCAAGTTTTACTGCTGATCATGAGATCCTGAGTTCGGATCCCAGGTCGGGCAAAGTGTTATTGGGTTTTTCCATCAGGAATTTCTCAGGACTTCCCAGTTTCTGGATTCGTGCAGGGTGGATGGCAATAGGCTCGACCCCTATTAAATCGGACTTAAACTTATCCGGCGAAATATTGGTATGTGCTGGCACTATGGGTAAATCTCTGCCTAACCCTTCGGGGTTTACAGGCGTGATATTTATGTTTTCTTATCAACGAATACTTATAAACAGCAAATTTCTTGGTTATAATGTAAACCAGTCTATAAGTTACTAGAGGGGTTCACTGTCTCAGGGTGTGCCAGGCCTACGTTTATGGTACCATTCCGGACCCGACCGCGGCAACTGCGGCGTTCTGCAGGCGACACGTGGCCGCGTCTTGACGCGGCGACACGTTGCGGCGTCCAGCTGCAGTCATGATTCCGAACCCGACCGCAGGCGGCAGCAGCCCCTTTTTCAGTCGGTAGATAGAAGATAAAAGAACGTGGTATCGCTCGAGCGTTGGCGGCATTACTGGTCTGCGGTCGAGCTGCACGTGTCTTCTGTCGCTCGCCCGTAACTGCAAACGACGACGTATCGCTACGGAAGGTATTTGATAGAAATTCATAGAAACCAGTCGCGTCGTGAAAACTTAACATAATCAGCGTATAACGTTCCCACTGCTGGGACACAGGTCTCCTCTCTTCGAGAGGATTGGTAGATGTCACATGACTTTGAATTTTTGGGTTTAGGACATACCGGTTTCCTCACGATGTTTTCCTTAACTATTTAACTTTAATCGAAAATACTTGCTTATGAAAAAAAAAACTTTTGGGATTAATACACTCTAACAACCAATTTGGAATAAGTTTCTGGTGGGCAATTAATTTACAAGTAAAAAAAATATTGACGTAATATTTTTTTGTATTAATATGAAAATACTTAAGGAAAAATAAGTTTTGAAATGAATACACTAAAGTTGTACAAACAATTTTTTGATAAGTTTCTCAGAAATAAGGAAAAGAAAACCTGCTAACATGAACTTAAATATTCATTTAATTATGTAATTATGTAGAAACTCCGGGGCAAAACCCATTGTGTACAGGCAAACGAGCATTAATAAAACCACACACAAAATTCATGCAAACATAAAAGCAAAATTAAAAAAAAAAACACGCATTTTCTTCTTAGATATGTTTCGATCTTTATCTTGCACTTTTAGTTTGACAGTAGTACGACAGTGAAAAGAATAATGCCCAGCCAAAGTCCATGCTCAGTAAGTTAAATTTCGGTCGGTGATTTCGTTAGTTCGACTTATGGCCATTGGTTCAGATTCAGATTCAGATTCAGATTTAGATTTATTTATTTGCCATTAATGTAGGTACAAGTTTAAGATGATACAAATAGCTGAAGGTTACCGCTACATTCTACCTTACGGCATGCAAATTCATAGAAACTAATAGATTACATACAATATTATTATAAATTAACAACTAACATGTCATTCTAATTAACACTAACAAACATAAAAAAATGAAATAATAATAATCATCAAATAGTCAATTGCACATAAATAAATCTTGTCAATAAAATGAATTTCATTATCTTGGAATTATAATTAAGCGAAATATTATTTTACAAACATAATGTTATTTACAAATTTTATTGTCAAATTTCTTTATCATTTAAAAAGTCATTGATACAATAATAACATTTATCCAATAATAATGCAGTGAGCTTAGATTTAAATGTTCGAATAGGATGTTCTTTGCTTTGGTTCAGATATGTTTGTGGCGGCGACGTAGCGGCTGACCACGGAAGATGGAACCACTCCCCGCGAGCGGGGGAAATAAGCCACGCCCATTAAGCTACCATTTATTTTCAAAGAAGCGCCTTAATGAAAATGTCAAGTTTTATGGTTTTATCACAACGCTTAGTAGAGCGAGCAGCTCCAGTCCAAGCTTTTTGTCTTCTAGTTAATAATACCCTTTTTTTAAAGTTTGGTTTTCCCGGGTTCTGTACCATAGTTACGAGCTACGATGATAAATATATTTGTCCCGAGAGAGACGGCCACGGATCATCGATTCTAATGCAGACGATGCAGATCACATCCAGTTAATCATAATTTAACTACCCTGTATACGTATGGGAGGATATTCTAGTACAAATCCAAGTTTATTTCCCTTGTGGATGTATTTGCTAGTGTATTTCCTGAGATTACCTACTGATTAAAATCCCACTTAATGTTTTTTATGTGAAAGTTTGTTACTCAATCACGCAGAACCGGCTGAACAGATTTGGATGAAATTTTACTCATAGGTAGACCATGATAGGTCATGGTCTACCTATGAGTAAAATTTCGTAATTTCGTTTAGGACAGCAAATGTTTTTTATCCCGTTAGTACGTACCCGTGGAATGATTTCTGACCTGCGCAGGCGAAGCTGCTGGCAAAATCTAGTACTTATTTATTTATTTAACGGTTTATGTACACACATATAAACAGACAAGAAAAAAAAGAACAGAAAAATACGTACAAAGGTGATGCTTATTTCTAAAGAAATCAAAAGAAGAAGAGAAAATAAAATACATAAAATAAAAACACCTATTTATTCACTAATTTAACTATAATATTAACTATAAACATACATTATGAGAATAAACTTACATACATACTTCTAAAATAAATATCACTAAAATATATATACTTAATTATAATGTACTTAGTATAAAATAATAAATACAAAAAAAAAAATGCAACTAAGACGAAGTGGAAAGATAGTGTCAGGGGGGGGGGTGTGGGTAGTGTGTGTGTGTGTGTCTTATGTCATAATTCAAAATTAAAATGGAATAGCACGTTGGAAATATTACCCATTCATTTGTTTCTTCGGTTATTTGGAACTTTTTCAATGTTACTGACCGATTTTAGAGTTGGTGAATCATCGTGAAGAATCTGTATTTTAGATTATCTGAAATCGACGAAATTCTGTAAACAAGCTCAGTGATTAAATTTCGTTCCATTTTTGTTTAAAACATTACTCGTGACTATTGCTGTAAGACAAAATGTTTTTTTTTACGTAGCTATTATAACTATCTATAATTATTTTCATAGAATACTGCTTGTTTCTCTACATATTGGATAAGGTACTAAGTCTCCACTTCGTTTGTTATTAGCTCGACTGGTTAACGAGCTATAAAGGTAATTAATGAACCTATGATTGTATCGGTAAGCATGTTCGAACACACGCAACATGGTAGTAATGAACTAATTAATATGTACTACTAAGGTTTCCTGCAATAAAACTGACGTAGTGACTGAAGTAGTTAAAAAAAATGCACTTTTACACCCTACTTTTTACCTGAGGTAATAAAATGAAGGAAATTAATTTTCTGTATCAGTTGTGTAATCATTTTATAGAGGGGCTTGTGGCTAAGTAATTACAGCCGCACGGGTCGATCGATCAGGTTAAGCTACGTTTGCCGCGGTTGGTCCGTGGATGGGTGACCATCTTTACATACTAAGACCCCTCTATGACTCGGTAACACGTTAAACCGTTGGTGCCGGCTGTCATTTGTAGCTGACAACCATTCCTATCAAGGGGTATCGTGTTACCCAGTTACTGGGTTGTGGAGGTCAGATAGGCAGTCGCTCCATGTAAAATACTGGTATTCAACTGCATCTTGTTAGACTGGAAGCCGACCCCAACATAGTTGGGAAAAGGCAGATGATGAGTTGTGTGATCATTTGATTACTAGTTACAAAATCGCGATAAAAGAATGTAATCATGTTCTTCTTGTCGTCTTGTTTTTTTATTTTATTTCTCCTTTCACGGATCTGCTGAAAGAAATTTCTCAAGAAATAAGCAGTACTTTTGTACACAAACGATAAATTTTGCTTCCCTATGTATTTTACTGTGTGTACCTGTACATGTCATAGGATGATTTAATAGTTCTAATTTTCGCGAAAACGCGATATTGCGAAAACACGGATAATTAGATACTTAATAGTGAAAACATTTCTGCGAGCAACTTTGCCGCGTCACAGTTAACATATTAGATCCAGATAACCTTTTTTTTTTTTTTTTTTTGTTCCGGGGTGGAAAATCCTCATGGATGTCCTCCGCCCTGGGGCGGGCGGAGGGGTCTGTCAGACTCTTACTGACTAAAAACCACACCGGTGTTCCGACTCACACCTACGCCGGGTCGCGGGAACGAAAGAATCTTCCGTAACCCCCGGCCGGTGCCGGCCCGCCACCGCGGGCCTCCTCTAGGGTCAGGGGGGGGAGTGAGGTGTTTGACTCCCCCCGCGACGTTTCAGAGGGGCGCGCGTGGAACACTACGCGCCGCCACCTCGGGTCCTGATGTGTGGGGGGCGACGGACGTCCCCGAGTCCGTCACCCCTGGACCCATTTAGGGGGGCCGGAAGAGGGCGTTGTCCGCCCTCCGCCGACGCCCGGTGCGCCTGCTGCGGGCCGGGTGAGTGGACGAGATCTCCCTCTCCCTTTCCGCAGCCACCTTCTGCGAGACGACCGTCTCGCAGAAGGCGACCACCGCGTCCCAGGACTCGGCGCCGCCGACCATAGCGTTCACTACGGCCGGCAGCGACAAGTCACTGCCTACTCCTGAGAGATCCAGATAACCTAACCTAACCTATTAATAATATGACGAATCATATAAACTGCCTGTGACTAGATAATTAAACAATAGTGATAACATTTCTGCGGCAGATTTTATGATTCGTCATTTTGAACTGGATGAAATAGGTTAGGTTAGAAATGTCGCCATTGTCTAATTATCCGTGTTTTCGCAATATTCATAGGGCATAGGATTTCGTGAAAATTCGAATGATCAAATCATCCTATGACATTCATCATTGTTAGCATAAAGACGAAATAAAGTAAAATAAAACATCGAGGAAATTGGCATGTCATAAAACTAAAAAATTTAAGGCGTGTGACCTCAACCAATCCGCATTAAGGTCGCCTGGGGGTCTACAACCCACTTCCCCTTACAGAGGAGGCCTGGGGCCTTACTATGACACTTACTACTTGTTAAATAAGGATAGCGCTATTCGTACTGTATAGCTCCATCTCTCTCTCACACTGGAAAAATGATTGCTTTAACAAGTCATAGTACAGCCTCTGTACTGCACTGGGAATACCATATAATTTGAATATATATATTATCAGCTATAAGATACGAAAGTAATACCAAAATTAACTGCAAAATCATAGTAATTTTAACCATCATATCATAGCAGGAGGTCTTCATTATTATCCTGCAAGCGTCTATTGCGGAACCGCCTCTCAATACGAAGTTAGGCCGTGGCTGTACATAGCAAATAGTTGGTGGATAGCTGTTTGCCTTGAGTAAGCGCCCGATACTATCGTGAATTGAGCGTTCAGACTACGCATACAGTGCGTAGTTTGCGGCATTGCTAAGTTGTTCTGGTTGATTAACAGATTGGAGAATAATTTGCTATACGCAACCGCTACGCGTCGCTCAGAGCTAATAGTCAGCCGCAAACTGTTTGTTTAGTGTGGATGTGACATTGGAATTTAAATGACACATGACAAACCGATTTGAGATTAGTAGTTAAATTCACAATATATTTTTCAGTTCCTGCAACAACACGGCACGTTTTGCAAACGGATTGAAGGCAGTTTCTAGTGCAGTATAAACCCAATGTGCGCTTATATTATTTCATTAAAACCAAAAAAGTAGTTACAATACCAACTGTTTACTGCAGTCGCCATTTGTCATGCCACCAACGCAATAGAAGTCAAAATCGGTTGAACGGACTGCAAAAAAAGTTTATTTAAATGTCTAATCTTATTTCAAATGGAGTATAGTAAAGTCGAAGCAAAGGTTTTCATTGAAATGGTCCGGTCTAAGTTGTAAGTAACGTCAAAGTATTTTTTTAAAAGTAATTATTGTCCGCGTATTCAAATCACAACTGTCAAGAATGACATTTGGATTTGGACTTTGTATGAAATGGCTGTAACTTGGTAAATTGACGTAGGATATCAAGCTTAACGTTAAAGTTTCTATATATTAGGTTTGAGTTTTAGTTGAGCCAGATATGGCGAAATAACTAACTAATCACAAAGTCTTAGCATTTCGCTTATCAGAAACTATCATAAGCGAAACTAATAATAGTTTACTCTTGCACACATCAAGCATGGAACTGCTTTTATGCAGTTTGAATTCAATTAAATTGTCACTTTCATTTCAGTAAGAATATCTCCGTAGCTACGTGCAAATGTTACCTGAAATTCCTTTTAGGGCTATAAGCACTCTACACGATTCAATCATTTGCTTCCCTCTTTTGGAAGGTAAACTTCACGAGGTGAAAGACATTGAGATGTCTCGTAATTTGGACAATACAAAGATTTTAAAATAAGTAAAATCTCACGTTTATTGTAATTTGATTATTTTGAAATTGTTACTAATGTGCAGTAGTGGAATAAAAAAGATGAGCAACTGTAGGTCCATTTCAAAATTGACTGGCACAGTGGTATTTTTACCCAACTACGGCAAAAAGGAGGGTTATGATTTTGACCGGTATGTATGTATGTCCATCTGTTACCTCATAACTTCTAAACTACTGATCATAATTTAACAAATGAGGTATTGTTGGAAGCGTTGGAAGCGTCTCGTCCGCTGGTTATAACAACGCCATTATAATTTTGTTGGTGTACAGGCATGCGACCATGGCTTTACCTTGACTTGTATCTATCTCTTGATTTCTGTCTGAAATATTTTCTTGTTTTATACTTTTTAGAGCACGATTTTTCAGTAGTCGGGTTTTAGTTTTTGAACTTACTTTTTATTTCGCCTAAAGTGCAGGCCACGAAGCCAAGCTAGGTTCGTTTTACGTCCTTTCGCTTCGTTCCCAGTGTGGCCTGCGCTTAACACTCTAATAAAATTGACGGTTTGAAAAATTGATATGTGGAAAGGGAATAGTTTTGGAAACTGCTAAACCTTTTCGTTCGGTGAGTGTATATAGATAAAGCAATGAAATGAAATAGCATCAGCGCATGCGACGTACTTGAAATAAAATGATAGGTGAGCATTCTGTCGCATTATTTTTAATTCTTAATTTTTGGCAATGCACACTTGCTTTTCCAAATTTACTTTAGACATTGGCAGAATGGTCGACATTGACTTTGTCTGCCAGAAAAAATAGAATAGAATAGAGTATCGATTCAAGTGAAATTGTAGTTTGGAAGTTCATTTTTTAGAATTGGAAGAAATACCATTCTGGAAGACCACTGTACAAAAGTGTTCAAGCAAATTATTTAACAGGTTTTTTTTATGCGATAGTCTATTTTGTCCCTAGCAATAACAAAAAAAAACAACAACAATTTTAAACGCTACGGTAACAAAAAAGTAGGGTCAGGCAAATTAGTCGCGTGCATCGAATCAGTGTCCTCCCCACGAACATAAATTACCGTATCCACGCTAGCAAGTAAACACAACAATGGATTCCCAGCGTGTAATACGTGTTGTAATTGGTCGGCGCTCTTTGATTGTTGTGATACCGACGACAAAATGACAGTAGTAATACCTCACACATTTCGACCGACTCGTTAAAGCGCTGGAATGAAGACGGGCTTAGTCATGTTGATCCGTTTGTTTGAAATGTCTGTTTAGTTGTTTTGAATACTGTTAATGTTTTGTTTTGAATGAATGGAATGCTTGTTAACTACGTTAAATGCAGTTGGCAGACTGCATGGTATCTGCAATAATTACACTTCATTATTCACTTGCCTTTATCGCAATTTGTTTGTGATCACAACATGTTTTATCTTCCAAAACAACTAGAATTCTCTAGAAGTCTACATGACACCACGGATGATGAGATGAATTAAAAAAATTGGATAGGACAGTAGGCGCTCGGTAATCCGGCGCTCGCCGCCGGATTACGGAGCGTATCCGACACGTCCAATAGTCCGGCGTTACCTAACTTAAGTCTCCTACTCTTTAATCCGGCAGGTTTAATACAAAAGTGTCGGATTACAGAGCGCGCGCATTGTTCGTTGTCGTTCTGGGGTCCGGTCCGGTTCTACAAGTAGGTATTATTACGTAAACTAATAAAGATTGTTTACTTTGCAAATCTGTGTTAAAAAAAATTCGTACTAGCTAGCCGAGATTTCCTATAGAAATCCAATAATATGGCGTTTCTGATAATCCGAAATTGGCGAAAAAAAGTGGGTGCCGGATCGAATTGCACGAACTTTGAAAAGTGGGCTATGAAGGAGTTCAAACGAATCTTTTTATTTCCATTCAAAATAATAAAAATCTCCTGTGGTAATTAATTATTCTTAAATGGTCATCTTCTGATGCTGACTTTAATTGAATCGATCGTAATTATAGGTGGAACCCATACATAATTATTTTAATTAAAAAATGAATTATACTGCATTTCAATTACAGAAAAACTTGGAAGGAATTAATCCATATTTCAGTAATGATTTCTCATGATGAAAAATTAAAATACATGTAGCTTATTTCAGCTTAATTTATTTTTCGATTGCATATTGCGTTATGGTTCACGCAATATTTCAATGAAATCGTTTCAGTAAGTACAGGGGAGGAGGATTACTGCATTGATGTGGGGTTAAACTGGAAATCTGCGGGCGCAGCTACTCTTCATTAAATTCGACTTAAATGCGGGTATAACCAAGGGCATACCTAGTCTAGAACGCCCTTGTAGTTCAGCCTTTTTATAATTCTATATTTTATAAGCTTTTATCTGACTTCACTTGATTGCGACTGAGGTGGAGTTGGTATCCTTGCACTCTTGGTCATTGAAAGGAGTTCTTGGCTTTTTAAGACAAATCCTAACTTATCTATATCTATACATATTTTAAAACAAAGTCCCTTTCGCGTTTGTATATATGTCCGCGTTGTTCTTCTAAACAACGCAACAGATTTTGACGAGGTGTTCACCATCGTTTAGAGAATTTACTACGGAAGGTTTATTACGTTAATATTAGGTGGACCTATGAAATCAGCGTTTTGTATGGAGAATTTTAAAGAAGTTGCATTTTTTCATACTAACATTTTCTTAATTTATATAACAACCATGAACACTAATGTTTTAAAACTTTTATGCACTAATGTTTAAAAACTGAGATATCGTAATATGCCACTTAGATTAAGCGACAAAAATAATATTGGCTAAGTTAAAAGAAATGGTGGTCATTTCTGCTAACAAAATGAGTAGTCATTTTTAAGGTATTTTTTATGTTTAGAAAACTATAAGTAATAAGGTTTTTTTACTATTGGTAGTTGTCTATGATGGTCATTATTCGATATAGTACCAAGCAATTGATGAATATTTTAAATCATAGAAGTGACAAGGTTCTCTATTTGTGAGAAAAAAAACGCCGTTTCATAGGTGGGCCTCTCCACCTATGAAACTGGCGTTTTTTTTCTGGAGGGGGACCCAATATTAAAGTTACGTTTACCTAAGAAATCTTGTCAAGTCGTAAAAACCGTGCGAAGTAGCGGGTCGTTAGTAATATTTATAAATGTGAAAGTGAGTTTGTTTGTTAGGCTTTAGCGCTAAAACGGGTGAACGGATTTGGATGAAATTTGACACAAGGGTAGATCATGACCTGGTTGAGGACATTGACTTAAATATTTTTTATCCCGATATTATCACGGGATCGAGACTTATGCGTATGAAACCACGGGGCGCAGTTAGTTGGTAAATAAATTTGCGGTATTATTTTTAAAATATAAATCGTTCAGCACCCGGGCATCGGGCTTCAGAAAGAGACAGTCACATGACTGATGAGTGACTCAGATGATGGTCTACAAAGGCGAACTCGATGTACCTTATTTACGAGGCAGCACTCGTTTTATTATTTATTTGTATATATCAGTTTCATCATATATTTGATACATACATCAGATCACGCCGGTCTTCCCCGAAGGTATAGGCAGAGCAAAAAAAAATAAGTATAGGCAGAGGTGCAGTACCCATAGATGTATTTAAAAAAAATATAATTATATATGAGTACACCCGCATTCGTCTAGTTATGCTTACGTCACATGTAATAGAGGGCGATCCTATTGGCACTAACCGGGCAAAAATGCAGACACCGGTCTGCTACTGCGATAGTCCTTATGGAATACCCCAATAACACTTTTGCCGACCTTGGAGTCAAACCTAGAGCCTCACCTTTGATATGCACTTCCAATATCACGAATAGGTATAATTACTGCGGACTAGATAGCAATGGATATCTACAAATTGGTGTTATTATGTTACCTGGGAACATAGGTACATTGCCAGGTAGAAACCAAATGTAATCAGTACTCACAAAGCGAACTTTGCGTTGCTAAATGTGTGTGTGTGTGTCGCTGTGTCCAGCTTAATAACTTGCATTGCGCATCAAATCTATAACATTATTACAGTGAAAATAATATAACTTATAAATTGTACCTCACAAAAAAATATAATTTAATTCGTTCCCTGTTTGTTTTTCAAAACTTATAAAATACGAAGAAATACGGCGTATATGTAATAACCTAATCCGCTTAACTAAATATACGTCGTCTATTGTATTTTATAATGGATTTACGCAAAGTGACGCCTGAGTCAATTAACTATTTTCATAACTTGTTCTGGAACTTGTAGAAAAAACTATTTACTTATGTTATCAGAAACACTACTTACTCATCACTTGCTTCAGAAACGGAACGGAGAAAATTGCCTGAGAGATATTTCTCGACGGCATGTGCCCAGTCAGAGGCCCATGGGCGGCTTTATAACTGACTCTAGGTTAGTCACTAACTACACGAAAAGGAGAAGATCACAAACACAAGGGGTGACAATGTCGTACAGTCACATCAGTGTTAACAATATGACTTTGATAGCGCCTTTATGTCGTAGCAGTAAGGATGATTTTCGTTGTGCAAGTGTTATCTACCTCTGATAAGAGGTTGACTGTTCAACGAAAAAATCGCCTTAAATTTTCGTAATTTTTTAATACGTCTTACACATTATTGTCTTTGCATCCTGTTTGTTTATTTTTTTCCTTTGTATCAATTTTCTCACAATGTTTCTGACACATGATGTCACCAGTGCAGCATCACTAAATGTATCTTAGCATACGTCTCATGTCATGAATATACAATTATATGGTAAGTAAGGAAATAAAAAGGTTACGTAAAGTAGGCTCTCGACGAAGTTAAAAGGTTTCTAATAATAAATACGATTTGCGAAAGCGAAACTGAAGGAAATTATATGAACGTAGAAAGGTAATAGATTTATTGCATAATTTAACTCCTCAGTAGTCTTCCGTAGAAATTGTCACAGAAAGTACTTGTATACGTTTCCATATCTAGGTCAATCTTACTTTTAGTTTACCTCTTAACTCATGTACTTATTTTTAACCATTTCTAAAAAGGAGGAGGTTCTATGTTTGAGTTTATGTAACTTTTTCCCTTTTTTATCTTTGTTCATCGCTATTTCCGTCAATTGTGGATCGATTTTGAAAATTCTTTTATTAATTTTGCTTGGATAGTCTTCGAGTTAGGTTCAATAATACATATTTTTCCCACTAGTCTATATGGATGATGTTTTAATATGTTCCTGTTAAGCTTCGTGCAGACCAGCGCGACGCGACGCCGCGACGCGACTCGAACAATACAATTTCTAAGAAAACTTGACGGTATAACAATAACCGGTGTCGCGTCGCGCGACAAGTCGCGCTGATCTGCACAAAGCTTAAAACAAACCAGAATGTGGTTTGTTTTAAAATTTCAGTTATGTACACAAACTAACACGAATACTATGTCGGGGCTTCGAACCTGAACTACCCATGTCCGACCGATAATAATTCAAGAAATCTGATATTTCGAGCTGCCCTGAGTTCACTTGCTTGCTCGGCTTTAGACTGCTATCAAGCAAAAGGTACGTCCCTGCATTCAGTGTTGCATGATACAATAAATGAGCCTCTAGAATCTTGTAGGTATGCAAACAATTTTAGATAGTAGATATGAATAAATAAGTAAGTATGTTTCTATAAAAAGGGAAGACTATATGCCATCGATAATAATTATTTTGGTCCTAGCAGCGATGAAGTTATAATTATACCCTATCTTGCCCTTTAAAATAAATCTGTATCATTAGAAGTTTTAAAACTAGCTTTCGCCAGCGGCTTAGCTTGCATGCAGGTCGGAGATTATCCCATGGGAACGTACTATTGGGAACAAAAGTATTGTATATGTTAATCCAGGTTATAAACTATCTGTGTGCCAAATTTCTTCCAAATCCGTTCAGCCGTTTTTACATGATGGAGTAACAAACATTCAAACTTTCACATAGAAATATTAAGTAGGGTTTTAATCAGTAGGTAATTTCAGGAAATACACTAGCAAATACATCCACAAGGGAAATAAACTAGGATTTGTACTAGAATATACTCCCATACGTATACAGGGTAGTTAAATTATGATTAACTGGATGTGATCTGCATCGTCTGCATTAGAATCGATGATCCGTGGCCGTCTCTCGGGACAGGTATGTTTATCATCGAAGCTCGGAACTCTGGTACAGGACCTGAAAAACGAACGAAAAACCAAACTTTGTAAAAAAGGGCCTAGTACTATAATGGGATGAAGGTGCTCGCTCTGCTAAGCTAATATAATATAATTAATATTAATATTATATAGTAGGATTAGGTAATATTATATGGTAGGTATTAATAATATGGGTTTAAATATGAAATTGCCGTTTTGTTCTGAAAAATTAAATCATTATTTTTTCTTAGGTAAAATATATTTATTTAATCAAAATATTCACCCTCCTTGTCTATAAATTTCTGCCATCTCATGGGAAGGTCATTTATGCATTTGCGGTAGAACTCTGAGGTCCTGGACTCAACAAACTGTGTGAAGGCATTTTGTATTGCCTCCTTGGAAGGGCATTGTTGCGGCGTTTGACCAAGAGTTAGCCAAAGCGTTATTCGCTTACGATTATCGTAAAGAATCCACTTTTCATCACACGTCACAATTCGCCCCAAAATCCCTTAATTTCTGTACCTGTTCAACAAGACGAGCTTCAACGCGTACTTTTCTCTGCAGATCCGTCAAATCATGGGGCACCCATTTTTCAAGCTTTTTCTATCCGATTTGATGCAAATGGCTCAATATTGTGGGTATGCTAACATCAAATCATGCCGCTAATTCCTTAGTAGTTTGATACGGATCGGCTTCTACCATCACAATCAATTAATCGTTATTTACCTCAGTGGCTGGTCTTCCTCGGGGTTAATTCTTTAAGTCGAAGTTTCGACTAAGAAAGCGGTTAAACCAAAAACGCACGGCGCGTTCATTAGCCGTATCCTTTCCAAACACAACATTGATATTGCGAGCTGCTTCTGCTACGTTAGTTCCACGTCGGAACTCGTATTCAAAAGTTACTCTAATTTTGAATGTATCCATCTTTACTTTAGAAGCTAAATGAAAAAAACAATTGAAACTCAAACAATCTCAATACTCAAACTCAAATTTAGAATGTTATAATTATCTTCGGAAAAAGTTTCATTCTGGAATCTCACACCATGCAGGTTAAGTTTTAATTCAAAGTGTCCAGTTCGTTAAAACGGCAAATTCATATTTAAACCCCTATTATTATAGTAAGATTAACATTTGACTAAGGTACTAAAAATGGAGTGTAATAAATCATATGTATCTAGGTTGCTACGCATGTAATTATGTTTGATACATTTCAAGTCGAAACACTTGAGAAGTACTTAGTTATGGATTTCATCAGAAAAAAATTCAAAATTAAATTCTCATGAAACGCATTCACGTTCGCTATAATGCACGGAGCCACAATTTCCTTGTATTGCTGGGAATGTGGCGTGTTACCGCGAATCCCAGTCGTAGTATGAGCACGAGATTAATTCGAAGAAATTGTAGTCATAGGAGTAAAGCGGAGTATACGACATCATGATTGTCGTAAGTAGCGCCGTCGCACTGCATTTCCGCTAGGGATGTCACACACTCACTCATTTGTTTTGTCGATGAATGAAACTAATCTTTCTCGTCCCAAGTTTTTTTTTTTTCATATGTGTGCCCGACGCCTGGGGCGACTTAAATCTGTCATATTTATTTTTTTACGCCGAACGTGCAATTTTAACTTTAGTCTAGCCTTGGCCTTCCTGTATCCGGACAGCGTGTGTGCTAAGTGCAACGTCGCCTATACAGCGAGATACAGGTACGTCAATTCAAAACGGGTAAAGAGGACCCAGTGTCATCACTGGCGTAGTATTTTTGTAACATGCTTTCATTCCTTTATTTAGTATTTGTTGTTAATTTATCTTGTTCTTTTTTTAAGTTTTTGGAGAATATGGCATTGTGAAATAACCCTGAGAGAATTTTGGCGGTGTTAGAAGAGTCGGAATCACACGAAGAAGAGTCAAGTGCTACGGCGACAGTTGCGCAAAAGAATTGCTGATTGCGCGGGTGAACCCATCCAGGAACCTTCGGGGAGGTCCCGCGAAGATTCCAGAAAACCGCAGAAGATGTGAAAAATGTCCGTCTAGAAAGAATGAGAAGACATCTAAAACTTGTTATGCATGCCCGATCTCTGAATGAGAAAGTAGAAGCCTGATTTGTTTTTTATTATTACGATGATAAGTTTGTTTGGTTTACCAAATATTTTATAAATATTAATGTTATAGTTTCAGACTTGATTTTGCATGCGCTTTAAGCTAGTAAAAGTTTGATTTATAAAATATACTGGCCTTACTTTTATTTTACTCCGTACTTAAAAAACCCTATTGCAATTTAGATAACTTCTTTAATTTTATGACAATTCCTCGATAAAATCTGGATTATGATGACCCGGTGTCATCGTCGGTGTAATTATATTCACGTCATTTGCCCTGGGCTACTAAATTGTGTTTTAATTACTCGTGCTTGAGTCCAAAAAGGAACACTATTTCGCGTATTTATTTACTTTAACAGTCATTTTTTCGAATTATTAATCTAGACTTTTCCAAGATTCCATCTCAGACATTAATACAAAGCCCCACGTAAAATATAGATCAATGCGTATAACCTTATATTACACCCACAGTTCTAAATTAGATCGCGACAATGCCAGACCAAAAAAGCCGCAGCTAGACCTAAGTTATTCTCTGTAAAAGATTTATTGGAATTGAGTTCTGCGACAGCTATAATATATTCAATATGTGGAATAAGCTTACTAAGAATAGTGCCACACCTCTATCCTAAGAAGAAATATGGAACCGACTGGTTGGAAGCTTAGGGTGGAAAGTTCAAGGTTGTTCAAAAGGAACATTTCAGTCACGGGAAGGAGCGATAACGTCCACTTTGTCCTCTTGGTAAGATAAATACTTAGTATTTAGTTCGGAACTTAGAAATGAGGAACAAACTTTCTGAGACAGCTGTATGCCTAAATATTATATTTCGAGTTGTTTCAAATGTTGTTGTTTCGATGATAAAACATTCCACTTTACGTGAATCAAAACACGAATTAAATACAGAATTCAAATACAATACAACATACTACGGGTTAATCTTCAGTAATATCCGAGAGATTGTTAGCTCCAATAACAACAAAACAATATTGTATTTCAGCACAAAATAAAACGTATCTCAACAATGTTAGTACAATTGGAACGATGCTCGATTCGATACTCGTATATCGACTTCGATAATCCCTTTTCGGTGTTCCGAATACCATCCTACTGCAAAGGCAAATCGTGAACGTGTTTAGAGCAATTTCATCGACGTACCGCAGGGGGGATAGAGTGGGGCATTATGACTATGATACTTAACAAAACATGGAGAAACAATACATGCTCAAGTCGTCCCCCTGAAACGAACTGAGTGAGCACTCAGAGGTTAAGTACACAGTTAAATTACTCCCTACTCTATCTTTGAGACATTTTTCCTCGTGAAGCCGGAGTGAAATATAATTTACGGCTGCTCCTCGGAATTTGTGGGTCGGTGTAGTTGTTTGAGATGTTATTATAGTGCTCGTAACAGTAGTGTCTTGTTATTTAAATTAAAGTGAGACATTCTCGTTTTTATTCAGTCACTTCCCAATTGCTTTTAGTGGTGTAATAATTGTACCTTTTCTTTTAAAATGTGTCATCAAAATATTCAACGAAAATATTTATAGAAAAACTCTGGCCGGAGGGAAAGAATGTCATAAATGTTGAATCCTCGCCGCGAAAGGTACAATTTAAAAATAACTTTCTCGCTGAGTTTCCATTTCCAAACATTTGAACGTCGAGCGTTTTGCGACTGGCCGAATATGGCTTCTTTTGATACTTTCTTAGGAATACTTTTAAGAGGTAACTTTTCAAATAAATCAGTAGGCATTGCAGCAAGACCTCGCGGCTGCGTACTTACTCTTTGTTATCTGTGAACTGCCGGAGAAACTTTCGGTGACTTATTTAAAATTCCATGTGTTTTAAAAACCTTTTCTGTGTTAAAATTACGATCGTGCCAGCTGTTGCACGTGACTCCTTGTATTTTTTGGAGTAGAGATTATATGCAACAGCAATTTTTATTGTAGGGTTTGTTGGTGAAGTTTTATTATTTTGGACTGATTGCTGTGTACTTATGAGCAAGCATTTGAAAAAATAACCTCATTTATTTTAGTTAATGAAGTTTGGTTTGACATTAGGCAGTGTATAGAGTGTCGCTACCGGTACTCTATCCCTATCGGATAAAGTGCCACTAGCGGCATAATAGTGGCGCTGCCTCGGCCCGGCTAGAGAGCTGTAAGCTTTGCATTGCATTGCCATTGTTACTGTCACTTTATTTGATTGTTGAGGTTAGTTCTTTGTAAAACACCACATTCCCAAAACATTACATTTTCTTGTGCCTAAACCGGACCCTGGCACGCGCCGGCCGCTGCCGGGGCACCGCTCGCGATGTGTGGTCACAGTTCTAACCTAACCTACCTTTCAGCCATTTTCATTTGGTAAGCCAAGGGGCTACACTTAAGTTGAGCCGGTCAAAGATGAAAGAAATTAACATTAGCCTCTCATGCAATGCTCAACAATAACAAGTGACAGTTACAATGACAATGCAATGCTTACGGCACTTTAGCCGGGCCTCTATAATGCCGCAAATAGCAGCACTTTATCCGACAGGGATTAAAGTGCCTCTAGCGGAACTCTATACACTTCCTTGACATTAAGTTTCGTTTTACACTAGCTTTTTCTGTAAGACCTAGTTGGTAACCACATTATTGATACACAAGTGTAAATAATACGCTACAAACTACCATAGACGAAGAAGTGTCGGTACAATTAACCTGTTTACGTTTAATCAACCGGATATTTTCCCTTCAAAAGCATTTCCTTCATTATCGGAGAAGTTCTCTGAAATTCAGAGGGTTTAGATGAAATAATGTTTTGATAACAGATAATGAATGATAAAGGAAACTTCATTTTGAAAAATATTTTTGGACTAGCTTTGAACGACCTCATGAGAAAATTCCAGTTCCATGTTCATCTGCGTTCAAACTCTTATAAGACCGCTGCGAAAGTTGATAACATCACCAAAGCTGGATACTTATAGACAGATAAGTTTATTTCTAAAGCTTTACAAAAAAGATTATCATGTCTGGTATTCTTGCACAGATTTTATCAACAAAGTATCCAGATGTGGTCCCAAGTGTGTATTTCCAACTATTCGGCAACAATTGACGGGATCTAAACGAAAGCAAATTCCAATTTCATACAGAAAACGGGTACAGATCCTCAGAGGCTTTTATTGAATAAATTAACTTTTATTAAAATCCTGTTTGTGACCCCGACGGACGCCCCTAGCCTCGGCTTACCAACTTATTTGGAAAATCAGATTACGCTTTGGTAAATAAAAACTGGAACTCCCGGCGAACATTATTGATCCAACGAAATAATTATAGAGGACGAGACAGTGAGTAAATTACTATGACGTACAATGAATTTAATAACAGCGAGGAAGGGTCTTACGCCACCTGACAACAGATTAAGTACTGGATGGGGTGATTCTGAGGCAATACATCTATAGCTATAAATAAGTGCTACAACTAGTCTTACTTAGTGGTATCGTATTACCCAGTAACTGGGTGGGAGGTCAGATAGGCAGTCGCTCCTTGTAAAATACTCGTATTCAGCTGCATTCGGTTAGACTGGAAACCAACTCCAACGTCGTTGTTGGGAAAAGGCTAGGCAGATGATGAGTTGTGTGATCATTTGATTACTAGTTACAAAAAACGGTAAAAGAATGTAATCATGTTTTTTTGTGTCGTCTTGTCAATTCTTTTTTATTTCTCCTTTCGCAGGTCTACTGAAAGAAATTTCTCAAGAATAAGCAGTACTTTTGTACTCAGCAAATAAAACATAATTAAAGTCAACCTTATAGATGTCATCTATTGCTTTAGCTGGAAATTATAACGTATTTTGTAACGACATTATTCAGTAACACAATCAAAGCAAATGAAAACAATGAAATGCAATCAATCCCCAGTCACTAATACGGTTTGTTTTGTCGAAAATAAGGAACAAAACCTATTAATAATTAACGCGGTTTCAAGCGCATAATTCTCGATCCCGTAAGAATATCGGGATAAAAAGTATCCTGTGTCCTTACCCAGGTCATGGTCCATTTGCCAAATTTTATCCAAATTCGTTTAGCCGTTTTAGTGTGAAAGCGTAACAAACAAATAAATAAATAAACAAACAAACTCACTTTCGCATTTATAATATTAATAATTAATAGTTAGGATTAAGCTTCATGCAGACTAGCGCGACGCAACAGCGCGGCGCGACACCGGTTATTGTTATACCGTAAAGTTTTCTTAGAAATTGTATTGTTCGAGTCGCGTCGCGGCGTCGCGTCGCGCTGGTCTGAACACGCCTTTAGGATGTTTCCTGTTTATAAAATGAAATCAGCAGGTACGATTGTTCAATACTGTACCTATCCTGAAAATAAAGACATTTTGAATTGAACAAAACTCACTCTTAATTTACATTCTCGGAAATCGCTGAAACAGATACTTCGGTGAAATATAGAAAAGAAAACATAATCAATTGATTAATTTAAAAGTTGAATAAATTTTCTAAACATTCTTAAAATTATACCTACTAACTACGTTCTAGCCGCACTGCGTACAATGTGTAATCCCGCTTAACGCACCACAATTCTGTTAGAAGCAAAATCGACGTCATAAATATGAAAACAGCACATCCAAAACCCTAACTTCCAGACTACTCCAACAAAAGAGCAACGCACTACGATTATGAGTTTCGGTTGCACCGCAATATGGATCCGTAGTCGTGCAGATAAAATTTAATTGAACATGTGCCTGTTCCCACAGGGTTCCCACCACCCAGATTAGAGGGCCGTGATCGCTTCTCAGCTTCACAGAAAACCCGACGACTACTAAATGAATTTTAATGAAGTAGTTAAGTGCGAACCCCGATGGAAAAGTTATAGGAACTTTAAGTAACGTCTGCTGGAAATTATGAACGATCGCAAAAATGTGGAGGAGTTGATAGTTGGCTTTAATTTTAATATATCCGCGGTATTTTTTATCGTAATCATTTCCGAAGTACTTTTAAAACAATTCAAATGAAACCTTAAGTAAGTACTTATGAAAACAAGATTGAATGAAAATATAGACTAGCTATTAATACATCTGAATTCATGAAACCTACAAATTGTATAGCGACGTAGATACTGCGAATTTGAATAAAAGCACAGATGAATACAGATATATTATGACATTTACAGTTTAGGTATGAAGCTACAAGTACGCGGCGGGGCCGTCTCAATTCAGTGAGTAGGTATAACGCAGTCAGAAGATCTAAGAGTTACGCGGTAGAAAGAGAGGCAACTTCTAGGTGAATATAACTGTAAGTAATTAGCGGTGTACAACTTGAATTGCACTTTATTGTATCGTAGCAAGAGTCGCTTTTTATTTAAATCATTTTTCGGAGTGTCCTATCCGTATTAATCTGTGATAAAAGCCCCATTGATATAATCAGTTTTATTGAATTGGCTTTATTTATACTACAGCAATTTCTCAGAGAAATAGAAGCTCTAGTATTAGTAGGAAGTATTTACACTTTCCTAGAAATAATGACGCACTGCTATGACGTTACCGATACGAAATCATTCAGCACCAGCAACAGCAACGATCAGTAAAGAAATACGCAACAGTTTGTTGTTAAACGTTCCGTGAGTCCAACAGTAGTTACATACGTGTTCATGAAACAAACCAACTCGCCGAAGAGGACCCCGGTAACTCCCGCCACTTTTACAAAGAAGCTACTCCACAAAGTTTCACTTGACGTGGATTCCGAACGAATGTCGCTGGAGAGTCGTTTGAATAAAGTTAGCCCACTGATTTATGTGAAAACTTTTAGTAGTACCGGGTCCCCAGAATATGTGGCCCAGTGTATTGTATGTACTTATCTTTCGGTGTTTATTTTGTAGTTCTGTTATTGCTTAATTCCCAGCGGCAGGGACGTCGGTGTGCGCGCCTGTATTGTAAATAATGTTGCCAACTTACTAACTACGGAAAATCGGAACTAGTTTTGCCGAAAAAATGTAATGTGTGTCGTATTGCGGATGTTACTTTTTTTTATATGAATGTCTCTCAATAACAGGCATTCATAATATTTATTTAGCTTTTGGTCGAAGTTTCTCGAAAAAATTTCCTTAAGTCAAAGTCAAATAATTGATTTAAATGAGGCACATGAATGGCGCTTTTGAACGTCATAATTTAGAAAAACAATATAAAATTCCCCCTTCCAAAAGGTACTTTCCGTATGGAGAAGAATGGGCAAGAAACTTCACTGTGACTCTTTTAAAATGTTTTACAATATTTTGTATAGGTACATCAATTATATAAGATATGTGAAGACGATCGTCTTCACCTAGAATAAAATAACTATTATAGGCCACAATATGTAAAAAGAATAAAAAATTAAGCAATGACAGATAAACTAAATAAGTGATACTAATAAAACCTCCATGAAAAAAAAACATGTAATTTTGAACCAAGTTTTATAGTTATTGATCAAGCGATGTCGAAACAGATGTACAAATACTAACATCAATTTTAAATATTATATATATTGACGGTTAAGTATGAATATATAATAACTACTAAAATATGATTTTACAGGAGGCGAAAAAAACGTTTCATTTATATAGTTTTTGACCATTTTAATCAAAAATTAGCTTTACACTAAAATAGTAGGTAACGCTTGTGATGGTGATAGTGATTTTAATCAAACATTTCAGGTTATGGATATAAAATGTAGATAGAAAATAGTGTTTCAAATTTAACTAAGAACCAGCTATTTATTGCGTAGATAAAAGGTAGGTAAGTATTGCATTTATATTTTGCTGCACGCTGCTGGCAATACCGAATATATACGCTTAAAAACGTGTAGATATTCGGTATTGCCTGCAAAAATCACGCAAGATGACTTATTCGGTATTTGTACAAGTAATTATCTAAGAAATTTGAACAATTCAAGAGGCTCTTTCATATTTTACCCGTGAATATGCAATAAAGTGAAAACCGCCAAAATGATAGTTATTAGATATTGATACTTCACCGTCGATATATAGAATACATAAATATTATGATACTCGGAACATTCCTCTCAATAGAACCATTCGACAAAGTTATATTTTCGTAAATCGATCCTTTCTATCGCCTCGCACTTTTTATACGATATCAAAACCTCACGTGTCGTCGCACGCACCCCAATAAAGAACAACTTGGATAACGCTACTCACGTTGGGGATCCACAAATCGGGATCGGGCCAAGGGTCTTTGCTAAATCGAAATAAACAGGGGCATCATCGAATTCCCATTCCGTCCTTTACATTTGATTTATCTGCTGAGTGGGATCAACTTGAGGCGTAATTTATTGCAACCGAGTGCGGAGGCCTCTTCCGCCGTTAATTCTGGGGACGGCTAGATAACGCTCTCGACACCTTTGTTTAGTATACATACACACGGGCTGGCTGAGACGATGGGAAAATCTTTCAATATATGAGGCTAAAGGAACCATTTTGAAGTATCTTCGATGAGTAAACCGTTTTTGTAATAAAGTATTTAAAACAACTTATTTGACGGTGACTGGAATACACATATTTAGTAATGTAGAGCAACAAAACCAGCACGAACTGTGGTATCTAATTAATCATATCACATGTGTTTGCCCAGAGAGCAGTGGAGGCCCAGTGGTAACGGCCGGGATTCACGGGTCATAGGTTCGAACCCTGACAGGCGCTTTACTTTGTGTAAATTATTTCATCACCATTCAATACACGAAGAAACCGCCATGTTCTAGAACCAAAAATTCGAAGACATGTCACACCTACCACCCCGCACTGGGCTCGCATGGGCCCAGTTAAATTACGGCCCACTTCCTCTCACAGAAAAGAGGCCTGTGTCCCAGCAGTGGGGACATTAAAGGCTGATTATCCGTGTGTTTTGGTTTAAGCCTTCCGATACTGCTGGAAAACCTTTTAACTTAAGTTGACCTGGTACCCATACGCGAGACCTTCCAAAACCGCTTGACCGTTGAGATAATAATTTCTTTCTTTCAGTTTGTCTTTACCGATGAGTGAAAGGTTCTAAAATGAAATCCACGTTTCACTCCACAAGCTATTTATTCAGACTAATTTTGCTTTCTTACAAAACAATGAAGACTTATCCTAATAAAGAAAGAAAGAAAGAAAGAAAGAAAGAATAATATTTATCTGGACACAGTTCGTGAAACACTAAAAATAAAAAAGTGAAAATAATATTTTAACAATAATAGTGTGTGCCTCACGGCTGCGCCAAAATGGTACTACGATAAATGGTTACTACTAACTTATAACTCTCTAGCGACCCGCCCCTGCTTCACACGGCAATGTACTGAGTGGCGACATGTTAAAACATCGAGACTTCAGAGCAATACATTAGTTAAATATGAATGTATTATACACGGAATAAATTCTCTTAATGATGGTGAAACCCGCATCAAAACCCGTTTCGTAGTTTAGAATAACAGCTCGGTCATACAGACAGACACGGAAAGCGACTTTATTTTATTTTATTTACTAGCCGTTGCCAACGATTTCGTCAACGAGGATGAAAAGTAGCCTATGTCCTTTTCTGGATTATGATCTACCCATGTGCCAAATTTCATCCAAATCCGTTCAGCCGTTTTAGCGTGAAAGTGTAACAAACAAACAAACTCACTTTCGCATTTATAATACATATACATACATATATAGGACTATTTGCAGAAATGGTCCATGTCGTGATTGCCCAGAGGTTAAGGCCTCGCCCCTCATGCACGAGGTTTTTTTATTTTTTTTTCTATTCAAAAGTCCAGTCCCCCAAAACGCCCACCCTTCACCACTTCCTAGTGCTTTAGCTGGGAAGAAGAAGTGGCGCAACAAACTCCACAGCAGCACTGCTGTCTGTTCAGTTAGAAAAAAAAAAAACTTGATTCTATACAATAGTATGCAAAATAATTTACATTACTCAATACAAAACAGTAAATAAATTTGTTTGCCATAATGACAGGTTCAGGGTTCAAATCCGGGCAAGTACCAATGTGACTTTTGAATTCATAATTATGTACTTTCTGAGTTTATCTTGGACATTACTGACATCGGTGAAGGAAAACATCGGAAGGAAACCTGGGACTTATAGTTAATATAAGTCTGAAATCACCAACCCGTCTTGAGCAAGCGTAGTGATCAATGCTCGTGCCTTCTCTGTATGAGAAGAGGCCTTTGCCCTGCAGTGGGACAGTAACAGGCTGGTATTATTATTATTATGTACAGAAAGGTGGTATCACGGCTTCATAGGCCTCCAGGTTGATATTAAATTATAATTGGTATTAAGATCGGTTTTCCCCTGATATTCGTTTGGGATAACCACAGTATACATAGATATGACACATGGACCACTAGAGATGTCCAGATTATACGTTAGGCCGATTAACCGATTAATGGGCCAATTGAAAGCCGATTACACCGTCAATTGACTGTAACTAGTGAAGCGAAGCGATGTGTTCCATGTCGTGAACATTCAGGCCTTGTTCTTCGTGTATATACTTACCTAGATAGAAGAAATTATGAGCGCATAAAAACATGTTAAAATGATTTTTAGTAACCATTAATTATTTAAAGAAACTAGCTGCCCGCCCCCGCTTCACACGGGTAGCACTAAGTATTTATCTACCCTACCTACCTACGTATCTACCTACCTACCCTACCTACTTACATACCTACCTACCTACCCTACCTGCATCTACCGATAACCTTGTCCTGAGAATAACGAACACAACAAAAAAATAATTATCAAATTTGGTGCAGCCGTTCTCAAGTTATGGCGTGACCAAGGGAAATAGGGACAAATTTTTATAGGGAAATAATAAAGCTTCCGAAAAACAAATTAACTTCCAGCGATCTGTGGTTGATGTAAAATTATCTAAGCTGTGTTAAAATGAATTACCGATTAAAATTCCAAACTTCCGAAAAGATACTAAGTTTGCGAAAACAATCGTTTTCTCAAGCTCTATAGAAACCAGCTTAATTTCTACTATTGGAAAAAGAATAACTTTTTCAACTTTCAATATTAATGAATATAACTACCTACCGGTAGTTGCGTTCGGGTGCAGAGGTGAAAAAGTGGGTGAAATAGGTTAGAACTGTGACTAACCGCGTGAGAGCCGAGCGAGCGGAGCGAGCGGTGCTGCGGCAGCAGCCGGCGAGCGCTACTTCTAAGTTGCTCGCAGAAAAATTTTCACCATTTTCTAATCAGGGTTGTGGAATGAAAATGCTGTATTGGTTTTTCGCAATTTTCAGTAATTTATTCGTTCATTTCTTTATTTGCATTCGCATATAAGTTGTCTGAAAATGAGTATTTAAAGCAGCATATTTTGAGTTTCCCCATTTTTTTTTCTCGGAGCTTTTATTACTACTCATTTTTATATATGTATATTGATGATAGCTTAAAGATCTTACTAGCAATCATTTATAAATTATCTATTCATAAATTATTATTCTTCTGCCCTTATCCCAATTTATATGGGGTCTGCGTAACATCTATTATAATTTTTTTTTCAACGTAATAAAAAAAAAAACATTTTTAACCATCGGGTAAAACAGGCGTTATATCATGTTATGTTATTTACCTGTAAGGAAAAAGAGAAAATTAAAATCACAAAACAATAAAAGTAATATAATTTTTCTTACTCAAAGTAAATGTGATCTTTCGGGAAAATTTCACAAGTTTATGAAAGTATTTCAAATTCCTTTGGAAACGTGATAACAAAAAATAAAATGCTCGTTTATTTTATTTCTTATATTCGCGTAGTATGAAAGGTTGCGCCCACGCGCATCTCTTTACGCTACGGAATGAGCTACGGCGTAGCTCCTCGTGCTACGATCGCGTAATCTCCGCGCCTACGAGACTTTTTCCTTGTAATTTTATTATTATTTTAATGCCTGTCTGTTCGGGATGTCCGAGCCTCGTTTAATGTTTACACTTCAATCATCTTAATTATACAAAGATTTTTATATGATTGGTTCAGTCACTTCTACCCGTAAAACAGGACCATAATAATATAAAATAAATACTTTTTCAGATGAACCATCTCAGCGCTTGAAGCTCTTCTAATTCTAGGAATATATGCATTTAGCCATAATTCAACTCTTCTGTAATTACACAGGCATTTCAACCTTGTCTAGGCTGGCAACGCACCACCATTGAAAAGTTCATTGCCAACGTAATCACTTATCACCAGCGCTAGCATATTTTTATATGTTTGGGCAGCAAACAAGCGGTTACCCAAGAACATATAAAAACTTTGAACACTCTGCTGCAATCCTTTCACAATCCACTCATATCCATAACAACTTCCCTACTATCAGTATCATATGTTAACTAGTTCGGATCTACGGATAAGCGTTATTCGTGACGAGATCCGCGAATCACGATCCGATACTAAAAGGACAATAAATACGGATCATGCGCGTCATTTGATGCCTATTGCGAATAAACTAGAGGTCGCAGTTTATCTTGATGAGGCAAACTGAAATGTGTTAGAGTTTGGTTTTAAATGTTAAAGTTCAACTTATTTTTCTAGTGGTCCTTTATTTCTTTTAAACTCGAAAGTAGATTGCTAAATATCTGTTCATATATTTTTCAATCAATAGTTGGTCATCGTAAATACAATATAATCATCGTCTGCCTAGCCTTTTCCCAACTATGTTGGGGTCGGCTTCCAGTCTGACTGGATAAAGCTGAATACCAGTATTTAACATGGAGCGACTGCCTATCTGACCTCTACAACCCAGTTACTGTGTAATACGAGATCCCTTTGGTACGACTGGTTGTGTGACTTTCGGGCTTCTGACGGCCCGTAAGGACTGTCAAAAATCCACGAATCAGAGCCGGAACCAACGGCTTAACATGCTTTCCTAGGCACGGAGCGTCTGGTATGTAAAGATGGTCACCCATCTACAGACAAACTACGGAAAGCGTAGCTTAACCTGATCGATTGACCCATGCGACTGTTATAACTTAGCCACAAACCTCTTCTCTAAATAAAATATTATGATAATTATAATGATTATAATCAATCAATAATATTTTGTCACAAACACAATTTTGTTTGAAAAAAAAGTGATTTAACACTTAAGGTAGGTATGACTTGATCAGCCAACGTTAGTCATTATTTACAGATTAATTAAAACCAGAACACAAAAATACCCTTACAAATACCTATACCTAGCATTATTTTATACAATTGGGAATTCCTTCAGCTATTCAATTATTTAAAGGAACAAAAGAAACATTCTGTCGCGTAACACAGGATCATAAAATTGAAATTGCTCGTAAAATCAGTGTACGCAAGTACAGTTTAACGACTATTTTTCACTTAAGAAGCGCAACTCTTTAGGTGTGATTGTTTAAGATTTTCTTTTCTTTTCTTTTACTAAGTACCTTACGTTCATAAAAAAAACACAAACTTTTTAAAAAACAAAAACAATAGGGTATAACCTATGAAATTGGCGTTTTTTTTTTCTCACAAATAGACAACCTTGTCACTTCTATGATTTAAAATATTCATCAATTCCTTGGTATTACATCGAATAATGACCATCATAGACAACTACCAATAGTAAAAAAAACCTTATTACTTATAGTTTTCTAAACATAAAAAATACCTTAAAAATGACTCCTCATTTTGTTAGCAGAAATGACCACTATTTGTTTTAACTTAGCCAAAACTTACTTTTGTCGCTTAATCTAAGTGGCATACTACGATATCTTAGTTTTTAAACATTAGTGCATAAAAGTTTTAAAACATTAGTGTTCATGGTTGTTATATAAATTAAGAAAATGTTAGTATGAAAAATGCAACTTCTTTAAAAGTCTCCATACAAACCTAATATTTAAAATAACATTAGCCTTTTCTACACGATTTTAAAAGTACTTGTTACCTCAAGAATTATCTAGAAACCCCTGTGTCTCGAGGCAATGATCATAGACTCTTTGATGGCTCAGACATTGCTTGCGCAGGCGTCTGTGGCAGTAGCAATACCTATATAACATATTTTTTCCAGTTTTCCCTGTTAAAAATGTAAATTTACTGTTCTGTGTGTGTGTTTTTTGCAAGTTACAAACCACAACAGAACTGTAATAACCAATGAAACCAAAAACAAGGTTTGCAGATTTTCGACGTGATTTCAATGTTATTAGTATATAAAATAACAATAGCACTTTCTTTACCTACTTTCACTCCATTCCTTAATCCAATATAAATCCGCCTTAAAATTCAACTACAAAATCCACCCACTAAAATCTTAACACTATTCAATACAATAAAGTTGAAGGTAATTGTCTGGAGAGAGCCACAATAGCATAATTAGTTGGTTTCTCTTATACTGAGATGTTAAATAAAGGAGTAAGTTTGAGGGACAATTTACGACGGAGCGGGGCACTATCGCCGCTTTTCCGTGCCGGGAACCCAGATAACAGTCTTGTAGTGTCGCACTCGATTTATTACTTTAATCAAACGTAGTATGTATGCTGACAAAAACTACGCACTTAATGCCTTATTTAGGGCAAGATTGAACGTTGGCCGATGTGGTTGTTTTTTTTTTGTTACTGTTTTTGTGTTCAAACAGAGTATCTACTTAGTCGTAGAAAAAGTGGGTAAAATGCCGCGTTACATGTACCTGTTACATGTACATGTTTTGAAACTGGTTAGATATGAATTTCTTTGACGGTACAGTTACAGAGATAAGTATACAGGTAGCTAATTTGTAACTACTTTAGTTTGTTACAATACAATTCCTTGTTTAAAATGTTACAATAAAATTCCTCCCCACATACTTCAACTGAATGAGACGAAATTCAAGTCTTGTATAAAACGCACACTGTGCATTCAGGTATATTATAAGTTGGAGGATTACATCACTGATAAAAATGCTTGGCTCAATGCTGGTGCTGCTCCACAACCACAACTAATTGATTAACATTTGAAAATACTGTTGGAGCTGCTGAAGATTTTAAGACCATCTTTGCATTGTATGAAATCAATCTCCTTTGTATTATATAATTGCAGAGCACAGGTGTGAGTACTATGTACTAAAGAGATACCATTTACCGGGTAATACGTATTTTATTGACTTGAATGTGCCCTGGCGGCTGTGAGTATGTCATGCTCACTCAGATGTCTCGCTGATGGTGGCGCGTGTGTTGGATCATTTAGCTCCCTTCGAAATGGTTGAGCTGAATGGTGCTGATCCATGCGTTATGTTCGTGAACGGGCGCCGTCAGTTGGGACTGGTCAACTCTTAGCGGCCATGGCTGATAAAGTTTTTTTGAATTGTTCTTTGTTTTATCTTTGTATTACGGACGCTTCTAACGTGCACGTCTTTCTACATTGTTCTCACATGTATAATTTCAACATGAATGATGTAACTAATACTTTGTAACAATTTAGTTTATTTAAAAGATTGTCCGTGGAGTTTCTTGCCCGTTCTCCTCCATAGGTACCTACTACGCTTTGGAATGGGCAACTAGCTTCATATTTTTGACTGACCGATTCTTTGACAATTCAAAAGTGCCTGTAATGGTTTAATTGAAATAAATGCTTTGAGTTTGAGTTTGAATGCTGACAAAAACTACGCACCTAATGCCTTATTTAGGGTAAGATTTAATATAGCCGATTTGGTTGTTTTTTTTAATTATTACTGTTTTTAGGCTAAGTCAGAAAACCTACCCTAGTCAAGAAATTAAATGCCGTGTTTGCATGTAAGTCATCCTTTGAACTGATCTGAGTTTGTTTAAACGAGTTTGTAAAAAAAAAATTAAAATCAAATAAATGTTAAAACTTTGGATGGATGGAAAAGCAAAACAAACAATTTTTTTGAGTTAAAATAAAATAACACAACTTTAAAATGGAAAATATATTTCGGAATATTTACAGCAAAAATGATAAATAATATGGGCCGTGGATTGCTCAAAATAAAAATGGAAAACTTTCAACGCTCAAAACCTTTCAGCCAAATCAAAATCATTTCTAAAAGTTTGTTTCCAAGATCCAGAATCGTAAACAATGCTAATCGCTATCAGCTCCCTGTATTGTTTGATCTCTCATTTAGCAACTTGCTAATTAACAATTAGGTCCTTTGCTGTTGTCAAATTGAAACGTTGTTACCGACCAGATTAACAGAAGCGATATACCAGATATTATCGTTTATCGATAGGGACTCATGAGGCCTTCTTATGGACCTCGATTTGTGTTTTTAATTATTGTATTATTGCGGAAAACGTTTTCGGTAATTATATTTTCGAGCCGTTTGTGGTTGAAACCCTCGTACCTTGGGGTCCAAGTGCTCATGGTTTGTTCAACGAAATCTCCAAACGGTTGGTTGACACTTACCATGACCTTCATGACTTCTGGCTTTTACCTTGGCCAGAGGCTACGCATTGCCATACAACGTGGCAATGCCGCCAGTCTCTTGGGCGACATTACCAGGCGACAGCGGTGCGGAGGAATTTTTCGATGCGATATTTTAGTTTTTTAATAGTTTTAGTTAGGTAAGGTTATTATATTTTAATTTTAACAGTTTGTTAGTTAATTTATTATATTATAGTGCGACGGCGGGGCGTGGAGCTCGGTTCCACGCAGCTCGCGTTAGGCAGGGCCGGCGATGCACAGGCCCCAGTGGACTGGCTGTAGCCCGAGGGATACGGCCAAAATTGGCCTTTTCTATTTGAATTCAAGACAAATATAAATTTAAACCAGACAGTAAGGCGAAATTAGGTGGGGGGGGGGAGACGCAATGGGCTTGGGTACTCACAAGTAAATCCAATAATCACCGTATATGGGAAAATACTGCGCCAGAGGCTACAATCCGGGCTCATAATTTAGGAAGGCGACATTAAATAACTTCCAAAATAAAAAGTCGGTTCGAACTGTTCACCGCGACATTAACATAAATATATCTTGCTTATGGAACCCTTTTCTTTAATATCTTTCCACGTAATTTTTTTTATTGAGCTTTGACAAAATCTTTCAGACGACTATGGAAAACGAATCTTTTGTCACAAAATGTTTAAATCTGTCATTTTCACCAGTATTTGACATTAAAGTGTAAAAAAACGCTCTGTATTTTGACAGCCGTTATTGTGTGACTGTTCACCGCGGGACATACACAAGTGACGAGCGGTGCGGGCGTAGTGACGGTGTGGCGCGGGTGTTTCGCCGCGCGTTTCATATTTCATTCAAAATGTATAGGAACGACTTGGTGCGAAACATACACAAGAGGCGTGGCGCGGGCGAGGCGACGGTACGGCGCGGGCGTTGTGTATACTCGTATGTTCCGCACCACGTCGTTCATAGAAACGACACACAGATATGTGACGAGACATTTTGTATGAAATATGATACGGGCAGTGCAACGCCCGCCTTAGGAAACCAAAGCTTAAGATACGGTTACATAAAATTCGTTTTAGAACACAGGGTTTAAAAACAAATCTGGCCCATTAATTGACACCATAATTATATTAGAACAAGATCAGTAAGTAAATACGTTTATGGAGACTTATTTTATTATGTTTGACTGCCTCGTTGGTCTAGTAGTTGCCAACGCAACTGCTAAACATGAGGTCCTGGGTTCGATCCCGATGTTAGACAAAGTGTTATGCTCTCAATTTCTCAGTTCTGTAGCAACCTGGAGTCAGAGTTTTTGCCCAGTAGATGGTTATAGTACACTGTCCTCCCATACCTATTAACACTGTTATTTGAAAATATTGTAAAAGCCAATTATTTTTAAAAGATAGTGGAGTTTCTTGCCGGCTCTTCTCCATAGGAAACGACCAATTGGAACCGTGAACCTAGCTTCTGACGTTTCATAAGTGCCCATGTAGGTTTATGTGAAATAAAACATTTTTATTTTTATTGGGCGACCCTGTTACGTGGGAATTAAAGATAACTGGAGTAGGTGTAGGCACTATACGCCTCCGGTTAACCCTTCGTACTACAGCGTGTTGTTATGTTCGCATAATGTTATACGCCGTACATAATAAGCCAATTTTGAGGGGCTGTTGATGTGCCTCTAATACTAATTGAGAGCGGTTCAAAGATCGATCTCAAGGTTAAGCAAATTGTGGGCTAAAAATAAAAGTAAAGGGCTCGAGGGCTGATGAATGAATTATGTACCTCTATTATTTATGTAATCTGACCTTTAAGATACCTGTTATATGTGAATAAAAGCTCTCGTTTGTTTTTCTTTGGGTGTTTATTAATCAATACATGATATTGTAAAACAATGACCCCCGCCACGTCTGTCGCCTGTCTATCTGAACGCGATAAACTCAACAACTACCAAACGGATTTCATACGGTCTTCACCAATAGACGGAGTGATTCATGAGGAAGGTTTAAGTGTATAATTCATCAAAGTTTTGTGTAAATTGGCTGAAATATAACGATGATTGTTGAACATTTCAGAAAAAATGCCTACTGGAGCGTGAGCCGAGTAAACCAATAGAGTTATATGAAAACCACAGTAAAAATCCCGGTAGAACCGATTGTACATTCCCGTGGGATATTTTCCGACATACATGCGGGCGAAGCAGCGGGTAAAATCTAGTTAGGTACATATAAGATCCCAAAAGACATAGTAAGCTTTTAATGGTTTAAAATTTTCTAATTAACTGTTGTAGTAAGCTGTAACAAACATCGGCTACATGATTTTATTCATTAAGTCAAAACATTAATATGTGAACGTGACACTCATTTTTTTTTTTTACTTAACCCGTTTGTACTGTCCCACGGCTAGGCAAAGGCCCCAAAGTACTTCAAGGAGTTCTTTTTCCGCGACCAGGTCATCCCGTCACCTCTATCGAGGCCTTCATAATGAATTAATATAATGAATATAATATCGAATATATTCAATAGCAACAGATAATGTAATACTAGAACATTCACAATAATATCATTAATATTACAAAACATCATAATAATTCTCTATACAATAAATATTAAAGTAAACCACAGGATATTATATTGTATTAACCGTTACCGCAAATAACTTAATTAGTACAATTACAAGCCTCATTCCAGTTACTTATATAACTTTTAGCATTGGGTTTCAGTCATTACGAGGTGTGGCAATTGATTTCCGGGGATTTGTCAATAAAACAAGCAAATTAAGCAACGAGCAAAATTTTATCGTCAACGTTCAAATAATCTCCCTCTCTAACGCAACGATTTTCGCATAGTGTGAATATTCAAAAATTCAAAATTCAAAAGTCATTTATTCAAACTAGGCTGAGAATCAGCATTGACAGTCGTTATGGGTCGTCAGAAGCCCGAAAGTCTGACGACCAGTCTTACCAAGGGGTATCGTGTTACCCAGTAACACGGTTGTGGAGGTCAGATAGGCAGTTGCTCCATGTAAAATACTGGTATTCTGCTGCATCCGATTAGACTACAAGCTGACCTCAACATAGTTGGGAAAAGGCTAGGCAGATTGATTGTATATGGCAATGGACTATGTTTCGCACAATTTATAGGTAACATAATTATTGACTCTTTTTTTTTTTTTTTTTTGAGGATGGGAAATTATCAAATAACTTCTCCCGCTCTGGGTGGAGCGGGAGGGCGTGTCAGACTTTTACTGACTAAAACCCACCCGTGTTCCTTCCGTTGCCTGTGTGCCGAGGTCGCGATATCCCTTTCAGACAAACCCGCAACCCCGGCAGGAATTATTGACTCTTAGAATTAATTTCATAAAAAGCAGCTCGACATGTCCTTCCTAGACGACATAAAAAAAAATAAAAAGAATTGTGTCTCAAATGATTAGGTAGTTGGTTTTTACAAATGTGAATGAAACGGCTCCAGTAAGTAATTAATAATACTTGTGTATTATTTTCATACAGTCTCAATATTGTTAACTATTAAAGTTAACAACATTGAGACTGTACAAAAATAAAAGTAACAAATGATTTACAGAACAAAGAGAAACAATGACTTATAAAGTAATTAGCAGCTCTGTGTAGTGTGTTATTGTGAGTATGTGTGACATTCGAAGATCAGTTTGGCGTATCACACTCACTACACACCCACACCCTACTTCGCTGTCTAATCTAATTAATTAATTGTTTAGTCTTAAATTTGTTTTTATCTTTCTTCCCAACATTAACGTCTGTTATTATGTTTGTATACTGTGACCTGTTCGGGTAGTTTGGAGGCCTGGATACCTGTACCACAGGTATTCCTAGTACAGGCTCAAGTCTCCACAACATCAATGTATTTTTGTATACACATTTATGTATTGTACTGAGTGTTCATTATGTGGTGGAGAAAATAAACGTTTTTTATTATTATTTTCGGTTCTTAACGTTTCTTCTCATTTAAGAGACTTCAAGAAACCTTACACACGGGTCGGGACCAAGTATGTAAGGCGAAATTTAGATAGAAAAGGTGGATGACAATGTTGAAGAAGTCAGGAACTTTCGGGTGATGCGACAGGTGTTAAGAATTGTAGCTTTTTGGAGCATGTAAAGTGTGTGAGAAGGCCATCTGTAGGGTGTTAAGGGTTTGTGAGAGAGATTTTGGTATTATACCAGTAGATGAAATGACAATCCGGACAATATGAACGGTTTGTGCTTTCCATTGGGTTTTAATTTCTATGGCGAGATCTTGATGCTTACTGAGCTTTTCGGATATGGTGGTTTGAATATTGTGTGAGTTAGGTATTGCTATATCTATCAAATAAACTGTTTTATTGGTTTTGTCATGAACGATAATGTCAGGTCTATTGTAATGAATAGTTTTATCTGTTATTATTGTTCGGTCCCAGTAAATCTGATCCTTACTTTCTGATATTATTTCTGGTTTATATTTATAACATGTTATCATTTTACTAACGAGTTTATATTTATATGCTAACTGTTGGTGTATAATTGCAGCGACTTGATCATGGCGGTGTTTATGTATAATCGGTTTGTGCAAGTGATTTACAAGCTCCTGTTATATGTTGTATGGTTTCAGAGGCAGTGTTGCAATGTCTGCACAAGTCAGTCGGCTGATGTTGGTCCTTTATGATGTAATTTATGTAATTACGAGTGGCTACTATTTGATCCTGTATGACCAGCCTAAAACCCTCGGTCTCGGGAAACAATTCGCCTCATTTGAGCCATTCGTTCGACTTAACTTTGACGACGTGTGGCTGGCTCAAGTAGGCTCGGTGTTCTTCCGTGTAGGGCCTTTGCAGACCATGCTGCATTTTTTTATTTGAGTAGAATCAAAAAGATAAAAGAAAAGAAAGAAAATACGTTTATTTGCGGTAAACATGACGCAAGAAGAACACAAAATAGAAAAAAGAACAAGTTGGGGGAAAATATGCGTCACATCCACGCAAAACGGCCATCGCTCAGCATAATGCTGAGACCCTATGCGAGACAGAGCCCCAGCGCTGGTTTTCAGCGACAGCTGGCGTTGACATTATGACATCGACCGGTGCAGCATACACTGAGATATAAAAATAAAATAATTAATCTACATGTTTATATAAAATATAATATTTAAAATGGCAACATTCTATTCAGTCGGCATCGAATTTCTCGCCGCCGGCTTAGAGTAATTTGTGCGCGCAGCTGTCAGAAAACTATCTATATGACGTTCTGATTGACATCTGGTTACTTACCAATTATCATGGCGCATTTATGTAATGAATGTTATGATGTTACAACGTTGGTCCATCGAGAAAGTTCTTCAGTTTGATGGTCTGCACTAAACTTTTCTGATACATGCTGCATAAGCTATGTACCTCAATCATTCCATTATTTTAGTGAATTCAGCGTCATTTGCAGTTATCGATAACCTGTGCGCTAAACCTGTCCGCATTCTTGTTACCGACTGACAATCGAACAACGAACCCGTCAGCTGCTGATTCGTCAATACCATTCCATTCGCTTTGACTAATTTATTGGAGCGCTGCTACGCCAATTATTTTCATACTGCCTCGAATTGAGCCAACAATATTGGCTGAATCAATGGCTTCTGCAGCGGGTGTGTTTGTATCAATGTCGGGAATATTAAACAAATATATCGACAGAATTTCTAAGATTTAACATAGACCTTTAAAAATCGGTTCATAAAACCCGAGAATCTTAACTTATTTGTATTATAAATGCGTAAGTGAGTTTGTTTGTTGGTCTGTTTGCTTGTTACGCTTTCACGGTAAAACGGCTTAACGGATTTGGATGAAATTTGGCACGTGGGTAGACCATGACCTGGGTTAGGTGCTAGAATATTTTTATCCCGATATTCTTACGGGATCGAGACTTATGCGGGTGAAACCTCGGGGCCGCAGCTAGTTCATAATTATTATTTTAATACGTGAAGAAAACATTTTGCACCCCTTTTTACGAAAACTACGTGGACGAAGGAGTATGAAATTTGGCACAGTTAAAGTTTATATGGAGAAGGAGTGCAGAAAGCTAATATTTTTATATAATATACATTAGAAATAAATTAAAATAATATAAAAAAAACATTACACACACTACCATGAATTTGACAGCGTTTGACACAATAGGGCTACCTTAGAATCATGACATTTAAATGAATTATGGTCGAATTTCGACCTCTGGGCGACCACTAGTAAATAGAAAAATACCATGAATATCAAGTGCCAAACACCGTGTGGTTATATAAACATCTACACAAACTGGTGAAAGAAAGAAAATCCGTTTATTTGCATAAATACAAATAAAACACCTAAAAGTAATAAAAAAAACAACTACTGCTGAAAATGTTATCTTATTATCTCATACCCAAAGCTCAAATAACTGTGCCCCTAAAGAACGCTAACGGTTCGGGTTACCGCTATTTCAGGCTGGAGTTTTTCAAGGAGGAAGCATTTTTTTGATGTACACTGTAGGTACAGTGATTTGTACTTTCGTGTTTGGATAGTTTAGAATCTGTCAATTTTAATTTACGCTACCTGGCTACTAATATGACACTTATTACAAAACATGAATTTATCTTTTGACCCAGGTTTACCCTCGACCCATTTTGAAATGTCAAACTTTATCCCGACAATGTTATAGTTTTAAACTGAACTTGACCTCGGTTGGAATTAGGTTCAAAATACAAAACTTGCCTGAAAGGTTTCAGATTGGTTTATATCTGTAATTCAGGTGTACTTAATAAAGGGTATTCTATTCTATTCTGGGGAGCAGTGGTAGCCTAGTGGTAAGGGCCCTTAAGGGACTTACGAGTTGTAGGGCGTGGGTTTGAACCCAGCCAGGCGCTTTACTTTGTGTAAATACTTTCATAACCACTGCTCTCAAAACAGTGAAGGGAAACATCGTAAGGAAACCGGCATGTCCTAGAACCAAAAATTCGAAGACATGTGACATCTACCATCCCGCACTGGGCCCGCATGGTAGATTACAGCCCACTTTTTCTCGAAGAGAGGCGTGTCCCGGCTTTGGGAACATTATCGGCTGATTATGGTTTAGACCAAAGTTATACGTATTTGAATGGAGTTGTGGCGGCATCTACATCGCCACATGTGAACTACGCATCAACGACCTGACGTAACACGACATCCTGACGTCACTCAAATCCTGCATTGCGCAATTAAAGTTTACCGCGCGATGGACATATATACAAGCTCCCGACTTCAACCTCTGGGCAGATGCCCGCAGACACGACACCCGTCAGGTCGGAGGATCCTCCCTTTACTATGGTGGATGAGTGAACTTTACACCCTGTTCCTCATACCCCTAAAGAGTTTTAGAAAACAATCAGCTTTGTAGAGCGTAATTTCTGTCACTCATAGGTAGGTAGATGTGTGGCAGTGTTCGTCACAACCATGTTTCATAATGCACGACCGCGTACAGTACAAAATGTATCAAGGTACCTCTGCCTTTCCTACCTCTAACCCCTCAATACCCACAACGCCTCTACTGCATCACAATTGCATTAGATCTACATTACATTTGGGCGCCAACCTTCCCGCGCTGCGGTCAAACGCATCCGTAGTGGCGATTAGACTTACAAACGGCACACGTAATCCAATACCGAATATATAACGTCAGCAGGTCCATTTGACCCAGTGCTCAATTTGGTCATTGAGCATTATTGGGAATACATTATTTGGCTTAATAAATCGAGGTCGAATGATGCTATTGAATTCGGTATTTGCAGAATTCGGGTGTAGGTAAATATGACACATCGAGCTTAAAACTACGGTCTCCTAGAAGTGCGGTGGCCACCACATGACGGCCGCACTGATGGCTTTTGTGGCAATGATGGCAGCGGGTTTTGACGTTTGACAAAAAACGCTATCTAGGAAAAAACACCAACTTGCTTTCATAAATAACGTTTCAGTGACGTCATAAGCCGTTACATTGCAGACGCTATGTGGCGGTCACCGGTCTTCTAGGAAACCGTAGCTTTAGAAAAAGACCGTCACATAGGTATAATAAAACTTTCGAATTTGTATAATCCCTATTTCCTTAGCATTGACGCTTTAAGGAGCCGAACTTTTTCCAAATCTAGATGTGCCATATTTACGGCCTACTACTAGGACTACTAGTACATTACATTCTCTGTAAAAAAAAATACGGGTTTTCACAATTTAAAGATAATATGTTGTAAATTATTTAAATAATCAAAATCACAAAATGTTTTATTTCAGTTTGATATAACGGAACATAGGTAAATCAAACTGAAATAAAATATTTTGTGATTTTGTCACTATTTATGCAACACTTAAGTTTTATTTATTAATTGCCTGATTATTTAAATAGTTTACAACTTGGCTTATCACACTATTTAACTCTAGGTATTATAGACCACACTTATTTTTAGAAACACGTTAATCTCATTTATGTCCCGGGTTCATAATAAAAACAAACGGTAAATAATATGCAGCCGCATTATATTAACTCCTGCAAGCAAAGTTTCGCATCATTAGTGTGGATTCAAGCGGAGGCTACTGTTTGGCTCACTGGCTTTTCAGCCATGTTTTCACTGAATGTCAGTCTTACACTTAAAATACTATGCAGATGACGTACTTATTAAATGTCAAATGTAAAGTAGATGTACAACAGTCTTCTTTCTTTTCAATCGCTCACTGCTGAGAATCGTGAGTCCGTATCAAATTGTCAACGGTCTTTTTCCATCTGTTAAGATCAGTGGCCTGGTGGAGTGCGGCGCTGATAGGTATCGTCAAATGCTCGGATATTTGATCCAACCAGTTAAGTTTGTTTTTGGGATAAATTCATCTCAACTACGGAATCGTTCATTGTGCGTGGTCCGATACGCACTTGGCCGGTTTTTACACGAGTGTTGTAATATTTTCAGGGTTCATGTATGTATGGGAGTTTCTTTATTCCATCATAAATCTTAAATGCCTGAACATAGAGCTCTCTCTCTCAGAGGGGATCTCTTGTATATTAAAAAAATATACTATTTCACAAATGTTTACTTACAGCGAAAAAAGATCTTGGTAGCTTTTTACATAGTCTTTGAATGAAGTTAAGTTCCTTGTGCTTCTCGTCGAGCATAGGTAGATTACCATCGTCTGGTAATGGGTGACTAACGTGGTTTGTATACCGCTGTTGCGATTGGCGGTTACATTGCGCTAGCAGAACAAAGTTGAATGATGTATCGTAGGAGTAAGGAATGGGTGGTGGAGGATGAGCAGTCCTCGTCTCTGTTAAATACTACTTATTGTAGTAATTGCATTTGCCAATCCGTCTACCAAGTGTGAAGTTTATTCCAATTTGGCCCTTAGTGCATGAATTAGGAGTCTTGTTCTGCAGTCCATGCAGTTTGATAAATGTGACAAGGACCACGACAACGGAGTAACAACAACGTGACAACAAAAACGACATGGTGTGGCAACTGGAAGTAAGGTTGTAATAGTAGCACATTGGGTTTTGAACTCGGAACCTCTATAACGTCAATCTTGATGTACCAATAGTGTTTTAGAGTTATGAGGAACAGGGAGTAAAGTTCACTCATCCTCTTTTAAAAAGGGAGGATCCTCTGACCAGACGGGTGTCGTGTCTGGCAACTGCCGAACGATTGATGTCGGGATCTTGTATATATGTTGATCGCGCGGTAAACTTTTGCTTGCGCGATCCAGGATTTTGTGTGACGTCATGTCTTTTGATGCGTAGTTCGCATGTGGCGGTGTAACCGCCACAGTGTTGTTACAACGAAAACACAATTTTTTTGCCAACAAAACAAGACAAAAGATAAGACAACAACAACAATTACAACCTAGATGTGAGTGAGAGTGAACGACTAAGAAGGACATATTTATAGTGACCTTATTGGTGAAGTTCTACAGAAACGTCAGGTATATGTATGACCACGCCCTAGACAAGTGGCTTTCAAAGCGTTTTATATTCCTACAACGACTTAGAACGGGATTGACACAAGCTTTTCGGTAGCTTTAGTCAGTCCCATACATTTTTGACTTGTCCGTCATCGTTATCGCTGATAGAATGTCACGTCGATGTCATGTCGCCTAGGCCCTCAGATGTATCAAGGTAAACGAAGCAAAACGGGTACCTGTGTAAGGATCGCTGGTGGCGTTCTGTAGTTTCTGCCTATCCCCGTATGAAGATAGAGCGAGTTTATGTTTATGTATGAAACAAGACCTCAAGAAGACCATCCAGTCTGCAATCACCAACCAAAAATACCGATAAACGCATACCGTTACAATTTAATTGTACACGTCAATTACGAGTAGACCATTCCCTGCTTTTTCATTGCGAACAAAATTAAATAGAGATAGTTAATCGACTGTCAATCGCGGTGATCGATGCTTGACTCGATACATTTGCATCAGACGAATAGCGCACGTCGATTGAATGTTTCAAACTGTTGTTTGGGCAATTGTATTTTTATCAGGAATGAGCGGTGAATTTGCATTATAGTGGTTGTTTACACTAAGTGCTCAGCCACACGACGCCGTCACCGCGCCGCCTCCGCGCCACCACCGTGCTTCTAAGCTGGGTATATGCAATGTTGCCAGACCGCTGCTGCACCGCCACCGCGCCGCCACCACACCGCTAGTATTGTTTTCAACTTTTTTTTCCATCGCCGGCCGCTTGTAAAAATGCACGCACTTTATTTTGCAAAATCAAACGGGGCCGGCGCGGGAGCGGTGGCAGAGCAGCGGTGCCGTCTACATGAGCCCTAAAGCCGCTTGAACCACAAATCACACCAAGGTAGGTGTATAGAGATATAAGGAACAGGGTGTAAAGTTCACTCATCCTCCATAGAAAAGGGAGGATCCTCCGACCAGAAGAAGGTCTTGTGTCTAGTGGGCTCCTGCCCGACGGTTGATATCGGGACGTTGTAGGTATATATTCTAGTCATGCGGTAAACGCTGCTTGCGTGATGCAGAATTTTGCGTGCCGTCAATGTGATGCGTCCGCATGTGGCGATGTAGATGCAGACAAAATGTGTTTAGTGCTAAACGAATTTCAATAATCGTTCTATTTCTGTAAATCGTTTAAAGATGACAGAGACAAAGAAATGTTATAAATATAAGTGTAGCGAATGCGTTTAGTGATTTGTGGTGTTAGTGGCTCTAAGTGTATTAACGCGAAGACGACTTCGTATTACGTGAATGACTTCACTGCTACGAAAGGCGTATTACTTCAAAGCAGCTTCACTATCCTGTAAATATCTGAAGAAAAGATTTGATGAACAAAAACCGTAAAAAGGAACCATTTTCATAATTTCAATTTAAAGATCGGTGGAAGCAATGACGACGCTAAAATTATTAAAAAAAAACGATAATCATTTAATCTTCTACAATCTTTCGAGATTATAACTCTCTGAGACGGTACCCCTATAAGTACTATATCAGATACCTACCTACTTTAAAACAGTGCCCAAATCTACCAAACCAACAACATCTCAGAATTTTTCAACAGAATTTTGTGATGCTCCCTTTCAATTGAAGCGGTTGCAAAATAATTGTAGGTATATTTAAAGTTTAGGTGAAAAAGTTCCCTTTGAATGGTAACATCAGTTCATTAAGGCCCATTCACGGCGCGTCAGCGGCTCTAACTGACGTAGAGCGGCGCCGCAATTCGTTTTACATCTGACCTAAATTCTGCCTATAGATAATATAAGTGTGAATGGGGCTTAACTTTTTGCGTACAACAAAGTTGGTGATTGATTTTTTTTTGTTCTTTTTGTGGTAAATTAGAAAGTGTTAGTGCGGTATGGGGAATTTATTATGGCTGGTTTTCACAAAAGTGTTTTTCTGTCTCTTAGCTCAGGTTCAAGAAAATCTGATACTTTAGTAGTTACATGCCCTGTGCCCGATTGGGTAAATTTTATTTTTTATTTTTTTATAGAGTATGCTTTCGAGGTAGTCCCGTATAAATTTTATCATATTTTTTTTATTTTTTTACTTTGCTTGGCTAGGTTTTGAGTTAGCTCCAATTATACGTATTTTTCCCACTTAGTTTATATGGATGATATAATAAGTTCCTGTCACTGTTATTTACATAGCAGCTAGTGGTATTCGAATTTGTGTGGGGTAGGTACCACAACTATAAAGTGTAAAATAAAACAACCGACTTCCAAAAAAACCGGCCAAGTGCGTATTTAGAACTATTTTCTGTTTTTTTTTTCATAATTTTGATTTTGATTGACAGACAGGCACACGAGTGAAAGAAAAAAAAAAAAGAAAGAAAGAAAGAATAATGTTTATTTGGACACAGTTCGTGAAACACAAAATACAAAAAAGTGAAAATAAGGATCCTAGGAGTGATCCTATGGGCACGCCACAATTGTGGCGATAAGTCCCCTCTTTGAGGAGTGGCTAGAGAGGCGCCACGGCGTCCTCACCTTCCGCCTGACACAGGTCCTCACCGGACATGGTTGTTTCGGGAGGTTCCTGTTCAGGATAAAGCGGGAGGAAACGCCCGGGTGTCACCACTGTGTGGATCGCCCGGAGGACACGGTGGAGCATACGGTGGAGGTCTGCCCAGCTTGGGCGGAGCACCGCCGTGTCCTCACGGAGGCGATCGGCGGCGGCGATCTCTCGCGTCCGGCCCTGGTTCAGGCCATGGTCCGGAGCGAGAGTGCATGGGAGGCCGTCACGTCCTTCTGCGAAGCAGTAATGCTCGCGAAGGAGGAGGCGGAGCGCGCGAGGGAGAGGCAAAATGCGCCCCCTCGCGCCCCTAGTCGCCGCAGGAGACGCCCCGGGCGTCGGGAGTCGCGAGCCGACTTCCGGCCACCGTAGGCGCGGGCTTGCGGACGGTGAGCAATGGGTAGCTCGCCGTCCGATAGGGACCAGGCCCGGGTCGACGGCGCGTTGTGTTCCACGCGCGCCTCATAGAGATGTCAGCACCAACTGACGGGGTCCGGAAGGGCCAATGCCTGCCGGGGTTGCGGGTTTGTCTGAAAGGGATATCGCGACCTCGGCACACAGGCAACGGAAGGAACACGGGTGGGTTTTAGTCAGTAAAAGTCTGACACGCCCTCCCGCTCCACCCAGAGCGGGAGAAGTTATTTGATAATTTCCCATCCTCAAAAAAAAAAAAAAAAAAGACAAAAATTTGATGCTTCTAGGACCATTTAGGCTGTGCGTAGTCTGTCAGCTGAATAAAAAAAAAAAAAAAAAAAAAAATTAAAATATATTATTGATTAAATATAATATATATATTATATATATTTATTATTAATTTATTATTATTTTATTATTATTATTATTATTTAATTTATTTATTATTTATTTATTATTATTATTTTATTATTATTATTTATTGATTTAAATATTTTTATTAAGTTAGATACATGTTGCTTATCCTCACGATTGGGTAAAAACCGGTCCAACCTTACTGATGTTCAGCTGTTTTGTTAATACAATAAGAATCAAATTAAAATGTTCAAAAAACCCCAGTCTAGGCTGGCAACTCATTGTCACGTTCTTATTTCATATTTATTATTTTTATTCCTCGCAAATAATTCCCGTCCCGTTCCGCGATTGCTTCTTTACTTAACAGATTTCCAGTTTATATTTATCAAGTAGTGTAATCAAGTACATAGCCATAAACAAACCTACCCACTTCCGTAAGAATACACGTGTATTCTCCAAGAAAAACTTGTGTTCTGTATTTAAATAGAGTCGTTTAATGGAAGAACTTCTCACAAGGACTTCAAAGGAGACCACGTGGAATGCACTTTTGTTTTCTTCATTTATTCATGGGGCTCGGGGTGAAGCCTTCAAAGCCACAAATAAACATAGGTTACAGAAGAGATATAATCGCAACAGCACATTATGAGACTATTTGCTGGCCTGCGAGAAACTGTAGCGACCTTTTATTACAGTACTCAATTTGTATTGGACAATAGCGTTGTACATATTTACTGTTAGCTGTCAGAATCTGACAAATATTCAACTTCCATCCGATTTAAATATCTACAGCTTACGTAATCGCACATCATTTCAGCCATAAAACGTCCACTGCTGGACATAGGCCTCCCTCAAACACCGGCACTTCGACCGGTTCTGTCCTTCTCGCATCCAGCGGATACCTGCGGCTTTTGCCAGGTCATCAGTCCACCTTGTGGGGGTCCTTCCAACGCTACGTCTTTCGGTACGCGGTCACCACTTTAGAACCTTTCTACATAAATCACATATTTACGTGTGTGTCTGGATTGAGGAGCCATGTCTCATATCGGAACGAGGTTACTACCAATATTTAGTAGTAAATTAGCCGATTTTGTAGGCCGGATCCTGGAATTTGTAGTAAAGCCCTTAAAAAGTTATACGACGTTAAAGGTGGCTCCTCAATCCTGACGTCTGGATTGAGGAGCCACCTTAGAACCCGAAAACTAGCCAACGGATATTTTTGAAATTTTTTTAGGATTTAGTAGTACTTATGCGTAATCGCTACAAAAAAAAAAGGGTTTGTACGGTCGAATTTGAGATAGCTACAACGTTTTGATTTTTCATAAAAAAACCATAAATTTCACCGCGCTGTATCTCGGAAAGTTATCAACCAATTACATCATATTTTTAGTATGATTTAGTAGTAAATGTGCTCGAATTTGTACAATAAAAATAAAACGGAAAAGCTATATAATTTCGGTCTATAGAAATGATATGTACGTAGCTACTAAAGTAGTTGATCAAATCGGATAACAATAACACCAATATTTAGTAGAAATTTCTACTAAATATTGGCGTAATCCAACATCCTGCGCAATCAGTATTTCAAAAGATATTAATAAAATAAACATTCCTTAACAAATTAGTGAATAGGGTGACCATAAATAATTCAAAAAGACCATTGTTTGAAATAAGTAGTTTTATTTGCTTATAAATCATTCTACGAGTACGATGACCTACGTGTAACTTATGTAATTGTGGTTTTAGATTATTTGAAATACTAGCTGCACCCCGTGGATCCACCTCATAAGTCTCGATCCCGTTGGAATAGCGGGATGAAAAGTATGTATTCTATGTCCTTACCCAGGTTATGCTCTACCCATGTGCCAAATTTCATTCAAATCCGCTCGGCCGATATAGCGTAACAAACAAACAAACTCACTTTCGCATTTATAATACAGGGTGTAAAAAGACACATCACAAAGCCGTAAACTACGCATACTGTACGTATATCTAAGTAGCTTTGCGCAAAAATTATTGCTGGGAACCGTTTTTTTTTTTTTTTTATAAAAAAAAACAAGTTTTTATTGCGCGCAATGTAACGCGAACCCACGCTTGAATGAACGGATTCAGTGTTAGTTAAGCTCCGCCCCTACGCTACGTAGGTAGGTACTTGTTGTTCATTGCGTTTTTGTAACTTCAAATGCGTAATCTGTTAAGATAAATCTAAAATTCAGGTAATGTTTGTTTGGAAAAAAGTTTCGTATTATCGCATAGAATTCATTTTCGTGAAAAAGTAAAAAAAAAAAAAATGCAACTTTGACCTTCAATATCTCCAGAACCAGTGGATTCCCAGGTATGGTCTAGTGGAAAAAAATGATGCAAATAATGGGTAGAATATGTGGCTTTCGGCTTCGGAAAGTGTCTTTTTACACCCGATATAATATAGTTAGGATATTTATGTAATGAACCTAATGAAATGAAATTCAGTAACCGGTGATGAATTTAATGATACTTATTTAATACAAACTTATGTTTAGTTTGCCGACGCCTAACGCTGACGCCTATAACACCGACGCCTGTAACACCGACGCCTTACGCCGACGGCTTACGCCGACGCCTAACGCCGACGCCTATAACACCGACGCCTTACGCCGACGCCTATAACACCGACGCCTATAACACCGACGCCTATAACACCGACGCCTATAACACCGACGCCTTACGCCGACGCCTAACGCCGACGCCTACAACACCGACGCCTATAGCACCGACGCCTTACGCCGACGCCTATTGTACCGACGCCTTACGCCGACGCCTATTGTACCGACGCCTTACGCCGACGCCTATAACACCGACGCCTTACGCCGACGCCTATAACACCGACGCCTATAGCACCGACGCGTTACGCCGACGCCTATAGTACCGATGCCTTACGCCGACGCCGATAACACCGACGCCTTACGCCGACGCCTATAACACCGACGCCTATAACACCGACGCCTATAACACCAACGCCTTACGCCGACGCCTATAGCACCGACGCCTTACACCGACGCCTTACGCCGACGCCTATAACACCGACGCCTATAACACCGACGCCTATAACACCGACGCCTATAGCACCGACGCCTTACGCCGACGCCTATAGTACCGACGCCTTACGCCGACGCCGATAACACCGACGCCTTACGCCGACGCCTATAACACCGACGCCTATAACACCGACGCCTATAACACCGACGCCTATAACACCAACGCCTATAACACCGACGCCTATAGCACCGACGCCTTACGCCGACGCCTATAGCACCGACGCCTTACAGCGACGCCTTACGCCGACGCCTATAACACCGACGCCTATAACACCGACGCTTATAACACCGACGCCTTACGCCGACGCCTATAACACCGACGGCTTATGCCGACGCCGATAACACCGACGCCTTACGCCGACGCCTATAACACCGACGCCTATAACACCGACGCCTATAACACCGACGCCTATTACACCGACGCCTATAGCACCGACGCCTAACGCCGACGCCTTACGCCGACGCCTATAACACCAACGCCTTACGCCGACGCCTAACGCCGACGCCTATAACATCAACGCCGATAACACCGACGCCTATAACACCGACGCCGATAACACCGACGCCTATAGCACCGACGCCTTACACCGACGCCTTACGCCGACGCCTTACGCCGGCGCCTTACGCCGACGCCTATAACACCGACGCCTATAACACCGACGCCTATAACACCGACGCCTTACGCCGACGCCTATAACACCGACGCCTTACGCCGACGCCTAATGCCGACGCCTATAACATCGACGCCGATAACACTGACGCCTTACGCCGACGCCTATAACACCGACGCCTATAACACCGACGCCTATAACACCGACGCCTATAACAACGACGCCTATAGCACCGACGCCTATTACACCGACGCCTATAACACCGACGCCTATAGCACCGACGCCTTACGCCGACGCCTATAACACCGACGCCTATCGCCGACGCCTATAACACCGACGCCTTATGCCGACGCCTATAACACTGACGCCTTACGCCGACGCCTATAACACCGACGCCTATAACACCGACGCCTATAACACTGACGCCTTACGCCGACGCCTATAACACCGACGCCTATAACACCGACGCCTTACGCCGACGCCTATAACACTGACGCCTTACGCCGACGCCTATAACACTGACGCCTTACGCCTATAACACCGACGCCTTACGCCGACGCCTATAACACCGACGCCTTACGCCGACGCCTAACGCCGTCGCCTATAACACCGACGCCTTACGCCGACGCCTAACGCCGACGCCTACAACACCGACGCCTATAGCACCGCCGCCTTACGCCGACGCCTATAGTACTGACGCCTTACGCCGACGCCTATAACACCGACGCCTATAACACCGACGCCTTACGCCGACGCCTAACGCCGACGCCTATAACACCGACGCCTTACGCCGACGCCTACAACACCGACGCCTATAGCACCGACGCCTTACGCCGACGCCTATTGTACCGACGCCTTACGCCGACGCCTATTGTACCGACGCCTTACGCCGACGCCTATAACACCGACGCCTTACGCCGACGCCTATAACACCGACGCCTATAGCACCGACGCCTTACGCCGACGCCTATAGTACCGACGCCTTACGCCGACGTCGATAACACCGACGCCTTACGCCGACGCCTATAACACCGACGCCTATAACACCGACGCCTATAACACCGACGCCTATAACACCGACGCCTATAGCACCGACGCCTTACGCCGACGCCTATACCACCGACGCCTTACACCGACGCCTTACACCGATGCCTTACGCCGACGCCTATAACACCGACGTCTTACGCCGACGCCTATAAAACCGACGGCTTATGCCGACGCCGATAACACCGACGCCTTACGCCAACGCCTATAACACCGACGCCTATAACACCGACGCCTATAACACCGACGCCTATAACACCGACGCCTATAGCACCGACGCCTTACGCCGACGCCTATACCACCGACGCCTTACACCGACGCCTTACACCGACGCCTTACGCCGACGCCTATAACACCGACGCCTATAACACTGACGCCTATAACACTGACGCCTTACGCCGACGCCTATAACACCGACGGCTTATGCCGACGCCTAACGCCGACGCCTATAACACTGACGCCTATAACACCGACGCCTATAACACCGACGCCTATAACACCGACGCCTATAACACCGACGCCTATAACACCGACGCCTATAGCACTGACGCCTTACGCCGACGCCTATAACACCGACGCGTTACGCCGACGCGTAACGCCGACGCCTATAACACCGACGCCGATAACACCGACGCCTTATGCCGACGCCTATCGCCGACGCCTATAACACCGACGCCTATAACACCGACGCCAATAACACCGACGCCTATAACACCGACGCCTATAACACCGACGCCTTATGCCGACGCCCAACGCCGACGCCTATAACACTGACGCCTTACGCCGACGCCTGAAAATTCTTTGTGATTTCTTTTTTTATTCTTGGTGTTTGTTTATTTATTCTATGGGATATTGCTCTTTTAGCTTTTTTTATTTTTTTTTATTCTTGGTGTTAATTTTGTGTTCATAATTTAAGTACTGATTGGTGAAGAATTATTCATGTGTGAATTATTTATGGTCACCCTATTCACTAATTTGTTAAGGAATGTTTATTTTATTAATATCTTTTGAAATACTGATTGCGCAGGATATTGGATTACGCCAATATTTAGTAGAAATTTCTACTAAATATTGGTGTTATTGTTATCCGATTTGATCAACTACTGTAGTAGCTACGTACATATCATTTCTATAGACCGAAATTATATCGCTTTTCCGTTTTATTTTTATTGTATAAATTCGAGCACATTTACTACTAAATCATACTAAAAATATGTTGTAATTGGTTGATAACTTTCCGAGATACAGCGCGGTGAAATTTATGGTTTTTTTATGAAAAATCAAAACGTTGTAGCTATCTCAAATTCGACCGTACAAACCCTTTTTTTTTTGTAGCGATTACGCATAAGTACTACTAAATCCTAAAAAAATTTCAAAAATATCCGTTGGCTAGTTTTCGGGTTCTAAGGTGGCTCCTCAATCCAGACGTCAGGATTGAGGAGCCACCTTTAACGTCGTATAACTTTTTAAGGGTTTTACTACAAATTCCAGGATCCGGCCTACAAAATCGGCTAATTTACTACTAAATATTGGTAGTAACCTCGTTCCGATATGAGACATGGCTCCTCAATCCAGACACACACATATTTACGCGTACGTACCGAATCGCACATATATACCTAAATGGTATAATAATAAATGGAGGGTTGCAGACCGAAATTAAACTTGAAAATACGTTTAACTTCTTTTAATTAAAATATAAATAAATAATACACGTTTTAAGCTTCGTGCAGACTAACGCAACGCGACAGCGCGACGCGACACCGGTTATTGTTATTCAGTGAAGTTTTCTTTGAAATTGTATTGTTCGAGTCGTGTCGCGCCGTCGCGTCGCGTTGGTCTGCACGAGCCTTTAGCTCTTACTTCATTTTGGTCGTGTTCTTCCCTGTTAAATCTTTTAACATTTTGAGATCACTGGTGCTATAATAATGGAAGGTACAGACCATACAAATAATAACAGTACATATAGTTGTAATTAAACAACATGCTACTTTATTATTCTAGGTATAAGAAATTCCTGGCCATATTAATCAGCCAGATTTCAAAGACTTGGTTTAATTAAATATACTGCTACATTAATTGAGAATTAATAGTTCTAGCCAATGCTTAATTACTATCCTTAGCTAACAATGCTCAAGTATCGATGATAGGTATGAGAGTCGATTCTCCTGATGTAATTGAATTCTATTGTACTTGACGAGTGATTGAATACCCGCGTAACACGTTCTTGTATAAGTTTTTAATTAGTCGAGATTTTTAATTCACATTCTTTGTGCCACAAAACATATTTGGTGTAGGTCTTAAGAGGAGGTGTGAAAATTGATTTGCTATTACAATATATAGTAAAAATACTATTAGGAACTAAGAACAAATTAACGCTAGGACTACCAGCGCAGTATAAAAGCAGTGGTGTCGTGTAGTGGGCATGAGACCCAGACAGAGCGGAGCCACCACTGCTCTTTAAACACCTTTTTTTCTGGCGAAACCCAATATTTAAAAATATTGCTATGATTACCTTTTATCTTAAATTGACCGAGATCTGTACTTTTTACGACCTATACGATAGTCAGTACGAATGTACGAGAAGTCTAAATATGACACCCAGATTACATGGAGTCCTACCATACTTTTTTCATCAAAGTACAGTGACGGAAAAGATCGTGACAAAGGCATGTCCCAGAACCAAAAATGTGCAGACTGGTGACATCCAACAACTCGCACTGGGCCTGTGTGGGGTACGTCCCGCTCCCTCTCACAGAGAAGAAGCCCAGGTCCCATGAATGGGAACATTACAAGCTGATTATTTAATAAGTACTGCCAACCAAAACATTCGCTAGTCATTTTCAATTGTCAAATAGCCGGTTCATTCAGAGTGAAACAACAATAAAAAGTAAGTTTCGTATTGACTCAGATCCGTTCTGATCCTTCCGATACGTGATCTAATCAAGAAAGGGACCCTTGAATGTAGTTAATTAGGCAAATAGAAAGTTTTCAGCGTTCTCCAACTCTAACCCGTTCGCTGCAAAATCGTTTGTTTTCAAACATTCTCTCGATTGTTGGATTCATTGTCTTTGGTTCTGGTAATTTAGTTACGGTAGTATGAGAAGTTAATTATCTCGTTATTCATATATTTGGTGCTCTATGATTTTCATTGATTGCATATGATAATAATATATTATTATGAAGTGTGCAGCTGTGGACTAGAATCTACCGAGTTGCTTGATTAATAATAATTAATATATATTAGTTCCTTAGTAATTAAATTTAGTAGTATATTGTATATAAGATTAATGTGTATAAATATATATTATTATTTTAAGCTTCTAAGTTTCTAATTTATATAAATATTATCTTAAAAAGAATTTTTTCTTTTTGTGTATTTGTGTAATGTATTGGCATACTTAAGCATAATCAGCCTATAATGTTCCCTCTTCTGGGGCACAGGCCTCCTCTCTGTGTGAGGGAGTGACCCGTAACCCATCACGTGGGCCCAATGTATGTTAGTAGATGTCACATGTCTTCGGATTTTTAGTTCTAGGAAATTCATGAATGGATGCATGCTTATATAGTATATCTATCATAATCTTAGCGTGTTTCCAATTATTAAAGGGTTGGCCTCACTTGCCAGAATTAGGTTCAGGCTTTGAAAAAATGTTACTCAATTACCTTACCAATCATAGTTATCATACATTAGTTTCAAACAAATGATTAAAAGAATTGCAAACACAAACCTAGACGATTATTCATACAATGGTTTTGCTATTAGGTAATAAATAGCACTGGTATTACCAGAAAGGACATAGTGGATGGTATGGACCAGGACACCTTATTAAAGTTAAATATAGGAAAGCTGATGTTGTGTGATAGTACTCTGATAATTTATCAGTTTATGAAAATAATTATATTTATAAGTTGAATAGCTATTCACAGCCAATATGTTGTCATAGTGACAAATTATTGTATTTTGACACTATCAAGTTTGTTAGTGGTTTTAAGTTAACTCTGAACTTTATCTCTATCTTGGGAATGTAGACATATGATTGATAGCGTATAATATTAATGAGGTTATAGCTAATATAACAAATTGTAGTAAATTAGTGACGAGTCTGTGTTATCTAGTTATACTAACAACATAGTGATTAATTTGGAATCATCACGTTGTTCGAAAGGTGCATTTTAGGTGGATCCTCCACCTATAATGCCGACATCTTTGGAGGCCACTACCAGTCAGATAGGGTATTCTCTTCCTGATGGAATTCATACAGGCATTCTAGATTCTTCTGTTGTAGTTGTGAAGGTCACTCCGGACATCTTTTTAAACTAGTTAGTAAGAAAACAGAAGTTACTTTTTCAAATAACCAATTAGAGAATGATAAAAAGGTATCTTCTGGCAATATTTCACATAATAATAATAAAAAACCAAAGGGAGTGCAACATACTTTGAAATTATTTAATCAAAATATCCAAAGTTGCTCTTCCAATTGTGTTATTTGCAGATGATCTTTAAAATCAACCGACCGTCACAAAATTTTGACGACGTGAATAGCTCTATTCTTCAGGTCCAAGATTGGTTTACGGTAAATAATTTGGTACTAAATAAAAGTCTTAAAAAACGAAAAAAAAAAAATATTACCTAATGTTAGAAGTAGCGAATGTGTCAACATATTGAATGGAGAAAAACTGAAATTTATTAATCAAACAGTTTTCCTAGGAATCACGCTAGACGAGAAATTACAATGGGGACCTTATATAACATCTCTTGCTAAGCTCGGTCGCTTATGCTGTTAGAAAGATAAGACAGTTAACAGATGTAGAAACCGCGCGTTTGGTCTATTTTAGCTACTTCCATAGTGTTATATCGTATGGCATTTTACTGTGGGGTCGGGCTGCTGATATCCATCTTTATTTTACAAAAGACAGCTGTCAGAGCCATTTATAATCTACGTCGTCGCGAATCTCTCGGGGAACTATTTTAAAAGATTTATGAAAATATTATGTATGTGAAAAAAATCTACATCTTTTTCATAAAATAAGTGATAGACATAATTTTATTACCAGAAATAAAGATAAAATAGATCAACCATTTAGATTATCTAAACTACATACCTACATCTTATACGGCGTACTGTGTTAAATGTTACAACAAAATACCTTGTGATATATTAAATTAAAGAAAATTTAAAACTCATATTAAAAGTACACTTTGTAAACAAGCAATTACAAATTAGAGGATTATATCCAAGATAAGAATGCTTGGAAACATGCTGGTCCTGTTCCATAGGACAATTTAGAGTCTAGACAAAACCAAACTGGTTGCTAAGTTAATTATATAGTTTGTTATTTTGCTTTATTTTTATAACACTGATTTTACATTCTGTGATTACTTGAACACACACACTGACTTATTAATATTACTTGTAGGAATATCGTATAATTTTGCAATGTTTGTAAGTATATGAGCACCATGTATCTATCACATAATTAATTTATCTGTCATTGCTTCATTTTTCATTCTTTTTACCTATCGTGGTATATTCATTTTATTCCAGGTGCAACGTCTTGACATATAATTAATGTACACAAAATATTGTGAAAACATTTTAAAAGAGTAACGGTAGAGTTTCTTGCCCATTCTTCTCCATACGAAAACTACATTTTGGAAGGGGCGACTAAAATCAATTCTATTTTTTGTAAATTTTGACGTTCAAAAATGCCTTTTATGTACCTAATTGAAATAAATTCTTTGACTTTGACTTCGAGATCTACAGCTAAGTACTAATTGACAGCTTTGTACCGCGTCAAACATAATAACGACAGTCGAAACCGGAATTTAAACGAGTTAATTAATCGTCCCTCTATTTATGAAAATAATGGTTACTCATCCATAAATTTAGCAGAAAAATAAAACAAACTTGTTTTTTTTTTTAACCACATTATTTATCTACGGAACGAACTTCAAAGCGTTACTCATTAATTCTATGCCTCCATTTTTTTCCAAGATAACCTTTTCATTGTGTTGTTAACGTTTGTAATGACTCAGAATAATTAGAGGTTCAGAGTTAATTATGTAATTACTCCACCAATAGCATTTTAATTTAACAATCCTGCTCATGTGTTCAAAGCTTTTAGTTTCTCACACAATATTCTAGCTTTAAATTATTTTTACTAGTAGTACCTACGCTAGAACAAACTTATAAATTCCAATGTATATCTAGTTTTGTTTGCTTAGTCCTTCGAAAGCCTTTTATCTGTCCTTTGAAACCTATGTAAACCTTTACATTGTTGAACCTTTTTATTGATATATTACCTCTCAAGCACGGTTGCTTGCTTTAAGTCATAAAATAATAATAACCCCACCCTATCTCTACATTGACGTCGTGGTGGGGTTTGCGCGCTCCAAACTCTGGGTCTGTGCCGGTAGAGTTTACTTTGCTGGAACAGGTCTAGGATGAGAAGTCAGACCAAGAGAGATACAGAAACCCGCAGTGTAGCAGGTGGCGAGCTGTTGGGCAGTAGCGACCCCACGGACCCTATCTCCCGTGAGAAATCCTCCTCATCTCTAGCTTGCCTTTATTGGCCGGCTGGAGTGAACACTGACGAGGAACAGAGCTCCCACCTCATTCTTGCCTTAATTGGCCGGTTTGAGTGGAGATTCGCAAGAGTAAACGTGCTCGGAGGAAGGAAGTATTCCACTAAGTGCTCGTAGGGATCTTGACCATCTTTCGGGCTCTGGGATTGTTCTGAAAGCCGTGGAATACCTCTCCATTCCTCAAGCACCTCAGGACATGTTGCCCCATTGTCGCTACGTCACTATTTGCTAGCGACGGTTTCCGGGGGCCCATTATTAAGTGTGCAAGTCACCCCCTGCCATTTATTCGTGTACATATGAAACATTGATCAGGCAGGGGCCATATTACTTCCATAGTTCCAGGTAACCAGTCAGCCATTGTTTCCATATTCTGCAATAGTATTACACCAACTGGGGGTTGTCCTTGGGTGCGGCTTACGTAGTGCGAGCAGGGATAATCGTCGGTTGGTGCCTCTTTCCATTTAAATTTGTCTTAGGGTCCTCTGCGAGTTGGCTTCGGGCCCTCGTACGCCTTCCAAAGGACCGGGATCCATGGTCCCGAAATTTGTTGACAAATAATAATAATACCAGCATGTTACTCTCCCACTGCAGGGCTGCAGCCTTTTCTCATACAGAGAAGGCACGAGCATTGATCACCACGCTTGCTCAAGACGGGTTGGCGATCTTAGACTTATATTAACTATAATGCCCAGGTTGATCCTCAAGATAAACTCAGAAACTACATATGTATTGAAAAAATCACATTGCTACTTGCCCGGATTTAACTTTGTATGGGAAGCCGTCACCTCCTTCTGCGAAGCAGTAATGCTCGCGAACTTGCGAGGCCGAACGCGTTAGGCAAATGTCGTGCCCTCACGCCCCTAGCCGCCGCAGGAGACGCCCTGGGTATCGGGAATTGCAGGCCGATTCCTGGCCACCGTAGGCGTGGGCATGCGGACGGTGAGCAATAGGTAGCTCGCCGTTCGATAAGGACCAGGCCCGGGTCGACGGCGCGTTGTGTTCCACGCGCGCCTCAAAGAGATATCAGCACAACTGACGGGGTCCGCTAGGGCCGATGCCTAACGCGGTCGCGGGAAATTCCGAGAGGGGTACATTTAGGCAACTAAAGGAACGCAGGTGGGTTTTAGTCAGTAAGAGTCTGACACGCTCCCCGTTCCGCCCAGAGTAGGGCTTAAAAAAAAGAACTTTGTTAAATCGACTAGTACTCACTGGTTGATTTTACCAGGGATCCCGGAATAGTCAGAAGAGCGTGGTTCCCTCTCGTCTTCTCCATAGTAATGGATGGAAGTCAGCAGGAAAAAGGTTTATTTATTCTTGTTCTCTCATAACTAACGAAAGTAGATAAATACTGGTACTAGTCATTTGCATAATTATTTTCTTTTTATGTTGCTCCTATCGAATACAGTATGTTTCTATTAACACTTAAGCATATCCCTTCGAATATCACAAACATGTCGTAGGTATCTATGGAGCACTATAATCAAAATCAATTTAAAACAAAACACATCACAGATTTTATTTACGAATCCCAATATTGTGTTTACATAAAAAATAATTCCCTCGACACTAATTATTACGAAATCGTCGCGCAAACAAGAAACTGACGGGGTCTAGTTAGCTTTTAAAATAAATTCATAGTGTAGACAGATATCTGGCTTTGTCTGGAACGGTCCCGTGGTACGTGAGAGAAATTCTGAATATTGACATGGAATATTGAAATACAGAAGACTCACTTTACTCCATCCGTCGCGTCAATGAACTCACAGATGCAAAGACGCCACTGACAGAAAGCAACATGGCTGGCTAAAAGCGTGCATTCCATATGACCAAGTACCAGTTTTCACTACTCTTTAATATTTCCATTGTCAGTTCCTTCTCATGTGGTCTCATTAATGAGCCTTCTGCACTACATCATTTTATCCCATTCCGTCAACCCACCCTTTCACCAGTCGCGTTCCTATAAGGATGCTTGCATATATACGCGGTTGCCGCGACACGGACGGGAATGTAATAGGAGGCAATTTAAATAATGTCGGTACTGTGTTCGACTTTGTTGATGACTACATGAAGGCAAGTTTATGGAGCAGTATGGCAACTGTAATTATAAAATAATAGCGCTCATTATACGTGTGTCAGAAAATATTTCAGCACTAAGAATGAAACAGAGAATCTGTTTAATTAAAACTAGAATTATAATCTGCAAAATTCCATTTGTTTCAGAAGAGAAAGCTTAAATAATGCCTCACCGCGTTCCAGTTGCCACACCGCAACTGGAACAAACACGCTACGAGTGCTATGAATAAACATAAAATTCCAAAACAATCCCAAAACAGTGCAATTACACGTACCTTAATAAAGAGTCCATGTCCACGAGCTCGTGTAACAGGGATGTGTACATCACGCGGCATCGCGCGGCAATTTGTAGCGCGCCTGTGTGTGATAGCCTAACTGTCACGACTCTAGCGCTTTCATCAGTAATGTGCATTTCGGTGTTGCATACAAAAACAACCTTAACTAATGGTCATTTGTTGAACCTGTAACGTTCAAACGCTACAAAAACATGTTTTTAGATTTTTTTATACACTGCTATTTAACAAACATGAATACAATTTAACACAATATTTCTTGATGAATAGGTGCGATTACTAATTACTTTTATTATAATGTTTAAAAGCATCCATTAGGCTCAATCAACTACATTGCTCATTAAAATGATACAAAAGGAATGGTTGTTACTAATGTCGTACATGTGATTTACACTTAAGTGGCCAAGGTTCAGTGTTTCCAAAATGGGGCATCGTCTGTGACAGTTGTGAAAATAATGACGACCGTTCAAAATGTATTTATTCTGTGTCATAGAATAAGACGAGAAACTTAAAGAAAATATGTCATTCACCCAGTGCTTTGCCGTTGATGAAGATCTTCCAGAGGAGTCAGTACTCTTAAGAACGTTTTGCCTTTCCCTTGTACCACATCTGTATTAATGGGACACTCCGCAAAATCATTTAAATAAAAAGCGACTCTTGCTACGACAAAATAAAGTGCAATTCAGGTCGCACAGTGCTAATCACCTACAGTTATAATCACCTAGAAGTTGCCTCTCTTTCTATCGCGTGACTCTTAAATCTGATAGAGACGACCCGCGTACTTGTAGCTTCATACCTAAACTGCAGTGTCCGTCTCATCTGTATTAATCTGTGTTTGTTCATAAATTGTCATTCTGTCACTCAACGTATAAACGCAATTCTTGAATACATTCACGCTTGTACTACATATATGAAGGCACGGTCAGTCAAGCCCATTTCCGAACCGTAGTCTTCTGCCAGCTTCCAGCTCCATTTACATGATACAAGTTTCTTGCCTGTGACGTAAAATAAATTAAAGCAACAAAATTACTTGTATCGTCTAAATACTGTTTAGACGGTGGAACTTCGATAGTTGGTCTGACTTAAGCTTCAGGCATCATTATCTTTTTAGCCGAAAGACTAACTGCTGGACGTAGGCCTCCCCCAAGCACCGCCACTTCGACTGATTCTCTGCCTCCCGCATCCAGCGGCCTTCACAAGGACAACGGGCAAAATCATTAAATCTGGCTTAAGGTTCTGCAAACGTACCATGCAAAAGTGGAACGTTCGTTGTTTCGAGAAAGTTCTTATGGAGAATTCTTCACAATTACAATAGTTTCAGGTTAAATAAAACCTACTTAACTTAGTTCTACAAATTTCAGTCTTATCTTCACGCGCTATTTCAATTAGAATGCCAAGGCGTTGGCGGCCATAATGGCATTTTTGCAAGAAATAATTGGTTTTACCTACATGTTGTATGTAGTTAACAGCTGTTCATCACGAATATCCAACGACAAAGTCCAACGTACTGTGTTATCAGAACATAAATAAAAAAACGTTGAAATATTTTTGTTTTTAAACCCTTGTTTAAAAATAACACAATAACCGTGGTTGACAACAATTACATTAGAACTTTTATAAGGAAGAAAAGAAATGCGATATTATTTGAGTTTTGTTTTTATATTTTCGTTGTGTGTTTAGTTTGTGAGTCACAATAGATACTTTTTCTTTCTTTATAAAATTGATAAAACATTCAATGGAATTTCAAAGTTTATGAAGAAGGAATTTTCTTTTCGCACGATAGGTTCGGACATTGTCCGAGTTATACGGGATTTTTGTCGTTTCATTTCGGATTTTATTAGACATTTTGTCTGTCGAGCGGATTATTTTTAATGTATTTTTATCTATTTTTATGAAACATTATTTATTTTGACTTACGCACTTCTAGAAAATTAACTTTCTGATGGATGATCGACCTATCGATTATGTTGTAGACATTGACAATAACAGTTGATAATGTTCCAATTTTGTAGGAAAGAAATAGGTACATATCAGAATTTGTACCCGTGTCTCACAGATATGAAAAAGCTTTATAATTGAATAATATATTATCGTCTAGCAAAAGTGTCTAATATTGTTCATTCATCATTTTTATCAAGTTTAAAATGATGTATGTACTTTGTGACGCGTTACTAATGGAGTCCTGGCCGTGGTGCGGCGTCGGTCCCCGCAAGTTTTGTTGCAAGATATCAAGTCAGCATATGGTACCTACAACTCGCATATGGAACATAGAAACCGAATGAAAGTACCTACTTTAATTCGGTACATACATCTTCAAAATTCTTCCAGTTATTTGTAATGCATAACGTTTTTCTTTTTTTTACCACAACGTGTAAGCTCTTGACCTTCATCCCACCCGATGGTAAGTGATGATCAAGCCGAAGCTGGAAGCGAGCTTCACCCGGAATCCTCAACCACAGAGGAACTGGCTATCTTTTTCTTTCTATCGAAACTCAACAATGCTGTTAACATTGTTGTTATGGCGACAAACTTAGGTACATAGATGGTGGTAGCGAGCCAGGCGGGCTTAGAACAAGAAGAGAGAATAAGAACAACTAGAGACAGGTGATCTTACCGCTAGACCACGGAGGCGGAATAATAAGAATACACAATTTCATTATAATCTTGTAGACTTATGTCTTTTGAAATAGACTTACCGACCCACCGACCTCATCATCATCATTTGCCCAACCTTACCACGTATGGATTCAAGTTTCTAGAATAAAAATAAATTTTGAAAAACGAGTGTTAACCGAGCGCTGACTAAATCTTTGCCAGATATATAGATACGAGATACTTTACACAGATTCGAGAATCAAAAGTACAGATCTGAACTATTCAAAGAAAAGAAAAAAGCTTTAACATACGTCTAGTGAAATTCCTATAAGCTTTACCTTATAGATCGTCATTTCTATACGTTTTATAGAGCACACGTAACCGTTTTGTTCGTATTACGTAACGTTAGTGTAATGAGCGTTGCGTCCCAAGATCATTGACTTGCATCGGGTTGCCGCGCTGTGCAAACAGAGTCGTGCCGCTAAACAGGTTACAACAGAAGTGCTGTTTGTATTTTACTTCGAAACTCAGTCTCAAAAGTGACCGCACATGCACACAATTTGAATGTGAACTCTTTCGAGCACGAAGTGAAGTCACTTGTTTTTAAAAAACTTAAAAAAAAACCAGCCAAGAGTGTGTCGGACCACGCACAATGAAGGTTTCCGTAGCTGTGATGAATTTATCCCAAGGACAAACTTAACGTTGTAGTTGAAAAACATGTTCTCCCCTACATTCCAACTGCAAATCTTAGTTTGTACGCACAATATTTTTAGACTTACCATGTTATGTTAAGACAAAATCTTATAAGCTTTCCTGTAATCTACAAGTATAGAACTATTTACTGTATTTTTTTCAAAATTTTAGGCTCTGTAGTTTCGGAGATAAGTGGCGGGAATGGTGAATATTCATCGATTTTCTTAAATACCATAAAATTTATGTATTAAAATAAAAAAATAAAAATGAGATCCACAGAACAAGCTGTTTCATTTGATATGAAACAGTGAACAGTACAGTTTGCAAAACTTTTATTTTTCAATTTGCACCCGAAATGTGACTCCCATATTCAAAATTCATTTATTTTCGCTACACGTCCGTGTTTGGGTCACAGAAATTGACATGTGTACCAAATTTCAACTTAATCGGTCCATTAGATTCGGAGCAAATTGGTTGTGACAGACGCACAGACAGACATACAGACAGACACATGAGTGATCCTAAAAGGGTTAAGTTTTTTTCCTTTTGAGGTACGAAACCCTAAAAGAGAAGGAACTTATGCATTTGGTGATTTTTATTTTATTTACATTGACACCTGGCATTTGTTTACGATTTTGCAATCGCATTTGAATTACGAATGTTGGCCAACTGTTCATAACGTGTGAATGCTCATCGTAAGGACGAACCTTTCAGTAAATTAGTATCGCAAATTCACGTTTGACATTTTTCGAAATCATAAAAGATTTTTGACATTGACACTGCAGAACTCCCATGCATGTTATGCGAATTAAACGTTGATGAAACCTATTGCACGCTTTGGGCAAAACGCTACCCCCCAGCTTTAAATTGCTTTCCCCGGAGCTTCAAATTGTACTAACAGAGATCAATACGTTTGTCATTGGAATTTTGTTGTACTAATATTCTGAATTTATTGCATATGTATTTAGCACGTAAACTCTAGTACTGTCAGCACTCAATTTACCAAAAAAACTTTGGCTTTGACCAATTTTTTTACTATTATCAATAGGGTTCTTAAGCTTTTACAAAAAAATGGGACTGTAATTGTCTTCATCATCATCATTTCAGCCGTAAGATGTCCACTGCTGGGCATATGCCTTCCCCCCAGCACCGCCATTTCGACCGATTCTGTGCCTCTCGCATCCAGTGGATTCCTGCGGCCTTGACATGGTCATCGGTCCATCTTGTGGGAAGCCTTCCAACGCTACGTCTTCCGATACGCGGTCGCCACTCCAGAACCCTTCGGCCCCATCGGCCATGTGTTCTGCGAGCAATTTGCCCTGCCCATTGCCACTTAAGTTTGGCAATTCTTCGGGGTATGTCGGTTACCTTGGTTCTCCTGCGGATCTCTTCATTTCTGATTCGATCACGTAGGGAAACTCCAAGAGAAAATTCCGACTGCTGGGTAAATACATCTCCTTGTAAAGTAAACGAACAAATGAACAACATTGACATGACACATTCATTCATCAGAAACTGTACCTCTGGTCTATTTCAAAAGTATCTGATGAAGACGTTATCTTCTTCATCAGATACTTTAGAACGACAGTGACAAAAATTTAAAAGTGTATGCATATATGGTTTGGTTATGTTGAGAGGATGAATGAAAGGCGACTTAAAGAGGTATTTACAAGGCAGATGTTACTGGAAACGCCGGGAGGGGATGCCCTAGGAGGACCTTGTTGATGATGTACTTCAGAAAGGTCAGACTCGGAACTGGTGTGCGTGTGTGACCATATATATATGAACATAAACGAGTCAAAAGGAGTATGTATGTGAAGATCGTAGCAGGTGGTATTCTGTAGTTTCTGCTTACCCCCATAGGAAAAAGGTGTGAGTTTATGTATGTATGTATCTGATGAAATTGTAAACAAATGAATTAGAAAACGAGAACCTGTGGATGTCAATTTGTAGTGCCACTTACACTACACTTGCTTTGATTTGAGTAGGTATACTTAACCCAATTTTGAAATTCCAATTTTAAAAATCACCTTAAAGATATTTTGTATTTGGCTATAATTTGAGGTTATTCTTATAACCTAAATTTTGTCGATGATTTTTCAATTACAATTTAATAATGTTATTGAACAATAATTTTTGTAAAAATTGGTGCGATATATAAGTACATAGTTGAAACGTTTTAACCGGTAAAGCCCTGGGTGACCCTCAAGCACGTCAATTAGCACGTTAATTAGTTGTTTATCAGGGCTTTACCGGTTAAATAAGGATGAATGTGTTATTAATTCCCTTTAGCGAGTGGTTGCGAATTAGTCCTGAACACTGAACAAGATTTGTTTAGTTTTTTTTAGGTACCGATACTTTCGTGTGTAATTTTCAAAGTTAAATTAAAATTATTTTATTTTTAAATAACATTATTATAGAAGCTTGTCACAAATCTAACTTCTGCACCTATTTACCTCTTTCGTGCTCATACTCACTTATGCAACACGATCCTTGGAAAGCTACGCTAACAGTTTACAACTACGTATTCGGAAGTAACTACTATGGACTCCTAATTTCATAACAGTTTAATTATACGAAGCCTTAATAAGCTTGCTCATTAATAATTTATTAGGTAATTTGCTTAATTAAGGTAGGTAAAAAGAAGGTTATGATTCAAAGTAAAAGCTATCTATATTAACTAGTACGTAGTATATCAATACTTATTTAAGCCAAGCCAAGCACCGCCACTTCAACCGATTCTAGGCTTCTTGCATCCAGCGGTTTCCTGTGAACTTGAACGAATAAAACCTTTCAGTTACGCAAAATTCAAAAGTGTTTTTCTCCTGAAACAAGAAGAAAATACCTATTTCATAATAGTATGGTTTCGATAATACTATGTTCGTAACACAAAACAATATCTGTCAATACTTTAGGAGCAAAACGCTTCGAATTTTGCGTTAGTGTAAGATATTTATGCTCGTGACTGTACATAGGTATAATAGTTCTCCAGACCGAATTTCGGCCATGGCGGCCAATCTCAGAGGAGACTGGCCATCTACGCGGGACATATTATAGTGCACAAGTGTGTGCGCAGACACAGGTGCACTCTCTCTTCCCTCACTCTCATAGTCCGATGGGACGGCAATCCGACACGACCAGAGAGAGATCAGAAGCAGGGCTAATAATAACGTGCTTTTCGAGGCACTGCTATCACACCGCTAACTTCCAAACTCCGAGTTGAGAAATTCCTAATGGAGAAACACAATTACACTTTAACCCTACCTTTCTTTTGTTTTTGAGGGTGGGAAATTATCAAATAACTTCTCCCGCTCTGTGCGGAGCGGGAGGGCGTGTCAGACTCTTACTGACTAAAACCCACCCGTGTTCCTTCAGTTGCCTGCACATTGCCAGGGGCCACGGTATCCCTTTCGGACTTTCCCGCGACCCCGGCAGGCATCGGTCCTAGCGGACCCCGTCAGACTTTAACCCTACCTGGGATTCGAATCCAGGGACCACGAGACAAATGTTAACATAGGTAAGACATCCATTAAGATTGTCCAAAGTTTTATTACATTTTTAAAGCTCAAGTAAAATACAAGCATCTTTTATGAATATGATGTACGCTAATGTAATTGCTTTTAATGTTTAAAAATTTAACTGTGACGTGGTTGTAGATCAACGCAGCGCACTAAATACTTGTTTACATTGCCGGCGGGTGCGATTTAAGAGCGTGCATTCTAAAAGTGGGCAATGTCGCAAATAACTGTCAAATATTTCGCTGTTTTGATTAATTTGGCAATATGACTGTATTGAAATAAGAAATATAAATACTGTAGTGAACTAAACTGTTGATTATGAAATGCAATAATTAATATCGTAATACCGAATGTTTCGTTTTATTTATTTATTTAAACTTTTCACACTCAAAAAGTACAAAGGCGGACTTAATGCCTTAGGCATTCTCTACCAGTCAATCAAGGGTAGTGAAGAGATTAGGTGGCAGGTGCTCTATTTGAGAACAAAGAAAAAAAAATTTACAATATATTCTAATGCATTATAACTAAAATAGGTATAGGTAGGTAGGTAGGTTTTATTTTTTATAAATAAATAAATTAAAAAATTAAAAAATAATCAACAGATGTAAAAAAAGTCTTTGGAAACTTTCCAAATACTCTGTTTACATCTAAAACAGTTACATCATCAAATTTTGTGTTATAATTGCAATTAATTATTGATATTTTAGTTCACTAGTTAGCTATATTTCCTTTTTCATCATCATCATGATGAATGATGATGATGAAGCCTGATATACACGGTGCGAGGAACTCGTGGCTAAGTAATAATGGGTTGTCCTAACGGGTTAAGGTACACTTGCCGGTGTTGATCCGTGCATGGGTGACCATCTTTAGGTACATACCGAGACTCCTCCGTGCCGACGTGCCGTGCCCCGGAAAACTCGTTATGCCGTTTATCCCGGCTGTCATTCATGGATCTTTGACAATCGTTACGGGTTGTCAGAAGGCTGAAAGTCTGACAACCAGTCTTACCAAGGGGCATCGTATTACCCAGTTACTGGGTTGTGGAGATCAGATAGGCAGTCGCTCCATGTAAAATACTGGTATTCAGCTGCATCCCGTTAGACTAGAAGCCGACTCTAACATAGTTGGGAAAAGGCTAGGCAGATTGATAAATACACGGTGCGATTTAATTGCCTGTGGCCTACCATATGTTGAAACAACAATAAAACTTGCATCGTGTTAATAGGGCTTTACAATCTTATTTGAACGATAATTTTTTGACACATTTTTCATATCTTACATTATGCCAGGCTATAGTATACTCATCCAAGCCAATTATAGCGTAAGTAATACCCATGTGTTCCCTATTGGGCACGCCACAATTGTGGCGATAAGTCCCCTCTTTGAAGAGTGGCTAGAGAGGCGCCACGGCGTCCTCACCTTCCGCCTGACGCAGGTCCTCACCGGACATGGTTGTTTCGGGAGGTTCCTGTTCAGGATAAAGCGGGAGGAAACGCCCGGGTGTCACCACTGTGTGGATCGCCCGGAGGACACGGTGGAGCATACGGTGGAGGTCTGCCCAGCTTGGGCGGAGCACCGCCGTGTCCTCACGGAGGCGATCGGCGGCGGCGATCTCTCGCGTCCGGCCCTGGTTCAGGCCATGGTCCGGAGCGAGAGTGCATGGGAGGCCGTCACCTCCTTCTGCGAAGCAGTAATGCTCGCGAAGGAGGAGGCGGAGCGCGCGAGGGAGAGGCAAAATGCGCCCCCTCGCGCCCCTAGTCGCCGCAGGAGACGCCCCGGGCGTCGGGAGTCGCGAGCCGACTTCCGGCCACCGTAGGCGCGGGCTTGCGGACGGTGAGCAATGGGTAGCTCGCCGTCCGATAGGGACCAGGCCCGGGTCGACGGCGCGTTGTGTTCCACGCGCGCCTCAAAGAGATGTCAGCACCAACTGACGGGGTCCGGAAGGGCCAATGCCTGCCGGGGTCGCGGGTTTGTCTGAAAGGGATATCGCGACCTCGGCACACAGGCAACGGAAGGAACACGGGTGGGTTTTAGTCAGTAAAAGTCTGACACGCCCTCCCGCTCCACCCAGAGCGGGAGAAGTTATTTGATAATTTCCCATCCTCAAAAAAAAAAAAAAAAAATGTGTTCCCTATAAAAATGCTGTTATTGAAACTCACGGAAAAGCACGCATGACTCCACACAAGCCGTCACGCATCCGCACTCGCCGTGCCCTCAACCGCGTGCTAACGTGAACACGCTCTAAAAGTATTTGTCCCGAAGCATTCCGATTCACGCAGACAGGACGTTACGCGGACGTGATACGGACATGACATGATTGTGCGCCGGACGGACCGCGTCCGTTACCTCTATGCGTCGCACATAATATGACGCGTAGTGATTTGTGCATTATCATGAAAGCGACAAGCAATGGACAATTTAACGTCCATGTCACTTATCCAAAATACGTCGTTTTGTAAAACTGTATGTATGATCAAAAGATTGCGTTACGAAAATTTGCTTGTCTCAAATCGGAAGCTTTGGGACACTCTTTAGAGCCATGTTTAGTTTATTTAGATACCTTATTTAGATTATCTATATATATTGTTACTTAGTTTTATTTTATTACTTACTGCCCCTCAGACGTTGTCCTGTCCAAATTTCAAACTTTTATACAAAATTCCCATAGAAAATGCACTTTCAGTTTTCCCGAATTTTCCAATTTTCCTGGCAACTTTTCCAATTTTTCTTTCCGTAAGAACCTGAAAATAAAAATAGGTAGCCAAATGGGTCCAACCGCACTCAAGTGATGCGCTTACCAACGAACGACGATCGCCCAAAAAGGAGTGTAATGTCTTCAGGGTTCATGTATGTATGTAACTTGTAAATGTCTGAACAGATTTGGATGTACCGTGTTAGCTGTATCTCCAACTAACACCCCTCCGGCCAGCCCAGAACATGTGATCGACTCCATATTAGACCATGCGCACCGTGACCACGGATTCATTTCCAAACCCGGCGGCGCGCACTTTGCTATTCCCTATCGATTCTTGTTGTAACTTAATTGTTTGATTAAAAAGTCTTTCTTTGTTAACGTTAGTTATGTATGTGATATCGTTAGAATCCTTACATCATCCCGTCATTGCAGTTAGGAGACGTCTTACAATAAAAAGTGTGTCCACACAACTTCACATCGGTCCGCCGACAGCAATGCAGATTTTATTTAGGTATCTTTGTAGTCAGCAAGTAAATGAGTGACCTTTCGCTATGTATATACAGATTAACTCTTACAATTAGTTTTTTTTTACTTTTTGGCAGGGCAGTTGTGTTTTTTTATTATTTTATAATATAGATAGATGGTGGTACACAGCTTAGCAAAGCCTTGGGTTGCAGCTGAAAATCAGCGTCAGGTGGTTCACTTTGTGTTGTCATCTGACATTATGCTGAGCTGAGGCCCTTTTGGCATTATAATATTTTAGTTTTAAGGTGTATTTTTTTTTGTAATGCCAAACTAAACGCATTTTTCTTTCTTTCTTTCCTTAGTAAAGTAAATATTTATTTGAAAATATAAATATGCAAACACATTGATTTTTTTTCATCCTAAACGTCCTCACACTCAGGAACCTCGGCCGAGACGACGCAGTCAACTCATTTTTAGTACAGTGGGCTCCAGAGAAACCTAACCCTAGCTGTGTAAAGAACAATGCAAGGGGGGATTTCTCTAGAGCCCAATGTACATGTTGATATTTGGAACCCACAAACTCGTATGATTTCATAATATACTAGCTGTAATAAGTAGGTGTTTCTGCTGGCGCAATATTGCATAACTGGCAAGCTGTTAGCGTATGAACTAACTACTGTATGTACGAGTATATGCCAGTATCATTATGCGCCTAATTAAGGTTTAATATCACTACTGTAGTTGAAACGCTATGCGTCTCTATGAATGCACCTACTAAGCTTTAAAAAATAAACAATGGAAAATATAGGTAACATGTTGCTATGTTTAAAGTATTTTGAATGCCTGGTGTTGTATTGACCAAAAGTGCAACTGAAGGACGTGGGATTCGATCCCCAGGTTAGGCAGTGTTATGAGGTTTTTTCGTTAGGATTTTACTAATAAAGACTGGGCTCAGAGGCTCAGCAGTCGCGTTTGTGGCCATGAGGCAAACGAGGCAGTTTACATAGTATTAGTAAGACATCCATTAAAATAGTCGAAACGTTTTATTACATTTTTAAAGCTCATGTAAAATACTAGCATCTGTTACTACGTGCGCTAATGTGACTAATGTGATGATTACAAAATTCATTTATTCGAAATAGGCTGAGAATCAGCACTTTTCGAACGTCAAAATTACATAAGACAGTCCCCACAAAACGCCCGCCCTTCACCACTTCCTAGTGCTTTAGCTGGGAAGAAGAAGTGGCGCAACAAACTCCCCAGCAGCACAGCTGTCTGTTCAGTTAGAAAAACTTGATTCTATACAATAGTACTTATGCAAAATAATGTACATTACGCAACACAAAACATTAAATTAATTAAATTGCTTTTAATGTTTAAATATGGAACTGTGATGTGATTGTAAATCAACGCAGCTCACTAAGTACTTGTTTACATTGAAAAGCATAAGCTCTGGCGATGGCGTGTGCGATTTACGCCTGATATACACGGTGAGATTTAATTGCCTGTTGCATACCATAAGTAGCAAAAACAAAAGTTGCAACGTCTAAACAGTGCCAAGACAATGCAAATCATTTCGTTGCTTTAATGTTATTTTATGACACAGATAAGAGATTTTATCGTTTAAATGGGGCTTAGAGATTCATTTGTTTGTACCTCAATAAGTTTTTATTTATTTATTTATTTTATTATGCATAATTATTTTATTATTACACACAATAAAATTGATACGGATATGACATAATCATAATTATGAGTATAAAGGTACAGCTTATTTCTAAAGAAATTTCTTCCAGCAGACCTGCTAAAGGAGAAATGAGAAAGAAATGTAGACAATGATGTGTGAGAACAAAAAGAGAAAAATATAAATATGCGAAGACTTATACTAAAATATTAAAATAAACCAACACAAATAACGTAATAATTTAATACATATTTAAAAAAATACATGAAGCTTAAATATATAAACATAAATACTATAGGTATATTAATACTCACAGTTGAGAGGAAAGGTTCTTTAACTCGATATTTAAATTGAGAAGTTTGAAATCACCAACACACCTTGAACAAGCGTGGTGGCGATCAATGGAAGGAGGCTTTTGCCCTAAGTGGAACAAGAAGGAATTATTAAAAAGATAAACATTCTTGGTTTGTCTAGCTTATAATTACAGAATTCAAGCAATGCCTCATTTATTACAGACATAATTACACTAATAGCCTCAATACGGGGTAAACAAAACATCGCCCTTAAAACAAAACTCGTTAGCAGCTACCCTCATTATACTAACATATTACAAACATCATGTCTGGGTGTTCCTGGAAGGGTGGAGCAAAGCTTTTGTACCCACGATGAGCCTATAAACGTATACTTTCATATGCTTTTAAAAATTTCCTTTGCAAACGATATATGCAGTATAGAGTCAAAAGACCCTTTTCTTGGTGTAAGTAATTCGATGTGCTAACTACAGTATAACGGCTCAAGAAATATAATGAAATAGATGAATACCATTTCCTGGATTATATAATATCATGCCTGTAATCTCCAAAGAGTTAGGGAGAGGTGTACCCTATATAAGGATTTTTGAGATGGTGCAGTATAGGTTAATTTTTTTGCGATTTCTGAGTTTTCTAGTACTCAAACCTCAGCTGATCCAGTAGTTTGTTGATCCTTATAAGAAACAGGATCGATTGGCATCAAAAAAAGTTTTAATGAAGACTGCCCATTTTCGTGAATGCAGATCAAAATGTCACAAAAAGTTAAGGACAGGCTTCTAAAACCGTTTTCCTGTAGCTAAAACGGTAAAGGTACCTGCCCTTACTGCCCCATCTCAAAAATCCAACCTGTATAGTAACCTAGACCCACGTTTCGCCAGTTATGTTTAAGTCTCATGTAATAGGGGGCAAGCCTATTGGCACAAACTGGGCAAAAATCCAGATTCCGGGCTGCTACTGAGAAATTCTTGATGGAAAACCCCAATAAAACTTTATCAGACCCGGGAATCGAACCCAGGACCTCATGCTCAGCAGTAGCGATAACCACTAGAACATGCCTGGGTTATGGAATAAGGAGCTGCTTACATCAAATGCAATAATTATTGAGGACCGGTGATTACGCAGCACTGCATAGGATAACTAGACCGTAGTTCACACAGTCGGAAGATCAAATATGAAACCTAATATTAAAATAACACAGTAGGTACATATTCTGGTATAATGTTGCCTTTGAAGGGTGGGCGTTTTGGGGGACTGTCTTATGTAATTTTGACGTTCGAAAAGTGCTGATTATCAGCCTAGTTTGAATAAATGACTTTTGAATTTTGAATTTTGAATTTTACTAAATGATGCTTTGATCACACCGATCACAGCTTTGGGCAGCTTTCATATGTCTCGAGTTCGAACCCAAGGCACGCACCTCTGACTTTTCGGATTCATGTGCGTACTATATAATTATCACTTGCTTCAAGAACGGTGTAGGAAAAAATCGTGAGGAAATGCCTGAGAGATATTTCTCGACGGCATGTGAAGCCAAGTTAGAGGCCCATGGGCGGCTTTAAAACTCTGAAACCAAGTTAGTCATTAACCACATGAAGACAGAGAGAGACAGCTTTGGGCACGTTGTCAGAAGCTCTCGGAACAAAAATGAAAATTGGATATGCCCATGGAACGAACAAGTATCAGGGATGGAACCAAGATGTTTCATTTATATAACGTGTTTGATACAACTCGCGATACAATGAAATGAAATTGTATATTCTGTAACTATGATATCGGAATCACTTTTACACGACATATTAAAAAATATAGAAAATAAGCTAGATGAGGTCGGCGTTTCCTATCTAAAGGCCGAAACAAACTCAGAGGTAAAGTCCAGATATAGGTAATCTTGGTCAAGCCATATGAGAACCATGTAGAATTAGTGTCTGAAATGGTCTTTTGAGGAAAGAACCACATAGATTTGAGTGGACCTGTCCAGTCAGTGCAAGCATTTGTCAGTAATTGTGGAGCTCAACTCGACGAACAACATACATTGTGACGTAGTGCGTATTCAGCTTAATATACTCAACAAACATACGTTTAAACATTAACGTCATGCACGTACATTTTTAAATTATATTGACACAGGCATCACGTAAAGCGACGTCCTGGATTAAAACCAGCCCTGTGTCGCGGCTCACTGCCGCTTACAAAAACCTCCATTTCCTTTGTTGTGCAAAGGAGGGCGGAAAAAAAATACAGTTCCGCAACTTGTAAGAGAAAATCAAGCAAATTGCTGCTACAATTTTTCAACGGGAATTAATAGACATAAATAAAAAATTGTGCTGAACTTGGAGGCAATTATTTGCAGTTTTTTTAATCTTTGGATAATCAATTTTCAATTGGTTTTTATTTTAGATCTCATTTATGGAGGAGTCTTGAACATTTCAGTGTCAACAGGTTACCTACTATATACGAATTGGCCTCTATCGTTGCCCTTAAAACTTGCGCGCTCAAAAGACCAGGAACAGCGTTTGTAAAATCACCATCACAATAGCTAACCTGGTGATTCCCGCTCTCGATCTGAAATAGTCTGATAGCTGAGATGACGAATTATAGAGAAGGATGAAAGAAAAGACATGCTGCGCCGACTACAAATAAGTTGGGATAAGGGTAATGATTGTAAGGGATGATCTGAAAGATTTTTGTCATAATAAACTTACAAGAAGTTTGTTAACACAGGGCCATGGGCTCCGAGTGCCCACTTGGTTTTTCACGACATCGCCAAGCGGTAGGTCGTCTCTTCACGTGAACAGAGGACTAGCCTATTTTTTGACCAAAGATACAACGTCACAATGCTGCCACCCCTTTGGGCGCTTTTCCTGTTGACAGCGATGCGGACGATTTTTTTGATGCCCTATGATTCTTCCTCCTTCTTTTTTATACACATTATTATTTTAAGTCTGTTAGCTATAGAATTATGTAAATATTATCTTGTTTAAAAATAAAAAAACATTGCTTTACAGAAGTTTGTAATGTAAAAAGACTTATTTCTAGTTTCGAAAATAAGGACCAACTCAAACAAAAAATACTCACTAAAAACACAAAATTAAAATCAATTGACCTAACTATAGCCACTTAAACCAACTAAGACGCTTACATTCACACTTATTATAACCAGACCGAGTTATGCCGCAATCTCTATGCAATAAACATTCAGCTAGGCGGCACGTGCCAACGACGACTAGCCTTTCTGCCACTGATCTGGATATAGAGCAGACAAATGTGCCTAAGAAATTGGACATAGGATTGGGTACAGAGGTAAAATTTAATATAAAATAAAATAAATGTAAATTTTGACGTTCAAAAGTAAGTGTGTGCCTAATTGAAATAAATGGTTTGACTTTGACCTTGACATAACGCCAAGCTTGTATTCATAGGTAGGAAGAAGTGCATAGATAGTGCCATCCCCAAAGACGACCCACTCCACTGCGCTCCGTACTAAGTACAGTAATCGCACAGTGGGGCGCAACTTCGTGGATGGCACTCAGTACCTATACACCTACATTTGGTCAGTTTAGGAATAGAAGTAACAGATTGACGTGATAAACAAAATAGAAAACGATACAAAGTCATAGAGCCATACAATTTTAGATGTTTTGCCATAATAATTACCATTGAAAAAGGAGTCACGGTTTACCTACTCCTATCCCATCCCAATATAATTATAGTCCCTTAGTAGGTAGCTACGATAGCTGCAAATAGCGGAAATAGCCTATTCTCATCTGAGGATCATACCGTCACGTAGAGATTCAGAGATAAACGTATGCCTGTCCAATAAACGCCCCATTTTTAAATAATTCTAACCGAAATTACACCCCTTTCAAGCCGAAAAGCTAATACCGTACGCGCCCAGATTAAGCGAATATTATTATTTGAGAATTTGCAAAAACAACATTAATTTCCCGTTGCATGTATGGGAAAGTTGTCCTAAAAAAAAAACCAAATCAACAGGTCATCACGATTTATTGTTAAATCCTTACAAAGCTCTCTCCGGGTATTTTGTATATAGGTAATATTTAATATCACCTACGTTTCCTGCAGAGCTATTCTGTAATCATCTCACCGTGAAAACTTAGGTGAAGTGAACGTGGAGTGAGCTGTCATTCCACAGGGATTGACACTATTGACAGCTCACTTCACCCAAGTTTTCATGGTGAGATGTTTACAGAATAGCATGGCAGGAATCGACCATAGCAAAATCAGATATCTTTAACAATATTCCCGTAACAGCCGACTATCATTACACAATGGCCATTTCCAGCTAACCAATGTTCCTTACTGTGTACGTAATATTGGAGAGGCTTCCATTCTATGTGCAGGCCTTAGCGGTAACAGGAGCGGGACGTGACGTATTATGTGGGGTCCACGTAACACTCAACACAATATGCAACAAATGTGCAATATATTCCTCACGGGAGAACACTGCAACAGCTTTAGCGTGGTTGCGGTCCAGCGAGACCGTCGGTTACAAACGGCTAACTTCTGAGATTGATTAAATTTTAGCAGCTTTACCCTAAGTCTAGATAATACTGAATAATCTGGGATTTTATTAGTAAGTTAATCTAATGTTTGTGGTCAAACGAAAATTGTAATAAGCCTTATTGTTGTTCAGGCTAACTCTCTCTCTGGTACTGACGAATACAATAATTTGAAAGCTCCACATTGTGTAACTAAAACCTAAAGTTGGACTATAGGTGGAAACTACTGACGCTTTGAAAGTCCATGAAACTTGGGTCCATATGAACTTAATTGTCATTAAGCTGCAGAAGTTGCATTGAAATATATGAATGCGGTGCGGGTTGGTGACATCTACCTTCCCGCACTGGGCCCGCGTGGTGGATTACGGCCCACTCCCTCTCACAGAGAGGAGGCCTGTGTCCCAGCAGTGGGAACATTATACGCTGATTATGCATGAATACGTAGGTTCTGCAAATGATGTGAGCCAAATCTTCAGGACAGTTTTATATTTTACAAAACTGACCTGGACCTGCGACAACCTGTTGAAGGACGTGAGAATCCACTGGATTCTAGATGCACAAGACGGGTCGTTGTGGCGATGCATGATGGAGATCAGGAAACATGACGATGAAGATGAAACAACTACACGAACTGACATAAATATACACAAAAAACAGCACTTTACTAGACATGTGTGACAAGCATTTAAAAAAAGCATTTTCCACTTCCCCCATTCTCTAGACAAGTGGTTTTGCATGCCGTTGTTTTTTTAGTTGATATTAAATGGCTGTGAAGGTAGTACATAGAAAAAGAATAGAAAAACTGTTTAAAAATTCATTAATATACTCGTAACTGTTCTCATTCACAGAATCTTTATTTTTATATTCTCGATACTTGAAATGCGAAATATTACTAATGTTCTAATTTTTAAACCAACTGCGCCATGTTGAGCAAGTGCATAATTATTATAGGATTTGATAATCAAACAAAACGTCCAGATTGACTGCCTTAATATGATAGGCCGTTTTCTACGAAATGACCAAAAGATCGCCCCCGACGCGAGCGTCACGAGCGGCGAGGCGGAACACGAGGCGAATTGTTGACTGGTAGAGAATGCCTAAGGCATTAAGTCCGCCTTTGTACCTGTTTGAGTGTGAAAAGTTTAAATAAATAAATGTGTAAATGCGGCTTAATAGGTTGCTCACATCACATCCGAAACACAACTGACATGTACCCCCATACAATAACATATTATATTATTCCAATTTACCGACACTATGCCACCTTTGTGCTATTGATCAGGAACGTTTATACGTTTAGCGTCAGTTTGAATTTCTGGGAATTTTGAGTTCTGGGAATAATTTTTGTGCAGAAGAATAACGTCATGAGCAATACCACAATAATAGAGCCTTTTTTTACTGAAAAACTAAAACTAAATACAATATAAAATAAACTATTGTACTTCGGTGTATTCGTCCATCAGCGCGTCCTTTGACGCATAGGTCCCCTAGGCTCCTCCATTTGTCACGCTCTCTAGCCCAGAGGGCACCAGCTGTCTCAACTATGTCATTCCCAGCATTTACGTTGTCTCCCTCTATTCCGTTTCCATTACCACACAATGATTAAAGTTTTTTTTTTTTATTGCTTTTTTCCGTAGATAGGAGTCTTCAACAGGAACTACCATACTATTTGGGGTTTTCTATAAAATATTGTCTCGAATGTGGTAGAAATATTTCAACAAGTTCTCTGTCTTTATGACAAAATTTAATTCATATCGAAATCTTTTGAGATAAATCCGTTGCACCTGGCACGGTAAGAAAGTGCAGTATTAAAAGGTTCTATATGTATTATTTGAAAACCTCTCCGGGAACTGTCGGACCAACGTCGGCGTGTGTTCCCCTTCTTATCTAAAGCTGTGTGTACATGGCTACGTACGTCAGTACGTTTTCTAAGAAATTCTCAGAAATCTAATGCTATTTTTCACTGTACAGTTATTGGATTTTTCTAGGAAAAGTAATCAGCGTTCGTATCTTTTGTAAATAGGTATTAATTATTATATAACATTGTTACGATAAGTTCCCCCTTTGAGGAGTGGCTAGAGAGGCGCCACGGCGTCCGCACCTTCCGCTTGACGCAGGTTCTCACCGAATACCTACGGTTGTTTCGGGAGGTTCCTGTTCCGGATAAGGCGGGAAACGAACGGGTGTCACCACTGTGTGGAGCGCCCGGAGGATACGGTGGAGCACAGGGTGGAGGTCTGCCAGGCTTGGGCGGAGCATCGCCGTGTTTTCATGGAGGCAATCGGTGGCGGTGATCTCTTGCGTCTGGGCCTGGTACAGGCCAGGGTACGGAGCGAGAGAGCATGGGAGGCCGTCACCTCCTTCTGCTAAGCAGTAATGCTCGCGACGAAGGAAGCGGAACGCGTGAGGGAGAGGCAAATTTCGCGCCCTCACGCCCCAAGACACCGCAGGAGACGCTCTGGGCCCTGGGCCCTGGTCGAGAGGAGAAAGAGAGGGAGAAAGAGAGGGAGAGAAAGAGAGAGGGAGAAAGAGAGAGAGAAAGAGAGGGAGAAAGAGAGAGGGAGAGGGAGAGTGAGAGATCGCCCATCGCCTGATCCCCCTGGCAACGTACAGGCAACTGAAGGAACACGGGTGGGTTTTAGTCAGTAAGAGTCTGACACGCCCTTCCGCTCCGCCGAGAGCAGGAGAACTTCTTTGATAATTTCCCATCCAAAAAAGGGCGTTTATTCTGAAAGTGGGTAACGTCGCAAATAGATATCAAATATTTCGCTGTTTTGATTAATTTTCCACTATTACTGTATGAAAATAAGAAATGTGGCTAACTAGCGAACTAGAATATTGATTATGAAATGCAATAATTAATATCGCAACACCGAAAATTTCGTTTTAGATGTAAAAAAAGTATTTGGAAACTTTCCAAATGCTTTTTTTATACCTAAAACGGGTACATCAAAATTCAATGTTATAATTGTAATTCATTATTAATATTCTAGTATGCTAGTTAGCGACATTTCTTATTTCCATACAGTAATATTGCCAAATTAATCAAAACAGGTAAATTTTTGACAGCTATTTGCGACGTTGGCAACTTTTAGGATAAACGCTCTTAAGAGTAGGTTTTTTAAAGGTTCCGTACCCAAAAAGTGCCAACAAGATCCTTTTACTAAGCCAGCGCCATCTGTGTGTCTGTCTGTTACAAGGCTGTTTCTAAAAGTAATAGTTAGCCATTTAAAATTTTCCCAGAATACGTGTTGACCTACTATGGCCTTTATTTCGCCAAATTTGCAACAAATGTATCTGAAATTACTGAAGCAGCTGAATATCATTCATATTTTCTCAATAGAAATTCCGAGAAAATTTCTTCAACATCGTTCACAGAATCTAGTGAAAAGATAATAAAAATCATAATAGGTAGGTATCTAGAAGCAACAGGCAATAATCCGAGCTTGTATTTCGGCTAGAATCCGAAATATTTGGAATGTAATACTAGACTTATGTAAAAGGTCCCCGGAGAATGCGATCTCCGTCAATCCTGTATGTTGGCAGTTTCTGAAAATACTTTTAATATAATACGTGTACAAAAAATAAACTAGGTGTAATCGTGGGTCCGCCCGCATGTAGAAAGTGACGTTTTGGTTTTCTGGAATGAAAAGATTTCTTTTTTTCTCGGATCAGCACGAACTAGGTACACACCTGCATACAAGAATTTCTTATTCGTGAGCTCAGGGGCTGTACTATCTGACGGGGTCCGGAAGGGCCAATGCCTGCCGGGGTTGCGGGTTTGTCTGAAAGGGATATCGCGACACAGGCAATGGAAGGAACACGGGTGGGTTTTAGTCAGTAAAAGTCTGACACGCCCTCCCGCTCCACCCAGAGCGGGAGAAGTAATTTGATAATTTCCCATCCTCAAAAAAAAAAAAAAAAAAAGGGGCTGTACTATGACTTGTTAAAGCAATCATCGTTCCAGTGTGAGAGAGAGATGAAGCTATACAGGACGAATAGCACTATCCCTATTTCACAACGGAAAGGTGATGGTTTTAACACGTCATAGTAAGGCCCCTGACCAAATAACAAAACCATGAAAGAGCGCTGTCAACAGTGAAGTGAAACCGGTATCGTAAACATGTGTGCACTTTGTGTAGTGTAGTTTGATTGTAGTGTCATTGTAAAAGGTTGTAAATGTGCGCGTGTGAGCGTGTATGCACAGAGCGGCGGTGTAGTTTTGACATGTTTCATTGTATTGTTCGCAGTGCTCTGTCTTGGTTTTCTATTTGGTCTGAGTTCGTGACATATTAAGTAAAACTGTCTCAATAGAATTGTGTAAAAGTCCTGTTTAAACAGACAAACGGAATATTATCAATAAACTTGAAATAAATAATGTTACATAATAGTATAATATAATGATTGTGTACCCACCCACTGCTCTCGAGTACAATTTCGACTATATGATATTTTTTTGTCATGATTCATGATCATGAAGCAATAGCTATGGTTCCCAGAAATAATTGTGCAAAGGTCACATTAGAATAATATATATTTTTAGAAAAGTTGATTTCATGATCTTTTTCCAATACCTCACATGATTTCATAAGAATAGGATACATAGGAATATAGGATCATATGATATAGACAGTAAAAATTCGTAGAAAAATATTGTAACAACCAGAAGTTGCCGGAAGAATATAAATTTAGCAAAATATGTGTGAATGTTTTATCGTGCATTCATTGGTACTATACAGGCTGACTTTGAACTCATTATCAAACCTTCAGGGAGTGAACACTAATGAATATGAATAACTTCTGCCTACAGACCAAGTATGTAATATCAAAATGAAGAAGCAGCTACGGATTTTTCGATATTTCAGTCTGGATCTCATTGCAAGAGTTGTTCATTTTCATGAGAGACCTACAAACCAAGCTACAGAGCTCCCATAAAATATTGGACACTATTACTTTTAGACGATACGGTATGTAAAAAAAACCTCGTCCGATCTGAAATGGGCAAATAAGTACTGCAATAATAAAAAATATTATTTTATTGAAAATAAAAAAGTTATTGCTTTAAAACATTCACATTTTTTGTACTAAAATTACCCCAAATCCATTAAAAATTTGCAAATTTTCAACAGGGGTCATAATTTATGACTTGTAGACACCCGCTAAATGACAATTGTCTGCGCCCCTTGTAATAAACCGGTAAATTCCCCATTGATAAAAAAGGTGGCGATTGTTTTTCTTTTCCTTTTCCTGAAATTTTCTATATAAATAGACTCTCAGTACGAACTGAGAGTCTATTTATATAGAAAATTTCAGGAAAAATTTAAAATTTAAATAAAAATAAATTTATTAATAAACTTGGGTGTTGTTTAGTATCGTTACTAAACAACACCCTCACGGATTGGACAGGATTTTTTTACATGTTGTATACTTAAATACGAATTATTTAGCTAGTTATAGTGTGAGCGCCGCCTTGCCGCTTTATCCGACATAAAAAGCATTGTCAATGGGTTGTCAAGGTGTCAATTTTGCATTGAATTATGTCACTTTGTTGGGAAGCGCCGAGTTACGGCGTAAGTGTGGATTCACACATGACTTGACGTTCAGAAAATAGTGAGAATAAAATAGCTTACTGTCTATCGAAATATTGAGACAGTAAGGGATATTTAATATAGTGCAATCATTTGGCAGTATTTATCCTGTTAGAAAACGGAGTTAAAATAACAAAACTGGCCAAGTGCGTGTCGGACCACGCACAATGAAGGGTTCCGTAGTGGGGATGAATTTATCCCACGAACAAACTTAACATAGTAGTTGAAAAAAAAAAATCTCCCCATACGGAATGTATGGGAGATCATGTTTATCAAACTGCAAATTTAAGTTGGTCGATTATTACTCGTTAACCTGTAAAGCCTACTTAGCTGTGATAGTTTTCCTTTTAATTTCGTTATATATATTACAGCTGTAAATTTTTTCACAAATCCAAGTACAACCATTTAGCTGACGGGGGAGGGGGGAAACTTGACTCTAACAAAAATTAGCGCTTTAAAGCTTAATATTTCGCAAACGGATCCCTGAACTGGAAAATTATTTGCACACACCCTCCATATTTTTGAACGACCTTTCTAACCATACCCCACACTATGGGATAGACGAGAAAAAAAAACCACCCACCCACTTTACATGTAGGTGAGGTACACTAAAAAACAAAAAAAAACTTGATTTTAAATTACACTTATCTAGTACTAACCGTCTCTGAGCTAAGCTGCGGACAGACCGACGGACATGGCGAAACTATAAGGGTTCCTTGTACTACGGAACCCTAAAAACAGGTGGCGAGATGCCCTGGTCACTTACTGTGAGGGCTGGTTTGAGGTGGCGCGAGAAAAGAGTTCCCGGACTGTCTTGGGGGAGGCCGTTGCCCAGCAGTGGCACAGTAGGTATTAAGATAAATAAATAAAAAAGCATAAAAATAATATGTTGGTAGATTTGGGTAAATTGTTCTCCACTTTGTAGCTATCATACAACGTAATTGATTACTCATTTTAAGACGACGAGGGAAACCTAGAAATTGTTTTAAAGAAAATTTCCAATAGGTTTTAATAGGTTAGCTTTCCTTCCCACGTAAACCGTATGACATATTCACATTTTGTTTAGAGGAAATGTTAATATCAATTTAGTAATGATATCAAAACTAATTATACCTAATTAGCATTCATATTCATGGTAATAGTTATTGATATACTCGTATATAAATAGTATAAAATAATGACGCTTTTCGTGTCTGTCTGGGTCACCGCTTGGCTCTTTTAAAGTACACAATTAATTTTGACGCGGGTTTTACTATGAAAAAAATAAAATAAAATACTAGCTTCTGCCCACGACTTCATCCGCGTGAATCTTCTTGCTCCCTGACCCACCGCGTCGCATCGCATTGCCCGCCCTCGATATTACTCCGTTTTTGCTTAGCGTTCTTTCTTCCTTTGTTTTTGTTCAGCTCCTAAACCAAAAAAAAACAACATTTCAGATTTATTATTAGTATATTATAGATTCATATTAGATATAACACAAACATCTCGATGTCTTGACAACATGTCGCCGTATATAAAATAATAATAACCGTCAATAAAATAATATTATTTCACAACATATTCATTGATTCTGGAATTTCTCAGTAGCAGCCCGGAGTCTGGATTCGTGCCCGGTTAATGGCAATAGGCTCGCCCCCTATTACATGGGACAATATTTATTTGTACTATACCTAACACCATTGTATTTTTATACCTACTTTTCTGGATTTGTTTGGAAGTATAGAATCAATGCAAATCCTGGGACATGAGTTATTTTGTATTTATATTTATGATACATTGGCTATCCCTATTGAACAAATTCTACGTAAAGTTTACTTTACCAACAACATAGAAATCCCCAAGTATTTCGCATTAACAACTTTAACAGATCCTCAGAATTCAAATGAGCCTGCCGATAAAACAACGCTAGGAAACTCATGTTACCTCACGACTATACTTGAACTTTAAAGAAAAATACATATAAAATTTTAAAACTGGATACTGCAATAAATCTTCTACGTACTTTCTTGAACGCCGGATAGTTCTATCCTGAATTCTGGTCAGGAATGAAATGTTTTCTTTATTCTGCTGAGCATTGCGTTCCAGTTATCATTTTACTTGGTGTAGTAAAGTTCAGGAAATTGTTTGTTTTGCAATTTATTTTAATATTTCGCATTTTGAGTTCTGTATGACTTGATTTAAATGCTCAGCTTATAAAATAAAGCCTCGCCAGCGTTTCTAAAAATAAACATCATTTTGTCTAAATCTTTTGACTTTCAAGTGTGATTGAATAATATGGGTAAAATGTCAGCATTCATATTAATTGAATTGTAATGACATAAAATACAAACATGTACACCGCAATTTATTCGAGGGCAAATATTCATACAAATAAATGATGGTACCTCCGTCAACAAACAATTTCTATATAAAATGAAACTTGATATTTTGCAAACGGGTGAGGTGCGAATGTAACCGATAAATTGCCGAATTCCCGTAGCTAATGCATCTGTCACCGATTGTTACTCGAGCGAACTGAATACATTTTCATACTTTATATCACGCTGTGGTACAATTCATTGACGGTTAGATTTAAAAGTATTATGTAATATTTTACTTCCTGTAATGATGATGTATTGTTATATTATGATTTTTTTATGGTGTTCTTACACTATACAAGTTTCTAGAAAGCTGCCACTGTATAAATATTTTTTTTTGGGAAAACTAAGTGCAGGAACAAGAAGTATATATAAAATATTTTACACACGCCAGTGTAAAATATGTTCAATGTAAAGTTAAAGCTACCTTATACCTACTTACATTTTTATACTAACTTACATACAAAACACATTCAAAACCGGAACTGAAAGACATATACCATGGCCCATCTCTCACACGTGAAATAATCAAAACAAGAAGAAGAATCGCGGTCCGTTTAACTCTTGCGCCATCTCCGTTCCCGAGCGGGCTTCACTCCTTAAGCTCCCATAATTGGCAAGCATTCGGATCACGTATTAAAAGCCGTGTCGGTCCCAGACACAGTCCGATAAGAATTCCGTGAGTCAATTCATATTCACGAAAAGAATTCACCTTCTGAAAATTAAATATTAAAATTTGTAAATGTCTGCGATATTTCCCGGAGTGCTTTTAATACGTTTGGTGAAAAATGTATCTCTTTTGTTGAGCGTAATGAAGTAAAAGCGATTTATTATTCACTGGTACTGCTTGAGGAAATTTAATTGAATAGGTCCTCTGTATAAATGATAGCATTTGGAATGAAGTTCTAAAAAAAAAACAACCGACTTCCAAAAAAACACTACAAAGTGAAAAACAACTTAACTTTTTCTTTTTTGGAAATCAGTTGTTTTTTTTTTTTGTAAAAACTTTTTATTTTTAATTTTTTGGTTATGGCTTATCCCATCAATTCGTATACCAACTACTTGCTATGTAAACAACAGTGACAGGAAGTTTTGTATCATCATCAAGATACACACAGTGGATTAAATACGTTTTATCGAAGCTAACTCAAAAAATACCTAAAGTTAATCAAATTGATTTGGAACCACCGCGCAAGCTTTGTCTACCAAATAAAAGAATTTTCAAAATCGGTTCACAATTGACTAAAGTATCGATGATAATAGGTACATAAAAAAAATACATACAGATGGACATATACCTACCTCTTACTTTTTTGAAGTCGGTTAAGAATTGAGTTTGCTTTTGTATTTATAACGTATTCAGGTATAATTTAATCTATGAAAGAAATGAGAATAATATTTTCAAACAAAATATTGCATTCTATTAAATAAAAATATGAATGAAACGTTGTCGCATTCATATTTTTTTATTTAAAACTTTACTTTTCAATTCCGCTACGAGTGTTATTCACAAATATTTAAATAATCTAGAAAAATAATGTTAAGAAAAATATTACATCGGTTTACAAAAAATATGCATCTGATACTTCACAAAGGTTTTCTGGGAAATTCTGTTTTTACCTCACATATGAAAAACATAATGAAAAATCTACATTTTTACAAATTGCTCAGTGAATTATACCTGTTCCTTTGGGTACACTTTTGATAGCATTATGAGACCAGTTTTTCTCAGCTTTGCCAATTCAGATAGTTTATATGAGCAACATAAAAATGGTACCATTTTTTTGTTTTTTATCATGCGAAGAAGGCCAGTCATACTCATAGAAAGGGTTGTTATAATTACAGACGATGTCCAGATCTAAGTATCCAACTTACCAACTAAACTGCCCGGCAGGGTGGATACTATATTCTCTTTCAAACGACCGTATAGGGAGCTTATAAAATCTGAGACTATACAAAACCTATGGCGTATACGCGTTGCATTACCATCTTATCCTATTTATCCTCACCTGATCTTGGAACACAATAGTCTATTGCTATGCATGACGTCACTCAGTGCCAGCACGTACCTACGCTTTGATACTGTTTGGAGATCTCCTAATCTAATGGGAGAAAATACATGGATAACAATCATGATTGTATTCCCTGTATCCACCGGTTTGCAATGCGAGCTTAATAAACCGGGTCACAAGAGAGACAATTTTGAGCTCTGTCCAACTTGAGATGATTTCAATATTTTCAAGACCAAATTACTCAATACGATATTTTTTTTTAAATGTATTTGCCGAAAGTAAACGAACTGTGGGCGGACATAGTAGATATAAATATTATTTGTACAGGAAATTATAGGAAAACGGATCGCAGTAATTAACAGCCACGAATGATTTATCTGACACGTCATTAATTGGCTAGACAGGTACCTACGAGGATGAATCGTGCGATAGTTACCTACTCCTAGTCCACAGACAGTCAAGGCCGCAGTAAATATTCGTGGTTGAAGACGTCCGTTGCCAGAAAGGGAATACATTTATGTAAATAGGTACAGACCGCATCTAGGGTGAGTGGTGCCTCTAGGCCCTGCTTAATCTTGCAAATTTATGCAAGTCGACGACAACACGTCAAACTGTCTTCGCAAGAGGACGTGATCCAAATCCGATTCAGCGCGTCATTTCGGTCGTAAAACGCTTTAGCAGTTGGCGCATTTGTCGCATAATTCTGATCTCCTCGGAGTCCAATAGCTTCTTGTGACGAACCCAATTATTATTCAAAGCTGATCCGTTAGCGTGCGTGTCAGTGGGGTGCGTTGTTCGAATGTTAGTTTACGTCGGAGTTTGCGGCGGCTGGGGCATCGATAGTGGGATACATTGTTCATTATTACTGTGGATTATTAATCAAAGCTTCGGATTTCATATGTATTCTATGTATACCCTGGAGAAGTTATTTGGAACTAGACTGGTTCAAGTATTTACCTCTTGTAGCTACGATTTTTGCGAAAATTATACATTCTACGCCCACTTCATAAAAGGTTAGGTTTTAGTATTCTATTACGAAATATTTGGTAATTAACACGTCACGAGAGGGTTTTGAGAGCCTCATTAAAAGGTTTTATTGTGTCTGGCTTCGGGTAATTACGCTACAAATCTTTCCTTTACTGCAGCAACGCGATTGGCGAACAACTGTGCCTAGATTCATAAAAAAACATACTTTAGTAACTTACTCTACAGTTTTATTTCATCCGCCAAAATTATTACGTTAGTAATTTATGAACTATAGTCATGAAAATGATATATATCTGAAGTAATAGGTTCTGTACGACCAATAAAGGTACTATCCCTGAATAAAGGAGGCTATTTGTCCGGCTAATAATGTTTAACTAGATATAATATTTCTCAACGTGATACAGGTACCTGTCTCAGGTAAATAGGGTTCTTTACCTCGTTAGCCGTTATGTTCAGACTCTTTTCCGAGATGCCTAGAAAAAGGGGAAGAATACAAAGTTAGGTAAGCTACCTTCTATAATGGACTTAATGTTTCGGGCAGAATGCGTACACGATTCTATTATAATGAGCTTCATTCCATCTAGGAAGGATCTTTTCTGTATTTTGTTATTTCTGTGGTATAAAGGAACTTAACTTTTTTTCAGAAGGGTTTAGGCATACTATATCTTTATCAATGTAAAATTTTAGGTGTTTTTGGGGAAACCCTGAATAAAGCTATTGGTAGAGTCCTTGTTACGTATGTACAAAGAAATTGAAGCGATTTCCATTGCATTCTGCGCTTTCCCTTTTGGCGGCTGGATTGCTAAAACGAATGATTTTCTCCCTTCATGCTATCTAATTTATCAATACCCAATCCACCTTCATGACTCGGCCTTGCAACGTAAATTCTCACCAACACATAAATCTCATTACTTATTTATTTTCCAACACAAATTACCTTCATTCCTTATTTATAGAATTATTAATATTCAAAGGCGGTCATTGTTCTCAATTTGTATTGCAATAAAAGGCAAAGAAAATATCTGATTCTTCCACTATGCTAAGCTATTTAAATTGCTATCTAATAATTTTCTCTAGATACAATTTTGAACTGAATAATGCAATTTATGGTTTTGTTGATTAGCCGTGCACATTAACAATCCTAACTAATATTATAAATCCGAATGTGTGTTTGTTTATTTGTTTGTTACGCTTTTACGCTAAAACAGCTGAACGAATTTGAATGAAATTTGGCACATTGGTAGACCATGACCTGGATTAGGACATAGGATGCTTTTTATCACGTTATTCTCACAGGATTTTGACTTATTCGGGTGACACCGCGGGGCGCACCTAGTGTTATTATATTTTCAAGGTCTCTCCGATGTGGACCGATGAAGGCCGCAGGCATCCGCTGGATGTGAGAAGCACGCAGAACCGGTCGAAGTGGCGATGCTTGGGGGAGGCCTATGTCCAGCAATGGTCTTTCGGCTCCAGCAAGTCTTTATCAATTATAAGTACGGCGATGGTGAGGCAACCAGCAGAAAAAGAGAACCGCGGACAAAAACAGCCATTATTAAAACTTCGAAACAATGCTGCTATAAAATTTAGTGAAAATTCCTACTGAAAGTTTATTGCAGTGTTCGTTAATATTCTAGTAAACCGTTAACACAATTTGCGTGGTGGAGAAATATTAAACCGCGGTTTGTTCCATAATCGATTATCTATATTTAATACTCTCAGCCGCCAGGGCCCATTCAATGAAAGACATACCCAGTAAATGGTAGTTTTGTAGAAGCCATTTTCTTCTATAGCACATGTGTGCATATGCTATGTAATTATACAATACTAAGAGATTGAATTTATACAATGCAAAAATAGTTTTTGCAATCTTCAGCAGCTCCAACAATATTTTCAATGGTAATCAACTAGTTTATGCGCCCTTGTGGAGCTGGACCAGCGTTGACCCAAGCATTTTTGTCAGCGATGTAATCCCCTAGTTTATAATATGCTTGGCAGCATAGTGTGCGTTTTATACAAGATTTTAATTTCGTTTCATTTAGTTCGAGTATGTGGGGAGGTATTTTATTGTAACATTTTAAACAGTACCCCATGAAGGATGAGTCTACTTTAGCCAGTCTGAAACCAGGCTGAACTAATTGGTCCCTATTTCTAGTACTATAATTATTGTGTCTTTCACCTCTTTTACTGAAAAGATTAAGATTTTTCCTTGCGTACATGATGTTTTCATAGATATATTGACAGGGTACCGTCATGATGTTAATGTTTTTAAACAGTCCCTAAGAGAATCGCCAGTTACGTATCGTAGTTACCAAGCTATTACCATTAACCGGGCACAAATCCAGACTCCGGGCTGCTACTGAGAAATTCCTAATGGAAAAACCCAATAACACTTTGTCCGACCTGGGAATCGAAACCAGGAACTCATGCTGAGCAGTAGCGCTTGCGACCACTACACGAACGAAATTGAATAAACGAGGAAGAAATTATAATATACCAGAGCAATATAATTGAAAACTTAATTAAAAAAGAATGGAAGTACCATCAAACCCACTGATATTTTATAAGAGAATATTAGTTAAGCATTTTTTCCTAAGCATAAGGCCAGACGGGGGTGCTTAGAGTCGAACTCAGAGCTCTATCCAGCCAATGAGAAAATGCAATAGATTTTCTTACCAAGGAGATCAATATAATTTGAAATTAATATCTAAGTGGTAATCAGATGAACCTTGGGCGATACTTAATACCTAGCACTGCCAAATTACATTAAGTTGTAGGTAACTCCGACGATATCTTTGTTTATTTCTTACTGTTTTATTTTGGCTTGCATCATTTTCCTTATTGCATCGTTTGAGCCATAAACAATTTATTTATTGTCTTTAACAATTCTTGTAGGTTTGTCTACTACCTACAACCAAGCAAGGGCCGGAAGGAACAAAGTAGGTACAAGTAATCCTGAAATCCATATCAACTGGTATCAAACTAAAGCTGCAACAGATCAACCAAAGTCCGTCCTATGTCGCAGATAATTTTACGTTTGTTTCTAGATGTGAACATTGGGAATTGAAGGTACATATTTCAGATGAGGGCAGTTTATCTGCAACAATCCGCTTACGGATTTTACGAGGCCTCCGAAAGTTTGAGGATGTTGATATATATTTAAAAGCTTTGGGTACAATGTTGAAGGAGCTCGTGGCTAAAGAATAACAGCCACACGGGTCGATTGAAGACATCTACCTAGTTTGTTAATTGGCATCATCTAAAGCACTTTTAAATACCTACAAAGGCGGCACTGTATGAATGCTTGTTACTTCCCATTGACTGCTAAATGTAAGGAAACAGATGGCATATACTACGTTGTTGTACTAGCCGCAATAATAACGTATAGCTGTACGTGTATCTGATCTCTTGGCGCGTGGCCAAAATTGGAACTAACGCCACCATTTTGTTTTTAAATACATTTCACGAAATAATTTCAGAAATGTAAAAGGTCCTCGAAACTATCAATAGCAATTGTCCATTTTTACGTGATTGATACATATTGATGAGTAAATTGATCGTCTATCAAATGTATTTGAAGCGATTGACATATATGAAACTGAAACGATCAGTAGTAATTGGTAGTTTCAGAGACCCTTAACAGCGCCACCCTGTCAACGTCATTCGAAGGCCAATAGATCCTTGTAGCAGTGTACCGTTCGCTGGAACTGTAATTTAAAGAAAGAATGAATCGATAAGCTTTTTTATTTATAAGCTGTTTAAGGCGCCATCTGACAGTATCGCTGGTTTAGACTGTAGGCCTGTTTTTATTATAAGCTTTTATTCAACTTGCAATGTTTGTATGTTTGTTTGGGCAAAACCTTGTAAGGTGAATTAAAACCACTTCCTCTTAATCCTATGGAGTTGAAATTTTACACCTTGGTTCAGTTTTGAAGACAATGCATTTGTATGGTAACTATGACCTGATTCTATACCCAAGATTGGCTCCAGACGAGGAAACTCCTCAACAGTTTACAGTACTGAAGCAAAATTTTATATACGCTTTAGGTAAGATAGTTTTTTCTAAAGTCCACCATGATCGGGCTGCTGCACCCGGGATTGGCTTCAGACGAAGGAACTCCTTAACGGGCAACAGTACAGACACGAAATTTTATATACACATTTAATTATGGTAGTCCGTACTAAAGTCCATCATGATCTGTCTGCTGCGCCCAGGATTTTCCCCGTAGGAGAGATGTCCTCAGCGGTCAACAGCACAGGCACAAAATTTTTAAGTACCTACACTAGATAGCCCCGTTGTGTGTGGTTTAATTGGATATGTATTGAAAAGTGCACAAGTGTGTAAGTATTACACTAGATGGTATTCAGGGTCTGCCGGGAGATGAATATAAGAACTTCTCAAAAAAAGTTTGGACTCCTTGGCTTTGTCAAAGTAGTATCTAGGGTCTGATGATAGAGCCGGAAGGTCTCAACTAAACATGATAGTATCATTGTGTTTTTGGACTGATTGGATATGATTTGGTAGGTGGTGCTTAGGATCTGATGATGGAACCGGAAGGAGGCCATGGGAACTGCTCTAGACAAGATAGCCCCGTTGTGTTTCGGGCATTTGTTATGAAAAGTAGGTACGTTAGCCTAAGATGTAGTCTAGGATATAATGATGGAGCCAGATGTAGGTTATAAGGGCTTCTCAACTAAAATAGGAACTTTTCAACTAAACAAGGTAGCCCCGTTGTCTTTTGGCTATTTGGATATGCCTTGCCAAGTATGCAGGTACGTTAGCCCAAGGCGTAGTTCAGGACCTGATGATGGTCCCGGGAGCACATCATAGGAACTCTCGCAGAAACATGATAGCCCCGTTGCCTTTCAGCTATATTGATTTGTCTTGACAAGTACTACGAGTATAGCCCTGGTTGAAATCTAGAGTGGTGGGGAGCCAGAAGCTGGCCACAGGAACTCCCCAACTAAATAAAATAGCCCTGATGTGTTTGGGCTCGTTAGCTTTGTCTTGACAAAAACTATAGCCCAAGTTCTAGGGTCTGATGATAGTGCCGGAAGTTGGCAACAGGAACACCTAAACTTTACAAGGTAGCCCCATTGTGTTGAACTCGTTGGTTTTGTCTTGACAAGTACCTTACAAGTGAAAGTGATAAGAACATATATTTTATCAAATTCTAGTACTAAATAGTACAAAATAAAATATATGTAAAAATCTTTTTAAAAACAAGCTTGAGGCTTATCTTTAAGTGTAAGAAGGACGTTAACGCATTAAGCTTTTAAGAAAATGATAAAGTTCTATGTTTACGTTAGTTTTATTTACTAATTTTTAGTTCAATAAAAGCTTGTTTTTAAAAAGATTTTTACTTATATTTTATAAATACTGTTTACACTCTGGTATACTCTGCGCTACGGTGGTGCCGACTATGCCTTAAGGATGGACTTAGGCAGCCAATCGGAAATAATCTTTGAGATACTGCGCAGTAATGTGTTTTTGTTTGGTTTACAATAATTCAGGTTTTTAACGAGGAACCCTATTTAGTAGGTACCAGATTTAGTTAAAAAAATATTCTAATAAATTCAACAAGACCTCAAATTATTAAACATTTCAAATTCATAATCCATGAGATTCAAATTAAAGTGTTGGTTTAAAGTTTTAATTATTTTATGTGAACTTAAACCTGCTGGTTGACTATATAATTTAATTACTCCAAGGCTTCATCTGAAATATTAATATTTTTGTTATAAAAATAAATTTTATGTCTGTGTAGAGGTGGGTGGGTACCTACTGGGATTTTAAATATTTAAATATAATAGTAAGTTTTTTCATTGACTCCAATTTACATTATACAAAGTAATATTTTTATCTTTTGAATAATCTCATACGCAACTCGCCCTCTTTTTATGATGATCATTTTATTTTCTCCAAAAAATGTTATTTCTGCCATAACATTTTCTTGAAACGACTATCAAATCTCTCGCTTGGTCGTTGTAACTATAGTTGTCGCACTTTAGCATGGCCATAGCGGTCATTGCCCTTTCCTTAATATCTTTCCGTAGAAATCCAAGCAATAAACTATGTATGGTTTATTATGATTATTGGAACACGTTAAAGATCACGATAGATATTAATTCAGGACGGTAACGGACTTTATTTCAGTTTTAAAATAAATAATGCCTTAAAATGTGGGTGGATCAATGGCCGCTAATGCCATGCTGAAGCGCCGACAACTATAGCAATGAACATTAACTTTGTGTAAGGTTTTTCTTCATATCTATGAAATGTGACATTATTAACATAATTTTCAGGCAATAGCTACTGTAGGTCTTTTGCTGTAATCACCCGAGCGTGCCCCGGCGGCGGCAGCCTATGAAATATTCAAAAACAAAATGGCGGCATTTTTGTTATCATATTATGTGATTTCCACGCAAATAGCCAGGTACTTAATATATTTATTACAGTGGGAATATTTTTATGTGGGTGCTGATTTTTGGTAATGATAATAGTTGATTAGAATCAGCACATTGCATAGTTATTTGTTGTTACAAAGGTTTGGCGCCACAGCTTACCTAAGGCCGTATCTCCACTGCACCGTGAACGGGACGTCAACGAAAACGAGATGACGACGCCGAAGTAGCGACAGTTACTATGGCCGCGTAACCTCGTTTCTCGTTGACGTCCCGTGTAGTGTAAAAAACCAAAATAAAATTGAAAATATTGCCGTTTTTATAACATTCATGTTGTTTTTTTGTTAGCAAATCAATGTTTCTGTAATACAACAGAATACAGAACCGAAATTATGCAAGCGATAGATACATATATTACATACCTCAATAGAAACAAAATTCACTAGATACAAAGTAGTATTGTTTATAACACATTATCAATATAATGTGTTATAAACAATACTACTTTGTATCTAGTGAATTTTGGTTTTGTTATAGTCAATGACTATAACAATATAAACTCTAACAATAATACTAAACAGCGAATTTTCATACTTTTACTTTGTTATTTTCTTTGCTTAAGAGAATTTCTTCATGCCTGAAAACAGATAAAAACTTGTTCAAAGCAACCAATTCGAATTGAAAAACTTGGTGATTATATTTTTCAGCATCGCCGCGTAAGTTTGTTATTGGCAAATCCCTTATAAGTCCGCGTATGCTCACGGTCCGCACTCCCTAACTTAGACGAACCCAAAGTAATCTAAAACAAATAAAGATGAGTGGGACCCCGCAGACGTTTCGCGCATATCGAATTCCCCTTTATGTTCATATGAATAATAACAAATTTTGTATTCAGCGTTTTGTTTGAGACTTCACTAAGAACTTTTGCAAAAGGAAATTGTTTCTCCGTTTGTCGCCGACTTGGAGTTCAATAAATCTGCGTTCGGATCAATCATAAGGATGTAATTTTGACGTCGCATATCTTTTCAAGCGATCTCCAGTCTCCACATGTGGAAACTTTTTTGTTGAGTACTTCGCGAGTTTTATTTATGAACTTTCGAAGATTTCGAGTTGCTTCATATTTCCGTTTTCCTCCATATAATATACCTACTAGAGTCGGAAGGTTCGTTAAGTGGGGTTTACATAAAAAAAACTTGCCATGTGCATGTCGGACCACGCACAATGACGGATTCCGTAGTTGAGTTGAGTTAATCCCAAGAACAAACTTAACATTGTAGTTAAAGTTCTCCGATACATTCCAACTGCAAATGTAAGTATTTAAATACTTCTTATAGGTTTTCCTGTAATTTATGAGTAAAGAACCATTCTCTGCATTTTTTCCAAAATTTTTGGCTCAATTGTTTCGGAGATAAGGCGGTCAATTATAATCAATTTTATAAAATATCTTTAAAAGTATTTCGCTTAAAATAATAATAAAAAAAAAAAATTGGGGCCCTCGCAACAAGCCCTTTTATTTGTGACATGGTTCAGTTTGCAAAACTTTTTATTTTCTTATTTGCCCCCCAAAGGTAACCCCCATATTCAAAATTCATTTATTTATGTTACACGTTCGTGTTTGGGTCACAAAAATATATATGTGCACCAAATTTCAACTTAATCGGTCCATTAGATTCGGAGCAAATTGGCTGTGATAGACGGACAGATAGACGGACAAACAGAAACACGAGTGATCCTATAAGGGTTTCGATCTTTCCTTTTGAGGTACGGAACCCTAAAAATATGTAAGACTCATAATCTCTCAAATTATGGAAGCCCATAAAATAGTAAGTAGATAAGTACTGAAAATCTGGAACTAGTTTTTGTTTTATTTATAATGAAGACGTAATGGTGAACCAGTTACACATAAAAAACAAATATTTCTTAGTAAAAATGGTCTAAAAACCGAAAAACCAGGATCATGAAAACGTACAGTGGTACCGGGGTAAGCCGGCCGTGAAGTTATAATGAAGTTTTTAAATGAACGTACCCGCTTCATAAAGTGGAGGGCGGCCTTCCAATGGTCTTCTTTTAATTTATAACGCTGGGCCCCTATTTTCCGACAACTTAACCAAGAGAGGAAAGGGAATGAAAACTTCATAACCGTATGGTAAGTAAAAGTGCATAGTTAAGTACCTAAACCAGCTTTCCCTGAAAAACAGATAAATAACATAACATTTTGCTTGTTTTCCCCGAAAGGTTCAGCGGAGGTGTATCATAATTACACCCACATTTCATCAGTTATGTTTTCCTTGCCTTATTTAAAAGAGGCCTATAGCCATCAAATGGGCACCAATCCAGACTCCTAATGAAGAAAATCCGTTATGGGAAAACCCATTAATACTGTGCCTGACCTGGGAATTGAACCAGGTACCTCGTGCTCAGCAGTAGCGCTTGCGATCACTAGAGCAACGAGACAGTCGCATAATGAAATAGTAGGCGAAAATGTTTCATGCGCTTTCTACTGCGAACTTCAAATAGATTGGTCAAAAAAATATTAAAAAATAATTTGATTAAAAGGTTGTTTCTCGAAGGCACTCGAAGGACTGAAAAAGTTTTGGGTCAAATTCTAAGAATAAGCGAAATTGTACTAGATGAAATTGTGTCTATTCATGTTTCAAATCCATCCATTTAATTTCCATTAGTAATGTTCAATGGTCTAGTGTTCGTAGAATTTTGTGCAGATTAATCACAGAAAAGGTCCTATTATTTCATTGCTGACTCATGAGTTTTTTTTTCGTGAATAGAAGCTTGAGTTGCGTGATCAGCGTCGGACAGTAGCGCACCAGACACAACACGTGAACTCCAGTCTGGTCGGAGGATCCTTCGTTTTCCATAGAGGATGAGTGAACTTTAAACCCTGTTCCTAATACCTCTATAGGCTTATTGCGTAACACATTTTCAGTGGCAATGGCTTTCATTTGAACAGTTCAACAACATTCACTGCTTTTGTTATACTGTTGGACAGACGAAATTTTGTAACATATGATGTTTTCAAGCAAAGGATGAGTAGTTTCCTTTAAAACCCTTCGGATTGTGCGTAAGTGTCAATCAATCAACTTAGCCTATCGCAATTGACTGCTGGTCATAGATCTCTTCCAGCATGCTTAGCATGACTGTAATAGAAACGGGTTTTTGTCGACGGAAGTATAGACAAAATGACAATTTGTGATTGTTTATTTGTCATTTTGTCTATTCTTCCGTCGACAAAACCCGTTTCTATGGTTGTCATGCTGCGCCACATCACCGTGACCTCCGCCTTTTGCATCCTGTCTGTCACAGCCGCTTTTTTAAGGTCATCGATCCACCTAGCTGGGTGGCGTCCGACACTTCACTTACCGATATGCGGGCTCCACTCCAGGACTAGGGTCTTTAGGGTGAATTAGGGTGCTCATTGTAAAGATTCTGGCCGTAGATATGGCACTATGCACGATGTTGACTGGGAAAAAAAAAACTATTAAGTCCGTCAGTCAAATAATAAAAAAATATTAGACACGTATTTTTTGCTTTATTAAATTTATCAAAAATGTTTTAGATAAAACATATTAAAGTTGGGGAGTGGGGCTTGCTACGTCACAAGTCAGTATAAAATCTACCAGCCAGTGTCGTCATGCTACATTTTAACGCATTGCCTACTCAATGTATCGCCGTAATCTTTTGATTACGTAAAAAAAGAAAATATACGTGTCCAATATTTTTGAATAATCTACCGGACGAACAAAAAAAAATTTTTTTGTCGGCTTCCGTTTCCATTGCAGTCACTTCACCAGCCTCTATCTAAACCTTTGATGTATCGAATCGCCCGAGGCCTGCACAGATTCGTTTAAGTCCTACATGACAACACTAGTTGGTCAATTCAAAATACACGTCAGCACGAAATACTGGGTATTACAAACGTATCCATAATATTAAAATACGCATCAATTTGTAGCGGCCCATCGCCTATTCTAACAAAACAATATTCGTTTTTTACCGCTCACACATCAATTTATTTCCGTTGTTGCCTAAACTAGCTGCAGTTTTTCAAATAGGTTATACCTAGGAAAATATTGGCAAGCACACAATTCGGCGTTGGTAGAGTGATTCTTTTTTTTTTGGTATGAATAAAATATGACTATGTGATACTTTTATGAATACAATATACCTATTTTATTAACCACTGGGCCCATGCACGCCCTCCTCTGTGCAGGGCGTGCGTGTAGGCTGACGAAACCGTCACGCACGTGCTCTTAGAATGTACAGGTGTCACCCAGGTTGGAAGAAAAACCCTCGGGTCATCCAGACCTTTCACGGATGTTCTGAACAGACCGAGCAGAGCAGAGCAGTTTTAATTAACTTCTGCTGGTTGGAATAACCACCAAACGGCCGTCATGGCCCTCGAAGTATGGTCCATCTGACGGACTAAGTGCGGAAACCAAACCCCATAACATAGAACATAGATTACTAGAGACTGGGCCTCATTCGATATCCATAATATCATTCACGTGTTTCGTGTTTTGTTAATTATTTCACGGTCCACCTTAGGCGCGGGACATACACAAGTGGCGAGTGGTGCGGGCGTGGCGATGGTGTGGCGCGGCCGTTGTGTGTATGTTCGCGCGCGCCATACTGTCGCCACGCCCCCGCCACTCGCCAATTGTGTATGCCCCGCGGCCCCATAGTCAAAACTACAATACTTACCAATTTTATTAATTGACATTTTTATTTCATCACGCCATAAGCTTGTGTCAATAACAAACAGCAAGAAGAAAGCGTATGTTAAAACGTGAGGTATGTATGATATGCCTTTGCGATGACATAGCACACACTTTTTACTCTAGTCTGCTAGCTTGAATTTACCTACATCGTTTTCGCCATTTCCGTTAACGTGAAAATATTAATAAGTTTAATGTTTGAGTCGCCAACGGAACGCAATGTTGCCATTTTATGTCATATTTATATAAAAATTTAAGACTAAGTATTGTATTTATTTTTGATTTCTTATTTTGTTCTTTCACTATATGCTGCACGGGTTGACGTCATCACGTCAACGCCGGCTGTCGCTGATAACCAGCACCGGGGCTCTGTCTCGCATAAGGTTGCAGCATTATGCTGAGCGATGGCCGTTTTGCGTGAATGTTACGCATATTTTCCCCTAAATTGTTATTTTCGTGTTTTATTCTTTCTTTGCGTCACACCTTCACCTAATTGCGAGAAAAGTGGAATAATCGCCGACGTAAGTACATCATATCTTGATCGAGTGTAAGCTGGGCAAAAGCCTCAGGAGAAATCTGTTTGATTCCCAAAATAATATATTTGGAATTGGTACTTAAAATAGTGTTTTAGCTAAGCCTATTTCGGACGAGGCTAGAACTCTGTAAAAAAATAAATTAGAATCATAAAAAATAATTAAAAGTTCAAAATCTGGCTATGACGGAGCGACATAGTATTGTGACAAATCTCCTTAATAAAAAATACTAATAATTAATGAATTTTCTAAAAGCATGATTATGATTGTACTTAAGTTAGTCAACAAATATTAAATTACTTACATTTTTAAATATTTGAATATTAAAACATTTGCCAGATTTCAGTCAAGTGAAAGACTATTAGAAAATTACTAACAGAAAAACTCAAAATTACATCACCCGAGTTATAAAATAAACAGATGCCATTCTCAGTCCCTAGATTTGGTTTTAATATTGTGATGTCAAAGAGAGTGATCGCTTATCTCTTATCACTTGAACTGCAGGTTTCTCAACCTAATATTATAATGAAACACCTGATTCATGACAACTAAAGCCTTCTGTCTACCAACTGTTTGTTGAAATGTAAACTCAGTTTTAATTAAAATATCATTCTTGGTTTTTTCTTAAACTATATTAAATGTAAAATTAAAAAGGGGTATCTACTATATTAAAAAGCGGTCAAGTGGGAAAACACGCGCGGTATGGGTTCTGTACCATTGAGGAACAAGGTTTTGACTTTTCTGCATGTTACAGTGGTGGTAGTTACCTACTTTCTTACCACCATTATAAAACTTCAAAGGCCTTTTCCAAGCAACACCTCGGGACAGACAACACGGAATTTAAAAAGTTCGACTTTAAAAAAAGATGAAAGAAGCCTGGTGTCTGGATTCGTGCCCGGTTGATGGCAATAGGCTCGCCCCATATTACATGGGATTTACATTACCGCTGAAATGTAGGTGTACTTAACTAACTGCTCTGCTTACCCTTCGGGGTATATAGGCGTAATTTTATATTTGTTTTCGTGTAGTTATCGACAAACCAGTCGGTCGATTCTGTAAAAAGATCAACGTGAAACTTATGTGCACGATGCTAGGGATTAACACTATTGACAGCTCACTTCACCTAAGTTTCACGGTGATATTTCGATCGGCTGGTGTCAATGTTACACCAGGACAGTCTGATGTTATATTATGTTATGATTGAAGTCAAACTAACACGTATGTTTTGCAAACTGGTTACCGATTCCGATTAAAAAGATGAAACCCTGCGACAGATGGCGCAGGTTTAGTACGTAATAGAACCTTTCGGCACCCTTACGGTACGGAATCCTAAAAAGGACTGAAACAAAAGATTGCTAAACGAGTTTGTAAGATAGCTTTAGTTTCTTCGAAGGGAAGGAAAGTAGAATGATAATCCGGCATCGCATAGCGGTGTTATAAGTAGGCAAAGTCAGATTGCTTACATCGCGTCTTAATATTTGAATTGAATTGAATTTTAAATACCAGCGTTATTATATATACCCAGGAGTGTCAGAATGCTTAAAATCACTTTTTTTTTTTTTTTTTTTTTTTTTTTATGTGTATCTTCTTAGTTTGTGATTCAATAATTGGACGAGAATTGAGAGTGAAATATTAAGGACGCGTCACGTTTAGGCACATTTCATTACATGAGAGAGAAGAAAGATATTACTCTCTCTCTGTCTCGAACACACAAAATCGCTCTTATTCTTTATTTTTTAATAAGTCCGACCTCTTCATAAACAATTTTAATTTTAGTTTTGATATTGCGCTAGCAGAACACGTTTGGGACCCGCTGTTAAATCTGTCAAAAGTCTTCTGTTAGTTTATTTTATTTTGTTACTTGTTTGGTTAAGAACTACGTGTAAGTTAAACTATAATATATAAATAAATAAAATATAGGTAGGTACAGCAATTATAAATTTAACGATATGTTTATCGTAATATTGCGTAAAATTTATCTATCGGTGTACCGTGCTTATTTTAATCATTTACTTCATAAAATAATGACATAATTCAACTTCTGATTATTAAAATGGTGGCCAAACAATAAAATAAAAATAAGTTTAAAATATAGTTTTTTTCTTTCACAAAGGTGCCTTAAAAATAAGAAGGTTTTATGAAGGTCATTGACTACGGTGCACTAGGAAAACCTGTTACACAGATTTCCCCCCAAAACTGTGTTTGAGGATTACATTTTTAAGATATTATTAACAAGTTATTTTAACCTTTGGTAGCAGAACATGAGACAACAAAGAAATGCATTAAGTACGTAATCAATCCATTTATAGTACACCTACATTCCGCCAGTTTTGTTCAATAATAAAAATTGCAACGTAATCCGCAATCATTCGTTTATATCAAAACAAATTAAACAACAGTAAAATGATGATTACAAACTTTGCGTACAGCTGTTTCAAGAAAAATACGAATCGCTCTTCTATCTCTTTTTTTGATATAAACTTTTGGTGGAAAAGTAAGAAATGGAATGCTCACATATTTAATCGCTGACGAATGTTATTGGTCTGAAAATAATCTCTATCACTCACTCTCATAATCTTTGTTCTCTAATTTTCAATTATTAGTACTGTATAACAACACTATATTATTATAGTACCTACTGTATATTTGAAGGTTTTTCAGAAAACAATATTCAAAACAATACAATTTATCTTCACAGCGACATTGTCATTTGGAATCAAATACCAAATAAACACATCCATTTTATAATAGTATATATATTTTGTTTTCTCAATAAATCTTTTGTTTCTGTATCACTGTGTCAATCACGTCACATTCACAGCGTATTTCTGAAGAGGGGACTGTCACGGGGTCTGAGAAAATGTCCCCTTCGAGCTGCGCCATCCTTCCGCGCATTATCACTCCATTCTCTCCCTACTTTGTGCACCAAGCCTTACTTCCACAGTATAATCAGCGGACTGCCGGACTTAATTTCGTTTTTGTGTCTTCTTTTTATTGTCTTATATACTAGCTGCTGCACGTAGCTTCACCTGCGCGGGATACTAATTCTTTTTCTAAAATAAAAGTAGCATCAGTTACTCCTTATGATATTAGCTATCTGCCAGTAAACTTTCGTCCAATTCGGTCCAACCGTTTCGGAGATTAACCGGAACAAACAGACAGCTGTACAGATTAACAATAAAAATAAAAATGATTTTTGTTTTAAGTTTTATACGTTATATATATACTTTCATATGCATTTAGTAAAAAAGCTGTTATTTTGACATTACAAACAGACCCTTCAATTTCAATTAGCTTTATTGAAAACAACGGCACAATCGTTTAACTTAAGTTATTTATTAAATTCTCAATCCTTATTAATTGTTATATCAACCTAAAGGTCATTGGAATCCTGTTCACTATTTGTTGGTACTACTAAGTACTCAGTCAAATTAATTATCTCAAAATTCCTGAGAATTTTGCAAAACGAGTTATTCCGAGTGTCAGTTGAAATTTATTACCAATGGATTACACAGGTTTTTAATATAACTCACTGATATTTACTTAATATTGCCAAGCCGAGACTATAAAAATGTCTGTAGACTTTTTAATTTTGTTTTCATTTTTAATTAAACATTGAGACTTGTTTACTGAAACCTTAAATTTGGCTTAACGTGTCTGCTTATTAAGCTTCTTGCTGATTTTAATTTTAATAATTTAAGACTGAAATTTGATTAAGTTTGAAATTATAAACTTTTAGGGTTCCGTACCTCAAAAGGAAAAAACGGAACACTAAATGATCTTGTGTGTCTGTCTGTCTGGCTGGCTGTTCGTCTATTACAGCTTAGAATTTCTTTGATCCAAACACGGATATGTAACGTAAATAAATGAATTTTGAATAAGGGATCATTTTTCAAAAAAAATAAAAACTATAAAGAAAAAAAAATGTTTTGCAATCTGTATAGTGTGACATATCAAATGAAAGGGTTTGTTGTGAGGACCTCAAATATATATTTTTTTAATTTTTAAAATAAATACTTTTAAAGATATTTAAGAAAATAGATACAAATTGACCATTGCTCCCCCACCTTATCTCGGATACTACTGACACAAAAATTTTGAAAAAAATACAGAGAATGGTTCTTTACTCATAGATTACAGGAAAACCTAAAAGAAGTCTATGGTAAAAAAAATAGAGAGAATGGTTTTTTACTCTATGGTCTTAAAATAACGTGGTAAATCTCTATTTACCATGTTATTTTAAGAACATAGAGTAAAAAACCATTCTCTGTAATTTTTTCAAATTTTTTAGTTTGTACAAACTTACATTTGCAATTGGAATTTTTGGGAGAACATGTTTTTCAACTACAATGTTAAGTTTGTTCTTGGGATACATTTATCCACGGAACCCTTCATTGTGCGTAGTCCGACACGCACTTGGCCGGTTTAACGCTTTAACTAGCGTCTATTAATATTAGACAGTTATTGTAGTCTTTAATTTATAAGCATTGGCAAAGTCATTTTTTTATATTTAGATTTATTGGTGCTTGTAAGACAGTGTTATTCGTATATAAAGTGCATAACATTGTAACCATTCTGAAATTCCTAAAGCACTTTGCTTTACAAATTTCTCTCACACTCGAATTTTACAACCTCTCTGACCTAACACAATAAATACAGCTTCTTCAGTGCTATAATAGCCGCCATGTTAATTTCATGCAGCTCAGCAGATAATTTTAACATTGAAATGGGATTAGGAAGAAACCACTGGGCGTAGTTAGCATAATTTTCAAATTCTCAACTGTCAAAGGAATTTATTAATGCTCCATGCAAGTTAGCTCGAGAGGTGCAAAAACATTACTAAGAGGGATAAATGTATAAAATCCGACAAAATGTACGATTTGTTCGTATGAAACGGAAAATGGTACGTAATCCATGTACTAAAGTGCGTCAGTGAAGCTTTGTTGGGCTTTTACGCAAAAGCCTGTTGGAAATCCTGCACTGTAACTGTGGTACTGAATATTGAACTAATCTTGATATCATGTTTAGGAATAGACAATTAAATCTTTATTTTTTGTGACTCAAAACATTGGAAGTTCATTGCACTTTCCTTAAGCCCTTATAATAACGTTTTATAATAACAAGTGGTCGCCCAGAGGTCGAAATTTGACCATAATTCATTTAAATGTCATGATTCTAAGGTAGCCATCTTGTGTCAAACGCATGGTAGTGTACCTACGGTGTAATATTTTTTTATTAATTTAATTTAGTTCTAATATCTAATTTATTTAATATAAAAATATTAGCTTTCTGCATCCCTTCTCCATATAAACTTTAACTGCCAAATTTCATACTCCTCCGTCCGCGTAATTTTAAAATGGGGTACATAGTTTTTGCTTCACGTATTAATATACTAATAATGAAATTCTATATACAAAAATCGATGTTTTTTGTTTGTATTTTATGCGGTGTCATAAAGTTAGTCCGATAGCGATAAACCTTTGTCAACTTATTGCTTGCACATGCGTGAAGGTTATAGGCATATTCAAGAACCTTCAAATGGACGAAGTTACAGAAAAGGGACGGGCAGAAGCTAGTTTGTGATATTTTGGATACTTATTAGAGGCTCTAAGAGAAAACAAGTCGAAATATAAATAAAACGTGTTCTTATTTCAATTCTAAGTAAAAAAATATTGTGTGCATGTAACATAGAATAAAATTAACTCCAACAGCAAGTGAAATTATGATAATTCCGTATTTTAATACGATTACAAAATACAGAATTATCATAATTTCAGTACCAAACCTTATATTCAGTACACGCTGGCAATATTAAAGAAAAAACACTCGAAGAATATAAAATGCTTATGTATTTTATTCCTATTTTTCTGTAGCGAATGTTCAGGAAGCGAACGGCAGGGGCGGAGTGTTTTCGTTTAATTTCCCAGTAAAATGGTCTACCCTCTTCAACATAATTACAGACCGGCTAACTGAATGTACGTATCGCTTCATCACCGTCTCATCTTTTCACAGAGTGTTTTTGCATTTTAAAAAGCTCCCTCTCTCATTTTTTTGTTATGGCCACTCTTTGGATATTTTGCTTTCCTTGATTATTAGCAGTGTTGTTTGCACGTTATTTACAGGAATAATTCTTATTAAATCCATCAGATATTTTATATAAAGCCTGATTAGGTAGGTACTGCTCTGCCAATAAAGGCTGACAGTTTTTCAAGACCATTCATATTTTTACTGGCAGTCATTTAAAACGTGGGCTTTCGTTAATAATGGCATAAGCGGGATTCGAAGACTAGACTTTTCACTCATCGGTAAGTTACCTCGTTTATTGAAAACTTAATTAAAACATTAATTTTTGAACCATTCAAGGCACAAAAGGAATGCTTTTGGTAAAAATAGCTGCCGGTTGTCAGTGGATCGCTTTTCAGTCAAGTCGATCAGGTATGTGAAGTATTTATCGGTGACATGCCTAATTGTAATAATATGCTGTTCTTTTGTTTCTCTTTGGTATATTTGATACAATTTAGACACAAAATTAAAGTGCTATTGATCCTCTTATGAGTGGATCAGATAAGATAACATCACGCTTGTAATCCTCGAAGGATTAGGCAAAAGTGTACATATGGTACACCCACATTTCGTCAGATATGTTTAGGACCCTTGAACTATGGGGCGAGTCTATTGCCATCAACCGCAAATCCAGACGCCGTACTGCTACTGAGAAATTCCTGGTTGAAAAACCTAATGACATTTTGACTGAACTCGAACCCAGGACCTCGGGGGCTTTTCATTCAAATTTTCCATAAAATTGAAAACCTATCAAAAATCCCGAAACGCTAGCAAACAATAGCCCCACGTACGAAGTTACGTGCAGTCAACTTGTGACGTTGGCACTACTGGGACACAGGCCTCCTTTTTGTGACTACCTACCGCCTACTCCCTATAGGTGGTAGGTACTGAAGGGCGGGGGTTTTTGGGGGACTGTCTTATGTAATTTTGACGTTCAAAAGTGCTGATTCTTAGCCTATTTTGAATAAATGACATGTATGTATACCTAGTTTTTTTTCTAAAACTGTCATGATGTAATATGTTTTTGTATACTTTCTATACGTTTAAGGTACGATGCTTTTTTTTTTTTTTTTTTGAGGATGGGAAATTATCAAATAACTTCTCCCGCTCTGGGTGGAGCGGGAGGGCGTGTCAGACTTTTACTGACTAAAACCCACCCGTGTTCTTTCCGTTGCCTGTGTGCCGAGGTCGCGATATCCCTTTCAGACAAACCCGCAACCCCGGCAGGTATTGGCCCTTCCGGACCCCGTCACTTGGTGCTGACATCTCTTTGAGGCGCGCGTGGAACACAACGCGCCGTCGACCCGGGCCTGGTCCCTATCGGACGGCGAGCTACCCATTGCTCACCGTCCGCAAGCCCGCGCCTACGGTGGCCGGAAGTCGGCTCGCGACTCCCGACGCCCGGGGCGTCTCCTGCGGCGAAAGGTACGATGCTTAAGAACATTTAACATAGAAAATTATATGAAAATTATAAGCTTTCGCATAAAGCTCCTTGTATAACCAATTATAATACATAACCGTAGGCATTGTTACATAAACGCTTTGTTTTTAGACAATAGGTATATTTCTAATAGTTCAGAATAACTAGTTAAACGAATTGAAATAACAAGTTTATGGTTATGACGTGGTCATAAAGGTCAATTAAAATAAATTCACAGTCCAGTAAGGATTGCTTACAGCTTATTTATTTACATGGAAATTTAATTCGGCTCGATATGCCCTTTGTTTTACTCACGATTCGTTTTATATGGTAATTGAAAGAATATGTTATAATTATTATAACAGCACGCGTAGCATACGGCAAGCGGGTATTGTCGACGGAAGAATAGACAAAATGACAGATTGTGATTGTTTAACTGTCATTTTGTCTATTCTTCCGTCGACAAAACTCGTTTCTATGGTGGTCATGCTACGCCTGCTAGTATATTGTGGTTATCTTTATTACTTTAGCTGTTGGTAAAGATGATTGTATCGTCAAACGAGCAGCACAAATAAGATATACCGCCACCGTTTTCCAGAGCGTTATAATCAATATAAAAAATAAAGCATCAAAGGTAGTCCAGAAAATGCAAGGTTTTTATAAAATTTTGTCATTGTCGTATCTACTTAAATTAGCATCGACCACGGTGCCTCCCAAAAACTATATAGGTACCTGCGAGTATTATAAATTGAAGCCGCTTTTCGTGTCTATCTGTGTGACCGCGTAGTTCGACTTAATTACGCAACGGAATTTGTTCCTTTCCATACTTGTACATAATGTATATAATAGTTAGTTGTATACACATAGTTTAGATAGTATATTGTATATAAGATTTATACATAAATAATTGTTCATTGAATAAAAGTTTTCATGTGTGCATGGAATAAAAATCATAAAAAGAAACATATAACAACAACACTTGTTTTAAAAGACAAGTTATTGTTACTGTTTATTAATCAACTAGCTATGCCCCGCGGGACCCACATAAGTCTCGATCCCGTGAGAATATCATGATAAAAAGTATCCTATGTCCTAAGCCAAGTCGTGATCAACCCATGTTCATCCAAATCTGTTCAGCCGTTTTAGCGTGAAAGTGTAATAACCAAATAAACAACCAAACTCACTTTCGCATATTTTATAATTAGTTAGGATAAATTATATACAGGGTGTCAGGGACATCGACGCGAAAATAGACGACAGGCAAAATAGCGACACGAAATAGAAATGTGCAATACCACAATACATTTTGACCGCTTAGGTATTGCACATTTCTATGAAGGAGCAGATTTTTTTAAAATAACCGATGAAAAATTTCAACGTAGGGGGTTCAGAATCATGTACTGAATACATGTTATCAGTTTTCGCGTCCATGTGCTTGCCACCCTGTATACAGGGTATTCGACAGACGGTTGAACGTACAAAAATGGCGGATCCGTGGGGCCGTCTGCTACGTGTTGAGGCCCTATAACTAGATCAAGACCACAAGATTTTTTTTATGATTTCTTTTTCAATTTTATTCGTAATTTGTTCTTGCTCAAACTTCAAACGTCTATAATTTCATTTAAAAATAACAAAACTGGCAAACCTTTCTATCTATAGTAACAGTAAAATCTTATAACAATCGTATTTGACGCAGATGATTGCAGGAAAATTAAATACGAGCCCTTAAAACTTCAAAAAATTAAAAATAAATACCGACAGTCCGACTTTGAACTGCGTTACAAAAAACTAACAGTGATAGAGCAGTTCTAATTTTAAGAAAACATCTTTGGTTCATGCCCGTTCTAACGGTATGCAATATGCATAATATATTTTAAATCAACTAGATAAAATCGCCAATTATAACTGCCTGGGCCTTTTTTCACGGAACTCTACATTTGCAAAAAGTGAAATTAATTACGTGCAAACAAAACGTTTTTTTACATACATGTTTGATTCTACAATTATTCTAGATGACAATAAAAATGCTGTTGGCGGTTTTGTTATTTTTAAATGAAATTATTGACGTTTGAATTTTGAGCAACGACGAATTTCGAATAAAGTTTTAAAAAGTAATTTAAAAACAATCCGTGTGGCCTGGGCTTTGTTATTGGGCCTAAACACGTAGCAGACGGCCCCACGGATCCGTCATTTTCTTATATTCAACCGTCTGCCTAACACCCCGTATATATAGTAAGGATTACTACCTACTAGTTCCTTTTGCAAATCCACGGAAATTAATATAACTACGCTAACACAATAAGCAATAAAACATTTTATCTCCACTTCTCAGTAAATAAACGTCTCATTCCGACAAACGGAAGACAAACAAAAAAACAAACGTTCTCATTCAAATTCATCCTCAACTTTACTCTTTTAATTAGTACCTACGAGCCTCTGATATTTCTAAATGGAGGAAAGCGGCGACAGAAGGCCTAATTGAGTTTGCACGACACATTTTCTTAGTAACCGGTAATTGAGATTCAACCTCCCGGTGAAAAAAAAAACAGTTGATAAAATACAAAGTGTTGCCGAAGACTTGGAGCGACTTTTAATAAAGTTTTTTTTGGTTAACCTCTTTTTAGAAGTGTGAGTGGGAAACTTTACAGTAGGTACGTTATTCATTATAAAGAAGCACGTGTATTGTTAAGTATTCATTCATCAAGAGGTCATTGGGTTTTTTAAGAATGCGTAACCGAACACTTTTTGGGGTTGCATGTCGTTAATTATTGATTTTTTTAAATTGAAAATTCAATGCTGAGAACTTAAACTCTTATTTAAGGTGATTTCTGTGTAGCGCGCGAAATTGTAAATTTCCTGACAGATGTCACAAATTTAGAATTTTTTGAGGTAACTTAAGTAATGCGTATAGAGTTTGACAAGTTCTCAACAACAAACAGGGAGGTTGACAAAAATATTTTTTTTCTTGACCTCCAGATAGATTATTAAAAAATATTGGACACGTATTTTTTCTTTTTTACGTAATCAAAAGATTACGGCAATACATTGAATTAAAATGTGGCATGACGTCACATCCTAGTCAATATCTCTATTCTGAGTTCAGAAACCGAGTATTAATGTTATTGAGGTATCTGTTTTGTCAGTATTTGGATTAGCTCATTTACTCAGCATTAGCTGTAGGTATGAAAAACTCATAAATATTTTAACAACGATTATACATTTTATATCTCGCAACAACCTACGATTACGAAGGGCCGTTAGCATCATTAAATATAAATCAAGGAAACCAAGGTTTAAAAACAGTCAAAAAAGAAACGTTTACTTTTATTTCCTCAATTTTATTCATTTGATAACAACATGCAAATTACACTGCAGCGTATTAACTGTAACATTTACGAAAGATTATTTGCAGTACCTAACCGTGTGCCAGTTTCACTTATTTAATAAAAAAGCTTGTTCACTATTCCCAAAGATCGTTGTAAGGCGTTGAACACGCGAACCGTCGATCAGCCGCCAATAGGTCGCGTCGAGTACCGGAGTCAATCGAATTTATTCAGTAATTTCCTTCGACGAACGACCTTCCCGAATCACCAACTTGTACAAATGTGTTTCGCCAAGCGGAAACTTTTGTACACACTCAATGTCGAACACGTCTACAGCAAAGCCCTCTTTCATTCCTTTCGAGTGAAATAAACCAAAGAATTATAATGTATGAATATTTTAGTTTAGCCCACAAATAGCCTCGTCGTCTAAATGGGTTTACCAAACGGAAAGTTTTTATACAACGTGTGTTGAAGTAAACCTTTCATGTTAACGTGGCCGCTCTTTTGAAGGTAAAATTATAATAGAGCGAATATTTTTTTGCGAAAACCTCATAATGACTTGAAACGACAGACTTTATAAGAAGTTGACTTTGAATTAGGGATGTTATGTTTATGAAATTTCGGATCTGGATACGGATATAATATTATACCGGTTTTGTATACGGTTACAGATATGAAATTATTTCGGATTCAATTCGATTTAATTCAATTTATTCAGTAACAATCTACATTGTGTTCGTCTATCCCTTAGTTTCGGATAGTTTCGGTTATGGATATTAGATTTTTAAGAAATTGTAAAAGTAAAATGACTCGGCTGAGCAGAAAAGCCTGTCAAAATAGGGGCGAAACTATCCGAAATTATCCGAAATTTCTATATCGGATTCGGTTACGGTTCCGGATCGATTTTTATTTCGGATATCCGATGGGTTCTGTTACGGTTGCGGATAGATTTTTATTTCGGATATCCGATAGTTTCAGTTATGGTTACGGAGCTCTGTGTGAATTAAGCTTGTGATAGTGGTTGAAATGGGGAGAAATACGATGTGGGGTTGTTTATATTTAATTACTTTATGTTTGTTTGGTGGCCGTGGCTGTAAAAATGATTGAAAGTGTGTTATGCGTTTAATTCACAAATAGAATAAATATTTTTTCAGTGTAATTATGTTAAAAATACCCCCCCCCCCCTACTACTACCCTTGGTTGACTGGTAGAGAATGCCTAAGGCCTTAAGTCCGCCTTTGTACTTTTTTGAGTGTGAAAAGTTTTAATAAATAAATAAATAAAATAACATGACGAAACGCTGGACCCTGCAGTGCGTGGGAATGTGTAACGCATGCTGCAGCCGCCAGTAACGCCTGCAATGGCGTGATTAGATACAAAGTCGATTTAGAAATAAGAGACAGCTGTTCCTAAAAAAATACCGGTTTCCTCAGAAAAGGCAATCGCTACACTAACGTACTGTTTAAGTCGTTAAATCAATAATAAAAAAAATTACCTATTGTGGTAACGTATTTTTTTTAGGTGCATCGTCTTCACATGTAATTATGTAACTAATGTACCGACATATACAAAATATTGTAACACTTTTTAAAAGAGTAACGGTGGAGTTTCTTGCCCATTCTTCTCCATACGAATACTACCTTTTGGAAGGGGCGACTAGAATCAATAATTTTTTTTGTAAACTTTGACGTCTAAAAGTGCCTTACAAGGGCCTATTTGAAATAAATGGTTTGACTTTGACTTTGACTTTGAAAAAAAGGATTCCGAAACAAGCTTTTGACTATTTTCTCTTGCCGTTCTTTTTAATGTTATGTTAAATCGGTTGGCTAGAAGAAAATCTTATTAACATTGAAAATGTTTACGTAATAAAACTACGTCACTGAAATTGGTACTAAAATACGCAGAATTTGACGCTCTACAAGTAATTCAAAATAAATTGAAATTCGAAACGAATGGAATTTAAAAAAAAACGTTTTTTTTGGTTTAAAAAAAAACTTAGATAATAATAAAACTAAAAGAGATGTCAATATTAATCGAAAAACCCCTCTAGAGAATTAAACTTCCGCCAAGCATATTGATTAATCAAACTATCCCTTCTCCGATAGATTATTGAACCGAAGGACCATTTTCAGTAGCGTAGCTGTATAAATTTAAAAAAAACGCTGTGCTATAAAAACTGCTACGCATAGCCTACGCCGTAGCATTGCTACGGTTGCTACGCGGTCGTAGCAATTAGCCGAACGGCTCAGTTGTAGCCATTGTAGCCTGTATTTATTTAGACATGTTACTATTACAATGAAAGTTATATCTACCCATCAAAATGTTCACTCAACTGTCGATCTTATCATCTCTACACAAAACTAACATGTATTATATTCCTCATACATAAATACAAAAGTGTTACTAATACTCGCCTAGTTATTATCCCTCGTCATTCGTAAGGAGGGGTTGTGACAGCTGATATCGTATAGCAGAATATCTAAAAGCTTATACATTTGATGTTGCTTAGTAAACAAAAGGATATTTAACGTAGCTTCACGCCTTTGCGATTGTGGTAGAGGTATGGAGTTTCGTGTTTTGTGAATTTCGTAGTTCACTTGTTTTGTGTTCTGTATGGGTAAATGTCTTATTTGTTGAAGATAATACGATGTGACTGAGAAGCTCAATACCTCTTCAAAATTCTGAAGCTATAAAAAACTGATTATGGTAACATAATCATTTTTAAGCGATTTCTTCAATACAAAGAGAAACTCTTCTCTCTTTTCACGAATTTTACAAAAAGGAAAGTCATAATGTTAGTAATTTTAAGAAAAATATAAGCAGCACTTTGCCGTGAGCTTGCTTACATAACACTATACCACAGTGAAAAATCGAAGCGTGGTAAGTATTATGAGCCGTGTAACGCCATACTTACCAACATAATGATTCGTCTGTTTTATAAAAGAAAATAGTTGCTCCAAGGACCATAAAATTATGCTAAAAATTATTTCTGCATACATAACATAACGCCTGTAATCCCAGAAAGGTTCGGCAGAGGTGTACCTATAGTACACCCACAGTTTTGTTTAAGTCCCATGTAATAGTGGACGAGCCTGTTGCCATCAGCCGGGCCTAAATCCAGACTCCGGGCTGCTTCCTAGTGGAAAAACCTAATAACACTTTGCCTGACGTGGGAATCGAACCCCTCAAGCCCGGCAGTAGCCCCGCTTGCGACCACTAAAAAAACGAGCCGGTAAAATAAATTCTGTTTTTAAACGTAATATTAGTTCCATCCATCCTATCTTAACAAACTTAAACAAAAGCCGGTTCTACATTAAAACCGTAAGCAAACAATTACAAAGCCTGTGTTTAAGAACAAAAAGTATTTTAATCGTCGGATCGCGTGTCGTCGGTACCGGGTTGTGCTCTTGTGCGTGGTTACTCGATAAGAAGGCGTAGTTAGCTGAACCTGTAGCACTGCTATTTATGTTTTTAATCTACACTAAGAGGTGCGATGGCTGTGCCCAAAGTGCCGATGCCGGTAATAGGGGCCTTTTCGAGGCTTTTACTTCCATGTTTCAGTGTATGTGTGGTGGAATTATTTTTTATGTGTTGGGGTGAATAGTACGTTGTATGAAATTGATTTTTGAAAAGTTGGCGGCTGTGTTATTAATTTAATAACTAGCACAAACCTATAAGCCGCTTCATGCTCTCTGGGGGTCGATACTTATTTAAAATTGAGTTATCAAACTTCGCATCCCATCCGAAAAGTTAAATTGAAAACCATTAAAAGCCAATCATTGGTGAACTTTTTGGGCTTCCATGCCTTCCATCAAATTACTTTGAATCCGCTACTATCCATTACCGGGAATAGCGTTTTCAAAAAAACGTCAAGGAGGTGAAACTGAGGTAATATATCAAGCGTTCGTGCCTCGCGACCACGTCCCGCGTGACTGATGTCCCCCACTCATTTATAAATTGACCTCACTTTGGCTTCAAGGCAGTTAAAGATTGAGCCCATACGCCGAAATTTTTCCGTCTTGCCATCGACATCATAAAGTTATTGCTTCGTTTATGAACACTGAAATCGACTTGTAGTGTTTGTTTATTTTTATAGCAAAGCTATTATCACTTTTACTCATAGGGTCATCAGCACATCCAAGGTCCTAGTTACCGGTAGGTACGCTTTAAGCGAGCTTTCCCGCCATTCCTCGTGACTGACAATTGACATTAGTGACAGCTCCCTGACACTTGAGTGTGCGAGACAGTGTTTTATAATTATTAAATAGATACACTACATCTATGTTATTTACATGAGAATCAATTGCCGTACGTTAGTCTCGCAAAAACTCGAAAATGGCTCGACCGTTTTTTTGTTTTGTTTTTTTCGCCTCTTTAATAGTGTGGGTTAGGAAAAAAGAAAATTAGGAACATCCCAAAGGATGACCGAAAAAATCAAAATTTTGCATGGTGTATTCACCGGGTCATCTAGTCGTACATGATTATGTATATATATATATGTAGGTATGTACTTCCTTACAAATGAGCAGACTGTTTTTGCAAACTAAGAAAACTCTAGTGAACAAGTATTGTTTTAATGCAGGTATAACGAAACATTTCAAACAAAGGGAGCTTGGACGTTTGTTCGGTAAAAGAGAACTGTATTTACATTTAAATTTTATGAAAACCTTTCATTGAAATACGAGTCTTTTTAAACATAACCGCATCAGCTTAATGATCTAAAACACTGTAAACAAACAGCACAACACAAGTACAACACAGTAAACATGTAAGACGAGTCGTCCATGAAATTATTATCTCCACATTCAACAATCAATTTCCCAAGACATACCGGTAATGTTGATTAGATAGCTATTGAAATGTTGATCTCATCCTTTCCCTTTAGAAAATTCGTACCAAATCGCGCGTATCGTTCAGTTATAAATTGCCATTACATCGCAGACGACAAAGCATTGAAATTCTGCCAATAAACTTGACTGAACGGGATCCGCCGCCAAGTCCCCTGTCGATACGCCGATAGATCCCTCGGGACTGAAAGATGTGTTCCACTTATTTCAGAATTGACTTCGTTTTATATCCCCCTTCCCTTTTATTTTACGTCACTGACGTTTTACACTGCGTACGGCTATCTAAATAGTCAAAAAAAATCGTTCCCTCATAATAAATTCGTAGTATTAAAAATTGAAATTTATTGCAAGCATTTTGTACCTAAATACAGCAAGCCACACAGTTAATGGTACCATCAATCATAAAATATAGCTTTGTGTGTGGTCAGCTCGGCGTACGTAGATGGATATTTATAACTACAACAAATCAGTTGGCAAACGTGGATCACAATAATTCAGAATTATTATTTTGAGAGGAAATTATTAAGGTGTGTAATTATTATTACGGCGATTAGAGCTTGTAATTAATTGCTTACGTTGAGGATTGATAGTCCTGCCTAGCGTAATTGTTCATCTATTGTGCCTAAATCATATACAATATTGTATTAGGTATTGTTACCTTATACATATTGTATTACTTCGTATTATCTGTCTGTCTCATTCTAAGCTACACATTTCCCATCACAGCCACATCTCTCAATCAATGTCAATAACTTCTCTAAAATGTTGGTCAAGTATTTTTGACAATACAGGAAATTTAAAAAAAAACCGGGCATGTGCGTGTCGGATCACGCACAATGAAGCGTTCCGTAGTTGAGATGAATTTATCCCAAAAAAAAACTTAGCATTGTAGTTGAAAAACATGTTCTCCATCATACATCGATACGTCACGATCAATTCTCCAACTGGTAATCGTTTTTTTTTTTTGTGATAATGCTATATATTTACGATTTTCGGACTTTTTCCTTTAGTTGATCTTTTTCTTGAGATGTGAGACCTTGCTTTTTGCCAAATTGAATGATTCTAGGTTAACGGAAAGTACCCGGTACCTAGGTTTTGATTTATTTGCGAGTGTCAAAATATTTCACATAAAATGGCCGTATTTTTTTATTGGCTTGACTTAGAAGCTTGATTTTTTTAGAGTTCCAAGGGACCGTAAACTTACGTATTTGATATTAATTTAAACCTACACGCGTTCCTGAGAAAAGGTATCTTGACAGACTGACAGACAGACGGACAACAAAGTGATCCAATAAGGGTTCCGTTTTTTCCTTTTGAGGTACGGAACCTTAAAAAGTATAGGAATTGGCCCCCCTGATGTTGTCTAGGCACAAGTGTCAAAATGGAAAACTTTGCCATTCCAGGAATGATTGCAAACAAAAAATGTTGTATATAGTTGACAAAAAATGCGGTCTAAAAGAAAAGTAAACAGGTTTGTGGAGAGTGTTTCACCCGGCGTTCGATTGGTTGCACAACCAACCATATATTTCGTTGAACCAACCATGGTTACGCCACTATGACAGCATAGTGTAGTTCTTAGGCTTATAATGTAGAAAATATTCTTATCGAAACAAAACGTCACCTAGCATTGACATTCCTTTTGATGACTTATTGATGACAACTGATGTAATTCGTGGTTCTGAGAAAAAACCCCTGAGACAGATGGATAAGAAAATTATCTTACAATGTTTTTACTTTTGAGGTTGGGACCCTAAAAACATCGCATAGGTACTTTATCCATAAATCCTGTTTTCTCAAAGATTGGTTGCAGGGTACGTTTTGTTCAAAAGTGAATTACTGTATGAATAAAATTATCCTATCATAGTATTATAAATGTGAAAGTTTGTATGTTTGGATGTGTGTTACTTAATCACTCAAAAAAGACTTGACTTGACTTGTGGATTTGGATAAAATTTGGCACACAGATAGACCATGACTCGCACCCTATTTGCGTAAAGGCTCGTGCAGACCAGCGCGACGCGACGGCGCGACGCGACTCGAACAATACAATTTCTAAGAAAACTTCACGGTATAACAATAGCCGGTGTCGCGCCGCGCTGTCGCGTCGCGCCTGTCTGTACGAAGCTTAATACGCTTTGAATCACAATCCCAGAAATTTTGAAGGATATTGCTAATTAATCCATTGCTTTATAGGTTTGAAACATTCGTCTGCTCAACAACGTAATTAGCGCAATGGACGTGGGTGAACTGTCAAAATGAAGCAAACACTTGTCATTTTAAGTGTGTTCAATTACCTCGCTGGCTTAGAACATAGAATACTTTTTATCCCGGTACCTAGTACGTTCCCATGGGAACTCTAGGTAGCGTAATTCTAGGTATTGATATTAAATTTATGTTGTATGTTCATAACTTTGTGGTATTTTGCGTTTTCAATAAAATACTACCTAAATAAATATTGAAATTGTTAAATGCAAGCACACACGTTTTGCTTTGAGGTATATGATTTGTAATTAAATATTTTATTTTGTGTGTAATTTATTCTAGGAATTGTTTTGTGAAATAATATTTTAATTATAACCTGCAAATAAATATCAGTATGCACCTTTATTTGGCTGGTTTGAACGTTATGTTTTTAATTAATATGATTACTAACAAAATAACATACCATCAAACTTATATTCCCCGAAGGCAGAGGTGTGCCTATAGGAAGTAATCCCACATTTCGCCATATTTTTATGACTACTTTGTCAGCTAAAAATGCCTCCTTCATTTATTATTCAAAGTAGGTTTCCAAGAATAAAATTAAATATAATACCTACACACCTAAATTCCCTAAAGTAGTACAGGTATCAATTTCGATTATCATGATGTAGGTACAAGCCACAATACAAAGTTGCCTTCAAACTCATGTTACTATATTTATAAAAGGAGAGGAGTAATCCCATTATTTACAAGTTCTAGCTTTTATTGTTTCAAAAAAGTGCGGTCCTTAGAGGCGTAACAACAATGTTTGGAACGTCCAAAAGTTAGTTTAGCCACGGAGGAAATTCGCCAAAATACATTTACTGGATCCAACAGTAAATGGAAAGTAACCCACTGAGGAATACTGTAACCATGAAGAGATATCTACTTAAATGGGGTAAATTCTATTATTATTCAACCGAAGTGGACTTTATGGGGTATTATGATGGCCATTGGCTGCCTCGTTAGTCTTGTGGTCGGAAGCGCTACTGCTGAGGTCATGGGTTGAATTCCCAGGTTGGATATAGTGCTGGGGTGTTTCTATTTGGAGTATCAGCCCGGAGTCTGAATTTGTGCCCGATTGATGGCAATAGGCTCACCCCCTGCATGGGACTTCAACATAACTGGCGAAATGCGGTTGTACTATAGGTACTCTGGCTAACCTTTTGGGGGAACAAAGTATACAGATAGTGCCATCTACGAAGACGCGCTCCACTTCGCAATGACTGTATTGTAAGCTGTATTTTAGTACGGAGCGGAGCGGAGCGGTGTGGGCCGCGTCTTCGTGGATGTCACTATTTATAATGCAATTTATTTTATTTTTATTATTTATTATGGAACAATAAACACCTACAATATAAAATGTTTACAAATAAAAATATAGGTTTATAAGTAGTATTAACAATATTGCAGCCCACTACATTATCCGCATACAGTAACAAAAGTAAAATAAATGAAAAAGTGCCACTGGATTAGCATTATTCAGATATATATAACATAATTAATTATTAAAATACAATACAATTAATTAATTATTAAAAAAAAACGTATATATATATTATATATGAATTTTAAGATTAAATTTAAAAAAATGGGATTGTTCCTTATAATCACAAATAAGAATTATAATTATTAAAAAAAAGAATTGACAGTACAATACAGTTAATAAAAGAATTTCAACGGTTGAAATTAATTAAATTTTGAATGAAGGACACACTATTTCATATTATCATTAAAAACATTGGACTTAAATTTCGATTTGGAACATACAAAAATATCAATATCAATATCATAGGTATCATAGGTTATGTTATGAGAGCCATTGGTGAATATAGTTATAATATTTAAATCGTCACTGTCATTTTATGTTCGTCAAAGAGTCTAATCATCAGCATAATCAGCCTATAATATTTGCACTGCTGGGACACAGGCCTGAGTGGAGTAGCCAGGAGTGGGCTACCACTCAGGTCCACAGCGGGTAATTAATGTCACATGTCTTCGAATTTTTGGTGCTAAGAAATGCCGGTTTCCTCACAATGTTTTCATTACAGATTTGAGAGCAATGGTGCTGAAATTATTTACACAAAGTAAAGCGCCTGCCTGGGTTCGAACCAACGACCTACAACTCGTAAGTCGGGGCTGTTACCACTGGGCCACCACTGCTCAATACTAATAATCATTAGCATTAGGCATAATTACGAAATACAGTGATGACTCAACATTACTGTCCGTGACAACAGACAGTTTTAATCATAATAAATATTATAATTTTTTCAAGCCTAAGTTATTTTTATGACAACCACTCCTTTTCAATGTATTACACTATCATATCTATGATCATAGATCTGTGTTACAGATAAAAAAAAAATATGACAACATAATATATATGAATTATTTGTTCTTATGTTTCTTATTTATTTAAGAGATATGATCCTAGATTAAAAGTCTAAACCAAGGTATTCTAATACATTTCACGAAGTTTTTTTCGGTTAGAAAAATAGTTAATAATTAATAGTAACAATTATCACGGATCTCTTAGAAAATTAATGACGCACCGTGTAATTACTGGTTATAAGTGATAAAGGGTCTGTGCGGGTATAATAAATATCGATCTGATTGGTATCAGACCTCGAGTCGGCGCTGATATAATACATTTGATACCCTTACAATATGTGAAGGGCTTACTAATGAAAAGGTTACACGAAGGGAGAGATTATCTTAACCAAATATAGTCTCGACAAGAAATCAATGATGCGTGAACATTTACTTGGATAAATTATGTTCTGTTGAGTAGAAATAACAATACCTATCTAAATTGTGAACTGCTACTTATGAAAATAAATTCAAATATCGATAGGTACCTAATATAACATAAGATAGGATATATTTATTTGCTCAAACTATGTACACACAAGAATAAAAGCGTGCGTGCAGGATATTATTTAGGGCGCGCGAATTTTGGACACGAATTTGCATCGTACGTAAACGTACGATCGTACTCGTACGAATTGAGTGCACACACTGAATACGTTTTTCTCCGTCAAATAGGTAGTGTTCTGGTGATATCGCATTGAACAGACGAAAAATCGCAACCAGTTCGGATTGTTTTCGGACGTCGGAACGTATACGTAAGTATACGTACGACGCGCGCTCTCTTTGTACTTGGAAGGTCGGGATCGTTCGTGCGTGTTTGCACGAGTGAAATTCGTACGTAAACGCGTCCAAAGTGCTCGCGGCCTTAAAGAAATACAGGTTCGCACATGTTTGGCACATATAATGGCGTGCAAATATGAATAATTATGATTGTTAATAATTTAGGTCGTCAAGTCAATATCATTAATTTACCTTAAATTTTGCAAACAAAAATAAATGATTAATTTTAACAGTAAATAATAACAATTCATAAAATCTACAGGTCAAAATAAATGCTTCTGTCAGAAATTACTTAATATTAGTATAGTATGCTTTCTCAGTTAGAAACGACTTTAGCTGTTTCTTCAATTGTAAATTATTAAGCTTCCTCCAACTTTACGGTAACTTATTTTATCATTTAAGGTAACTTCATATTAGTCCACCAGTTTAATAAATACATGTCAGACAGCTGTTTTTCGAGATCCTAACTATTCGTCGTCGAATATCGGGGTCGAAAGTTTGACGTAAGTAAAGAATAGCCACCTTTCTACCGTAACCAGTGTAACTTAACTTTGTGAATCGATTGAACAGCAGTACTGTGATTAGCGATAGGTAGGTACGCCGTGTCTCTTTCAATATTTCCTATACGTATTTTAATTGGGTACTCGTGCTTAATAGAACTAGAAATATTATTTTGGAATATCCTACTTATACATATATGTATAACTATTATATTATAAATGTGAAAGTTTGTATGTTTGGATGTTTGTTACTCAATCACGCATAAATGGCTGAACGGATTTAGATGAAACTTGGCACACAGATAGTTTAACACATAGGATACTTTTTTATCTCGGAAGTACATTCCCATGGGACAAGTTCGGACCTCCACGCGGGCGATGCCGCGGGCGAAAACTAGTACCAGAATTGTTACTGCAGGTGGTTAACAAATAAAGTAAACCAATATTTTAAAAAAAAAATCTCTACAATATACCTCTAGGGTGTACCGTAAGGTGAGCAATGGGTAGCTCGCCGTCCGATAAGGATCAGGCCCGGGTCGACGGCGCGTTGTGTTCCACGCGCGCCTCAAAGAGATGTCAGCACTAACTGACGGGGTCCGTTAGGGCTAATGCCTGCCGGGGTTGCGAGTTTGTCCGAAAGGGATATCGTGGCCCCGGCACACAGGCAACGGAAAGAACACGGGTGGGTTTTAGTCAGTAAAAGTCTGACACGTCCTCCCGCTCCGCCCAGAGAGGGAGATTTTTTTTGATAATTTCCCACCCAAAAAAAAAAGGGGTACCGTAAAAAGAAAGAATATTTCTACATGGATGGGATAATTTGTACATACCTAATGATATAGATTGTTCCTTTGTTCTTGTAACTTACAAATAACTTCGATACGTGAATTTACAATGAAATAGTGGGCGATAACCTTTACCTATCAATATGTACTAGTTGTCGCCCAGAGGTCGAAATTCAACCATAATTAATTTAAATGTGATGATTCTAAGGTAGCCATCTTGTGTCAAACGCAAGGTAGTGTGTGTGTGTGTTTTTTTATTAATTTATTATTTCTAATGTCTATTATAAAAATATTAGCTTTCTGCACTCCTTCTCCATATAAACTTTAACTGTGCCAAATTTCATACTCCTCCGTCCGCGTAAAAAGGGGTACAAAGTTTTTGCTTCCCGTATTAATATAATAATTTCACTATTCCATTCCCACACAGACACGATACATTTTCCTCAACTACGTACTCATAATTGTGATTGTTCTACGTGCAGAATAATGATTATAAACTGCTTTCTTGAATAACAATGATTTAAAAAAAAAAAAAAAAAAGAGAATTTTTATTGCTCGTTAAAGCATTATTACTTCGGTTTAGAGCAGGTTTAATGTTTTGCAATTTTATTTTTCAACAAACTTTTTCGTCACTATTCTTTGTTACATAACCATTATTTAAATTTGACTAAATAGGTACTATTTGTTTATGCCGTCTCAATTGATTGACATATTATTATTAAACCATATAAATTAACCTAGTGGTTGGCATGAAATTGTGACGTCTACTTACCTATTGACTTTATTTTATATTTTTGTTTTTATTTTGATACACCTAAGTTATTTTGTATGCCATCTGGCGGGACATAGTATGGAACAACATTTATTTTTTATTTATAATATACCATCTGTATAATTTTATCCTATGTACACAAAATTAATAAATGAATTTGAATTTGAAATATATTTTTAAATGCTTCTACTATACTTATGCAATAAAATTATGGTGTGTTTCAAGATTACTTTTATTTTAGAAAACATAAACGGAGCACCTACCTTTCGTGATGTCCACAGAGTAGTATGCAAAGAGATGCGAGATGCAAAGATAAATTTATATTTCATATTGATACTATGATTTACAAAGTTATTTATGCAGTTGCAAAAAATCACCCCTAGTTAAATAAATACCTTATGAATCGGCGTTTTTAGTATTTCTTGATGATATATAGTATATGGTACATGATATACATACATTCCTAACGATAGAGTTCGTACAAAAATGGTCTAAAACTGACACTTTTACACCCCAATAATATTTCATAATTTTTGAAGATAAAAAAAAAATGTTCTTTACTCAATGAGTACTAGACAATGACACCCCACATGCCTGGGTTAGGTTTTTCTTTCAAAGTCAAAAGTTTATTGTATGGAGGCCTCCCTTTAATTTTAAATTTAATTTATGTTTTAGTTATAGCGGCAATAGAAATGCATAATCTGTGAAATTTTCAACTGTCTACCTATTCATGAGATACAGTTCGCTGACAGACAAACGGACGGACAGCGGACGCTTAGTAATAGGGTTCCGTTTGGCACCCATTGGGTACGGAACCCTAAAAAAGGAACGAATTTTCCTTAGACTAAGTGAGGTAATATTTTAACAAAAATAAATACAACAGACTTCATTATTATATTCTGAAAATTAATCTAGACTTCTTAGCAAATAATATCTTGTGTCCATATCTCTCAAAATATATATTTATGTCATCATACACCTGGCCGATAGCAAGTTGCAACCGCAAGTCTCAAAGATAAATGAAGCGTCCGTTTTAATAATAGCACAGAGAGGAACCATGGCCCCTGCAATAACTCAGGGTGTAAGGCCCCATCGTCGGCCCCATGTCAACAACTGATCCCCCTTGATTGGATCATCGACCCACTGATAAATTTATCACCCGTCAGACGGCTTTAAGCAGTCACAAACTCTACCATGTAATTTTAGCGGTCACTACGGTAATCATTGGTTTTCAAGTTACCTAAATTGGGTCGGTGGGAATAGAATAACATTATATTGGAAACGGATTTTGATTGTGTTCAAAATCACTAGTATGTCTGGTGATAAAACTTTGATGTTCAAATCTGGTGACTATAAATGTTACACATTGTTGTAGTGTATGAATACCTAAATAAAAAATATAAGGCGTGTGGATTACTTTTGATTTCGTTTATTGATAAACATAGTTTTCGCGTCATTATCTTGTCTGTGACATAACTCGATTGTTATAAGTGTGCGCTTGGAACTGTCAAAATCCTAGGACGTTAGTATTGAATTCACGCGCCGGTTACCTCCTCAGTGCCCCGAACCCTCTTAATACGGTCTACACAACTCGTGTTGTCACCACAGTTCTGTGTTTATCGTTAATTTGTTATTATTTAAACCTCATACAATGTAAAATTTCGACATTGACAGGCGCACAGTTATAAAAATCGGATTATATCTAGTCACGAAAAACAGAAACGTCGAGAATAACCTATTCAATTATTGGGAGAGTCCCTATGTTTAATACAACTTGCTTAGGACTTTATCATACGTTATTTTTGCAATTTCGAATGTTTATGATTATTATAATGATATTGTTATACCTATTAGTGATTTTTTATGATTGTTGTTATATTAGATGTTGATGTTGTAGATTGATATTGATGTTATACCTGGATTACAAGAGTATGATATAGTCCTATATTTGGTCCTATAATTGGAAGCGCACACTGTAATTGTCCCTGTTCTTAGATTATAAACTTGCATGAAATTGTGTAGCCTCTGATGGAGATCCAATAAATAATTAGAATAACTATGTCGACATTAAACGTAATTTGACATTACAGATATTGACATTACCTACTCATTATGACATTATCTATATACTCTTTATTAATTGTGATTGCTGTTAATGTTTGGAATATTTTGACATTAAACATTTTGACATTACGCTTTTTGACAATACACATTACGACACATAAATTCTTTATTGTATTATGCGAGAGATTTGTATTTTAATTTAAAAAAAATTAGACTTGTACCTTCCTATTAAATTCTGACTAGTGTTAATGATAATTCTAATGGTTGTAACTATATTATTAAATTCAAATTTAATATTCTTCATCCCGTAAGGCAAGGTGTATCGGTAACAAATAATCCAACTTATATCTATATACCTACATTATCAGCAAATAAATGATTTCTTTCTTTCTTTCTTTGCACAACTACCTTAATATAAACCAATAATATGTAAATATTACCTCAAACAAACAAAATACAACATGACATTCTAACATTGTTTATGAAATTCAGTGAATAATTAAACAAACCAATACGGTGACAGCAGGAGACGCCCTGGGCGTCGGGAATCGCAGGCCGATTCGCGGCCACCGTAGGCGCGGGCTTGCGGACGGTGAGCAATGGGAAGCTCGCCGTCCGATAAGGACCAGCATTGCTATTCTGTAACCTTCTCACCGTGTAAACTTAGGTGAAGTGAGCTGTCATTCCACCTATTGCTAGAGATTGACACTATTGACAGCTCACTCCACGCTCACTTCACCTAAGTTTTCACGGTGAGATGGTTACAGAATAGCACTGCAGGCCCGGGTTAACGGTGCGTTGTGTTCCACGCGCCTCAAAGATATGTCAGCACAACGGAAGGGGTCCGCTAGGACCGATGCCTGCCGGGGTCGCGGGAAAGTCCGAAAGGGATACCGTGGCCCCTGGCAACGTACAGGCAACTGAAGGAACACGGGTGGGGTTTAGTCAGTAAGAGTCTGACACGCCCTCCCTCCAGAGCGGGAGAAGTTATTTGATAATTTCCCATCCAGAAAAAAAAAGTAACATAACATCACGCTTTGTATCCCCGAAGAGTTAGGCAAAGGTGTACCTATAGCACATACACCCAACACCAGTGCACAATGCACAATGGGAATAATTAAACGTACTAACAGCAGAACCACTAACAATGAGTTTAGCGGTACTCTGAGGTTGCGGTCACGAAACCAGCGGCGAGGAGCGATGGCCGAGCGGGGCGGTGGCGTCGCACTGTGGGAAAGCCCCATTCAAATCCGTCTTAAAGCCGTTGCACATGAAACTCGTTGTTATGGAATAAAAATAATAAATTTATATAGTACAATAAATAAGCTTTCTTTTTTCTTTTGGACTTCTTAAAAAGGACGAGGTTTTAGGCGAGTTATCACCATAGAAAACTTTATAATAGTCTATACTATGGACAAGTGATGTTGGAACGTCGGGCGTGAATAGATTTATTTATTACTTAGTTTCAGTTTTTATTTATATTTTTGTTTTATTTTATTGCTTTATTTATTTTTACATCCCATAGTGGGATTTATCTTAATCCGTAGGTGTGTCCGTGGCATCACAGTGGGCCCTATCAGAATACCAGCGCTGCGGTATTTATTTTTTAAATATCGCCGCATTATGCTGAGATAGGAGCCTTTTTGGCCTCGCACAGGTCGTTATAATTTTTTTTTTTTGTTTTTTTTTTTTTTTTTTTTTTTATTACCTACTTACTGTTTGTATTTCCTGTGCGTGTCCCAAATAAAATATTTTTCTTTCTTTCTTTCTTTCTATTTTTATTTTATTTGTTTAACATAATGTACAAGTAGGCATAAAAACTAATATGTTCAATAACGTAATTTTGACGCAATACGTTACTACCATTCAACTCACATTACTCGAAAGTTTTTCATATAAGTATTATACATTTTTGCTGAATGCTTATAATCGTCATATCGTTTCGTAATTAATATTAAATATACTGGTTTAATAAAATAAAATTAACCAATATAATTTAAGATGGTATGTTTTCAAGGATTTTTTTAACGAGGTGTTTACCCATTACCGCTGCTTGTCGAGATATTTGTTGTAATCGTTTTTCTTGAGGGTGGGAAATTATCAAATAACTTCTCCCGCTCTGGGCGGAGCGGGAGGGCGTGTCAGACTTTTACTGACTAAAACTCACCCGTGTTCCTTCCGTTGCCTGTGTGCCGGGGCCACGATATCCCTGTCGGACAAACTCGCAACCCTGGCAGGCATTGGCTCTAACGGACCCCGTCGTCGTGCCGACGTGCCGTCGTTGGTGCTGACATCTCTTTGAGGCGCGCGTGGAACACAACGCGGCGTCGACGGTGCTTATCGGACGGCGAGCTACCCATCGCTCGCCGTCCGCAAGCCCGCGGTTACGGTGGCCGGAGATGGGCTTGCGACTCCCGACGCCCGGGGCGTCTCCTGCGGCGGCGGATATTTGTTGTATTAAGATCTTTATAAATTAGATTATCCTAGGAGAAAAAAATTGCGCCTACTTGCTTCTTCTTTTCTGACACGGTACCAAAATATATCGCGAGATATAAATATATATTTTTAGTTTATTTTTATTTCTTATAATACCATATACATCTAAATATATGTGTGCAAATAAATTTGTTTACTGATGGAGAAATACAAATTGCGCCTTCTTGCTTTTTTTCTGATACGGTACTTACCAAAAAATATTCCTATATACAAAGTGGAGCAGGACGATTGACATTCCTTTAAACCACGTAAAGAGTGTCATGTTCTTTACCCGTATACAAAAAATCAATCAAATCCAATGAATACTTTAGCCACAGGAAATTATTTTTCATTTTCTTATTTTTCAACATGATGTAGATCTGAGTCCGTAATAATAGGTAAACATTGTAAGGTCAGGAACCTGTGCAAAAACGTATGATTCTATTCTCTACGTCTCAATATGCTTGAAAGACAGAGAAAGGTGTCTTGTGATTCCACTCTTACGCGCCCCGCCCACTCCCACAAAATACTACAATTAGAAAGAAAAAGAAATATTACTTCCGCAAATAATGCATTAGTGGTGCATAGAAAACTGCGAGTGTGTGTGTGAGCGGAATTTTTTCGGCAAAAAGACTTATTGACTCGTAACTATGTCAGTCAGTGCACAGCGGAGCCCTTTGATGAGCGCACACGCCTACTTTTGTTATCACAAGACGAGCCGCGCGCGCATTGTTGTGATTTTATGAAAAGTTTTAGTTGTTATTGTGTTAAAGACGATTTATGATAGTTAGATTAGTGCACAGGTTATTGTGACATATTGTTAAGTGTTCGTGTATTATTAGTTAGTTAATTAGGCATTTATTAGTTAGTTTTTGGATTTAGGTTAGGTTTGTAAGTTTTTTAGTTTAGGTAATATTATGCCTCAAATAAGGTACACAGCTGCCGAGTACACTTACATGGTACTTATGTACGGAGAATGTCACCAAAATGCGGCTTTAGCATTGCGTACATATCGGGAGAGATATGGTGACACACGAACGTGCCCTACCAACAGCCGTGTTTTTACCCTGGCCGTTCAGAGGTTACGAGAGAATCGGCCGTTCCTCAAGGAGAAGGCGTGTCTTCAAATTCAAATATCGAGGAGCGGATATTACAACATTTTGAAAATAACCCGACTTCTAGCCTCCGGAACGCAGCGCGGCGGTTTCAAGTGAGTCACAGAACTGTCCATAGATATTTGAAACGGCATGCACGGCGACCTTACAAGTTCAGAAAAGTACAACAACTGTTATCCAGAGATATGCCAGTCAGAGTGTTGAACAACGGTGGACACTTTGAAAATTTAAAAATTTGACAAGGTACTTGATGATTTAAATTCTGATTGTGATGTGATAATATGTGATTAATTATTCGATTAGTGATCTTTTATTAATTAACAACGCGCAACTTAGTGCGTTTATGCCGCGGATTTGTTGTTCTCCGACTAAAGTACCTACCTACGTCCACCTACGTCCCGCACCCCCGCCCGCTGCATCCCGCACCACACCGCCCAACAGGTCAGTGACGTTTCGTAGATAAAGCGTGTTTACATTTTATGCAGTTGATTTTGCTATTAATTTTGTTTGAAAATTGCAATTCTTAAATTTTCCATTAACTACTAATCTTCGTGTTTTAAAATGTTTCGATGGACTAGTACTGTGCTCGTTTTAATTTAATGTCGTAAGTCCAGATCCACATTGTATATTTTTTTTCTTTTTATTTCTTATAAAACCATGTACATCCAAGGTTATGTGTGCAAAATTAAAACTCATACAGTTTTGAAACAACTACGATACACAGTTTTGAGACGAATCATACCCGATTTGCCAATAGTACGACGGTACAAAATTATTCCGTCGCCACCGCCCCGCTTGACAAACGCTCGGCCCGCAGCCTTAATTCACAGTAAGGCTGCGGGCCGAGCGTTTCGTGCTCTGAGAAGGAAGGCCGAACACTCAGAGATGACTCTCTGAGTATTCGGCCTTCCTTCTCAGAGTAGTCAGATAAGAAACGCCGACCTCATCTAGTTTTCAAAATATGATTGACGTGTATGTAAAAGTGTTAGTACAAACCTACCTAATTTCAGAAATAAAATCATTTACTCTTTGTGATGGTGTGTGGTGGTTACGGACTTACAGTTTCATTGCAAATATTTTGGATTAGTTTTCTGTTATATGAATGACGATAATTGTCAAATAAGTTATGACTAGAGACCGAATCATGTAAGTAGAACATAATACAAAATTGCGTGTTGATTTGAAACAAAATTATGTTTTTGTTTACCTATGTAGTCGTTTTCATTCGAACATCTCGTAATGTGCGAATGAAATCGACTACCTGTGACAGTAACGTAAAACAAAACATATTCATTTCCTTTTGATTCCATCAATATTCTCAATCCATCATTAGTTATATACAGCGAAAATTCTGAGTGGGACGAATCCAGTTTTTTTTCTTTCTTAATTAAAAACAAGTTCAATTTCAAATCCAACATAATAAAGAAGATCCCAAACGGAATGACTATCTAAAATCCCACACATTCACACAGTGATTAACTAGCAAACAGAAGCAACATGAAATAGCATAGTGACGTCACAGATACAAAACCTCAAGCGCGTCAGGACCTGGTAAACCGCAGAAACCCATTTCTATTCCATCTCCCTTGCAAGCATTCTGTATGATGGAGACAGAATATACTCATATGTGTGCACCAATTCTAAAACCCTATTTGTATACTTAGGGAATTCATACGAACTTAAAATCTCACATTTTTTCAGGTAATCACATGATTTGGTGACCTACTTCTTGACAAGCGTGTGCCATCTTTGACCGCATCATGGCAAATACGAACGTATCCAATACCAGAAAAAAAAGACTGAACCATTTTTGTAAGTGATGCATTATAGTGCTGGGTGAATAAACATGGCTGTGCAGTGCAAAGATACAATTTGAGTAAATTAAACAGTGGTGTTGTTTAATTTCTTCAAATTGTAATTTTGGGGCATATTAAAATTATAATTGCAATCAAAATTTAACCCACAATTTTGCCCAATAAGAAACCGACAAAAGATATTTTTTCATATAAGTACAATCAGGATGTACACTACCGAACTGTACCTAAAATACAATGCTACTTCAATTTCGTGCACTTTGATAGTTCACAAAATTGGAGTAGCAGAGTTTACTCCCACAATCATGAGCACATCACGTTGAAATCAGCCGTGACAGATAATTAGCCAGGCATCCCTTGACTCGCTCCGCACTGCAGATTGGAGTGTAACTGTAACATACGAGGTTCTATCGGATGTAGGTGACAAGCGTAGGGCTGTGTGAGAGGATAGGATGGTTTATAGGCTGATATTTTGGCAAGGTGCCTTTATAAGGAAAAAAAACAAAGAGACAGGCTACAGCATATAATAGTGGAGTATGTATAAAGATTAATACCTTACTCGAGACTTCTCTTTAGTGTGGCTGCTTCTGGATGACAATGCAGGAAAAAAGTTCTCCAATAAACTTATTTTTCAAGTATTCTTCTAAGTAATCAATGTAACATTTAGTAAAAGGATATTGACTGCGTATGCAAGGTCGGCCAATTAAATGGTAATTGTTACGTAGGAGGTTCCATGCAATTGGAAGTAGGTGACAACCGTCGGGTTGTGGGAGAGGACGGAATGGTTTATAGGCTGATATGTTGGCAAGGTGCATCTTTATAGGGAAAAAATGGATACGAAGAGATACATGGTATAGTGGACGTATAGACAAAAGTATATGTATAAAAATTGTATTCAAGACTTTTCTGAGGTGTGGATACTTTCGGATGGCGGCAATGGTTTATGACTAAATAGGCAAAATGTTCTCCAATTAGAATACTTAGTATTCTTCAAAGTATCAATGTAGCATTAGTAAAAGGATATTGAGTGGTTATCCAAGGTCGGCCAATTAAATGGTACATAGGTAACTGTTAAAAACGAGGCTCCATGCAATTGGATGTAGGTGACAATCGTCGGGCTTTGGTAGAGGACGGGATGGTTTATAGGCTGATATTTTGCCTCCAATTTATTGGGAAAAACGTATTCAAAGAGACACAGCATAGTGTACTAGGGAAAAGTGCATGTCTACTATAAATATTGGTAACGTACCTACTAGAGACTTATCTTGTGGTGTGACTTAGGTAGGCAAAAAGTTCTCCAATAAAAAAACGTTTATAAAGTGTTCTTCAAAGTAAACCTTACTTGGATTACAAATATCTAACTAACATTTGGTAAAAGGGTAATAGTAAATTGAGTATTGTGTACTATAAGGTCGGCAAATAAATGGCTCCACCAATATGTATGTATACTTTAATATTTAAACTAACCATTCTCGAAACAATCTGGGCTCTAGCAACCCTATAAGTAATTTTGGTACATGATCTCTCTAAACGAAAACACTCCACGTTTTTCTATGTTATGAAGCTAAGTAATGTTTCAAATTACGGACATAAATCATTTTACAGGATAATGTAGTCACCAAATTACTGTAAAATTAATTACTGTTGTGTTTATTCTACACTGTAGAGAACTCCTAGCAATTATATAAATGAACAAATTAGATGATGGCTATACTGCCCTGCTAAGCCGAAAGGCGCTATTTCAATCGGAGTAAGTTTTGAGAAAATTGACGTTTTGTAAATTGTATTTTAGGGATAAAAAAAAACTTCTTAGTGGTTTTTTATGCTTTAAATTAAATAGCGCTATTTGGCTTATACCATTGTATGCGTAATTGTTATAGCTATTGAACGGTATAAAAAGAACTAAAAGGTCGTATCTCGGAGATAGCGCCTTTCGGCTTAGCAGGGCAGTATAGCTAATCTGCGGGATAATTGCGCAACACAGTTACAATGGCGATGCCTTTCATTTTGACAGTTCAACAAGAATTTTTCAAATACTCATGAAGCAATTTTATTGGCAATTTTTTTTGTAAATCCGGATTGTGATTGAAAATGTGTCACGCAATTAGAGTGCTGCTTGGCAGACTGAGGGATCACAATGAGCGAGTCTTGAAGAGGATAACAGTATTAATCAATACTTATCCTCATACTAATTGTAAAGCTATCTTTCTAGGTACTTTAAAACCTTCTAATCGATTTCCCGTCAATCGATATCATCGAATAAAAAAAGAAAACTAATTTACTCAACAGTGTAAACAGTTCTTTAGAGTCCAACAGCATTTGAATCGATGCTCGAAACTTTCATTACGTATTCACAGACATACTTTTAAAAATGGCTGTTATTTAAAACTCATTTGCCACTGTTTATTGTGAGCCGTACGAATAGAAAAGTTTGTTGTTGTTTTTTCTCCATTCCTTTCACTATTTGTATCGGCAGCATGTGTGTGTATAAACTAACTGCGCTGATTTGCATCCAAGCCCGTAGCTACAATGTCATTTTTTAAGTTCAAAATACTCGAAATGTTGTAGTTGCTACCTAAGTTTGAATTAACAAAACTCTTTTGAAAATTGAAATACACCTCAAACATTTACGAGTTCAATACCCGGGCGGGCGTAAGATACAGTGACATGTACTATCGCGGACATTAACCTTATTACTAAGGGCATAAGAGTGAAAAGTGTTTTACCGCAAATGTCCGTGGTACATCGAGCTCTAGAAAGAAACTGTCACACAGGTACTCGTATGAGTGACAGATATTTAATCGCCTCTGTTGTCTAGTGGTTAGACCACCTGTCTCAGACCCAGAGGCAAGACAAAATTTTGCCTCCACTCGGTTTGATTGGTGGTAGGGCTTGTTCGAAGTCCGCCTGGCTAGCTACCATCATCTTATCGTTGCCATAACAACAATGTTAACAGGATTGTTGTATTTAGTCAGTTAGAGGTAATGTCCAGTTCCTTTTTGGTTGAAGATTCAGGGTGAACCTCGTTTCCACCTTCAGCCTGTTCATCACTTACTATCAGGTGAGATGCAGGCCAAGAGCTGATAAATCAGTCTGAACATAGACTTTCCGAACTTTCGCGCATGTTCTCTCACTCACACTCGCCTCATGTCACCATTTCGTTCCTAAAAATTTTTATTGCGCAGCCTTCTGCGCAATATTCAGACCAGCCATGATTCATCGGCCGTATTACACCGCGCCTGGCGCACATAGAGTACTACAAGAATCTTTTGGCATCTGAATAACATGGACAGGGGGCGTTGTTGTTAAACATTTGTGAGTTAAAAATGTTCTCAATTAAGTAAAATGCTTGTGATTTAAAATTATCACAGAAGTTGTATTGAAACAAAAAAAACAAGATGGCGGCGCTAGATCCCATTTCGGTCACGCGACAATAGATCCTTGTATCGCTGTACCACATTATAATAAAATAACAGTATTATATCCGGCAGTGACCTTGAAATAATTACATTATGTAGATAAACCTTCCGCGTCCGTGCGAAATAACCACGCACTCGATACTGTTGTTTACTGATATACACTGAGATTTCGAAGTCGTTCCGGCCATTTTCTATGAAGATATAATGCTGTTACTTATTTATACTGTGGCTGTTTGTTTCTACATAAATTGATTGCAACCAATACACAATAATCAGAGTACAGTTTCAGAACTCCTAGATACATCACATTCCAATATCCGAAAGCTAATAACTTTTGTAGATACACAACCACGCTTCGCACACACTTCAAACGTATCGCTTTGCCCAACAAGATACATCAAAGTAATCTAACAATGGAGTTAAATGAATGAAGTCCGAAGCGATTCCTGCATCGTGGTGCAGTTAATAAATATTTGTTTGGCGAGTAGTTGGTCCGGCTCTAGAGTGTTTGTGCCCAGTGTGTTAGGTTTGTAAAGTGTGCATTACGAAATTAATGTTGGGTGAATTATTTTACTATCAGATTCACGATTTTAAACTGATATTTGACTTTATGCAAACATTTTTAACATAACTTCACGCCTGTTTTCCCAAAGGGATAGGCAGAGATGTACCTATACGTGGTACACTCACATTTCGCCAGTTAAACATTATTTTAGAGATAGTATAGCACAGCCGCCAGTACCAACAGAATGTGCTTTAGGTTGTATTTTTTTTAAGGCTTTAGGGATCTTTTAATAATCGTAATTTTTTTTTAAATCTAAGGAATAATATTGGTAGTTTGACATATATACACATACAGAACAAATGCTGTCGAACGAAAAGTTATCAGACGCTACTAAATACCGCCCTTATCGTTTGGTGTTTTACGAATACGAAACGTTAAGGCAGGCTTTTATTGTTCGTAAAGCTTTGGTTTCCACACAGGCAACGGAAGGAACACGGGTGGGTTTTATCCAGTAAAAGTCTGAAACGCCCTCCCGCTCCTCCCAGAGCGGGAGAAGTTATTTGATAATTTCCCACCCTCAAAAAAATAAAAAAAAGGCTTTTATTGTTCGTAAAGCTTTGGTTTCCTAGGCCATCGGTTCCTTTATATTTTAACGGCCTTCATGAAAATCTGTTTTTACCAGTATTTAACACCGATCAGACCCCAGATCATCCCCCGCGCCGACCCAAACTATACCGGTGTCAAAAAATTCTCTGTATTTGGAAAGCCTTTATTGTGTGACCGTTCACCACTTTTTTAGGAAACCAAACGTAAGTCTCAGTCCCCCCATGACCTATCCAAAGAAAACGATATTACTGGGGGAACTTCAAAAAGTCACACGTAACGAGGTATTGGAGTTCAAAGAATTCCTCTGACGTTTTCATAGTTTACCTACAGGAAAATGTCAAGGTTGTGTAAGGGCATTTTTTGTGAGACATTTCAATAAATCGCCGAATAAAGTGATGTGTCGAAACTTATTATTTTGTAAGTGATGCGAACACAGGCACTTTACAATGTACATGCCTAAGATGTCAAAACTGGCAAAAGTTCTCCACAATTCATTAAATTAAAGTAAAAAAACCCGTCGGTAACGTTGTTAAAATGACTTATAATCACAGTTAAAAGTATATTCACATATAGTGGAGCGCCTGGGGGTTTTGACCTCGGATTTTTGTAACAGTGAATGAATTTTTAAGATCGAGTTGAGATTTTGTTTTTTATACTTTAAATGGCAATGCAATGTTTACCAATATTTTTTTTTGTGCCGTGATTTTTAGCTTCGCAAATGCCGTTTTCAAGAAACGTGCGACCGGGGTGCTAGCGTCCTCAATTATTAAGATAGAGAAATTAAAACTGATATCAAAAGATGCGTTACTTGCTGAATTGTCCAAAAATCTTTTTTCTTTTCAAATCAAGATCAAAATCTTTTAATAGGTTAAACTGTTTATGTATATTACCTAAACCTTCCATTTAGAATTTTTAAATTTCATTCACTGTAACAGAAATCGCTCCAGGAACTTCACTAATACCCCATTTACACTCAGCTCACTTCCACGGTAGTGAGTAGGAAGTAGAGGAAGTAGGCAGGACGAGAATGTAAACACGATACTTCTTACGCTGCTGCCAGTCACGCTGTCCAGAGCTCCCCAAATGAGCGGTTTTTTGTGCGGAAGTCAAAGGACAGGTAGCGCGAGTGGGAGTGCGTGTTTACATTCAGCTCCATCGCTCACTTCTCACATAACGTTGACGGCTACGCGGGCGCTGCGGTCGCAGTCAGTGACCTTTTGCTCGGCTATTAGGCTGGTATGTAATCCCGGTAGTACTTTCCCGTGGGATATTTTCCGTCATCCCCGAGGACGAAGCCACGGGCGGGCAAAAGCTTGTGGGATATAAACAACAAAAACCACAAATTAAAACATAAACTTCACGACGCCTGGAAGAGAAAATACGACGACATATTTTCTTTTTTGAATTTGTTTTTTTTTTTTAATATTTAACATAATTATGTATTTCAAGAAGACAACGCGGACGCTGTAATTATTTCGACGTCTGTAACTACCGAAATTCGAAAACGACGGGAGTGGCAGGGCTGAATGTAAACACACAATACCCTCGATCGTGCTACGGCAGTATTTAGGTAATTATTGCCGGCAGCGCGAGGGGCAGTGGCAGGGACTGAATGAAAAGGCATATTACAACTATGAAAGATGTCAAAATTGGAAAATACTACCACTACACCACACACACACACTATACTATACTAACTCTATACTATTTATTAATGTATAATGTAAAAAGACGATAACGTGGTTAAAATGAGTTATATGAACATTTAGAAACATATTTAATTAGTTTAATAAATATTTTACTCTGCCAGACAATGAATGAACTTTCATTGCAGGACTCTATTAAAACGAGCACAACTCAAAAATTTACATAAACAAGCCATAAATTATTAAATAAACTTAATTAAAACCTGAGAATCTCTAAAAATGGTTGGTATTGCGCTGCTCGGCTGCATATTCAGAAGTTGGTAACTCGGCACAATAACGTGGGGAAAGTTTAAAGTGGTGTGTTTTTCTAGTGGCCGAGTAGTGCGAATAACACAAACTTTAGCCGGCCACACGCCACAATAACACCCTCTCTCTGCTAGCTTTCCTTATTCACTGACTGGGACTAATGGCGAATTATAAATGTATGCCATGAGCAACAAAACGGTTGCATGAAATTTCTAAAAAGCATAACGTAAAGCTGACGTTTAATCTCTATTCAAAACAACACAAACAAAATGCAACATTAGAGTTATTTCAAGAGCACCACAAAATAATTATACCAGTGTTATTAATCCGTTAATTCACGACCGCTGTGTGTGAACACCAACAACAGTTCAGAACATATTCATGCAAACTAAATTGAAATGCATAAAAGTGATCAACTTTTTGAAACCGTTTGCAACAAGTTTTATTTTATTTTCGTCATTTCATAAGAACAATTGCTTGCAATTTATAGAAGACATTAATTAAAATTTTAATAAGATTCCGCGGAAAGCGTGTTTTAGAACAAAAGAGACTACTTTATAATGTGATGAAATAAGTCAAACAATAATTTCGAAGAGAAATGTGGTTTGCGCCTTTGTTTTAATAAAATTTAATTAAGCGTAATTATATTTCATCTTTCACTGTAAGAAGAATCAGAGTAATCTGCGAACGGTGGTCTCAATGAAATCGAATTTAGTTGGTACGCCATTGCTGTCTGGGTTTGTTAAGAGAGGGACTGGTAGAGAATTTTGATACCTTCTTGTTTCCAAGACTTTTGTAATTTTCACTCAATTTCTCATACACATTTAATGTATTTAAGTTCTCAGATAAATAGAGTCCACTATCATTGGCACATTGAAAATACGTTCTATTTAAACTTTAAGTTTGTCCAGCTCATTAACTTTTAAACGGTAAGCAAAAACCTAGCCAACTTAACCTTTAAATGGAAACATGTACTTTTTCCTCAATGAAAAGAACTTTGCGTTCATTCAGGTCGAAATTCTTTGTTGGAGAACTAAATTTGTGTGAAAACTTGGTTTCCTATTTCCAATAATTAGAATAGTTTTCAGTCCTCTGTAGTTTAGAATAGAATATTGTTTATTGTTAATACAGGTTTATAGAGAAAGCTAAATATTGGATATACACCATACATTCGATTTCAAAAGGTTATGAGGTAGATAGATGTAAAGAGATGAGGCCTAGGTCAAAACTTTGTTTTGTAAAGTATCTATTTTAATTTGTAGGGTTAAAGGTCAATATTTTACACGGAAACTTTTTGTATTTGTTCACAAATGTTAAGTATTACGTATTGACACAATTTTGGTGAAATTGGGTAATGGGTGCTAATTGGTGCTTACTAAGGTGAGTTTTGGGGTTGCGAAAGCAATGCCTTGAACTAGCAAAACAGTTTGGAGTGCAAGGCGTGTTCAAGTCAGCTTATGAAAACAAGAAAGTGGTTTAAGAAAAGTCTCGTTTCCCTTTTAAGGTCGGAACCCTAAAAAGCTGGGTCCAGCGACACAGCAAGAGCGGGTAAAAATAAAAACTATTTACAAAACAAAAACAGCCTTTTTATTTTTCACTTTTTAGTTGTGGTACCTACCCCACACAAATTCGAATACCACTACCTGCTATGTAAATAACAATGACAGAAATTTTCAAAATCGTTTTGCAATTGACGGAGAAATCGGCGGATATACATTAAAAAAAACTATTCATACGCGACGAACATATAACCACCTCCATTTTGAAAGTCGTTTAAAAAGGAGCGAAAAGCGGGCTGATCCGGCTGTAGCAGATTTCGCCACTGTCTATTGAGTCTCAAAACATGGCAAGACTCAGACAGACAAACAAACCACTTTCAAACCAAGCCTTTTCACTTCGCATCTATTTGTCCAGTATAGATTTAAAAAAAATTGTGGCCATTATCAATATCACTATAACCTGCCCCAATTAAAATATACATAGCAATATAAAACAATCCGACAGCTGAAAAATTCTAGAACCTTTCAAAACAATCAGGAGTAAGAGAAAAAAAATCATGCACAGAAAACGTTTCACACCTCATTTCTATCGTGTTACGCAGTAACTGGGTTGTGGAGATCAGATAGGCAGTCGGTCCATGTTTATACTGGTATTCTGCTGCATCCGGTTGGACTGGAAGCCGACCACAACATGGTTGGCAAAAGGCTAGGCAGATTGATTGATTTTTTTATTATATCACATCCTTAGAACAACAACAGCACATCATCACCTACTTATACTGTCCGTATCTCCGGTCTCCAAAATGACCGGACGATTAATCTAGTAACATGCGATGTGTCAGGCGCTTCATTGTTACCAGGTGCTGCCCGTGATTAATTATCTGACAAAATTGTGCCACATTAATAAACAATTAGTTGGCATACGAGTCCCGTTTTATTTATGCAAGCTCGTTATAATTATGCTATAATAAAATTTTAAAACAGGGTTATCAAATATTAAAATGATGAACGTAATTCGTTTTTGCACTGATTTTGGTTATTAAGTGATAGTATAATTATTGTAAATAATGGGTTTGGGCCTTTGCTCGAGTATAATTATGGAGGTATCCTATTGCAACTAGTTTTCAACATGGGCATCATTCCAGTGGACAGTAATTTTTTTCTTTCTTCTGAGAAGGATGTTAGTTAGGAAGCGCCTTACGATTGCCGAGAATAACAAAACAAACTAAAACGGATTTATTTTAAGGGGGATGCGCTAAGGCAGCCAGCGTAATTCAAATTTTCTTACGTTTTTTATGCAATTTGCAGGTCAGTTTCGGGTTGAATTTTGATTAAAATATGATTCGCGACCATAACAAGTATGGCTTTACAGAATTATAATGATTCAAATCAGCAATACAACCCCTAGAATAATCCTAAAATGTCATAATTTCATGAAATAGTCATTCAGTAGGATTATATGAACTGAGAGAGTTGTATTGATGATTTTCATGATTATAATTCTATAAAAAAATATTTGATACGGCCGCGAATCATATTTAGATCAACTTATAACCTGATACTTACCTACTGATTGCAGAAAACGTAAGAAAATTTGAATTTCGCGGGCTACCCTGACGCTTTCGCGGTAAGCTTACTGCACTAAAAACGTTCAACAAGAACGGTTATTGACGAAAGTGTGATCCTAAAAGTCAGTCTATAGTCAAGCACTCTATAAGTAATGACTGACCTTACGATTATGGATAACCCTTCAGACTATATAGGTAGTGCTAAGTGCGATAAAAGCCTAAATAAATATCGAGCTAATTTGCTCCTTTTCTTGTATTCTTACTATTCTCAGGTATAAGGGCTTAGTTTATTGACTATACTTATCATGAAAAGGCCTTACTAAGCTCTTTGTCTACAATAATAACTCGAAATCCTATTCCAGGCATTAATAAATACCTATAGTTGCACATACAATATAACATAATAAATTGTGAAAATGGAGCTGGTTGATTTATTTACGCAAAACAATAATATTTTTAATTAAGCTCGATGAAAAATGCGGTGAAAATCACTGAATAACAGATTAATAGCCGTTCTAGGATAAATACCTAGATGTGAGATTTAGCACCTTGCTTGCAATAATACACATACAACATTTCTTGTATTTTTTCTTAAAAACTTCTCCACATACAGCCATTAAACACAGAAAACAACATCACTCGAAAACTAAGGATTTAGAAGCACTAATGAGGCTAAAAAGAACCTAAATTGACAGCCATTTTGTCCCAATCAGTTGGTACAATGGCAGCAAAATAAACCAACACATGTAGTGAACTACATACATCAATGTTTCTCGCCCAAACATTATCCTCTATGCCTCTATGGCTTCACGGATGTCGAGAAATAAATGTGGCCTCAAGTGTTTTACTACCACTCCGGGATAAAAGGATTCGTCGTAAATAAAAACATATACATTAACATGATGTGTATATCTTTATACATATAGGAATTAGAGGGGGTTTTTCGTAAGAGTAAAGAACGAGAATTTACGATGATTTATTAAATGATTGGTTTGGACATAGTAGGTATTTCATCTAATTTAGACTTTGCTTTATGTGTGTCGTTTTAACTGTTATTCATTTTACACTTGATTTCGGAAGGAGTAGAGGTCAAGAAAAAAAAAATCATTCCCCAAAAATTGTTTGTTTCTGTTGGCAATATATTTTGTTGAAAATGCACAAAGTAAGGGTTTTTGGCTTCAAATGATTTGCTTTGATCTCCTCTTTAAGGAGTAACATTGCTCTGCGCTGTGGGTAAAAAAAGTCGTCCAAAATAAATGAAAATCGCCCTTGTCTCCCGTGTTATGTCACCTAATATTCTATAAAAAGGACAGTCTCTAAAAATCGTGTTCACATGGGATTCACAATATCGATACCAATACAAACACAATTCACAACTTTGTCCTGAAAAATTGTGTCAGAACAAAAATATCGAGAGAAGTTGTATTGGCACTAAAATAAAAATGGACACTAAACTACCTTGTTGTGCAGCAGAGCAGCAGGGATTTGAACCCGAATCACTAGATACGTGGACAGACAGAGAATTGAACTTTCCGTCCAAATAAATAATCACCGCAGCTGACACCGAACCTGATTTGGCAATTTTTACGTTATGTAATTTTTTTAAAACTATTCTTTTCTATTCTATTAATGTATTTATTAATAGAATAGAATATAATAGTTTTATTTCGGACAAATATCCATAATATAGTGTCAGTAAGATACAAAAAAAAACTTATTGCTTAGTGTTAGTAAAAATCAACCTCCACACAAACTGCTGTACAATCGGAGAGCCGAAGCTCTCAGCTACAGTTTTCAGGATGCTATTTTCAGTGCCCCTCACTCTCCTCAGTCACAACGCAGTTTTTTTACGTATAATTGCATAGAAGCCGTCGCACAGTGGTCTGAAAATCAAGCTCCATACTCATAGAAACTTAACGTCAGAAATTAATAAATAAAAATATGTTTTGTGTTTAATATACCTCCCTTTGTTTTACTAATATAGTATGAAGGGTATGAGTAGCTCCATGCGTGAGAAAAAATTTTTTTTCTTTTTTTTTGTATGGAATAAAACACTTAAAGTGCTTTTTTTCAAAACTGAATAGAACTGATGGGCTAGTATTCACATGAGCTATTGCACCATACACGGCGATCAAGATGACATACAATTCTTGAGCCTTTCGGTGCCGCTTTGCATGTAGCAAGCTTTGGAAATTTTGAATTTACAGTCGGTGATCTTTCAAATCTTTGATGGTATTTTGTGAAGCTACATATTGCTTTGAATATGAAAATAGTATGTAAACTAATACCTATGCAAGAAGAGACAAACATACACACACACACACCCTCACACACTCACAAACTTTCGCCTTTATAATCTTAGTGTGATTATAAAGGCGAAACTTTGTGTGTGTGTGTGTATGTTTGTCTCTTCTTCACGCTCAAACAGCTGAACGGATTTGGATGAAATTTAGCACACATAATAATTTATAACCGGGAATAACACATAGGTAATATATTTAACAACACACAGGTATATAATTAAATGAAGTAACCAACCACATAACTGATATTGTCGTTAGTTAATAACCTGCTAATGACTTTTATAATGAAAATATTAGAAAACGATGTAGATTATTTACATTTTACTACAAAATTAATTTCACGAAATAACTCATTTGTTAATCACCGTCATTATTGTTGAATTTTAATTTAATAAGCATTATGGGACAGCGAGTGTTAATGAGGGTAGTTATAATATAAATAGGACATTTAAACTAACTTCACTCAGTAGCTCTTTGCACTTGTGCTTTACTATACTTATTACGTTCGATTTGTTTTCGTGTTATGATGGAAGCTTTTAGTACCAATTTGGATATTTTTATGTTTGTGGCTAACAATAGCTGTTTCTCACAGCCCAGTGTATTATATGAAGTTTTTGTCAATGCCGTTGATTTGTCAGAAATCGAAATAAAGAATTGAAACAATTCTGTCAGACTCGTGTGTGTTCGTTGAGGAACAAATGGATCTCGTGTAATCGCACGAGACATACTTTCATAAAAAAGTATGAGACATGGATGCAAGAAGACATAAAATGGCCTGAGTTCATGAAGGACAAGATGACACCTTGTTTAATGTTAGAAGAGCAGCAACCATGTTCCAGTTTTGACTTCGGTGTAAATGAGGGTGCATCAACATCATACAAACCGGAGACGTACAGTGTTGGAACATCAACTGTTGTGAGTCCAAGAAAAGTGTTCTCGGAGCTAAGCCCGCTACAGATGAGAAGAAGAGTGAAAGAGCTCCTCACGCATAGCACTGAAAGCCTTGCTTATGCAACTGGTTTAAGTGCAGATAACAAAAATGTAGCAGATATAATAAAATTGATCACAGAGCATCCCGAAGAGGCTACAAAGATAAAGGAATTGTTGAAGTCCAAGAAAGCTATGCCCATATATTCCGCTGATAAAGCTTTAGGAATTCTGACTTCATTGAAGCTTTCAAAATGGCAGTATACAATATTAAGAGCTTGTGCAAAAGAAGAAGGAATACTACTATATCCTTCATATACTGCTATCTTAGAGGCGAAAAAGGACTGTTACCCACCAAAAGACACCATAGAAATTACCGAAAGAGGGGTAAAAGTAAAGCTTCAAGCGATTTTGGACAAAACTGTTGCTAGATTTGGGAAATTCCTACGTTTGGAATCTTCGCTAGATGGCAAAGAGCTAACATTGATATGCAAGTGGGGCTTTGACGGTGCTTCAGGGCAAAGTTTGTACAAACAAACTATGGCGGGTGAAGATGATTCAAGCAATTTTATGTGTTCTTTTGTGCCTCTGCGCTTAGTTTGTGGTGAAGAAAAGTTATGGGAGAATCCAAAGCCATCTTCCACAATGTTCTGCAGACCGCTCTATTTTAAATTTGCAAATGAAAACAAATTAAATATTAAGGAAGAACAGGCTTTGATTGAAGCTGAGATTGCAGCACTGGAGCCGTCTATTATGGGAATTCATACTGTTAAGCACTCAATGCTTATGACCATGATAGATGGTAAAATCACTTCGCAACTGTCAAATACTTCAACGCAGACTTGTGACATCTGTAAAGCTACCCCTTCGGAAATGAATAAGTTAGAGAAGATCTCAGAGTAAGTTTTGAATAATTTGTTATATTTCAGATTACCGTAATGCTGTGTATCTTTTTATTAATTAATTCACTTTCTTTCCAGAAAACCTGTTTCAACAGATATATATCAGTATGGTTTGTCTACACTTCATGCTTCGATTAGATGTATGGAGTGCCTACTCCATATTTCGTATAGACTAGACTTCAAAACATGGCAAGCCAGAGATGCAGACAGCAAAGAGTCATTGAAGAGTAGAAAAAAAACTATACAGCAGAAGTTTCGTGATGAAATGGGCCTCCTAGTAGACATCGTTAAACAAGGTGAGTTATGATAACAGTCGTTGTTCTTAAATCTTATTTTTTCAAATAACGTTAGTTCTATTTATTCTTTACAAAGTTGTGGATTAGTTTTGATTCATTTATAATTTTCAGGTTCCGGAACCACAAACGATGGAAACACAGCGAGGAAATTTTTTGGTAATCCTGCCAATACTGCAGCTATTACAGGCTTGGATCCTAGTTTGATCCAAAGATTTGCAACACTTTTGCGTGTGATGGCCTGTGGGGAGCCCATAAATGTTGAGGCGTTTAAAAACCTTGCGCGCCAAACAGCAGAATTATATGTGGAGCTCTATGGCTGGTATTACATGCCTTCGAGTGTCCACAAACTTTTACTGCACGGTGCTGAAGTTATTAAACACTTCAATATTATGCCCATTGGCAAATTATCTGAAGAGGCATCGGAAGCCAGAAACAAAGACTTCAAGAAAATCCGAGAACAGCATTCGCGCAAATTTTGTCGAAAAGCGACAAACGAAGACATTTTCAATGGTCTCCTTGTCTCGTCAGATCCCTACCTGTCCAGCATAAGACCTGTGCTGAGAAAATCAGTAAATACACCTATTACTGATGATATGAAATCTCTTCTTATTGGTGACGATGCAGATCTAGACAAAGAGAATGTTGAATTTATTGATATTAACGCGTCAATGCTGGACTCGGATTTAGAGGACTGACGACAGCAAAGATACTCTCTGCTAATCGTTTTTGTATAAGTAGTTATAGCAAATAATTATAATAAAATAATAATAAGAATATAATTAATATAATTAATTAGTAATATAATTAAACAGTAATATTTAATATATCATAGTTATAGGAGCTGTAAATAGTTGTTGTAGTCTTAAATTGACAATTTTGACGTTACTTTTATTGTTATTGCCTTTCTTGCACATAATTTTTGTTGTAATGTATTAGTATTAACTATTTCATTAACAGCTCCCCCAAACGTATTATACATTAACTATTTAATACATGTTTTTATCTTTCTTCACTTTTAACCATATATTTAAAAATAAAAATATCCTTAGTACATATTTATTCCTTACTAGCTGCACCCCGCGGTTTCACCCGCATAAGTCTCGATTCCGTGGGAATATCGAGATAAATAGTAACCTATGTGTTATTCCCGGTTATAAACTATTATGTGTGCTAAATTTCATCCAAATCCGTTCAGCTGTTTGAGCGTGAAGAAGAGACAAACATACACACACACACACAAAGTTTCGCCTTTATAATCACACTAAGATTATAAAGGCGAAAGTTTGTGAGTGTGTGAGGGTGTGTGTGTGTGTATGTATGTTTGTCTCTTCTTGCATGAGTATTAGTTTACATACAATTTTCATATTCAAAGCAATATGTAACTTCACAAAATACCATCAAAGATTTGAAAGATCACCAACTGTAAATTCAAAATTTCCAAAGCTTGCTACATGCAAAGCGGCACCGAAAGGCACAAGAATTGTATGTCATCTTGATCGCCGTGTATGGTGCAATAGCTCATGTGAATACCAGCCTATCAGTTCTATTCAGTTTTGAAAAAAAGCACTTTAAGTGTTTCATTCCATACAAAAAAAATTAAAATATTTTTTTTCTCACGCATGGAGCTACTCATACCCTTCATACTATATTAGTAAAACATAGGGAGGTATACTAAACACAAAACATATTTTTATTTATTAATTTCTGACATTAAGTTTCTATGAGTATGGAGCTTGATTTTCAGACCACTGTGCGTCGGTGCGGGCTTGCGCAAACATTTCCGACGCGCTACAGTAACGAGGCAGCCTCAACAACATCCTGAAAGCATTGTTATATTGGACGCGCAGGACATCCAGCGATCTCTTAGTATAATTGACCCATAGATTGCCCGTGTACAAACTTTGGCAATAAGCATTGAAAAGTGTTACCTTTACTTGGTCTGTACACCGCGCAAATCTACGGGACAACATATTGCTCCGGACCGCTAGAGCCCTGAGCTCCCTCTCAATGTCTACATCGTCCCTGAGGTCAGCGGCAAGACAATGCCCTAGGTATTTAAAAGTTGACACCCTATTAATTGGTGACCCGTTCAAAAGCAACTCGGGTCCTTCTCCACGGCTCGCACGGATTAATGTTTAATCAATATTCCTCGTTGTATATTATTATGCTTCCTCGTTGTAAATTCAGGATAAGTATTTTGGGAAATATAGAATTCTAAAGTCGCATTGGTCCAAACCCGTTTACGGACTAACTACCATGTAATAAGACATCTTTTGTAAACTTCGAACATGTAATAAAAACCTCGTGAGACAAAATAAATTACCACTTTATACGACGTGGCAACTATAACATAATTGAAGGAAGTTACTCCAAGCGTATCTTTTTTCAAGGAGCATGTTCATTAATTACGGGGGCGTATTTTTGTCCCTGTCCATTAGAGATACGTCAGCCCGCCGTTAACCTGAGATTAATGACGTGGCTAGAGCTAAATTCTAACGCTATTTTAAACATTTTAGCCATCACGGACTGAAAATTTCCAGTTTTTGATCGGTTGAAAGTTTAATTTGTAAATTAAGTTAGGCTTTCGGCTCGACTCGGTCGTGTGAGCTTAATGATTAACTTTGTTTAAACACTGCTTTATTATAACTAGTTATTGTTAAATGTTTTGAGTGTTCATTAAAAGGCTCAACTCTCAACGTTGACAGGCTAATAATAGATTATCGTAGGTATATAAACCTAATTATAGGTGCAGTGGATGCTTGAAGTCTGTTTTAATGTGAATGTATTCGTATTGCCAAAATAACTGGGATAGTAATTGGAAATTACAAGAGTATGACAAATTCGAAAAAGATTACCTATTGATGGGCTCGTGGCTAAGTAATAACAGCCGCACGGGTCGATCCATCAGGTCAAGCTACGCTTGCCGGGGTTGGTCCGTAGATGGGTGACCATCTTTACATACCGAGACTCTTTCGTGCCTCGGAAAGCACGTTAAACCGTTAGTCCCGGCTGTTATTCGTGGATCTTTGACAGTCGTTACGGGTCGTCAGAAACCCGAAAGTCTGACAACCAGTCTTACCAAGGGTATCGTATTAACCAGTTACTGGGTTGTGTAGGTCAGAGAGGCAGTCGCTCCATATAAAATACTGGTATTCAGCTGCATCCGGTTAGACTGGAAGCAGACCTCAACATAGTTGGGAAAAGGAAAAAAAAAAAAAAATGAAATAAAAATGATTAAATGATTATGATTAAGGCTAGGCGGATTGGATTGGATTTTTGGGCTAAAATAAAAGATAATATTGGTATAATTATTGCCACATTGATCGCCCGAGGTTATACTACACAACTGCCCAAAAAAATGGAGTTTATGTTTTCAGGGTTCATGTAAGTATATAGGTATGCGAGTTTCTGTATTCCACGATAACTCCGATACCTCTCAAATACTTGATACTCCCAAACATAACTTTACCAAACTAAAACTCCTACCTTTACATTCATAGTTTCCATCCGTGATTCAAAACAACACAAAGACATCTCAATACTTCCAATGATATAAATTCTAAACCACGCTAACTAAAAGCATTCAATATTGAAACAAAGTCTGTAGGAGAGAAAGAGATGAAGCACCACAGAGTATCTACTTCAGAACATATCTCGTTAGCCATCCAATTAGTGTTCGAATCGACAGTTGAATATTTTATACAATCACAGTTACATTACCGATACGATTTTGTTGCTTGTTTACTCTACATTTGAAGCTATAAAAATCTGTTGTATTTTGTAATGATAACTGTGTTTTTTTTATTCTTTTGTCAGAGTCATCGGAACGGAATATTGGATTGATTATTTGGATTAATTCGGAGTGCATTGCGTGTGCCAATATAATGATAAGCCTGATGCGTACGAGCTTTTTTTGAGTGCGGTGTATTTAAGTCGCGTATTTTTCTTTGTTAACATTCTAGTCCTTTTATACCTGCAAAGGGCTAGAATGTTAAAAAAAACAGTACGCTTCTTAGCACAAATATGAAAAAGCGCTCGTGAAATTCTGAAATATTGACGAAGAAACAGGGATACTGACTGTAAACGATTTTAGGTACCTATTTCATCAGGAATTTCTCAGTAGCAGCTCAGAGTTTGAATTTGTGCCCAGTTGATGGTACTATGGTCGGCCCCTATGACATGGGACTTAAACATAACTGGCGAAATGTTTGTGTACTACAGGAACCTACACCTCTGCCTAACCCTTTTGGGATTGCAGGCATGACCTACTAGCTTTTTTTTATTTTTTTATATACGCCATAGAACATTTTTACCACATCCAGCTGTTGAATGAAAACCCAATCGTTTGGAACTGACCATGCTGACTTATTTGTACAGTATCTACTGAAGTTGTTTATGCTCTATTGCAAATAGTCGTATGTGGCTTTTAAACTAGCGATGTGTTTCAATGACATTTGGAGACAGGTGCTACACACTCAATATCAACCGTCTGTCTTAATCCCGAATCGTTTTAGAAGATCATATATTTCTAACTGCAGACCAGCGTGGCTAATAAGTAACCCAATGTAGGTATGAAAAAAAAGGAAAAATTGGTTGTCATGGGGACTGCCCACTAAAGTGACATTTTTATAACTATGAAATAACAATTAGAAAGAAAAACAAGAAAAAGTGTTTATTCTGCACAAACTAGACGCACATTTAAAAAAAAAAAACAAAACAATACCACTTTACAGATTAGCCAAAAGCCTCGTATCCATTATTGTCACAGAAAAGTTTGACAAAAATGACAGTCAGTGTTCAGTTGTGACTCTTATAGCTTTAAGTATACTGTTCACATTAGCATGTCGGGAAGATTTTCCCCCAATCAAAAGTTAACAACTACATTGAGCATAAAAACACATAAATAATTTACGCACTAACCAATAGACTACGCAAATTAAATTTGTACAACCCCGACCACAAGTTTCGACCGGTGACAACAAAATGGTCCTTAACATTTTATAGAATCGTAACTCCGCTACGAATGGACTTACATAAATAAAACTATGAAAAATGAATGGCTCAATTCCTTTATCCCTATTTTTTCCTCCATTGGACTCCAAATAACGTGCTCGTTTGCCGTCCAGGGTCATAAATTCGGCATCTCTCTGGCCCCACGACCCATTTGCAATTGAAAGCGTTCTTTATAACAGGATATGTCCGGTCTCACTTTTACGATCGACTGTACATGCAAGCTCGGCCGTACTAACATAATACACTTGCCACTTTCCTATCGACTACATTCGCTGGTATTTTTCTTTGTTACTTCGTTGGCACGTTTTTTTTGAGTGAACTGATAAAGATTTTATTATTGGCGATGTTGTAGGTACATAATATTGTAGTAAAAAGGTGACCCATATTCGGTTTTAAATAGCGATGTGTTTTTATTTCGGCGATTTTATTATATGTAGACTATGGGAAGTTGCGATACTGACATGTTTCTGGCGGCATTTACATCGCCACATGCGAACTACGCATCAAACACCTAACATCACACAAAAGCCTGACGTCACACAAATCCAGAGTTTACTGCGCGAACGATGTAAACAAGCTCCCGACTTCAACCATTGGGCAGTTGCCCGCCAGACACAACACTCGCCTGGTCGGAGGATCTTCCCTTTTCTAAAGAGAATGAATGAACTTTACAACCTCATACCTCTAAATTGGTGACCCCGAGTATGAAAGTCAACGCAGTCTTCGTGCAAATACTTCAGCGTGCCGTCATCATCATCAGTCCCGCAAGCTTGTGTGATGCAAGTCACATAGCCAGAGATTTTTGTTGGCAAAAATGGCCGAATGGATTTGGATGAAATTAGGCACACATAACATCGCACCTGTTTATAGCCTTCGCCTTCTTTTTTTTCGCTGAGAAATGCGTTACGTATCCCCGGCTCGTGGGGACGAGTCGGGGTATGTGGGACTCCTGTCTAAGTGCAGTATACCCACTAAAACTCAGCGGTGCTCCCGCATCGCCGTGATGGGAGGGCCATGGGAAACCGGCTCAGCCTTTACATCCACAGCCCTCCCGGCGCATGCCCGCCTAGCTGGCGGGCCCCACATGCCCCCCACCTGGATGGTGGGGGGCTACGGGAATGGCCGGGAGCACCTGGCCATTCCCGTACGTGTTTATAGCCTGGATTAACACAAAGAATACTTTTTATCCCGGTAGTAAGTTCCTGTGGAATAATTTCTAACCTCTACGGGCATAAGCTAGTGAGTTATAAAGGACAAAATACTTCTTTCGCCATTTATTTTATGGGTAATGACAAAAAGTTGCAACGCTAATGTAGAAAAAAACGCACCGTTTCACTCCCTTAAATCCTCATTCCAAGATTCTATCTCCACCTTTTAATGGCAAGGCCTAAAACAGCCAAATTGAATCTCAAGCGATTGGGCATTCTAATCATACTAAACCAGATAAACAGCTTAATCTCTGACTTATCTCTCTAAAACCGCTATAAACAATCGTATTTCGCGTGAACATTATGGTATAATTATCTGAAAATCCAATCGCCTAAAATGCTATAAATAAAAGCCCATTGTCGGCGGAATCGTATTGGATTTAGCCATACCGCATGGTCTACGCAACGGAAGAAGGGTAGAATACAAATAGCGAATCAATTCGATTGCATACAGCTACTAATTGATTGCTAATCCGTCACGAAAGCTGATTGGTCAAAGGGTTCGGTTAAAGGGTCTGATTTACAGTTTTTAGTCATTATAAATAATGAATGGTGTACCTAATCGGTCTGTCTCTCCATAAGTCGATTCAAAACTGTTTGATAATGAATCGAATCGAATACGAGTGGTTATCAAGCGCAAAGGGCAACTGATAGAAATCCGACGACTGACGAAACACGAAGTTTGCCGAGGGACATTAAGAAAATAGTTGTACTGTACCTAATATGTATTCACTTGGCAAAGACTATCGCCTCGATAGTCTAGTGGTCGCCAGCGCTACTACTAAGCATGAGGTCTTGGGTTCAATTCCCAGGCCGGGAAAAGTGTTACTGGGTTTTTCTCAGTAACAGCCCAGTCTGACTTATGCCCGGTTCATGGGAATAGGATAACAATACAAAGAAACAATTGAAGGAACCTACTTGTTTTTGTTGAAATCCAAGTTAGACGTGATACACAATATTTATTTATTGATAATATTAGCGCTAAGCCGATTGTCCCGGCCGTCATTCATGGATCTTTGACAGTCGTTACGGGTCGTCAGAAGCGCGAAAGTCGGACAACCAGTCTTACACAGGGGTATCGTATTACTCAGTCACTGGGTTGTGGAGGCCAGATAGGCAGTCGCTCCATATAAAATACTGGTACTCAGCTTGCATCCGGTTAGACTGGAAGCCGACCCCAACATAGTTGGGAAAAGGTTAGGCAGACTGATTAATAATATTAGAAACACCACAATACCAAGCCAACCAACAAGCAACCAACACCAACAACAATAGCCGTATCAGAATACCAGCGCTGCGGTATTTATTTATTTCTTAAATATCGCCGCATTCAGCCACGTGCAGACTAGGGCGACGCGACGGCGCGACGCGACTCGAACAATACAATTTCTAAGAAAACTTCACGGTTTAACAATAACCGGTGTCGCGTCGCGGTGTCGCGTCGCGCTGTCGCGTCGCGCTAGTTTCTTTCTTTCTTTCTAACAGCGCAGCGCAGGTTAGTTGCAGCAGGCAACCAAGTCAGAGGCCCATAGGCGGCTTTAAAACTCTGACACCAGCCATGCTATTCTGTAAACATCTCACCGTGAAAACTTGGGTGAAGTGAACATCTTTCCCCGACATACAAGGCTCTGCACGCTGCTGCCAGACTAAAAGCCAGGGAGCTTGAATATAAATTCATCTGGATTCGGGGTGGTAGAATTTTTATGCGTAAGACGGAAGAATCAGTGCACATCATGGTCAGAAACATGGACACTTTAAATAAGCTTTCATAATATTTTATTTATATTATCTATTACTTACTTTGTTAGCACAGCATTGGTGTTGTTTTTGTTAAAATTCAGTGAAATTAATATTTACTATCAAAATACACGAGGTCTACGCACGAAGACCCATAACTTTTGTCGTCAAATATCGTTACACAACTATGACATTGTAATATTGACTGAAACTTGGTTAAATGGTAGTGTCTTAAGTGCGGAGCTTTTTGACGATAGATATATAGTGTACAGAAGGGATAGAGACGGTAGGAAAAATGACGGTGGGGGCGTATTGATCGCCGTGTCAAAGAAAATGGGTTCGAAACGCATGTTTCAGTGGGAAAGTCAGTGTGAAGATCTTTGGGTTGTTATCGAGGTTCCTTTTATCAAATCAATTCGTCAAATAGCTCTGTGCGTAGTGTATTTACCGCCGCCTGTCATACGTAGTACCTTGGACCACTTCTTGGACTGCTGTAATTTGGTGCTTGACCGGACGGGCTTGCACACCTGTATTGTCGGTGATTTTAATTTAGGTAACGTGAAGTGGAACTTGTTAAATGACTCATTAAATAACTATGCTCCTCCTTTTTTTTTTTTTTTTTTTTTTTTTTTGAGGATGGGAAATTATCAAATAACTTCTCCCGCTCTGGGTGGAGCGGGAGGGCGTGTCAGACTTTTACTGACTAAAACCCACCCGTGTTCCTTCCGTTGCCTGTGTGCCGAGGTCGCGATATCCCTTTCAGACAAACCCGCGACCCCGGCAGGCATTGGCCCTTCCGGACCCCGTCAGTTGGTGCTGACATCTCTTTGAGGCGCGCGTGGAACACAACGCGCCGTCGACCCGGGCCTGGTCCCTATAGGACGGCGAGCTACCCATTGCTCACCGTCCGCAAGCCCGCGCCTACGGTGGCCGGAAGTCGGCTCGCGACTCCCGACGCCCGGGGCGTCTCCTGCGGCGACTAGGGGCGCGAGGGGGCGCATTTTGCCTCTCCCTCGCGCGCTCCGCCTCCTCCTTCGCGAGCATTACTGCTTCGCAGAAGGAGGTGACGGCCTCCCATGCACTCTCGCTCCGGACCATGGCCTGAACCAGGGCCGGACGCGAGAGATCGCCGCCGCCGATCGCCTCCGTGAGGACACGGCGGTGCTCCGCCCAAGCTGGGCAGACCTCCACCGTATGCTCCACCGTGTCCTCCGGGCGATCCACACAGTGGTGACACCCGGGCGTTTCCTCCCGCTTTATCCTGAACAGGAACCTCCCGAAACAACCATGTCCGGTGAGGACCTGTGTCAGGCGGAAGGTGAGGACGCCGTGGCGCCTCTCTAGCCACTCCTCAAAGAGGGGACTTATCGCCACAATTGTGGCGTGCCCAGCGCTGGGTTGCGACAATCGCACTCTCCATGCCGCCATGAGATCCCGCCGGAGCTCTGTCCGCTGTGCCGCGATTTCTCGCGGCAGCGGAGTTACGCCCCGGCGTTTCGCCTCCTCGCGCAACTCCCACATGTGCGCGAGGACTTTTGCCTCCAGATCCCATGGCGGTATTCCGGCAAGGAGGCTCGCCGCCTCACGGGAGACCGTGCGGTAACCTCGGACCATCCTAATGGCCATGACCCTTTGGAACGCGTTCAACCGCTGGGCCGGTCGCAGCCTCAACGAACGCGCCCACACCGGTGCCCCGTAAAGGGCCATGGACCGCACGATCCCTGCGTAGAGCCTCCGGCAGGAGGCGTTTGGACCCCCTAGATTGGGCAGGAGCCGCTTCAAAGCAGCCCCTGCCCTCTGCAGTTTGGGAGCCAAACGTCGGAAGTGCTCCACGAAGTTCCACCGGCTGTCGAGGACGAGTCCCAGGTACTTCATCGTCGACTCGACACCGATGTGAACCCCTCCTGCCGTTATCCGGGAACCCGATAGTGGCGCGTTCCGAGGACCATAAAAACACATGGCCTCGGACTTGTGCAAGGCCACCTCGAGTCCCAATTGCCGGATCCTATCGACGATTGTCGCAACCCCGCGTGTCGCCAGTTCGGCCGCCGCCTCATGCGACCTCCCCTGCGCCAGGACCAGCGTGTCGTCAGCGTAGCAGACTACACTGACGCCGCTAGGGAGGTCGGCGCGCAGCACCCAGTCGTAGCCGATGTCCCACAGATGCGGCCCCAGGACCGATCCCTGTGGGACACCGCACGACATCTCTCGCCGGTTCCACTCTCCGTGGTGACCGGGGTAGATGACGGCCCTGTCCGTCAAATAGGCCTCGACCACTCGACAGAGGTAGGTCGGCATCCGGTGATACCGGAGTGCCTCCCTAATGCAACTCCAGGGCAGGGTGTTGAAGGCATTGGCGATGTCTAGAGACACCGCCAAGACGACCCCACCCCGGGCAACAGCATCCCCCGTCGTGAGGGCTCGAACGCGCATGATGGCATCCACCGTAGAGCGCCCCTTGCGGAAACCAAACTGGCTCTCCGCCAAGTCCGGTCCCACTCGCACCAGCCGCCCGACAAGGCGGTCTGCAATCACTCTTTCAAAGAGCTTGCCCACCTCGTCGAGCAGCACAATGGGCCGGTAAGCGGACGGAGAGTCCGCCGGGCGCCCCGGCTTTTTGATGAGGACCAGTTTCCCCGTCTTCCAACGAAGCGGGAACTGGCCCCTTTCCAAGCATGCGCTTAGGAGCCCCCTTAGTCGAGGCCCGAGAGCCTCCAAGGCCAGAACCCAGGCTTTTCCAGGTAAGCCGTCGGGTCCTGGGGCGGTATTCTTGGCATTCAGCCTACGTACCGCCACTCTCAAATCTACCTCGGTCACCTCCGGAGTATCGTCGTCGTCGTCACTATAGTGGTCCGCATTGGGCACCGCAGAAGGCGGAGCCATGGGCGGGGGAGTATATTCCCCCCGCGAAGGGAACAGAGCGCTCACCACGTCCTCCACGAGCTGGGGCCGGAGACTCTGCGTCAGCGGGGGAGCCCATGGGCGGAGTTTGTCTCTCGCCCATTTGTATGGGCGTCCCCACGGATCTCTGTTCAGAGTCTCCAGCGACTCCTCGCGGGCCAGTCCTCTGGCCCGCTCGATCTCCGCTCGGAGGGCGGTCTTCGCCGCTCTGTACCCGTCGTACAGCTCCGCCTCAATGGCTTCCGTATCCGGAGGGCGGATACGGAGCCTGCGGTGCCTGGAGTACCGGTGGCGCGCAGCAACGCATGCCGCGCGTAAAGCGGTCAGCTCACGCGACCACCAGCACACCTGGCGCCGAGCACGTCCGGGCTGGACCCGGGGCATTGCCACGTCACATATCTCGGACATGGCCTCCCGGAACCACTCCGCCTCGCCATTGATGTCGGCAGGCCTGTCCGGTGATGACACCCAGGCCTGCACGATCGAGGCTTCCAGGAGGAGCTCCCGGTCCAGCTGCTTCAGCGCCCACCGCGGACCACTCGGGGTCTGTCGGACCGGCGCGCCCGAGGTCTGGGCGGAGACGTCAAACCGGATATACCGATGATCGGAATAGGTCTCCACCCCCTCCATGACGCGCCAGTCAATGACACGTGGCGACAGAGCGGGGCTGGCGAACGAGATGTCCACCACTGATTCACCCCGCATCCGCACACACGTGGGGACAGAACCCCGGTTTAGGACGACCAGGCCTGTCTCCAGGGCCCAGTCCTCCACCATCCTGCCCCGTGTGTCCGTACACCGGGAACCCCAAGCCACGTTCTTGGCATTGAAGTCCCCGAGGACGACCACGGGGAGGGGATGGTACCCGACGACGACGACTCTCAACTCCCCAAGGGAGTTGTGGAACTCGGCGAGAGTTCGGTTCGGGGAGAAGTACGCTCCAACCACGACAATCTCCCCGAACCGTGCTGCTACGCAACCCCGTCCCCTCTTGACGGCCTCGAGGGACGGGGTACCGGCGGCGGCCGACGAAATAATGGTCACTGAGCCGCTCAGGTCCTCCACCCAGTCATCCCTGGGCGGGACAAAGTACGGCTCAGCGACCACGGCGATGTTAATCGACCACTGCGCCATGCTCTGGAGCAACAGATCCTGAGCGGCGGCGCAGTGGTTGATGTTCGCCTGGAGGAGGCGTAATGGGGCCATTTATTGGCAATCCATTATAGCCTCCCCCCGGGCCCCCTGTGATGGCCCTGCCGCGGTATTGTTGGCGGCGACGACGGTAGAGGCGGCAACGGCGGCGGCAATGGTGGCGGCTGCGGCGGTGACGGCGGTGGCGGAGGGTTTGCCCCTGCCCCTGGGTTTGGCGGGTGGAGCACAGGCCTTGCTCCCAGCCCGGTGTTCGGACGGCTTGCCAGCCGCCGCACATGCATAGCAGTGCGGCGTGGCGTTGCACGAGCCGGCCTTGTGACCGGGCCGACCACAGCGGAAGCATTCATCGCTGCGGTCAACCTCAGAGGTGCACTGAGCTCCCACGTGGTGCCCCACCCGGCAGCGGAAGCACCTCAGAGGCCTGGGTTCCAGCAGCTTCACCTGCGCGGATACCCAGCCCACCCGAAGTCTTTTGCCCTCCCCGGCAATTTTTTGGGCCGCCGACACGGGGCAGCTCACCGTAAGGGTTTGCATGCCCGTAGTGTCAGGACGGATGGTGCCTGCCCTCACCTGCTCAGCAGAGCATCCCCCAGTCCTAGCCACGGCGGCCACAACGTCATCCGCCGTCACGCAGTCGTCCAGGCCCAGGATGCGCATGTCAGCGCACTTGGTAGGCCTGGAGACTCGGGCCTCGTCCGCATTGAGGGATGCCCTGAGCCTTTCGGCCAGGGCATCAGCAGTCGGGCCGCTGGCCGCACCAGGGATCTCCAGCATCCGAGCCCCCGTCGCAGTGACCTTCATGCGGAAGCCATCGTCGACGCCGATCTCCGCCAGGTTCACTGCCGCCCACGCCTGGGCGAGCACCTCACGGTAGGTCACGCCCTTCTTCTCCGCTTCCGGCTGTAGTGTGATCACTACAGCAGCGGACTTCGGGGCGCGGAGCCTAGCCGCGGCGCTTTGCTTCTTGCGCCGTTGCCGCCTCTCCTTTCTATTGGCCGCCCTTTTGGCCTTACCCGCCTTCCCTTTCTCCCCGGCTACTTGCCATTCGCCGTCGGCCGGAGAGGGATTAGGAGGCAGGGGCGGTTGCGACCGTCCTACCGCCATGGCTGGGGCCCTCGCCTTCTGCGCTGCCGTCTGCACAGTCGTTCCGCCCTTTTTCGGGTTGGACGGCGCCGCTTTCGCCGGAGGCGCTGGCTTGGCCGCGGACTTGGCCGGAGCAGCCACGATGGTGGCAAAAGTGGCCGGCCTGCTCGCCGCTAGCGGAGGGCGCAGGACAATGCCCTCCAGTACGGAAAACCGGCTGTTGAATGCAGCCAGCTCCTGCCGCACCAGGGTCAAAACCCGGTCCTCCGCCGGCAAAGGCAAGGGCAGGCCCTGTCCATGAACCGGTCCCCCCTGGGGCACCTCCCGGGGGCCAGCTCCTTGAAGCCGGGCCAGGTCCGCACGGAGCTCCTCGTTCTCCTTTCGGAGAAGCTCCATAGCGGCCGTCAAACGGCCGACCTCCGCCCGCATTTCGGACATTGCGTCCGACGGCGGCCCGACCTGAAGGGCCTTCGCTGCCGCCATTATGGAGGCCGTGGCAGCGGGTATGGCCTTGTCTTTAGAGGACTGAATCCTCTTCAAGCCCACACCCCTCATCGCTGCTGCCACGACCTCCTCGAAGCTCTCGAGGCTCAAGGCTCCTTTCGCCTTGGAGCTGCTGGTGGCGTCCGGCTCACCGCCCGAGGACTCAGAGAGGGCCACGCTGCGGCTGGACTCTCCTGGGCTGGCTCTGTTCGGCTCGCTGTCCTCCGGGGTGGTGAGCCCTCTGCCCACACCTCGTTCCCGAACCCCTCCCCGCTTACTAATTTTTTTCTTTTTGCGGGCCGAGTTCCCGCCATCAGAAGACGACCCCTGGCCGTCCCCTGGTTTGGGCCGCTTGAAGAATTTCTTCTTCCCTGCAGCCCCCCCCACATCCACACGCGCCGGGCTCTTAAACGAGCCCTCTGCGCCAGATGCAGCGTCGGACTCCGACCCCGCATCACTCCCCTCCTTTAAATTTTTTGTGTTTTGTTTGTTTTGTGCTTTGTCCATATTGTTCCCACGAGTATAAAAAGTTCCAACCAACCAACCAAGAAAAATAGTGGTTCGCACTAGTGACTAATTAAGCTACCCATTTTTTTTTTTTTTTTTTTTTTTGTTCCGGGGTGGAAAATCCTCATGGATGTCCTCCGCCCTGGGGCGGGCGGAGGGGTCTGTCAGACTCTTACTGACTAACAACCACCCCGGTGTTCCGACTCACACCTACGCCGGGGGTCGCGGGAACGAAAGAATCTTCCGCAACCCCCGGCCGGTGCCGGCCCGCCTCCGCGGGCCTCCTCTCGGGTCAGGGGGGGGAGTGAGGTGTTTGACTCCCCCCGCGACGTCTCAGAGGGGCGCGCGTGGAACACTACGCGCCGCCACCTCGGGTCCTGATGTGTGGGGGGCGACGGACGTCAATTAAGCTACCCATTAGTCAAGCTATCAACCTCCCTCACGGTGCGCCGCCGCTTGAAGGTTTGGGGTGATTTTTTATAGAGGTTTTCTACCTCGCGGCCCGGGCGATTAAGCCAAGACCCTCGACCCCCGTCAAATGTCAGAGACATGACCTTGACACTCTTCGGGGCTACGAGACCAACGGTGGCAGGAGAAAAGACTTCCTCCTGCCTGCCCGACGGCAGGGTTAGTGCACGTCGAGCCCGCTCCCACTCGAACGCTGCTCAACGTGTGCTCTCAACGAGTACACGTTAGAGCGCTCGGTCCTCCTGACAGGATATTGGCATACGGGCAACGAGACCCCTTAGGCACGCAGTACCTAATGGGGAGACATTGCCCGCACCCCAGGGTGCACCGTCCCGGAGACTGGCCTTCCCCCCGGACGGATCCATAAGGGAACTCCAGCCCCCAGGCACACGGGGAGGTTTCCTGTCCAAGCACCCCAACTATGCTCCTCCTGGCTTCACTAATATGCTGATCGATTTTATTCACATGCACAAATTGGCGCAACTTAATGACATTGTGAATGTGTCTGGACGAATATTGGATCTTGTTCTAACGAACTTACCATCTAGCAGCTTAACAGCAGCTCTTAACCCGCTTAGCACTATCGATGTCCTACACCCCCCTCTCGAAATCCTCGTTGGAGCGTGTGAAGAAACCTGGCTTCCATATAACTCGCAAAATATAAGGACTAATTTTTTTAAACTAGATTATTTGAAAATTTTTGACTACCTTGATGGAGTGGACTGGGATGTTGTGTTTAAGGAGACTACTGTTGTGAATGACATGGTCCAAGTTTTTTATGATAAAATTTGGAATATCATACATTTGCAGGCACAACCTACCAAAGCCACTTCTAAGTGCAAAAAATATCCTCTATGGTTTAATAAAAAATTGATAAGAGCCTTAAAGGAGAAAGAGAAAATTAGATCCCGTTATAAAACTTATAAAAACCCCATGGACGAACTTGAACTCAAATTATTGGGCAAAAGGTGTTCCAAATTAGCAACGAAGTCTTATAATGATTATATTAAGAATGTTGAGGATAAAATCTCGGTGAATCCAAATCGCTTTTGGTCATACATAAAGGCTAAAAGAGGTGGCTCTAGTTCCTTCCCTGCCACAATGACTAATGGTATAATAGAAACATCAGATGGTCTCCAAATATGCGAAATGTTTGCTTCACATTTTTCCTCGGATTTCAGCAACGCAAAACCTTTGAACCAAAACGAACCAGTCTCTGACTTTCTACTTAACATGAAAAATAACAGCCTACCACTGACGTCACCTCTCATTGAACATGATAGTGTTTTCAATAAACTCAAGCGACTGGATATACGTAAAGGAGCTGGGCCTGATGGTATACCGCCGATTTTTATTGTTAAGTGTGCCAAGTTCTTGGTGCCACCTTTGGTTTATATTTTTAACACGTCTCTCAGTTCAGGTGTATTTCCTGACTCCTGGAAAAGAGCGAAAGTTGTGCCGATTTTTAAAAGTGACGAGAAAAACAATATTCAGAACTATCGACCGATCTCAATCTTATCAACTTTTGCTAAGGTTTTCGAGTCACTAATTTGTCCGTATATCCAGTCGCACTTTAAACTCTATTTGAGCGACTCCCAACATGGTTTTGTGACTTCCAGGTCAACTAACACGAACCTTGCGAGCTTTTCAGAGATGCTAACGTATGCTATCGACTGTGGCAAGCAAGTCGACGTAATTTACACTGACTTCAGTAAAGCTTTTGACCGTGTCCCCCACTATATACTGCTGTCAAAGCTTTCTGCGTATGGAATTACTGGCACTCTTTATACCTGGTTAAAGTCATACCTTGAAAACCGTTTCTTCTATGTCGCAGTCAATGGATTCCAATCTGCAACCTATGGCACCACCACAGGGGTGCCTCAAGGTTCGCATGTTGGACCAATACTTTTCAATGTGTTCGCTAACGATATCCCGCACTGCCTCAAGCATTCAGAATGTTATATGTACGCAGACGATCTTAAATTCTCTAGAGTAATTGAGTCAAGTGACGATACTGAACTTCTTCAGAGCGATGTCAACTCGTTACATCAATGGTGTAAATATAATGAAATGGTTCTGAATATTGACAAATGTTACCACGTGAAGTACACCCGGAAAAAGAAGTTAACAAACAGTGTTTACCGCGTAGGCTGTAACGTTATTCAAGAGGTTAATCAAGTAAAGGACTTGGGAGTTATTTTTGATAATGCACTGACTTTCGTACCTCATGTAGAAACGGTAATTAAGAAGTCCTCTAAAATGCTGGGGTTCGTTGTTAGGAACGTTGCCGGTTTCAAGCGTAGTCGTACCAAGATTCTGCTATATAACAGTGTTGTACGAAGTATCTTGGAATACTGCAGCACCATTTGGAGACCTCACTACGCAACGCACAATCTGAGATTAGAGCGGATACAGAAAAGGTTTTTGTGGCATTTAGCTTATGCCAGCGGAATCGCCAAAATAAAACCGTCGTATGAAGCCAGACTCGCACATTTTAAGATGGTATCATTGGAGAAACGCAGAAGAGTTGCAGATTCCATTTTTCTGTACAAAATTCTTCGGAATAAAATTGACTGTCCCCAGTTACTAAGCAAGTTCCGATTTCGTGCTCCTGCTAGACTCCCTCGTACTCCCATTACTCCCTTGTACCCTCCTCCGCGTAGAACAGTTCTTGGCACAAGCTCTATTGTTCCACGGCTCTGTAAGCTGCTAAATGGTTACAGCGATCGCATTGATGTGCATTTTGACTCGTTTGGCAAGTTCCGCAAAATAACATTTAATTATGTGTAATATTGTAATTCCCTTTTTTATTGGTTTAATTTTAATTTTTTATAACTTTTGTCTTGTTTTAGGTATTTTAATGTGAAGTCTCTTTTGACATTTTGATTATGATTTTGAATGTTTCGACTTTTATCTTTTTCTTTAATTTTTGATTTTATTTTATGTATTTAATTTTGATTCTGTTTTTTGTGCTTTATTTTATTTTTTTTTCATTTTTGTATTTAATTTTGGTTTTAATTGTATTTTAGTATTTAATTTTGATTTTAATCCTGTTTTTAAATTTTATAATTAATTATGTGTAACTCGTAACACTTATTATCCAATGGGGCATGAGGTGCTAACCTATAAGAAATTGTAATACTAACCATAGATATAAGATTTTTTATTTTTAATGTATTAGTATATACAATTGTTGGTTGGCCAGAAACAATAAATAAATAAAGTGAGCTGTCAATAGTGTCAATCCCTGTGGAATGACAGCTCACTCTACGCTCACTTCACCTAAGTTTTCACGGTGAGATGGTTACAGAATAGCACTGCTGGTCACTAACCACACGAAAATAAGAAGACCACAATAGTCTTTTATTAGTCTTTTAATCTTATTTTACTTTTATTACCTTCAGAACTAACGTGACTTACGTACGTATTTTATTAGCCCGGACCTGAAAATCAAAGCAGATCTCCAATATACCAACAAATTTCCCTTCTTATTGAGTAATATGACACTAAAAGGCAACATCATTAACGAAAGCCGGACTAAATTGCATAAAAACAAAACACTGTCGTCGAAAAGACTTAACAACGTGACATCCAGCCTAAGAAAGATTAATATTTGGACGACTTTTGTATGCAAAGGCGACGCAAATCTTAGTTTAATTAATAAATCTTATGATATACTAAACTAAACTTGTAATGAAGATTTGTTGCAGACAAAAGACTCAAAATTCATAGGATTATTTAATGAAAGATTCAGAATGGAGTCTAATTTCAGTCTTCAGTTTACATTTCAAAAGACGGTTGTTGTAGCTATTTGAAACTTGTTTGTTAATTAATTAATATTGATACAATATTTAAGTATGCACAAAAGTTTAGAGTTAGGGTATTGTCGCACTGCCCCGGCAGCGCCTTGGCGTATTTAGGACGTGCACTAGGTATTTGAGTCGGTAATACATATTATAATGCATGAGTTGACTTTACACATAATTGAACAATTCGTTATCGCCAGTCGCTATTATCAAACAGATTTTTGATTCTGCCTATTATACGTAATTTGGGCTCAGACTACTTATAGTCGACATTTACGAAATATTAATTTATGCCTACACTAATAATATAGGTCTACGATAGGTATATTATTTTATCTTTGTATTACGGACGCTTCTAACGTGCACGTCTTTCTACATTGTTCTCACATGTATAATTTCAACATAAATGATGTAACCAATACTTTGTAACAAATTATTTTATTTAAAAGAATGTCCGTGGAGTTTCTTGCCCGTTCTTCTCCATAGGTACCTACTACGCTTTGGAATGGGCAACTAGCTTCATATTTTTGACTGACCGATTCCTTGACAGTTCAAAAGTGCCTGTAATGGTTTAATTGAAATAAATGCTTTGAGTTTGAGTTTGAGTATTAATTCTGGACACTGCGAATTTTGCTCGTAACGAAGACGGCTTTCACGCTTACTGCGTATAACGCATACGCGTCGTGAATGTTGCGCTGCCTTCTACGCTTGTTGCGTATAACGTATACGCCAAATAAATGCCACGCTGATACATGTAACTTTGCGTACACGTCAGTGCAGCGTCCAACCAGCGTAAAACATACGCGTACATGCTTATTATTAAACTCGGCGTACACGTCAGTCGAGCGTTCAACCAGCGTATAACATATGCATAGATACTCCGTAGGTACTGCCAAACATACATACTATTATTGATGTTATTAGTCTTTACAATACTCAAACAAATTAACCACGGTTGTGATTGAAAATACTGATATTCGTTTTAATTTTATTATTAAACATTTTCGGATAATATCATGTTCATGGTCCCTAATGAGTTTAACACATTTATAATTACTGCAAAACAATTAGGTGCAGTCCACATCTGGCTTAAATTTGGCGTGATATGGCGTATGCTGGATTAAGGGTTTATGATGCACGCGTGTATGACCAGATGAACGTTAACGAAAAAAACCGTCCAAGTGTGTGTCGGACGCACAATGAAGGGTTCCGTAGTTGGGATGATTTATCCCAAGAAGAAACTTAACATTGTATTTGAAAAACATGTTCTCCCATACCTTCCAACTGCAAATGTAAGTTTGTACGCACAATATTGAGAGATTTACTATGTTATTTTAAGACCATATACTTCTTATAGGTTTTCCTGTAATTTATGAGTAAAAAACCGTATTCAGAATTATTTTAAAAATTTTAGGCTCATTAGTTTCGGAGATAAGGGAGGGAATTGTCAATTTTCATCTACTTTCTTAAATATCTTTGTAAGTACTATTAAAAAAAAAATTGAGGTCTTCACAACTAATCCTTTCATTTAATATGTCACACGGTACAGTTTGCAAAACTTTTTCTTTTTAATTTTCCAATTTTCCCCCGAAAAGTGACCCTCTTATTCAAAATTCTTTTATTTACGTTACATGTCCGTGTTTGGGTCACAGAAATTCACATGTGTACTAAATTACAAATTATTAAATTGGTCCAGGAGATTCGGAGCAAATTGGCTGTGACAGACGGACAGCCAGCCAGACAAACAGACTGAAAAACGAGTGATTCTATAAGGGTTCCGTTTTTTTCTTTAAAAATAAAAATTCAATAACTTGAAACATATTAAAGATAGACAAGGGGGGTCTATCTTTAATATGTTTCAAGTTATTGAATTTTTATTTTTTGTAGTAGCGTTTTTGTCTCCTCTGTTATTGGCTCGATTTGGATTATGTTTATTATTTTTAAAAGCTTATTTAAAGTTAATTTTCCATAATTTTTCATGAATATTCAGAAAAATACGGGCGGGCACATGCCCATGGCGGACATTGTATATTGTTAGTTTTTTTTCACAAAACCTAATTTTCATATTGTATATCCATTGTCTTTTCCATTGAATACTGAATATCAATATCAAGCACCTAAATGTTATTAAATTAAATATGTCGTGTTCTTGACATGCCAACTCATCTATTTTGTGTGGGTATTTTTCGGGGTGAAATTACAGCCTAAATTCAACAGAAAAACTGTCCATGTTTGTTTAGACTTAGTTAAATAAAGCCTCAAATTTTATTTGGTTTGTTTTATTCGTACGATATCAAAATAACATGTTTCTTTATTTTTTGATCGGCACGACGCAACGATTTGGAGCCGCCATTTTGGGTCAATATGAAAAATAGGAAATCATACAACATATCCGCTTAAAGATGTCTGCATCACTACATAGGTAGACGTGGTTTTAAGCCTTTTATCGTTGTTCGGCAGTACAGTCGGGGTGTACTCGTAATACAAGTTATACTGCTGGCGCCGATACCAGATGATATTGTACTTTATTTTTGTTTATGTTACCTTTTTGAGATGAACAAAGTACATACATACATAACAGTGGCGAACGATCTAAAATTTATTCTATATTATATATATATATATATCCCATGTTCTAATGCAGGTCATGGTCTACCCTTGTGCCAAATTTCATCCAGATACGTTCAGGCGTTTTAGCGTGACAGCGTAATAAAAAAGGTTGGAAATTATCTCACGGGAACGTACTATCAGTATAAAAAGTATCCTTTATGTTAATTTAGATTATAAATATAGTAGGTACGTAGCAACATTAATATGTAGGTACTACCTAAAATATGAAGTACCTATGACTTAGATTATTATTCCCCGAAAGTTTACAAAAGGATTGGCTAAACTAAGGGACAAAGGGACGGGATCTTGTTGCCTGAAGCTGAAAAATTATAGTTGCCTCAGTAGTCAACAATATAGAATACTATGTAACTATTTATGTACCGTTAGTAGTGGTCTTGAAAAAACGTTAGTTTGAAACTATGGAATTCTATAAAAAATGCCTATAGTGTAAAGGATTGTTGGTGTTGACGGGCTCGTGGTTGATAGCACACGCGCTCCATAGTTCTGTATTGGCCAAAATGCGCAGCTACCCCGTGGTCTCGATCTACACGCTCAAGCAACGACCGTCTTGCGCCAGTGACTGCGGAGAAAAATAATGAAAGAAGTTGTTTAGACCATGCAAGGAGTCACCGCAACGCAACTTGCGGAGCGAGGGAACGAAACAGGTGACGCGCGCGCGTGTCGCTTGACGCAAGTCTCATCGCTCGAGGCTGTGAATGGGGCCTTAAAGCTACGCATGCTCTGATTAGTTTTTGGGCGGGTGACCATTATTCACAAATGAAGAGCTTAATGCTTTCCAGATCCAGTCTCGGTCTCATACAGATATCTGTTACGGCACTAGTTACAAGTAGTCAAAAGTTCAGAAGTCTGACAACTGGTCTAACATTAGATTAATTAGTAGTTGAGGTTTGGAGGGTTTGGAGAACAAAATATAAAAATAAATAAAATACTTGGATATTTTTAGACAAATGATCACAGTCTATAAATAAAGCCTTTACGGTACCGTTTCTTTAACAATTTTGTCTCAATTTACCCATTTAAGTGAGCCACTATAACTTTTTAAGTAAAAATAAAAACGAGACTTACACAAGAACATAATAGTTTTATTTGGACGACGACTCTTTATAAGAGTTTATCTTTAGCTAAAGTGACAAATAAAAAATATTTCATGAACGGGTAGATAGATAGTACTGTTGTGTCTACAGTTTATATCAAAATAAAAGCATTTAGAATTATGATCTTCAGAAGATTTTTTTTTTACATTTGAATAAGATGCAGTAATTTCATTTTTTCCCTAACAGTGTCATGTACTCTTAAGGCGGAGACTGACTTGTAACATTGGTTTGTAATATATCGAGTTTTTGTAACGCGTTACAGGGGGCCTAGTACCACCTCTGAAGCAGTATTATTTTAATGTTACTTTAGTGTAGGAAAGAGATGAAACTCTACAGGACGTATAGCTCCATCTCCTTCCCCCACTGAAGTAAGATTAAAATAATACTGTTTTAGAGGTAGTGGTAGGCCCCCCGTAGTCAGTGCAGCGAGCCGAGCCGCTCGATACGACCGTCGAACCCTCCACTCGACTGTCGGCTGTTTCGTGAATTGTTTTGAAACGGAAATATGAAAAACGAAAATTATAATAATGCTCGAAGCGAGCGTTCGCCGCGTGTTGTGTATCACCTTATTGTAAACAAGCTCGCCGCAAATGATACATTACAAACAAATGTCACAAGTCAGTCTCCGCCTTTAAGTTTAGTCTAGTCATAGCCTGTAACTGTGTGTACATTGTGCAAATCCTACTAATATTTTAAATGTGAAAGTTTGTATGTTTGGATGTTTGTAACTCAATCACGCAAAAACGGCTGAATGGATTTGGATAAAATTTGGCACACAGAGAGTTTATAACCTGGATTAACACATAGGATACATTTTATCCCGGTAGTACGTTCCCATGGTATAGTTTCTGACCTCCACGCGTGCGAAGCCGCGAGCGAAAGCTAGTAAAGTAATAAATTAAATTCTGCGCAATTCCATAGATAAACCATGTCAAAATGAGGGTTAAAAAAAAGAATAGACAAAAGACAACGCGTAGCTGCTTTCTCAAGCAAAACATATAAACCCTAGTACCACTACTAGTACCCCAGTAACCATTTTCCATTACCTCTTAACATCAGCATAATCATAAAATAAACCGAAAACAAGCCAACAGTGCTTAAAACACTCTAATTTCACTAAAGTCGTTGACACTAAAGCCAGTTATTACCTTAATACACAGTTAAATATTGAATAAGAGTGTACAGAACACTGCAGTCGAGATAAGCGCCATAATAAATTAATATCATTAACCCTACGCCAGGTTAACACGGAAAGTTCGCAGTTACTACTGGCAATGAATCTTAAGGGCCTGCTCCCACTGGCGGCACGGCACGGCAAGGGATTTTTATGCGACAAATAGAAATAAACCTTAATAGTATAACAATAAAATTGAAAATGTTCAATGGTATAGTCATCGTAGGTACAAAAGCAAAGCTGCGGTATGCCGTGTCATTGAAATTGAAATTATAGTTTCTTACAATTTTAAAGTATATTCTTATTCGTCGCATAAAAATCCCTAGTCGTACCGCGTTGTCAGTGGGCGCAGGCCCTAATAAGGAACGTACGACGTTGCTTGCTCGGTCCTTCAAGCTATTAGTTACAAGTAATGGGGAATAACTCGGAAACAAAGACATACACTACCTTCGTTATAAAATTATCTGTGACAATTTTATACGACGTTCTTCTAACAAATGGCAAGCTTTCTAAGTAAGTGCTTATGTTTTTCATAGAAGAACAGGGTTATCGCTTTGAGTCGTGCATTGATAAACGAAAACGTGTAAATTTTGTTGCATGTAGTATTTTGATACAAGTGGGGCTTCTTGTGTCCTGGTTTGTGTTTTAAATTATATGTAGACCTGGTGACAATTTTAAATGGTGAACACGTTGTTTTCGCTTTAGACTAGTGGCAACAAAACATGCAAAGTATTATATAAAGTTAAAATTGTATCTAACGTGTAGTGGCAGAAGTAGCAGATTTTTGTACACTGCAAACATATGCCGATACAAATGAACATTGTTTTGGCGTGTTTTCACCCGATTTACCTACACATTTCTTACCGGGTAACCGGTGTCGGGTACCCCATAGCCTGACCGTGTGGAAAGGGCCTAAGGCGGTCAATTCCTACCCAGGACCGACACGATCGAGTTACATTACCAAAGGAAAAATATAAAAATAATTAAGGTTTTATTCAGCGAGAACTGTCTCTGTTGTATAAAGGAAATATGCAAATAACAGCTTGGAATTGAATTTAGCGCATCGACTCAAATTACATTTAGAGTGAGGTCAGACGGGGTCAGCTTGTTATCGAGTGAAACACAATCGCTCGAGCCTGGCCTCGTTCCATACTGAGTAGCTATCTCAATACCCAAATAACTTACGTAAAAATAACGTAATTTATGTACTACAAAATTAGTGTTAATGTCTCTCACTTTTTATTGGGAACAAAAGTACTAATAGAGTTATTTTTTCAGGTCTTGTCAAGATCTATTGTAATATCGACAATAGATATTCTAGTTTCGTGGTTGAATTATAAGTGTTTCGTTATTTAAGGGTAATTGAAGAAATGTAATAATTCTCGGAAGGAAATACGTAGGTACGTACATACCGAATTTACACAATACGTTATGAGTATTCATGAAAATGTATTTAGAAAAACGTCAATAAAAATTACAAACGAAGTCTACGTTACTTTTCCATGTAACAAAATACATAGTACGAAACTATACCTACACAAAGGTGCAGTTTTTGGTTCAACCTGGAGCATTTTCAAAGAACTAAAAATGCAGGTTTCATTCTCATCTAAACCGAGCTAGCACCTTCTACAGGCGGTTCCCATGGTGCGTGTTATTGCGGACGGGCACGGACCAGCCTGCATGGCTGTGGAACATGGACAGCCACGCACCGCTCACCAAGGCTCTTCACACGGTCCGTGATATTACGGACGGACGCAGACCAGCCCGTTGTCATTGGATCCATTTTGTCATTCTGAAATGCAAAGTGAAAGAAAAGCTCGCACAGCACCTCTAAAGTTCCTTCCCATCGTGCGTCGGTGCGGGCTGGTCCGCGTTCGTCCGCAATATCACGCACCGTGGGAAGCTGCCTTTTGAATCCTATAATATTGTTTGCCCTTAAGTTCCATTTAAAAAAAAAGTTTTCCAAACATTTAGAAACCTAAAGTAGACAACTGCTTTCTAAATATCTATTTTATGTAAATCCAATATCAAAACAATATCATAAAATATGTATTAACTTTGTCGATTGACCGCACCTCGGCTCTTAATACTACAATTTCATTAGACGGGATTATTCGCCCATGCTAATAGGATGTTTTATAATAGTTCGCCCAGACACGAACCGTCCGATTGGCGGCCGACTAATAGGATTACTAATAAAACTTTCGCTTTGCTACGTCATAATACGGATTCCGCCATGTTTGTCTTTTGTCTTAATTTCTATGATCTAGGTGTTTTGTTTATAGGAATATTGCGGCTATAAGTATACTTTCACAGTTAGATTTTTACACAGTAGTCTATTATGTAAAAATACATATGATCGTGATTTAGAAAGGGGTTTGAAGATCCATGGCATACCTACTATTCCGCCATTTTGTATTTTTTTTCAAAATGGCGGCCACTCGTCAAACCTATATAAATCGATAGCTGACATAAATGCTAACAGAAAATATAATAAGATTAAACCGATTCGAACCGACTTAGGTAGGTGCAATGCGTGGCCGCGATAATGAAAAAAAAAAAAAAACAATATGGCGGACAGTAGGTAGGCTCCATATAAAAATCTTCAATCACTTTAGGGCGGAATTTAACTGTAGGGTATCTAGGGATTGACAGCTCACCTCACCTAGTTTTCAGTGAGATTTTTTAAGAATAAAACAAAAAAATTCATTGGCGAAATGCAGGTTTTGCAGAATGGTTTAGCATAAGCATAATCAGCCAATATTATTCCCACTGCTGGGACTCAGGCCTCCTCTCGGTGAGAGGGGGGGGGGGGGGGGGGGGTTGAAATGCACCACGCGAGTACAGTGCGGGTTGGTAGATGTCACATGTCTTCAAATTTTTAGTTCTGGGACATGCCGGTTTCCCCACGATGTTTTCCTTCAACGTTTTGAGAGTGATAAGATAAAGATAAAGATAATTTATTTGCATAAACATGTGTATATTAGTAATTACCTTGCAGAGATATTTACTAAAGGTGATAAAGTTTAATTAGTTTCAACATGTTTTACCATAATTGGTGTACAAATCAGTGAAATAAAATGAAATAATTAATAATATAAAAATGTGATGAAAAAAATATTAAAAATTATAAAATAAAATATAAATTCAAAACAAATAATAAAATAAAAATAATAATTATCAAACAAAATAATAATCAAACATTCACAAAGATAAGTCGGTCAGAAAATCATTAACATTATAATAGGCTTTTTCAGCCAGTAGTTTTATTAGTGCTCTCTTAAATTGGTTTGAACTCAGCAGTTTGATATGTTTAGGGACTTTATTATAAACTATGGAGGCTCTACATACTACACTTTTATACATCAAAGCTGTCTTGGCAGGACGAACACAAAGCTTGCTATTATCACGGCGATTTCGTTGTACAATATCGGATAGCAGGGAAAACAGATGAGAGTTGCTTCTTACAAATAGAGCCAATTCGAGTATGTAAAGAGATGGTAGTGTCAGAATTTTATGCTTAGTAAATAGTGGCTTACAGCTTTCATCACTTCGAATACTAAACATACCACGTATGCATCGTTCTTGCAGTGATGAAATTGTTTACATAAAGAAAAGCGCATGTCTGGGTTGGAACATACGACCTCCAACTCATTAGTCGCGGCGTTACCACTGGGCCACCACTGCTGGTATATTAAATTCCAATACGAAAAAAAAAAGCAGGTATTGCAGAATGGTTTAATTTTATTAAAAAAAAAGGTTTTTTGCAAGACATTACATTCCTTTCATAAGGCTTTAACCTCAGTAATCTGCTTAATTTACCTAAACATGTTTCGTTATGTTATCGTAAAGGATTTAATTGGTCTTCTTCTTCTTTTCGTGTGGTTAGTGACTAACCAGGAGACACAGTTTTAAAGCCGCCCTCACGATGTTTTCCTTCACCGTTTTTGAAGCAAGTGATAATTATAGAATACGCATAGAAAGGAATCTGAAAAATCAGAGGTGCGTGTCTTGGGTTCGAGACTTATGACTTGGTAGTCTGACGGTCACACCACTAGGCTATCACTGCTTTCAATTGGTTAAATGTAGGGACTGCGGAGTGGTACAATATTAAATGGACCTAGTATTCATTTAGGTTAAGTATCAACTCTATGAAAAAACCGAATAATGATTAGATACCTATTGGTTGTTTTTGGTAATCATGTTTCAGCTTGTTAAGTATGACGGCGCGTGTAAAGGTTTTACGATGCCAAACTTACGGACTTGATTTTAGAACGATTATGACAGCCGTCAACTTGACGTAACCCCGAGTACTAGCAAGGCGGCCCCCTGTCAAAAGGAAGGATCGCGAAGTTGGATCGAAGCCGGCATTGACTAATAATGACTGATGTGGCGACTGGGATAATGGTGATCATGGTGATTGGTGATTACCCTTGCAGTGCAGTGAGTTGATTGACGTGCGTTCACTTCTTACATACTCGGACGAATGTCGTTTACATTATTGTTCATTCCCTAATGTGATCAGAGATATGTGATCATTCAGAATATTATTGTGTTTTATTTAATTACATCTCCTGGCCTGCAAACCCACGCATAACAGACAATAAGACCTCTTCTAATAAAGACGCCTTTAAGTATATGAAGGTATACTAGATTATCTAAACACATTATAAATTAAAGTCGGTTTACGTGATAGCATTGTTCTTCTAAACTACGCAACGGATTTTGATTTAGTTTTCGCCATCATTACGAAAATGCCGAAGGTTTACTTGTATAATACGTTAGTATTAAGCCGGGTCCACTGCACCATGTTATCGTGTTTTAAAAACACCAAACATTCTTTGCTAAACCGATTTGGGGGTGTGACCACACCCCCAAATCGAACAATATAACATAAACATAAAACACAACATTAAACAACGAACGGATAACATCACCCGCATTCGCCTGCGGGGTCGGGGGGTTTTTTTCATTTCGTGTTAAGTGCTCTCCAGACGAAGACGTCTCTGTGTTCTTTTTTTGAGTTTTAAGTGCATGTCAGTTATCATAATAGCTCTTCAAAATCGCTTTCTGAACTTAGTTTTTTTTTTTATGGAACTTGTCATGAATTTTTAGTTTTAGATCAAATTAAATATTAAAAGAACGTGTTTGGACAAGGAATCTGTTTCTATTTTTTTCTTTGCAGAACTAAATATACTATAGCTAGTATAGCTGACACGTCTTTAAACATACATTAAATAAATAAATCTCGTTTTGTCAAGTTGTAAGACCGTGCGAAGCAGGGGCGTGTTTGCTAGTTTTGAAATAGATGAGTCAGCAGAGGTTCCACGAATGTACCATACACATACAGTACGACGCAACTTACGAGTAGATGTACAATAAAATTGAAAATTTGCATTTAGTCCTTAAAATTTTACGAAAGTATTTAGTTATATGACTTCACAAGGGCATTTGCGTAAGTATCATTTTCACCTAAAGCAGTAATAAATATTGGTGATTTTGAAAGCGCACTCAGTTCGGATGGTGATCGGTTTTACGAGATTTGCCGATGCTACATCTAAGTTGTGTCGTACTGTACCTGAGTAATCTACCATTACTCGGTAGTAGTCAATTTTTAATTACTTTCTACTAGCATAGTATTTATATACTTGTTTCAAATAATAATTTAAGTCTACTTGCTTTGCTTGTAGAAAAGCTAGCAATCAATTAATAAGTTAAGATGAATTTCAAGGAAGTTCACAAGCCTAGACAAAAATGAAATCTGAACGATATTTCAGAGAAACGAGAGTCCGCCTAAATCCTTAACCACAGTAATGCACTGTCCAGTGTCCACCAACAATGACGTCACATAAGACTTAATCTAGCATTGACAACATGCAACAAATTGCGACACAAGTGTCCCAGCTGTGTGGCCTAGACTTTGTAGCCAGCACGCAAGCTTAAATAGGACAAGAATGGAAACGTTTACCCCTCAGTGTCAAATATGACAAAGATTTTCTACAAAAGGCATGTATCTATACTCCATTTGAAATAAGATTAGACATTTATGTAAACCTTTTTGACAGTCCGTTCATCCGATTTTGACTAAAAAAGGTTTGTGCCTGTCTTCCCTCCAAAAAAAGAAAAGTTTTATAGTTCAAGCCCCGTGGTTTGACGTGCGCTTTACGTCACTTTCGACATTTTTCAAACCATAGAGTGAAACAGCCCACAGACGATATTAGCCATTATTTGGCAGTAAAAATAGTAATTTAAGCCGCGTGTACATGCCGTTACCAAATGGATACAGTGGGATTTGAAGGAAGATTCGTTTGCTGTATCTATTTGGATACACTGGGGAGAAACCGGTTAAACATCCAATCTTATTTCAAAAATGGAGTAGGTATAGTCTGTTCCAAAACTATGTAGGTATCTGATGAAAATGTTTGGATCAGAAAAAGTGACCTGTGAATGCCAATTTGTACTGCCACTTACATATGAGTGCTTTGATTAGATTATTTAAATGATATGCAAAGGATGTTCATACACTTAGGTATAAAAATTTACTTGAACCCTTATTCATATAATAAAAAATTATATCTGAATTGTCTTCAACAGTTTGTTGACTTCACTGTAACTCACTTCAATGAATTGAAACTAGAATATTCACAAAGACATGCTTTATGTACTTTAGCTTTGTACAACCAATAATGCTTCTTAAAAGTACCAAATAAACACTGACTTTTTACTGGCAAAGGCTTTAATACTACTTTATTATGAAAAGTCTGTGAATATAAAGTTTTTATATTTTATACTTGCAACTGGCTGCAACCATTTTTTATTCTTTTTGGGTGGGAAATTATCAAATATGTTCTCCCGTGGGCGTGCCAGACTCTTAATGACTAAATCCCACCCGTGTTCTTTCAGTTGCCTGTACTTTACCAGGGGCCACAGGGGCTACTCCTTGTAACAAAAAAGCCCGTCAAAATCAAGCGATTTTGACGGGCTTTTCTGTTTGTTCTGGCTCATCTCCGAAACTGTAGAAGCCTACAGTTTCGGAGATGAGCCGGAACAAACAGACACACAAAAATATTAAAAATCTTTTTTTTTTGTTTTAGGTACCCGTATATGCTTTGCATTAAGTAAAAAGCTGTTATTTTGACATTACAAACAGACACTACAATTTTATTTATTTCTATGTATATATAGATCATAATTATAATCATTTATTATTTGTCAGAATTTGGCACATTAGCTTTTGCCCGCAGCTTCGCCCATGTAAAGGTCGGAAATTATTCCACAGGAACGTACTACCGGGATTCATAGTATCCTATGTCCTACCTAGGTCATGGCCTATCCGTATGCGTGTTCAGCCATTAGGGCATGAAAAGATAACAAAGAGACAGGAAAATAATAAATTCAAATATACTTTTTTAGTGTTCCGAACCTCAAAATAAAAAATTTGATCCCTTATAGAATGACTTCCTTGTCTGTCAAGACCCTTTTTCGCAGGAAAGCGTGGAGGTATCAAGTTGAAATAGAAGTCAGAAACTTAGATCTACGGTCCATTGGAGCTGTAAAGAAAATCTAACTTCTAAGTCAACGCAATAAAGAAATACGGCCATTTATGTCGCATATTTTGACACTCGCTAATTAACCAAAAGTATATGGTACTTCCCGTTGACCTATCAGCATGAAGTTTCGCGAAAAGTAAGATTTTACAGTTTAAGTACAGAGAAAAATCCGAAAATTGGTAATTAATAGCATACTGCGCCCCACGGTTTTACCCGCGTAAGTCTGGATCACGTAGGAATATTGGGATAAACAGTATCCTATGCCCCAATACAGCATGACCTGTATTAGGCAATGATATTTATTTATTTATTTAATTAATTAATTAATTACAACGGCTTGCGCCAATGACAGTAATTAACAGGTAATTAACAAGTTAAAAAAAAAAAAAAAAAAATTATCTTATAACTAAACATATCACATAAATAAACATAATTCAAAAACAATAACAACTCAGAGATCAAACATACTTTAACAATAATTTAAGAAAATAAAATCTAAAATCTAATAAAGTGATAACAAACACAACTTATTTACCTAACAAACATAGCCTTCACAGAACATGAGACAATTTGACATGATCACCCTGAGTGGGTCATTAAAGATGTCACATCAAAAAAAAACGACAAAAAAAAAACTATAGATATAAAACAAAAAACAAAAAAAAACGACGTAACGTTGTTATATAAAACTATAGATACGTTGTCCGCACTCTAAAATGACAACATGAAATGAAGCCAATTGGCCACATCGCGCTTAGTTACGCACCAACCTGTCGCGCGACACTACGTTTGTTTATTAATTACGTTTATTTGTTTATGTATTATTGTTTTTTTGAAGATGTATATTTATCTCCCTCTAGCAACAGGCACCCCGTACGGTGACATATTTTCTTTCCCTTTCTTCACGCGTATAAGTAGCTATCTAGTATTTTCGCCGTTTTTAAGCGCCGAGATGTTGGTTTATGACGTGTCTATATATAATACGTCATTGGTATTAGGATACTTTTTATCCCCACGATATGTACCCATGTTTGTTTAGCCGTTTTAACGTGAAAGTTCGCGTTTATTATATTAGTTAGGATATCAACTGCAAAGTTAAGTTTGTTCTTTAATCTGTCTTGAAGTAACACTTAGTCTGTACTTCATTCAAATCGGTCCACCTCACTTTATCAAAAGTTCTTTTTTCAACTGAAAAGTTAAGTTTGCCCTTCAATCCGGAATTGAAAATTCGGGCAGCCGAGCGGGCACAGCTTTGAGACGGAACCCTCAGGGCGCAAGTCCTACTCACAATTGTCCGGTTGAAAAAATAAATTAAACAGGTTTTTATGATTCTAACTAAATGTCTGAATTAAAATAATAATTATTAATTTAAATATCATCGCCAATTATTTGTAATACCTACCTACTCTAGTGCCATTGACAACGTAATACTTACATGTTAGAAAGATGATTTTATCCTTTAAATCTATTCCATTTTATACTTTCAATTGTATTAACTTTTCACCGAGGATTTTAATGAAATAAAGACTTAACGTTACCTCAAGATACGGACAATGACTATTTTTCGAATACTTTTAATCCCCTGAAAAAAGTACACAAAAAAATCAATATGACATGTTAATTTTAAAATCATTCCCTATCACCCCCCTTGGGGGATGATATTCAAAAACGCTGAAACACATAACTCTTTATTTCTCACCAAAAGTACGAATTTGAATTTAAATATACCTAACTTAAGAAATGCTAAGGTTTCCATACAAAATTTCATCCCCTATATCACCCCCCCTTTAGGATTATTTTTGAGACAAAAAGTTGCCTGTGTCCTTCCCAAAAATATACCATCCATCCCCATCGTATGCCATCTATCTACTTGCCAAATTTTATCCTAATCCGTTCAGTGTTTTAGTCGTGAAAACGTAACATACAGACAGAGTTACTTTCGAATTTATAATATTTTATACGAGTATATATATTATATTGAATGTGAAAGTATCATTTTTTGTGGTACACACCGAGGGTGCACTTACTAGAATCGCACCGAAACGTCAACTTCAAGGCGTTCGTCGTGCGTGTACCGAACTGTTATCTGCCCCTCGTCATGGAAGAAGACTTTTGGCCGCAAGATGTGGTGTTCCGTCGCTTCCGCGGACAAGTTCCACACGACAGCACAAAGTCAAGCTAGTGCAAAGTGAAGTGCTACTAACATAGTCTAAGCCTTATTTATTAACACAAGTTTTTGTTTATATTAAAATGTGTATGTTTAGGTTAAGGTATTTTTCTATGGGCCTGTGTCGCCTGAAATAAATGATATTATTATTATTATTATTATTATTATTTAATGTCAGGGTATCAAAAAGTTGGATATCAAAGTATAAAAATGTCTATAAACTATTAAAAAAAAACGTTATTTTCATTAAATTTTCTACCAGATCTTATTGACATCTCTCGTCACCACGAAAATGTCAACTAAACAGCTCCTACTAGCTACTAAAATACAAAATTTTCTGTACAGAAAATTTGTTGTTTCATAACATCAAAAAGCAATATCCGAGCGCAGTGCTTCCAATTACCGGAGTTTGTGGTGGTGCTCGTCCTACTGTAGCCGAGATGGAATTGCCCGAACATAGCGTAGCTACAATTGAGCAATGCCCAACAAACATATCGGTAATGCTAATTTACATTATGTGCTACCATTTACCGTTAGATGTTACTAAATGATGATTTTGAACGCGAATGTACTTACGGCTCACTGGTTTTTAGGGTTCCGTAATAAACAAGAAACCCTTATAGTTTCGCCATGTCCGTCTGTCTGTCCGCTCAGAAACGGTTAGTACTAGAAAGCTGTAATTTGGCATATGTTCATCATGCCGAAAAGTGGTAAAAAAAAAAAAACTCCTTTTTACGTTTTTCTACACGTAAAAAGAAGTTTTTTTTTTTTTCATTTGCCCCTTGTTGTGGGGGAATCGTTAAAAACCTCGTTTAAAAATATTGTAAGTTTGTGAAAGCCATTTTTGGATATAGGGATTCGTTTGCGAAATATTAAGCTTTTAACTGCAAATTTTTGATAGAGTCAAGTGTGTGTCTACCCCTGCCAGCTAAATGGTTATACTTGGATTTGTAAAAAAAATCACAGCAGTAGTATATATAACGAAATTAAAAAGAAAATTATCAGAGCTAAGTAGGCTGTACAGGTTAACGAGCAATAATCAACCAACTTAAATGTGTAGTTTGAAAAACATGATCTCCCATACATTCCGTATGGGAGATTTTTTTTTTTTCAACTACTATGTTAAGTTTGTTCTTGGGATAAATTCATCCCAACTACAGAACCCTTCATTGTTCGTGGTCCGACACGCACTTGGCCGGTTTTATTTCCTTGTTTTAGGCAACGGCAATAGTTGTTTTGCTAATTAATTAGGAAGCAGTCAGGGATTATATTTATTTCGTAATTAGTTTAGATTATTTGATTAATTCGAATTGTTACATTACTTTACCTGTCAGAGCAGTGATAGCCTAGTGGTGTGACCGTCAGACTGCCAAATCATAGATCTCAAGTTCGAATCCAAGGCACGCAACTCTGACTTTTCGGATTCATGTGTGTATTGTATAATTAGTACTTGCTTCAAAAACGGTGAAGGAAAGCATCCTGAGGAAACAGGCATGGCTGAGAGATATTTCTCGATGGCATGTGAAGCCAAGTCAGGGGCCCATTGGGCGGCTTTAAAACTCTGACACCAGGTTAATGACTAACCACGCGAAAAGAAGAAGAAGACTTTATTAAATTCAGCTGCATCCGGTTAGACTGGTTGCCGAACTCAACATAGTTGGGAAAAGGCTAGGCAAGTGATTTGATAAACTTAAATTATTTTTTGTTTATCCACGACGGTGAAGCTCTTGGCCTGCGTCTCATCTGATGGTGATGATCACGCCGAAGTTGGAAGCGAGCTTCATTCGGATTCCTCAACCACAGAGGAACTAGCTATAATACCTCTAGCTGCCGAAACACAACAAAGCTGTTAACATTGTTGATATACCAACAGACTTAGATAAGATGGTGGTAGCTAGCCAGGCGGACTTAGAACAAGTCCTACCACCAACCAAACCGAGCAGAAAATTTAGCCTCCACTGGGAATCGAACCCGGGACCTCTGGGTCTGAGACAGGTGGTCTAACCACTAGACCACAGAGGTGGTTAAAATATTATACCTAGATTAGATTAGATTATTTATTTGCATAAACGTGTGTGTACATACCTAGAAAGTGCATACAAGACGATAGATTAAATTAAGTGCAAACATGTTTGCCACTACGTGACGCGCAAAATATTATACAATTTAAAATAATAAAAAAAAAGAAAAAATTACAAAATATTAGAAGTTGTCAAACTTAATTATTAATGCGTTATTAAAATTATAGAGTAATTCAACATTATTATATAATTAGCTCCAAATTAATATAATTACTTATGTCAAGACATATTCATTTTCATTCAGGAACTCAATAACGCTATAATATGCTCTGGCGGTCAAAAAAGTACGAAGTTTATTTTTAAACATAGTTTGAGGTAGTTCTCTCCAGCTTTTAGGTACTTTATTATAAATGACTGAGTACTGAGCCATACAGTATACACTTTTGCGCACCTAAACTCTATAACAATAACAAATTGGTATATCGAAACGATCGTCGTTTGTTTTAAATTAAGTTATAATTAGGAGTCAATGCGATGAAATATTTTGTCAATATAACCTGTTCATTGTTATCATAAAATACTCGAACCGTATTTATTTGCACATTAATCTCATTTGTTACTCGTCCTATTTTGGTTAGCGCGACTTGCACGTTCTTCCGGTTCAGTGATTTAGGTATTTTCTATGGCAAAGTGAATATTTAGAAGCCACTCTTGCAGATTACAGGGAATAAAACATTAGAGGCCGTATGTTTATGCGATGTTGCTAAAGATATTCGATAAACATTATACTTCAGGCTTCGTCCTCGAGATTAGCATTTTATACACATGTAGTAACGCGTAGTACACACCATTCCACACTATTTTGAGAATATTTTGATTTTGTTTTTTTTTTTTTTTTTTGATGTGGGTAGATTAGTCCACTTGATTCCTGCGCCCGCAATCCGTGTCATTCGCTTTTTAGTGCTGCGCCGTTCCACACTCGCCCGCGATTACAGTTACTTATTCAAAAAGTTAATATCTAGTGTTGTTGTTATAATTATTATAATAATGCCTAAAAGAAAAGGTGATGATTGTGATCGTATAAAACATAAAATTAGAAGATTACAAAAAAAATTAAGACGCAAGCGGCGTCGATCGCGTGATTCATATTACTCGGATGACTCACAGTTATCGTCAACAACAAGTTTGTGTCGCCGTTCTCCGTTAGATGATCAAGGTATGGTTTATTTTCATACTATAATATTATTCAGTGCAGTTTGACCTACATAATTATTTTTTCTTAAATTTGAATGCATAACGATCTTTATCTGTTATAAAAATGTAAGTATACGAGATCATACGACTTGTTTACTTTTTTTAACATGTATATACCTACCAACAACAAGGTACATACATCATAGTTTGTAGTCTACTCGAAAAATTAGTGTTACGGACAGTACAGTGGGACTGTCTTTTCACTAATACGAGCCCGACGAATACAAGTTAATATTCTTTAGGAAATAATAGTTTGCGAACAGTACTTGCTTGCATTGGGACTGTTTTTTACTGTTAATTTCTAACAATTCAGTCTTTTAGAGACTATTATGTAACTGACAAGTGTTTTACATTGAAAACATTAAAGATTTTAAGATATTGAACAACTTGTTCTATTTTATTGTTACGATAATAATGCAGTCATGATCCGGCCCACCGAGCAGTACAATGGGACTGTCTCATGGTGCTAGATAAATTTGTTTGTGGACAGTACGTGTTATCATAACTTGGGACTGTCACTTACAATATAATTATTGACTCGCATTGCCAGGCTACATGGGACTTTACGTCTCCTTTTCAGACGGAGAATATATGGGGTTGTTTAACAATGAAACGGTCATATCAGACCTAGATCAGCCTTCTCCCGAGCTACAAGCAGATGTAGACCTAACGCAGCCAGAGATGGAGCTGGGACCAGATCCACTCCCCAGCACATCGCGCGATGAAAACTCTGTCCAGATTCAGTCTGTCGTGATAGTTGCGCCGGATCCTGCGGACCCTTCACCGCCCGTAGTCCAAGAGCCTGTTCCGTTTGCAGACGCAACGATATCTGCAAGAGAAGACTCGGAACTTAATAATGAACTGTTGGATATATTAGGCACTGATCCTACAACAGATAAAAAATATGGAAAAAATATACAAAAAGATTTATCGATTAGATTTCAACATTGGACTACGGCGGGGATAACAAAAGAGCTGCGTAAGGAGCTAAAAGAAAATTATTTAACTCCTGAAAATGCCAAATTGATTGATCCTCCAGAATTGAATGCAGAAATAAAAGCAGCTGTCTCCGATATTATTGCTAAACGCGATAAAGCTATTGAAAGTAAACAAAAACAACTTACCTTAGCCATTACTTCCTTAGGAGAAGCCATCACACTTATATTATCTGCTAAGGAGAAAAACACTGATTTACTCAAACTTCTGATGGATTCTACTCGTATCATTTGCGACTGTCAACATGCTGACTCTGTGACGCGGAGAAACTTTCTATTGAATGCTGTTAAGAAAGAAGTTAGAGAGCAACTACAAACTACAAAAATTGATAAGCTTCTTTTTGGTGAGAACTTAGTTGAAACCATAAAAACTGCGAAAGCCATTAATAAATCTGGTACAGACCTTAAACCACCGGCACCTAAACCTGCAAATAAGAAGTTTACACAGAGCACAGCTAATCCTTCAAGGAATTTAAACTGGAGGAATCCGGGTCCGACTCGCAGGCCGACGGGTCCACCAAGGATGAAGGTGCCTGCAACGACCTTGACGCCCAATCGGCCATCCAGCTCATCCAATCAGTTTCAGCATCCGCAGCAGCGACAGAACTACAGACGTCGCTAAACACGGTAAAACCTGCTGGTCGATTGTCTTTATTTTATAAAGAATGGTCAATGATCACTCATGATCCAATGATCCTTTCATATATAAAGGGTTATAAAATTCCATTTTCTCGGTTACCAAGTCAATCAGTACCCCCTAGCATTCGGAAATATTCTGAGTCAGAAAGGGCACACTTCATTGAAGCCATCGATAATTTATTATCATTAGGAGCTATTTCAGAATGTGAAGGTCGGTCTGACCAATATTTGTCAAATGTCTTTTTAATACCCAAGGCAAACGGAAAGATGCGTTTTATCTTAAACTTAAAATCTTTAAATGAATTTATCGATACTAATCACTTCAAACTGGAAGACTTAAGAACTGTAGTAAAACTAATATCACGAGATTGTTACTTATGCACTATCGACATAAAAGACGCATATTATTTAATTAAGATTGATGAAGATGATCGAAAATATCTCAGGTTCCAGTTTGAGCATTCTATTTATGAATTTAATATCTTACCTTTTGGCTTGAATACTGCTCCGTTTGTATTTACAAAGGTTATGAAACCAGTGATGAAATTATTGCGAACATGTGGATACTTATCTAGTATATATTTAGATGACATTTGCCTTATTGGTCATGATCAACAAACATGTTATAAAAACCTACAAGAAACTCAAATCCTCCTTACGAGCCTTGGTTTTATCATAAATAAGGAAAAAAGTAATTTCAGTCCTTCACACACTTGTAGATATTTAGGATATGTTGTAGATACAAGAAAGTTTCAAGTCACATTACCAAAAGAAAAAATTAATAGAATTAAATTAGAAATTAAGAAAATGTCGAATTTAAAACAATGCAAAATCAGAGCTTTCGCTAGCTTTGTTGGTCTTTTGGTGTCTGCCTGCCCAGCTGTGGAGTATGGCTGGCTCTATACCAAGCTATTTGAAAGATGTAAATACCTTAATTTAAAAAATACAAGCAACAATTATGAAAAAGTTATGAATTTACCAAATTCATTAAAATTAGACTTTGAATGGTGGATTCATGCTATCGATCATTCTGTTTGTAAAATCAAAATGGATAAATATGACCTTGAAATTTTTTCTGACGCCTCAACAACGGGGTGGGGAATTGCGTGTGGTGATCAGAGAGCTAGTGGCCTGTGGGGAGACGATGAACTTAGCCAGCATATCAACTATCTTGAAATTATGGCTGCTTATATTGGCCTTAAAATATTTGCTAAAGATTTATCTAACTCGCAGGTTCTTCTTCGAATTGACAATACCACCGCTATTTCCTACGTCAACAGGATGGGAGGCATCCAGTTCCCCCATTTGACAGAGGTTACGAAGCAACTTTGGCAATGGTGCGAACACAAAAATTTATATGTTTTCGCTTCATATGTTAGCTCTTCAGAGAACTTTGAAGCAGATCAGGAGTCAAGACGCACGCATCCAGATATTGAATGGCAACTTGCAGACTATGCCTATCGTAAAATTGTTACAAAATTTGGCCCCCCAAACATAGATTTATTCGCCAGTCGATTAAATAATAAATGCCCAAGTTACGTCTCCTGGCACAGAGATCCGGATGCGTACGCAGTAAATGCTTTTACAATATCATGGTCAGAATTTTATTTTTATGCGTTTCCGCCATTTACTATGATATTAAAATCATTACGGAAAATTCAGTCTGATAACGCCAAGGGTATCATGGTTGTCCCATACTGGCCAACACAGCCGTGGTACCCATTATTTAAAACTCTTTTAGTGTCAGAAATGGTAAAATTCAGGGCTAATGATAATTTAATTTTATCTACTGATTTCAGTCGCCTCCACATTCGCAACAGTATTACCCTGGTGGCAGGGATCTTATCCGCGAGGCGATGATAACAAGAGGTATCCCACTTTCATCTATGGATATAATACTTAACTCTCTCTCGGAGAACTCTTATAAACAATATGAAGGGTGCTATAAAAAGTGGTTCATTTATTGTAATGAGAATAAATTGAACATGTACGAGGTATCAATTCCAAATATTATGAACTTCCTAACAATTGCGTATAATGGTGGTGCACAATACGGAACATTAAATTCATACCGGTCCGCTTTGAGTTTAATTACTAAGGAAAACATTTCCGGGAATGAAGATATAAAAAGATTCTTTAAAGGAGTATTTCGTTCTAGACCCCCTTTGCCTAAGTATAATGAAACCTGGGACACGTCTTTGGTATTAAATTATCTGGAAAAATGGTACCCTAATGAAGACCTAAGCCTAGAAAAAATTTCTAAGAACTTAATTACACTGTTAGCTCTCGTCACTGCACATAGGGTGCAAACATTATCAAAAATTAAAATTTGTAATATTGAAAAGTTTCCAAAAGAAATTAAAATTAAAATTCCCGACCTTATAAAAACATCTAGAATTGGGGTATCTCAACCCATGCTCGTTATTCCGTTTTTTGATAAAAAACCAGAGATTTGTCCAGCAAAAGCCATATTCGATTACCTCGAAATGACTGAAAGACTTCGTATTAATACGGATACTTTATTTATCAGTTTTAAAAGGCCTCATAAGTCGGTAGGTGCACAAACTTTATCTAGGTGGATAAAACATACCCTAAGTTTAAGCGGAATTGATACTTCCACGTTCACTGCGCATAGCACTCGGCATGCTGCCACATCTGCTGCGCAAAGATTAGGTGTTAATATTGATCAAATTAGGAAAGCTGCTGGTTGGAGCCGTAGCTCCCAAACATTTGCAAAATTTTATAGTAGACCTGTTAATAATGTGTCTAACGATTGTTTTGGTATGGCTATTATGAATGATTCAATTAAGAAGTAAACCTTTTTAGTTACCTACAATTGTAAAATTAAGTGATTTGTTGTGTTTTCGTTATAACAATATAAAATACTTTGCGACCTTGCTCATGTATTTCATTTAATTATATTTTACGATTCATAATATCTCTAAAAGTCTACATGTGTATAAAATGCTAATCTCGAGGACGAAGCCTGAAGTATAATTAGAGATTAAACGAACTTACCTGTGAGTGAAGTTCGATCCTAATTATATGAAGGCTTCGTCCGAAGAGATTAGCAACCCTCCCACCCACTCGTTCAATCGCTACCCTGATCAATCGTAAAATATGAAGTGAATGGGCTAAACTCTAAACTATATGACACGGATTGCGGGCGCAGGAATCAAGTGGACTAATCTACCCACATCAAAAAAAAAAAAAAAAAACAAAATCAAAATATTCTCAAAATAGTGTGGAATGGTGTGTACTACGCGTTACTACATGTGTATAAAATGCTAATCTCTTCGGACGAAGCCTTCATATAATTAGGATCGAACTTCACTCACAGGTAAGTTCGTTTAATCTCTAATTATGGCTAACGCCTTTTTTTTCCAAAATAATTCCATATCATGAGAGTGTAATATTACATGGTCTTTAAACATCCTATTATATAAATATTATTATTATATTTATACGTGAAGCAAAAACTTTGTCCCCCTTTTTATGAAAATTACGCGGACGGAGAAGCTATAAAATTTAGCACAGTTAAAGTCTATATGGAGAAGGAGTGCAGAAAGCTAATATTTTTATATAATATACATTAGAAATAAATTAAAAAAAACATTACACACACTACCATGCGTTTGACACAAGATGGCTACCTTAGAATTATGACATGGCAGCATGGAATGTACTACAGTACATACTAATTCCATGCTTCCAGCTTAAAATTTAAATGAATTCTGGTCGAATTTTAATGAGTGATAGCCGTTCGTCAAGAATAATCTGTAAGAATACATCAGTCAGTGTATCCGTGTTGAGCCATTAGGTAGTATAATTTATTTTAGTGATAGCTGTTCGTCAAGAATAATCTGCCAGAATGCATCAGTCAGTGTATCAGTGTTGAGCCATTAGGTAGTATATTATTTTAGTTATAGCTGTTCGTCAAGAACAATCTGCCAGAATGCATCAGTCAGTGTATCAGTGTTGAGCCATTAGGTAGTATATTATTTTAGTGATAGCTGTTCGTCAAGAATAATCTGCCAAAATGCATCAGTCAGTGTATCAGTGTTGAGCCATTAGGTAGTATATGCGTGAAGTGTAATAGAAAAGTATGTAAGAAAAAGGCATGTGAGGCCGATTCCCAAATAAATTGGGTTCTAAACAGGAAAATGATGATGTTGACAATGCAGTGACATCATTAATTCCCTAAAAATGAAAAAGTTCGCAAGCAATAGGAAATTGCTACTGAAGCTGTGGATGTCGACCTCTTACACGGTCAACTGTACGTCGCTTGCTGCCGCATCACCAGTCCTGACTCTCTGTATATTTTGGCTGCTGAGACCAAAACTACAAACGTAGTATACAGGAAAGTTTTATTAAAAATGTGGCTGTTATTTTAGTACGTTGTGCTGTCTTACGACTTCCATGCGAACGAAGTCGCGGGCAGAAGCAAGTAGGTAATTTGTAAGAGTCCAAATAAGTAATTTTAAACTACATTTTAAATACTAAAATCGTTACACGTGGTACCGTTCAAGCTTTTCAGTAACAAAAGAAAGTATCTCCCTAAAATTGTATGTAATATGAAACAATATAACTTAGTGTTTTGAAAAACAATTTAGATAAAATTGTTCACAAAAAGAAAGTCAACGTCTAAATGTCAGAGAGCTTTGTTTGAGACGATACAACTCAAATAAAGCTCTTGCAATATTTCTTCGTTTGTTTTCCTTTAGGTACTATTAGAATCAAGTCCCAAAACAATTGTTATCTTAACGACAGGCAATAGATGTCTATGGCTCAATAATTAAGAGCCTGAGAGAAATTGTCGAAGATTTCATCGAGGAAAACACTAACAAAATAGAGAGATAGTAAGTTTCATACAGTCACATGTAAGTACACAGCTAACTTCGACAGGCTTGCAATCGTCCGAGTCGGTACAAAAACTGTACCTAGTGAACTTTGCTGCGAAAACTTGCGAAGTTGTGAAGGCGCTAAAAACTCGTTACGCCAAATCGGCCACTAAAACTCGCGAAGCGAAAATTCTATCCAACTTCAATTTACTTTTATTGTTTTTACTTTTCCTATTCTTCGAAGCAAAAAGTTTTTTTTTTTGTTACGTTTAGGAGACTAAACACATTTTTTTATACCGATTCAAACGAACACAGCGTCAAAATTTCACGTTTGAAATTTTCCTTGTTACACTGTATCAAAGGAAATGGCAGAATCTCATTCCCACTGTAATGTAAATAATCTTTATTTGAATTTCGCTTTCTGTCTGCCCACGCAAGGACGGGATGTCGGCGGTATCGTCAGATATGTTAAATATTTAAGTATAGAATTTGAAGTTTAAAAAAATATAATATTTAATAAAATTGAAAGCTCTTGGAATAATCTATATTTATACTTTCAATAAACGTCAATCTTCTTTTAATTTTTTATTTGATGTAGTTTCTTTTGAAAACGTATTAATATAGAAGCATTAGATAGAATTTTGAACAGTATAATGTCGCAAAATTTAATTTTCTTAATAACGACAGTGACAGATAATGTAAAAAAATAAACGCTTTCGATATGGTCAAAGGTTAAAGAAACACTACAAAAAAATAAACAGCTTTCGATAAAACAGTAGATAGATACGGAATGTTAGTTTTAATGCTTCCTACCTAAGAAATATTTTCCCTTTTGGTTCGTTTCCCATACACGTGATGGGAATTCCCTTTCGGAATTGCATTTGGGTGATGTATTATTATCCATTTTGCGTACAAATCTGCGCTTCAACGTAATCAATCAGGCTTTTACGAGACATAAATAAACCAGGATGTGTGCTGTTTAGTTGACAAATGTGTTAACGGTAGCAACAACTAATTCTGGAATCAAATAAAGTTTTTGACTTAGGTTTAGCGTTTTAGACTTTAGGGGTCCTCCGACCAGACGGGTGTCATGTCTGGCGGGCAACTGCCCAGAGGTTGAAGTCGGGAGCTTGTATATATGTCCATCGCGCGGTAAACTCTAATTGCGCGATGCAGGATTTGTGTGACGTCAAGATGTTGTGTGTCGTCAGGTCTTTGATGCGCAGTTCGCATGTGGCGATGTAGATGCCGCCACAAGACTATAAATGGCAGCTTGCGTGTTAAATTATTGTAAGTAAAATACAATACAACACGTATATTTAGTAACCTAATCCGTTTACGTGTGGACACGTCGGTTCTGGGCTCTCAACAAGTCAATCGTCATCCTGAGGATGCCTCGTTGAGAGGTGAAACACGTGTCGATTTCTTACAGGTTTCTTTATGACTCTTTAAGAACAGTTAGGCGGATTAGGTTACTAAATATACGTCGTCTATTGTATTTTATAATGGATATCCGCAAAGTCACGCCTGAGTCAATTAACTATCTTATTGTAAGTAGGTAAGAAACTTGTTTAAAAAAACAACTGTCACGAGCTGGCTTCAATAATTATTTATAATCATTTATTGGTTTAATTACTAAAAAACTACAATGATTGTAGTTAGTCTTATAACAGTTTCTAAAGAGTCCAGGGACTATGCTATGACTTGTTGAAGCAATCATCGTTCCAGTGTGAGAGAGAGATGAAGCTATACAGGACAAATAGCACTATCCTTATTTCACAACGGAAAGGTGATGGTTTTAAGACGTCATAGTTAGGCCCCTGAACTGGAGTCGAAATTAAGATAGTACATAATAATTTCATGACATTATGACACATTAGGCTTCTGAAGATATCAGAAACCGGACATTACTCGAAATATTGTAAACTAAAAACGAGTAATAAAATAATTACGTGTAACATTTTTATATCATGACAATTTACCGTCTACTGTACCAAATGTAACTACATAACTAATTTAATACAACGTTTTTTTTATTAAAATTTATATATCACGTGACGAAATAACATTAATCATATCCCATTGATCGCCGATCGATCGAATAAGCTTAAGCATGCATTTAATAAGTGGCTAATCGTCCAATCGCGTGTTTTCCTTAATAACCACTAGGTTCCCTTAACATTATATTGCGTACATTGTAACAAAACGTTGAATTATAACTTCGTGTATTCGTTTAATCTAGGTGTAACATTCGAATAGGTTAATTACTTTTGTCAAGGACTGCTGAAACTATTGCTTTTGATAAATGTAGTTATTTTCAAGGTTTTCGATGTTTTGTTAAAATGGCTGCATGATGAACCTTAATGGATGGGTACATAATGTTTGAGAATTAAATGATATATGAATGACGTTAAAAGAAGCTTATGTGCTGCAGAAGGTGAAAAAGGCTTATGACTGAAAGGCAAAAACTGAATACTGAAAATGATGTAGGTATCACATTTGAAACAAATTTAAGTAATAATCATAATTCATTCAGTAATAACAAACATTAAATTGAAATAAAACATAAAGCGTTCTTCTACACAAATCATAAAGGCTTTATTAAAACCGCTGCCACCTACTTTTCACTGTCGAAACGACCTATTCAGAAGAAGTCTGCAAAATTTGCGCCCGGTAACTAATGACGGCGTACCTAGTTGAAGTATTCGTCCACAGACTAACTTTGTTCTATACCAAGAACGTTAATGTACTATAGTTATCGCGTTTTAGCGTGGCATTAGCGGTCACTGACCCACCTCCATTTTCTAGCATTCTTTATTTAAAAAACTGAAATAAAGTCCGTTAACGTCGTAAATGGTTTTTCGTTACCGAAACATGTTGAAGATCACGGCAGATATTGATCGGTCGTGATCTTCAACATGTTCCAATAACAACATTTATTAGGGAAAGGGCAATAACCGCTATTACCATGCGACAACGATTGTCATTAAATCTAGTTTTGATTGACCGTTCCAGGAATCTGTGACAGACATTGAAATCAAACGTGTTCTAGGAAACGTAACAATGTAATACGAACTCGTGACTTTGTGGTGGTAAATTATCGGTGAATGTAATTTGACAATGATCCGTTAGATCATTGTGTTAATCCCTAAACAGAAATGTCGATACTTTGCAATATTATTGATGACTCGTATTATCACTTTCCACCAATAAAAACACGTATCAAGCTTTGTGCAGACTAGCGCGACGCGACAACGGTTATTGTTATACCGTGAAGTTATCTTAGTAATTGTATTGTTGGATTCGCGTCGCGCCGTCGCGTCGCGCTTGTTTGAACGAGCCTTTACGTTATGTAATAGGCATATTGTTATTAGAGTCACCTGTGACAATCGCACTAAGTAGGTAAATAAGGTATCTATATTTTGGGGAATATTTTTGCTGTTATTACTTTGACTTTTTGTCTTTGTAGGGACTTAGAATAATCTTGTCCTATTATGTTAGCCCAAAACTACATTATTTACTATTAAAGAATAGGTACCTACCCGATGACCGTTACAAAAGAGAAATCATTATGCTTGGTAGAAGACTTATGTAGTGATTAGAGTATGAAATTATTAGCAGTCGAGAAGACATTAATTGTGTCCATTCTGTTGCCGTCATCCAACCATGAGGAAAAGGTTGTATTTTTAACCGACTACGGCGAAGCAAATAGTAGGTTTATAATTTGGGCCGGTATGTATGTGTATGTATGTATGTGGGTATGTATCTGTTCCCTCATAATTTCTAAAACTTATCATAATTTCACAAATGAGTATAGTTATCGAGTACGAGTATTGTTGGAAGCGTCTTTATCGTCCGCTGGTTATAGGTTATGTGACGTCACATTAAAATGAATATGGCGCCCTTGATAAGACTTAAAGTAATAAAATAAAACTCTGCTGTCATGTTGGGTATAAAATGAAAGGGTTTAATTATCACATTTTAAAAATAAATATAAATGCTAAACTCAAAATAATTTAAATAAAAATAAAAGTTATCTATGACAAAAACGCCCACTAAAAAGATATAAACAAGACATCATAGACAGAAAAATAAAAATCCGGAGTCACACGTAATCTGTTCGATTTATGCCATAACACGACGCTATGATATCTATTAATATCCAATCAATAACAAACAAAAAAGCAAGGCTTGTTCTTAAAAGCATCTGTCACAGCGTATTCTTATTCACACACAAAGGTCTCACTTGACTTTGCATAATAATGCAAACTATATTCACGACGGCACAGATTTATGGTAGTATAGGGTGTTAGGGGACGAATAAATATCTAACAATGCCGCTAGCTTATTTTTTACTTACAGTGAAAAAAAGTGCAAATGTCCGTTAACGCCTAGCCACGGCCGTTGGTCAATTGTTTTAGTTTTTACGGAATATGGTTTGCATTTAAAATAAGGTTTGTTAAAGCAATGTGTTTCTTCCGGACGACCATTCAATGAAATTAATTATAAAGTTTAGAGTGAAGCCCAGTGAGCCTGTGGCGGCATCTACATCGCAACATGCGAACTACTCATCAAAGACCTGACGTAACACAAATCCTGCATCGCGCAATTAGAGTTTACCGCGCGATCGACATATTTTATATACAAGCTTTCGACTTAAACCATTGGGCAGTTGCCCGCCAGACACGACACACGTCTGGTCGGAGGATCCCCGCTTTTTTAATGAGGATGAGTGAACTTTACGCCCTGTTCCTCATACCTCTAAAGTATTAGCTCTATGGCAAGTTAATTCGAGCTATTTTAAAATTGGAAATAAACGTTTCACACTTATTGATTTAGTTCTAAGATTTTATTGATAGCTGTGGGGGATGCTTACTGACGTATAAATAACCAATATGTTTTAAGGTAGTTGTAATTTCGTTCCAAAAAAAGATCGAAATAACGTTACGTTTACTTCGCGCGTTCGTGTTAGGCTCAAAGTAGTATTTAAATATGATAGGCACCTACAAAAATAATAAATAATCGATGTCTATTTGCATGATGAGATACGAGGTAGGTACTTGTGTATTATGCTTAGCTACATCCGTAGGTAACTAACTTTCAAAAGTTACAAGAGATGCTCTAAAACGATACAAATAGATAACATCAATGTTTTGCCGACACGGAATACCCTCAAGCTACCAATACATGCATTGTATTACAACCGCAGTACGTGGACTTGAGCGCAAGCCGGTTTCATTTTAAATTGTTTATGCCAACCCAGCGCTGAATGTCAGCCTAATGTTACTGGGCCAGGTCGAAGGCCAAGAACGAGAACTTTAACTAACATACACGAAAACAAACTAACTCAAACAAGGGGTTAAACTTCCCAGTACTCAATTATACATTAATCAGATAAACATGAACAACACGACACGACTTATCTACTAACAGAATCTAATTTCCCACTTCGTTTTCAATAGCAGAATTAGGTTTATTGCTTGTTTGTTTCACCCGAAATCACAAAAGGGAAATTCATAAAGCATAGCACTGCGGTTTCACTAATAAATGAGCTTTTATAAAAACAAACAAAATGCTGAAGTCGGGACACGAACAAATTGAGGGCGAAGCAATTTGTATCTCTTGTCATACTTTTTAATTTCATCCCGAGGAAAACAAATTAGTTTCGCCCGAACACTTTGCATATTTACAAATCTTGAACGATGAGAGCGGGTTTTCTTTCCTTTGTTGTATTTTTAATCATTTTTAAAGCTTTATTAAAAATAAGACAATGAAAGAAATCGTCTTAAGACCTCGCTAAAATCTAAGATATTTTTTTTACATTTCACTTTGTATTTCATTTTCATTTTAGCCAATTTTCCTCTGTACTCCATTTACTCAAAAATGGAGTGCCAGTCATGCGCTTTTATTGTATTTTTCCTTAATAGCTTGATAAATGTATTATGAGTGCTTGAAATTGTGTTTACTCGGAGATATTAAATTCTCGAGTTTGAAATAATATTAACTGAATAAAGAAACACGGAACACATACAGCCCTGTACAAATATAGATAGCGAATGAATCTTGCACTGTCCTTGAAATACGAAAAGAGAACGCGGGCGTACTCGTTCCCGATAGCGTACACATAAATTGTCTGTGACAGGAAAGCTTTAGGCTCATTTAGCTCGCCGAGGATAAATGGCAATAAGTGGAATAAACTTTCATCTAGAAATAGAAAATGCTGCGAACCCAGATAAGATAAATTGAACGGGACATTTTAATACGTTGGAAGTAAGATTGAAAATAGCGAAAGTGTCGTTGTCTTTATTACATAAGACTAAGACAGACGGACATAATGAAAACTCTGTAACTAACAGTTTGACAATAAGCCACAAACACATTCGCTGAAATAAATCACTCAAACACCAGTAAATTGAGTTGAGGAAGTGGCCCACATGCTGTCCTGTTTAACTGCTTAGCACATTACATAGGTGTGTCAAGCAAGACTTACGCGTGCTGAACTGACGTCAGTTTCCTGTCAACACGCCGTCCTGTCGTACTTACACATCCGACATCAACAAAAACAATGTGAGCTGAAGACCAGTGAAGCCTCGTTTACACGTCGTCGAGTTGAATATCTCTGGCTATAAAACCAGTGACTCGACCCGCATATATAATTTCTTGGAATTGGAAGTCGGAAGTCAGTTAATATTTCAAAATGTTGGGTAATAAACTCCACTTTTCATAGACGCTAACGCTTTTAATTATCTGTTACACTTTTAACATTATTTATACACTTGAAAAACCGGTGCTTGGGAAGGCCTTTGTCCAGCAGTGGACGTCTTTCGGCTGAAATGATGATACACTTGTAAAATATACTCAAGTAATTATATTCCATTTTTCCTAACCATTACCAACTCAAAAATTGGACGCCCTGTTCGGGGTAGGTTATTTCTAGTAATTTTGAATTACATTGTTGTTAAAGTACAGCGGTTTTTTACCCTACAGTACATAGTTAATCGTCCTATAATAATATATACGAACGGAAAACCGCACTATTCTAAATACTGGAAACATGTAAACGAGCTTTGGTTAGGGTTTGGTGAGGCAGAAGTAAAGCCACTGTGTTAGCTACAGGAGCGTTTCAATGCGGTTTTGTAAAAGCAAACGTTTTTGGTTACTTCTGACTAGTTTTATCACTTAGACGGGACTCCCTTTTGCACTTGTCTATCCAATGGTGGAATTCATATCCATTCAAACCAATTAATTGAATTTCTTTTTTGCAATGAAGTATTGGTGATCGCAGATTGGTAATGTTATTTTTCCTTTATTTCATTTAAAACACTTATAAATTACATTTTTAAATATAAGAATATAAAAAAATATTAAAACCTTTAAAAATATAAAAAAATAGTAGCCCACCAGTATCGGGAACAGGGTCCAAACAAATTGGTAATGTTAATATTAGTTAATGTTATTAATACTAGTTGATGGGAGTACAGCTGTTCAATAAAATTTAACGGAGGATTTAAAGTAGTGTGGTAATATAAACATAATTATAAGCAAAACTTCAGAAACACGTATTTACTCTGTAACGTCCCCAGCCCCACAAGCAAATATATATATGATGATTATAATTACTTAGATGTAAGCTTTGTATTATAATTTTAAGTGAACTGTTATTTAAGTTCTTATGAGAAATAAATTCTTTAAACCTATTATGATACAACAGCTGCCGACATGTTTCGTACATTGGGTGACATAAAAATATGACACCCAATTTACAAAGAGCTAATGTGATCATTTATTTAAGTACCAGAAATCACAGAATATTATATTTAAATTATATGTATAAAAATAATATAATAATTAAAAACAAATTATTTTCTAACTTTTAAATGTATAATTTTTTTCCTAAAACTCAAGAGGACTAAAAGTACAATACCTACAGATATGACCAGCACTCAGGGCTGAGGCTCTAAAAAATTAACAGTGCATTACACTTTGAATGGCGGGTCATTCATCTCAGCGTAACGGCAGAATGACGTCTCTCTAATGGACCGGGACAAAGAGGGGCTCCTGTTAGTAATTATTAATGCATTAATGTCAGCCACTGGCAAAGTGCAGGGAATCACGTCGATAACTTTATGATAATGTTGTTGTTGGTTATTTTAGTCAGTATTGGACATGGATTGAAGTAAAACTAAATAGACAGAAAGGAAATTAAAATTGGCAGTAAGTGGGGAGATACAATAGCTGTAGAAAATTATGTTATATTAGTAAGTTATGCCCGAGGCTTCGCCCGCGTGGATGTCGAATCCCATAGGAACGTACTTCTGGTATAAAAAGTATCCTATGTCGTAACCCAGCACCCTAATTACGGAACACACGATCAATCACAATCTGTTTCATTTTTCCAGTTCAACAACATTCATTCGAAATGGCTCACTCTGCTCTCGACGCTCGACGTGACAACACGTCGGGTCCGGGTTCACAATAAGTCAATCGTCATCCTGAGGATGCCTCGTTGAGAGGTGAAACACGTGTCGTTTTCTTACAGGGCTCTTTATGACTCTTTAAGTACAGTTACGCGGATTAGTTGAATAAATAATATACGTCGTCTATTGTATTTCTTTTTATCATTCATTGCGTTATTTAGACAAAGTTTCGAACATATAAAGCAATGGATTAGAAATTTCCTTCAAAATAATTCAGATTATGATTGATCGTGTGTTACTACGCAATTTGGGTACAGGTCGATGGTATACCTGTGTGCCAAATTTCGTCAATCCGTTCAGCCGTTATGGCGTAAAAAGCTAAAAGACAGACAGACTGGGTTACTTTCACATGTATATATATATTTAAATAGATTAGTATGGATGGATCGACCAGTATATTATAATGGATGAACTCGTATTTTCATTTAAGTAAAGCATTAAGAACTCAAATAAGATAACTGATGTACTGTACTTATACAGAGCTCTATTTCTTGAATCATCGTGCGATGAGATCGCGAGCCCGATTCATATATTATATACAAGCTTTCGCCCGCGGCTTCACCCGTGTCTGAAATTATCCCACGGGACCGTACTATCGGAATAAAAAAGTCCTATATGTTAATCTAGGTTATAAACTATCTGCGTGCCAAATTTCATCAAAATCCGTTTAGCCGTTTTGGCGTGATTGAGTAACAAGCATCGAAACATACAAACTTTCGCATTTTAATATTAGTAGGATCACATCTGCATCTTCTGATTTCCTATGCCAAATCCATACCAATTGTTGTCTATCTATAATAAACTCACCCAATAATAATCAATTTTTAGAAAATTACTGAAAATGCTTCTGTAGTACAACCATTGAAAGGTCGCGCCTCAGTACAAATGAATGATTCAGCAGTTCCAGCCACCTATATTTAGACTCATCTTTTGAGTAAACTACTAGAAATTTCGAATTACTTGGCCGGGATCCATAAACTTTACTTAACACGTACGCTGGCTAAGCGTGATTGGTGTCACTGTCGCAGAACTGTCAAACTACAAGTGCAAGACAGAGACGGGGACATGTCTAAGCCAAAGTACGGGCGAAGTGACGTTTATATATCTCGGCCTTACACTGATGTTTTTTTGTCATATTAGGTAAGTACCTAATTCGAATATAAAACAATAGTAAGTACTATTGTTTAGAAATCCTACTTATTGGTTCATTTATTTCTGACTAGCTGTTGGCCGCGACTTTGAATGCAATCCAGGATGTAAAGTAGCCCATGTCTGATCCAGGTCATGGTCTATCTGTGTGCCATATTTCATCCAAATCCGTTCATTCGTTTTTGCGTGATTGGGTGACAAACATCCATTATCGACAGTTTCATCGGGACGTCTTGATATTTTGTTTACTTTTGTACTTTAGATAGCTGATTAAATGAAGATGTCTCCTGCGTAATTTATACGCTTAAATACTACCACGTCTTAGAAGAAATATGTCAAGTTCCAAGTCACCCAGTCAGTCGTTTTCTATATACTAGTTGCACCTCGTGGTTCCATCCGCGTAAGTCTCGATTCCGTGGGAATATCGAGATAAAAAGTATCCTATGTCGTAAACCAGGTTATGGTCTACCAATGTGCCAAATTTCATCCAATTCTGTTTAGCCGTTTTAGCGTGAAAGCGTATCAAACAAACAAACAAACTCACTTTCGCATTAAGCACTTTCAGTTTTTCTAATTTTTCTTATTTTCCGGACAATTTAGATTCGCACATAAAACTAACATTACAAAAAAAAATGTTAGATCGGTCCAACCGTTCGTAAGTGATGCGCTTACCAACAAACACAATTTCATTTTTATTTATTACATTAACACCCGAATACTGAAACGCCACTCAAAACTTAAGCGTTACTTATGACTCGTTTAAAGCCTTTTGATTGGTTGAAACTAGTTTTAAGTAACGCTTAAGTTTTGAGTGGCGTTTCAGTATTCGGGTGTTTCATTTCATTTTCATTACATTATACATTTGGATGTAAGTACATATTTTGCGAATGTTTTAATTTCAGTCTCAAACGAAACCCTTATAACACATTATTACTATGATTAGTTGATGTTAATCACCCTGCTGTGTCTAGTGTCAAACTGACTGGATGAAGGTCACAACTGAAAACCAAACGTGGTGATTATAGCGATATCCTTTTGGACGTTAATTACAAAGAAAGATGGAGGTGCACGTTAATTATGACGGAATTTAAAATAGGTTAATATTTTAACAGCGCTTAATTTTTTTTTGCACTTTTATTCTTGAGCACAGGTCAATAGGGATGATGAGAATTTTTTTTTAGTCCATTTTGTTGTGTTGTTAAAAAATATTGGACACGTATTTTGCTCTTTTTACGTAATGTAAAGATTACGGCGATACATTGAGTTAAAATGGGCCATGACGGCACGAGAATGTAGATTTTATACTTGTGACGTAGCGACCCCCACTCCCCAACTTTAAATGCGTTTTATCTAAGTATTTTTTTATTAAAATAAAGCAAAAAATACGTGTCTAATTTTTTTTTATTATCTGACTGACGGACTTATTAGAATTACATTTTTTTTACCCTGGCTTCATCCCTATTAAACAGTTGGTCAAAAGTGATTAAAATAAAAATAAAAAATATTTTTTTTGCCATTCACAAAAAGAAGCGCAAATATTATATTAATATTAGTCTACATTCATATTTTTAGGACCTCAAAATGGAAATTATTAGGGATTTGAATAAATACAGGCCATTACAATATACTACAAAACATTGCAAAATATTATTTTAATGATAAAAACAATACACAACTCCCTACTCCTTCAGATAGGTACTCACATGTTATCATTTATAACGATTTTAGTTCCAGCACTCGTAAAACATAAGTCATAATCGTAAATGCAATGTACTACAACACTTTGCACTTTCTAAGTGCCAATAAAATCCTGCTTATTCCTTCGCACTGAATGCGACATTCTTAAAACGATACTTAGAATATAAAGAAGCCACGTCTTGTTGTACAACAGCAGTAATTGCATTTCCTCTGTAATACCAGAAAATTGTTCGAGATTCTTGTGACTACTGTTACAAAAGGATGTTTCCAAGAATATCGTATTCTAGAACGTTTTATTCTTTAAAGGATAGCATTTTACTTAGATCAAGAGCTATATTGTGCAAGATATGACATTTTGTTTGAAATTTCACTTGCTTTTCCTCGGTCTTCGGAAATCGGATAACGTGACGCTTCAACATAGTTTCATAGCGTCCTGTGTAACAGGGATACTTTATAGTGAGGCAGTTTTTGTTTACTTTTACAACAGTCTATTGGATATATACAGTTTGTATGAGAAAGGTGTGGTCAATAGTATAATACTTATAATACTGGTATAGATCTGTTTTATATCACTCGTAGCACTTTCGTAGCAAAAGCGTAGCACTTTCGTAGCAAACGCGTAACACTTTCGTAGCAATAGCGTAGCACTTTAGGAGCAAAAGCGTAGCACTAACGTAAACCTAGCGTAGCGTCTTGAATAAGAGATCAAAGGCAACTAATACATGATTTTTGTACCAAAAGAGTGTATGAGAAGAGGTGGTCATATTTAAGAGAATGGTACAGACCATCAAATTGAAAAACTTTCTCCATGACATCGTTATCACGAAAAAATATCAGCCATCCCATGCATTTGGGTCAAGTATGTGTTGAAGTGTATGTAAAACATTAAGCTCAAACTCAAACTAAAAGCATTTATTTCAATTAAACCGTTTACAGGCACTTTTGAATTATCAAAGAGTCGGTCAGTTAGTCAGAAAGTTGAAGCTAGTTACCCATTTCAAAACGATCTCTATGGAAAAGAACGGGCAAGAAACTTCAAGCACACTCTTTCAATTATAGATATTACAAAATCCTTGGTACATTATTCTTGTTGCTTCTATACGAGAACAATAAAAATAAACAAATAAGAGATGATGTCAACTGACGGCGCCCGTTCACGAACATGACGCGTATATCAGCACCATCCACCTCAACCATTTTGTAGATGTAAATGATCTAACACACTCGCTACCATCAACGATACATTTAAGTGAGCATGACATACTCGCAACTGCCATGCTCTTTCAAGTCCACATACATCATAATAACAAAATAAACGGCTCCATGGTACTCAAATTTACATTTCTTTTTTTAATGCTTCTAAATTATACAAAACTATAGTTTGCAATGTATTTGAGAGATTAATAGAATTTTACTACCATTTCTATTGGAGTATTCAACAACCAAAACTTGGTGAAATAAATAAAAATAATAATGGGTGCTTCCCATTATTATTTTCATTTATTTCACACTTCCAAATATTAAAATATTAACTAGTGAGCCCAAGTGGCTATGGAGCAGGACCAGCATTAAGCCAACCATTTTTATCTACGATATAACCATCCGACTTATAATATGCTTGTCTACATAGTGTAAGTTTAATGCATGTTTTAAATTTCTTCTCATTTAGTTGAAGAATATCGAGTGGTATTTTATTATAACATTTAACACAGTACCCCATAAAAGAAGTGTGTACTTTAGACAATCTGAAACGTGGTTGATCTAATTTGTTTCCTCGTATTCCTAGTGTTAAAATTATGCCTGTCACTTATCGTACTAAAAAGATGAATTTTTTTTCGAACATACATAATGTTTTCATATATATACTGACAAGGTACCGTCATGATGTTAATTTTCTTAAAGAGTTCCTTTAAAGATTCGCGTCTGTAGATAGCTCAAGTCCGCCTTAGTACGGTTTTTATTACTTGTGCATAAAGTTTTAATTCAAAATTTAAAAAAATGCCAAATTCAAAAGTCATTTATTCAAACTAGGCTGAGAATCAAGGATTAGGCCCGGGTCGACGGCGCGTTGTGTTCCACGCGCGCCTCAAAGAGATGTCAGCACCAACTGACGGGGTCCGGAAGGGCCAATGCCTGCCGGGGTCGCGGGTTTGTCTGAAAGGGATATCGCGACCTTGGCACACAGGCAACGGAAGGAACACGGGTGGGTTTTAGTCAGTAAAAGTCTGACACGCCCCCCCGCTCCACCCAGAGCGGGAGAAGTTATTTGATAATTTCCCATCCTCAAAAAAAAAAAAAGGCTGAGAATCAGCACTTTTCGAACGTCAAAATGACATAAGACAGACCCCCAAAACGCCCACCCTTCACCACTTCCTAGTGCGTTAGCTGCGAAGAAGAAGTGGCGCAACAAACTCCCCAGCAACACAGCTATCTGTTAAGTTAGAAAAAAACTATACATAGCTGTAACTGAAAGTTATAAATGATAAACTAGAACCATCGAGGAAAAATAAATAAACAGTTAATTACTAATTATAATAACAAAACTATGATCAGCAAGACGACCAAGCAGCACCCGCTCACGAGCATAACGCAAAGATCAGCCATTACCCCCCCTCGTCATATTTAGGGGAAGGAGGCAACTCGACCCCCGACTCTACCGCAAGCAGTGACATCTAAGGGAGCATGACGACCTTGCTACCGGTTGCTCAAGCAAAAAATAATGTGATGAATTGTCGAGGTCACTAGCTAACCACATAATGCAATACAACACATAAAAAAAAATATTACAATAGATTATGTCAACAATAAATTGAAATAAAATTAAAATAACTTGACTTATATAGTCAAATAAAATAAATAATTATATAAACTCATATAACCTGTCAGCAGGTAAGCTAATTCTGGAGAAAGAACATAAACATTGTCTTGAGTTCATCACAGCGACCAACTATTCTTATCATAAATATTAAAATTTGCAACTCTTCATACTATTTATTCCTATCCTCCTCCCTTTTATATTACATTACATATTAATATAAATGGAAGCAATGAATCTCACTTGCATATAAATAAATCAGAAGCGTGAAATCCAATTACAAATAATGTTTACTAAACCCAGCTTTACTTAGAATGCGCCAACGGATTTGTGTGGCAAATATTCTTCACTAAAATTATGGAGAGTATCAGAAATCGCGAAATATAAATTCATATTTCGGTTATGTGGAGCAAATCGGTGGGTGCATATTTTTATGCCTTTTAGATGCATCAGCGTTAGCATCGAGATACGTGTTTGAAATACCGATCGTTCTATGATTAGGGTTTTGATAACTACGTAAGGTAGTACCTAGCTCCATACTAAACCTTGGAAAATGCGATTGACGTTGGTTTTTGTAAATTAGGGGTACTTTGTCATTGACTGTCGCGTTGGTCTAGTAGTTGCAAACGCTATCGCTGACCGTGGAAAACTAGGCTTGATATCTAGATCTGGCAAAGTATTATGGGGTTTATACATTATAGATTTCTCAGTTGCAGGCCGCAGCCATATACGCCTGGGCACGCCACAATTGTGGCGATAAGTCCCCTCTTTGAGGAGTGGCTAGAGAGGCGCCACGGCGTCCTCACCTTCCGCCTGACACAGGTCCTCACCGGACATGGTTGTTTCGGGAGGTTCCTGTTCAGGATAAAGCGGGAGGAAACGCCCGGGTGTCACCACTGTGTGGATCGCCCGGAGGACACGGTGGAGCATACGGTGGGGGTCTGCCCAGCTTGGGCGGAGCACCGCCGTGTCCTCACGGAGGCGATCGGCGGCGGCGATCTCTCGCGTCCGGCCCTGGTTCAGGCCATGGTCCGGAGCGAGAGTGCATGGGAGGCCGTCACCTCCTTCTGCGAAGCAGTAATGCTCGCGAAGGAGGAGGCGGAGCGCGCGAGGGAGAGGCAAAATGCGCCCCCTCGCGCCCCTAGTCGCCGCAGGAGACGCCCCGGGCGTCGGGAGTCGCGAGCCGACTTCCGGCCACCGTAGGCGCGGGCTTGCGGGCGGTGAGCAATGGGTAGCTCGCCGTCTTCTCGGGGGAGGCTGGACCGCTCCAACGCGAATGTATACGTACATCCGTGGTGGAGCGACCCAGACTGCCAGGCACTTCTTCTCATGCAACCGAGCGGGTGGGCAGGTTGCGGATAGCCCAACTCCGGCTGCGGGACCGACCACTAACGGTTACATTGACCGTTAGTGGGCGATCCAGCAATCAGAGCATCTTCCAAAGATCCCGGACAAGAGAAGTTCCCGAAAGCCAAATCCCAGACTTAGGGTAACCCACATACCCCTTCCTATGTGCCCATCACCAGAGCAACCCATCCCTCCCAATCCATACACATCCCGTCGATCCCAAACCCCTAAGCAAACTCCCAGGCCTAGGGTGACCCCAAAGAAACCCTCCATTCACCAAATGCCTTCCCTCCCATCCCCGTATCCCGTCGGTCCCAGAGGAAGGGTAACCTCGCTTCCAAAAAAGCCCACCACCCAATTACCATGAACATGCAGGATGATAAAGTATCTACCCAGGTGGGTCCCGGCCAAGCCGGGGAATCCCACACCGCTCCGGCGGTTAGCCCCCAACGTAATATGGGGGGGGCATCAAACTGCACAATGGCAACATTGATGCCGCGCTTCACAGCGCGGCCGGCTGCTGATTTAGCGCCCACAACACCGGCTGCGATTAACGCGCCCATAAACCCTACTTCGGCTGCGACCAACGCGCCAGCTCCCACTACAAGTGTTATGCCTCCCACGAGCATCTGGCAACAGAGTACCGTGCGGAACAGCAAAACAAACCCAGACATAGACCAAGACCAGCACAGACAGACAGAGACGGGGAAGGATGACGGACCTAGCAGCCCCAACACTCCTCCGGTTGCCAGCGATGAAGTACGCCCGCTGACAAAGCGCGAAAAAATCCTGGCCCGGAGGAAGAGAGTAAGCGACCGAAAGCGCAAAATCCGCGAAGGCACTAGCCAGCGCGAAGCGCGATCGGACGCCGAAGGGGAGGTGCGCGACCGGCCCCAAGTCCGCGAAGGGGTAACCCAGCGCGAAAAGGGGCCGGACGCACGCGACCGGCCGCAAGAGCGCGAAGGGGAAACTCAGCGCGCAAAGCGGCTGGACGCGGAACCACGCGTGCGGGGGCAAGCCTGCGAAGGGGCAACCCAGCGCGGAAAGCCTCTGCACGCGACAGAGTCTGCGAGGACCGACACCCAACCCCGGAACACTGACGGACCCCACGACCGGCCTCGACCCAAGCACACCAGGGGCAGGCGAGGTGGTACCCTACACCCGGCGTTGCCGGCAAATAACACCCAGCCAGGCACCTCCAAGCCGCAGCCTGGACCGAGCGGTACAGGGCCGGCGAAGAGGGGACGCCCTGATGACACGGCTTCACCGAGCACGATCCAGGGTGACGCCAAGCGGGTGAGGATCCACTCCGCACAAGGGGAGCAGAGGACCTACGCGCGAGCCACGAAGGATATTCCGGCGCGGCTGGCCGTAGCAATCTGCCTCCCCCCCCCCTCCAGAGACCTGACTAAGGAAGAGGCCGAGCACATAAAGACGGACCTCGAAAACCTGGTCATGGGCACTGACTCGACAGCACCACTCCCTGCCTTCCGCGGATACCCTCGGGTAGCGGAAGGTACCGTGCAGATGTGGTGCGAAGACGACTACGCCCTGACCTGGTTGACCCAGAACGTACCACTGATCAAACTTCCGACGACCGACCAAACACTAACGGTACTGCGACAATCTGACGTGCCCACCCGTGTCCGAGTTTCGCTATTCGTCCCTCATTACAGAGGTGACATAGCCAAACTCCACGGTATTCTGATCCGTCAGAATACCTGGTATGACATTGCCAGGTGGACTCTGTACAGGGCGACTACCGTCGGTGGCGACAACTACGGGACTTATTTGACCCTGGGAGTGCCACCGGAGGAAGCCGTAAAAGTCCGGGCTCGGGAGCGACGTATATCGTACCTACTCGGGTCGATATACGTACGCTTCTGGCCCGCGACCCAACCCTCTGACGTCCAGACCGACTGCACGGAGACGACACAACCGACACTGACACAGACACAGACGGACGACGCAGACATCGACCGACTTGAGGAGGTCATGGCCCGAGCGGCAATGGCTGACGACGTCGTGACCATACCACCCGAATCGCCTGGCTGGAGCGAGCGACTACTCGCTTCATCGCCGGGCGAACACCCTGACGACAGAGACCGCTACAGAGAGGAGGCAGGGGAGAGGCTATCCGATGGATCCATCTCCGACTAGCCCCTCTCCACCGCCGTCATCGACCCTCAACATCATACAGACCAACCTCCAGCATAGCCAGACTGCTACGGCTAGCTTACGCAGGGCGCTGGAGGTAAAGCCCCGAACCATCGCACTGATCCAAGAGCCGTGGATCAGAAACAACAGAATATGCGGCCTCGGTAACACCGGAGGTAAGCTAATCCTCGACACACACAGCCCAGACAAACCAAGAACCTGCGTCTACATACCCAAAGAAATTCCCTTTACGCCACTCACTCAATTCTGTTCCAGAGACCTGACAGCTGTCAGGCTCCAAACTGAAGGTAGCGTTCCAGATGTTGTACTGGCCTCGGCATACATGCCAGGCGAGGCCGCAGACTGCCCGCCAAAAGAGATGGCCGACCTGGTACAGCACTGCGAGCGCGCCAGTTTGGACCTGATCATCTGCACCGACTCGAACGCCCACCACCCGCTCTGGGGCAGCGCTGCGGCGAACTCCAGAGGAGAGGTACTATCCACCTATTTATTCTCTACTAACCTTAACATTGTTAACCGCGGCTCAGAACCCACTTGGGTCACAGCCCGCGGACAAACGATCATAGATCTGACACTTGCTACAGAAAACGCGACGAACCTTATCACAAACTGGCACGTATCGGACGAGCCTTCTTGCTCAGACCACAGAAGGATCCGCTTTTCACTAACCACAAACACTAAAAAACCCGCGCCGAGGCGAAACCCGAGGCGCACCAATGTTCCGGAGTACAAAAGCCTTCTGGCTTCACTTCTAGCTAGACATCTGGCACAAGTAACTATAAGGGACCATGCACAATTAGAATACACCGTGACAAAACTATCCGAATACCTAACTGAAGCATACCACGCATGCTGTAAACTAAGAGCGCCACAAGGCAAGAACGAGAGAAGCCCCTGGTGGAACGCTGAACTTAGTAAACTCAGAGATGCGCTACGTAAGCAATTTAACAGAGCAAAAAACACGAGGCTCCCAGACGACTGGGAGATATACAAAGAAACACAATACACATACAAAAAGCAGATCAGAACCGCCAGGCGAACCGCCTGGCGTAAATTCTGTGAATCCATCGAGACTAATAATGAAGCCGCTAGGGTAAGGAAGATCCTATCAGCTGATCAGGACCGAACTCTTGGCGCGCTGAAAAAACCCGATAACTCATACACACTAACTGACTTTGAAACCAGTAAGGTCCTTCTCGAGACTCACTTCCCAGACTGTAAAATCCTGGAGGACAGGACATGGGAGGCTGAACCAGAATGGACCCCAACGGATCAAGACTGGTCAAGAGCCCGCAACATAGTAACAGAAGACCGAACAAAGTGGGCTATCAACACCTTTCAGCCATACAAGTCGGCAGGGCTGGATGGCATCTTCCCAGCCCTGCTGCAGTGGGGGGTAGATTATCTGACACCGTGGCTGGTGGAGATCTATCGAGCCTGCATAGCACTTAGACAGATACCTCTCGCATGGCGTGAGGTAAAAGTCATTTTCATACCCAAACCAGGAAAAACCGATTACACGCAACCCAAGGCTTATAGACCTATAAGCCTCACATCCTTTCTACTGAAAACCCTCGAGAGACTCTGTGATAGGCACATCCGAGATGGACCTCTTCGGATGAAACCACTCCACAAACACCAGCATGCGTACTCCACGGGCAAATCAACAGAATCCGCGCTACATAGCGTGGTTTCCAAAATCGAATGCGCAGTGGACCACAAATGCTCAGCACTGGCCGCCTTCATTGACATCGAGGGCGCCTTTGACAAAACCATGTTCAACAGCATTAACATGGCACTCAACAGTCATAACATAGACCCGACCCTGAGTGGCTGGATCACCAACATGCTCAAACTGAGAGCTGTACAAGTCACAGTAAATGATACTACGAGGGCCATCGTTGCGAAGGGCTGCCCGCAAGGGGGCGTCCTCTCGCCGCTCCTGTGGAACCTTGTAGTAGACAGCCTCATCAAAACACTCAACGACAAAGGTTACTTCACTGTAGGCTACGCCGATGACATAACCATCATAATAAACGGCACCCACGAAAACACCCTATGCAATCTCATGCGTCAAGCCCTAAAAATAGTAGAGGAATGGTGCAACAGGCACCAACTCTCAGTGAACCCTACAAAAACCGAACTGATTCTCTTCACAAAAAAGAGGAAACTGACAACACTACAGCTACCACGATTCTTCGGGACAACCCTAAGCCTATCAACTGAAACTAAATACCTGGGCATCTTTTTAGACAAACAGCTGAACTGGGCAAAACACACCAACCATATTATTACAAAAGCCAGCATATCCCTGTGGCAGTGCAAGCGACTGCTTGGCAGGAACTGGGGAATTAGCCCCAGGGTCACCTACTGGCTATATACAACAATCATCCGACCAATCATCACATACGGCTCACTGGTCTGGTGGCCCAGGACAGACCTGAGCACAGCCCAAAGGAACCTCGAAAAACTACAGCGGTTTGCATGTGTTGCAATCACTGGCAGTATGAGAACTACACCCACTGCCGCCCTACAGGTAATGCTTGGACTGCCTCCTCTGCACCTCATCGTGCGGGAGGAGGCGACTCTAGCCGCCTTTAGGCTCCACGTATCAGGAACCCTAAACAAAGACTCTAGAGTTAAGCACACACGTATAAAGGAAGATGCGATCAAACGACGACCAATGATGGCATCACCCTGCGATAAAGCCCCGAAAACACACCACTTTCATAGGCACTACAACATAATACTTACAGAAGAACAGTGTGACTACTCAGGCTCGAAAGAGATGAGAATATACACAGACGGATCGAAGACCGACTCCGGAACTGGAGTTGGAGTCTTCTCACACGACTTTAACATAAAGATATCCAGCCCGCTGGGAATGTTCAACACCGTCTATCAGGCGGAGTGTGTGGGCATCATACAAGCGGTCCACGCCCTAAAAGCTAGGAGAGTTACGGACACACACATACGCATACTCTCCGACAGCGCCTCAGTTCTTCAATCCTTACGGAAAGAACATATTACCTCAAAGCTGACACTAGAATGTCACAATGCACTAGAACAAATAACGGTATCTAGCCGCAACACGGTGACACTGCAATGGATAAAAGGACACAGCGGTTCGCTGGGTAACGATGCAGCTGACGAGCTTGCCAGACGAGGATCCAGCACGGCAGTCTGTGGACCCGAGCCCATCGTACCCATCCCCTTCAACCAGATACGCAGGTGGCTACAGGAGTTCACCCACACTCAAGCCGAGCACTGGTGGACCTCGGCACCGGGCTGCAGGCAGTCCAAGGAAGCCATGCCATCCTTGGATACCAGGCTAACCCGGCGTTTACTACGCCTGGATAGGAACGGCCTGCGCCTGGTGACGGGTACCATCACGGGCCACTGCTCGCTGAACAAACACTTTCACACAATAGGCATAACGGACAGTCCTCTGTGCAGGGCGTGCATGGAGGCTGAGGAAACCGTCACGCACGTGCTTTTTGAATGCACAGGCGTCACCCAGATTAGAACACAAACCCTCGGGACACCCAGATCTTTCACAGATGTTCTGAACAGACCAGGAGACCTAATAAACTTCTGGAGGGAGGTGGGCTGGTTGGAGTAACCACCAACGGCCGCTATGGCCCACGCACAATGGTCCACTGTAGGACTAAGTGCGGAAACCAAACCCCACAACATAGAACATAGAACATAGAACTCCCCGCCGCGCCGCTTAGTCCCGCTCTCACTCAGTCTGCGAGCAGTATCGTGCGAGGGAGATAGGAGTGAATTTGAACTGAGGTATTATCGTCTCTTAACGAATACAACCTTATCTAAAGCTGAACTTGCGTAACTTTGCCTTGCAGTTCAACTGAAACAATATTTTAAAGAATTCACTTTACACTTATAATGTTTTCTCTTTGTACCGATGAACTCTATTTAAAACAAGACTGCGTTTTGAAGTTAGTTAAGTACTTACTAACGTGTTCCAATTTAACTTTCAATGGAGAAATTATGTATGTGTTGATGGTATAACAGAATTAAACCGACAAGAGAATAAGAAAAAAAAATGAAAAGCTCAGTATTCGGCAAAGTTCATCATTTTACAATAATAATAAATACCACAAATCAAAACACAGAACAAAAGATGTTCGAATTTTTGTCGTAAACTGCAAACGTTCTTCGATCCGTCTCATTAACCGCGTCTTATTTCGCCAATTATTTTCCAACAAATCACGTTCCAAGTTACCCCACAATCGATCATCATTACCCTGGCCTCAACACATTTATTCACTGTGTATATTTTCCGATATGATTTATCTGATCCAACTTTGACAGTAGCTGTCAAAATCATAACGTATTGTAAGTAGGATCTTGTTACATGCTAAAATGGCTGCCCTATTATCTCTATATTATATTATTTTAAGGTAGTATTTGTTTATTTGTGGAGTTTGATAATGACCTTATTATGAGCTATAAATATTACTTCCACGTTCACATTTAAGTAGGCTTTGTGCTATCACACTTGTGAAATGATCAGCCTAGCTCAATGACTACATTGGCATCATAATTTATAAAAACGTTGCTATAGTTCTGATGAATAAATTAATACAACATTTTCAAACCGTAATTATGAAATTACAGAATGGTGATATACACTTATTTGTGCGTCACAAAGTTGTTAGTTAACTTATATTGATTCAACCAGTCTTACCAAGTACATAGTATAGTATGTATCGTGAAACCCAGTATCTGGGTTGTGGAGGTCGGTTAGACTAGAAGCCGACCCCAACATAGTTGGTAAAAGTCTAGGAGATTGATTGGTACTCTTAATTTAAGAACCTAACTCGATATTATATTTCTAAAATACTGCTCCTAACAAACTATATGTATTTATCAACATGTAACCGTGTGTATACTGGTAACGTTATCTAATACTTTGAGCACGATGTCTTTAGGTAACTAATCCGGATTACTGGACTAAGTGACCGCTAAGTAGCCACACTTATAGCACATTATTACGGCTTAATGTACTGTTTCTTTATATAAAATACATTAATAAGGCTAAGGATATTAGTAGGTTTCTTCGTTTTATAAGAACGTAGGTATATATGTATATAATATAGGTACTAGCTTAAATGTTAACTTATTCTAAGGCAGTGGATTAAAAACAACAATGAGGTTATAGTGCAAAACACGAAGGTATTTTAATGCCACCTGAAGTTCAACTTTCTGATGCCGCACACCAAAACATACCTAATCTGCGTTCGCAAATTATTTGCCAAACATGTAAACAAACACGAGTTTTAGGAAAAACAACCGTAAAGCCTACACATGAGGTTCAGTTTGCGCTACAATTTCATATTTTTTATGACTTTTGTAGCAGTATTAGTCAGTCTAAAATCAACTTTATTTACACTAACATAAAGTTTATGTTTGTAAATCTGGAAAGAACATCGATTGGGAACAAGGTTATAAATAGACCATACATGCGTTAGCGATGCAGTGATTAAAGTATCAGTTTGGCTTCCCGAAAGCTCTGCATTCCTCTGGCACACACCTGACACTCACCTGGACTACTTCCATCTCCATGATGATATATAGTTTAGATTTTTAGATTTACAATGACATGAATATTTACTTTGTAAAGTATTATATTATTTTAATTCTTGTGAATGCGAAGACTATCTAGGTCTCTGTTTTTTTTTTCTCTGTTACTTTAGTCTGTCTGGCAGTTTGAGTAATTTATGCGGCCTACCCAAATGTCCTTTCTTTGTTATTGTTCGTGGAATCGTTGAGCTCCTTAAGTTCTGAGTTGAGCTGCATGATTACTGACAAATGCGTGCACAGACTGGACAGGTTCACTCAATCTGTGTGGTTCTTTCCTCAAAAGACCATCTCTGATCAAGATTATGTCTGGACTTTAAAATAAACTTTAACCTCTTAGTTTGTTTCGGCCTTTCTTCTCAGAGTAGTCAGATAGAAAACGCCAATCGCATCTAGTTTTTTTAATATGTTTGACGTGAAAAAGTGCTTATACAAACCTACTTACAGAAATAAAATCATCTATCATTAGATAAGAGAGGCATCTTAAAATTTTTACTGACGATGACGATGCAGTGAAGGGTATGGGAACCCGTTGAATGCTGGCGCAGAAGCAGTAGCTTTAGTAATCCTTACGGGAAACCTACAGTAGGAGAAATCATCAAAAGTCAGCTGTGCTAATGATTATAGTCATCATCATCATTACAACCAAAAGACGTCCACTGCTGAACATAGGCCTCCCCCAAGCACCACCACTTCGACCGATTGTGTGTTTTCTGCATCCAGTGGATTCTTGCGGCCTTCACAAGGTCATCGGTCCATCTTGTGGGAGGCCTTCCAACGCTAATGATGATTTTCAAATTGCAAAACACCTTTCAAGAAACTTGCACTAAATGCGTTCATCCTAGGCCCTAATATAGGTTAGGCCAATGGTTCCCAAACTATGGGTCGCGACCCACTGGCGGGGCGCGAGCAAATATTGGGTGGGCCTTGAAAAAATGATTTCCAGCTATGATTAATATTAAAAGTTAATACAGAAATAAATTGGACGTATGTACCAAACTCATGGCGATTAGTAAGCTATAATGACAAAAAAATTGGAAACAAATAGGTACATTCTTCTCATTAAAATAGCAGTCCTTGTATTAAATTATGTTATAAAATTTTCGCTTGTAACCGAATGTTTCTTTCTTATTTGAATGGTCCTTAATTCATATAATTAAACTTCTTTTTTTCTCTACTGCAGAAAAACGACCAAATTCGGGACACACCTCTTGACTGTCAAGAGGTGAGTCCCGAATTTTGAAGTTTTTGTTAGATGGGTCGCGGTCCAGTCAACTTTGGGAAACACTGGGTTAGGCTATATGTAGATCCTGCTATAAACAGCGCAGGCTGCTTAACGATAGCAATGATGGACGTTAAAGTATTTCCAACATGAGCAATTTTGTTCAAGACCCATAAAAAATATTTTTAATAGCTCTCTTGCCCACGTTTTAGTGGTGATTAAGTACTCAATGTACTTATTTTACTTTGTGACATTTTTGCCTGAAATGGGTTTCTGATTTCCGTTTATCGAATAAATTACGCCATTTTCTAGTAACAGACAGGTATGTTTAATTCTCAGTAAATTCCTTTTCGTTTAATTGCTAGCGTTAACAGTGCGGAAATTTGCAAATAGTTACTTCAGTGGCTCATTAGCTACGTATCGATCCAAACGATTCAATGAGACAGTAACGTTGCATAGAGGATACATTGAGAAAATTATTAAAAGCACTTTGAAGTTGTTTAATAAAAATGAAAACCTTACTATAAGGATACAAAACTATGGATTTTCTCGCCCATTCTCCTCTATACGAAACTACCTTTTGGAAGGGGCAACTAGATTCGATTCTTCTTTTTACCCGACTACGGTAACGCCAAAAGGAAGGAGTTTGATTTTGCAAGTCTATGTATGTGTGTATGTAAACATGTTTGTATTTACGTGTTTCACCGTAGCGCCTAAACTACTGAACCGATTTTGATGAATGAGGTAGGTATCAATAGATTCGTAATAATGGTCCGGGCCGTCATAGCATTCCATTATAATTTTGAAGGTGTTCCTGGCACCCATATGGTATACAGGCATGCGACCACAGCTTTTATTTCAAAAAGACCACCAACAGGCACACACAAGCAAAACAAAGTGACATAAAAAATACAGAAAATATTTCAGACAGAAATTAAGACATAGGTAGAAAAATAGTCAAGATACAATAAAAAAAAAAAACAAAATTCAAGTCATTTTTTCAAAATAGGCTGAGAATCAGTACTTTTCGAACGTCAAAATTACATAAGACAGTCCCCCAAAAACGCCCACCCTTCACCATTTCCTAGTGCTTAACTAGGAAGAAGAAGTGGCACAACAAACTCCCTAGCAGCACAGCTGTCTGTTCAGTTAGAAAAACTTGATTCTATATAATAGTACTTAAGCAACATAAAACATACCAATATACCAACAAAAAATCAGCGACTAGAATCAATTAAATTTTTTGTAAACTTTGACGTTCAAAAGTGCCTTACAAGGGCCTATTTGAAATAAATAATTTGACTTTGACTATCATCGAAATCTATACTCAAGCGAAAAGTTCATCTATACAATGCGAGATCAGATTCATTCTTCATATGAAGCCATGTGTACCTATTAAAAATGTGTGAAAAATAACCAGCCATCCCATACAATTGAGTCGAGTAGGAATTGCAGTTTTGTATAGGACAGTTGATAATGTTAACGAGATTACGATATTCGTCATATGGAGAAAATTGTTCAGTTTATTGGTCTGTACCCCACCCTTTTATGACCACACATTTCTGATACACGCTGTATAAATGCCATCGTGGCAGTGATAGCCTAGTTGTATATATAACCTTTGGACTGCTAAGTCATAGGTCTCGAGTTCGAACCCAAGGCACGCACCTCTGACTTTTCGGATTCAAGTGCGTATTGAATAATTACCACTTGCTTCAAAACCGGTGAAGGAAAACATCGCGAGGAAACCGGCATGCATGAGAGATATTTCTTGACGTCATGTGAAGCCAAGTCAGAGGCCCGTGGGCAGCTTTAAAACTCTGACACCAGGTTAGTCACGAACCACACGAAAAGAAGAAGCAGACCAAGGGAAATCGTATTACCCAGTACCCTATCTGACCTCTACAACCCAGTGGTTGTAGAGGTCAGATAGGCAGTTGCTCCATGTAAAATACTAATAATCAACTGCATCCGGTCAGACTGGAAGCCTACCCCAACATAGTTACAAATTTTGACACATCTATTCAGTATATTATAAGGTGCATACCGTCACAATAACATGACAAATGTATCCAATCTATGGATGATTTGTGGCTGCACTAATGTCTGGGAGAATGTGATAGTACATACCACATGGTACGTCGTAACTTTAATAATCTGGAACACTGGAGCGATCATTTAGATATATTAGGTCAGCGTACTAATTATACGTTAGCTTGTATTTTGGGTACTGCTATAATAACTACGATAGGATGGGTATAAATGGATTACTAATTATATATCGCGGTTGTTTTAATAGAGGGGCTCAGTAGTGATATGGTGTTGATGTCATTATTTTTCATGTATTTTTTATGTAACGGTGGTGGTAGTGAGTGGAGACAATTTGGTAGAGTGATATAAACTTAGGGACAAACATAACTGGCGACATGTGTGTATACTATAGGTATACCTCTGCCTAACTCTTCGTGAAATACGGGCGTGATGTTATCTTAAAAAGGTGAAGGGAGTAAAACATTTTTTTATCTCCAATTTTATTTTCAATTTTTACTATAATCAACTACCGTCCTCTTTTCTTCAACACAAATATCTTACTCTTCCAGAGACTCGAAACCCTGACTTTACGGTCACTAACAGCGTTTGCACAAGACCAAAGAGATAGTTAAGTAATGAAGACATGTCATCCAAGGTAAGGTACAAAGGACTTCCTTTAGCTGTGTAACTATCTCAAGGAATTGCTGTAAGCACTCCAATGAAATTGAAGACTGAGGACTGTATTACGCCAGCAGAGCTGAATGACTGATGCACAGATTACAAAACGCGGATACGATCGAATCCTAGAATCGTTTCTCGACCCAAATCTGTTCCTATTTTACTGACACTTATTAGGCCGTGTCCTAACTAGAGATAAGCCGTCGCGCTTATTTGTTGCACATTTGTTCGGGAAATCGAAAGGCGCCCTCTGTCGGCGCGACGAGGCGTTCGGGTTCGCCGAGCAACCCGCCACATAACGGCCGCAGTGACGACCGTCAGGAAAATTATGGCACCAGGGTTTGACTTTACGGTGCCAAAAAACGTTCTCTAGAGAAACACAGACTTACTTTCATAAATAACATGTCAGAATCAAATTATTTGTCAGAATGCAGGTATACAAATAAGGTCGTTGAGAATTAAAGTTCACCCATAAAGTCTGCCCAAGATTCGACATGTAAAATTTAAATGAATGGATACGATGCAATGATAAAAATAAAATAAAACATAAAACGCAATTATGATCAGTTAAAAATTAACAGTTCAATATAATTAAAATCAATTCAGTCAAAATGCAATCAATACGTACATAATTAAAAGCTTAAAAGTCAAAATACAATTAAAATGTCAAAATACTATTAAAATGTCAAAAAAATACAATAAAAAAAGTCATTTTATAAAATTAAATTGATTTAATTAACAAAATTTCAATGTCTATGTAATCGGTAATTTTAAAAATTATTAATAGAGTAATAACATTTTCCCGCTAGAGCTTTAAGTTAGTGTTTGAAATTTTGAAATGTGTAATTTTTTAAATATTCCGGTAATTTATTCATTATGATTGGTCCGATACAAATGACACTTTTTCTTAATAGTGCAGTTTTATAGCCACCAACATTTATAATAAGGTTTTTATATTGGCTTCTCACGGGGCCTTTTCTGGTTTCCGAGACCTTAGTGAATAAGTTCGCATTTGTTTTAACAAATTTTGCCATTTCCATAATAAATAATGACGGACAGGGAAGAATTTTTAAAGACTTAAACAAAGACTTGCAACTATCTGTGGGTTTAAGACCGCACATCGCTCTTACATAGCGTTTCTGAGCTTTAAACACCTTTTCTCTTAGACCACAGATACGTTAAAAAAAAAAAAAAAAAACCGAGGCGATCAAGCATGGTAAGCTATTAAAAAACCAGTTTTTGTGTCAACTTTTTTCCCAAATTCCATAGGACATATGCTGCAGTGCTCAGCTGTTTGCACACTTCTTCGGCTTGAGGTTTCCAAGTTAATTGATCGTCTATCATTATTCCCAAAAATTTCCCAACTTTGAATACTCTTATCTTTTCCCCATCATATTGTACGTTTACATTTCACTAGTTTTTTTAAAGTTTATTACTGGGTTTTTCTTATCAAGCCAGCTTATAATATTTTTTTAAGTGCCATTAATGTCTTGTGCATAACGAGTAATGTCAAGAAACCCTAGCCTGACAGAACATGGAGTTATGATGTACCTTGCTACTATCATACGTAGTTCCTATAAACACCAGTACAAAACGGATCGAATAGCTTTCCCTAATTACTATTAACAAAACAATAAGAAATAGCAGCACATAGGTAGTTACCGATCGAGCCCACATACGACTTGATCAAGGGAAACTTGTTAGTCTTGCTGCCAGGAGGCTTCTACGAGTATCCTTACTAATTCTCGTACACTTAAGTTAGGGTATACAATCTCAATATTATGTTAGGCCACATGAGTAAACTCTATGGCTATTGTATTTATTATAAAATGAATGTACTATTACTTATTATAACAATTCATTAAGGCCTTTACAGGAAAGGAACGAAATATCTATTTCTTTTTTTTTTATGGCAAGCAAAGCCAATGTCGACAATTCTGCCAATGCCATGTCTAAAGTGCATTGGAAAAACAAAGTGTGCAAGATTAAAAAAAAAAAAGATTAATCAAAAATTTAAAGCAAAACCACAACTGAAGACTTTAGTAAAATTCTTCAATTGATACAGTTGAACACAATGTAGATCTTGTTGGGGTAGTACGGGACTGAAACAAACAAAAAATAAATAAATATTATAATTGTTAGAACATAATTTTTTTTTTTTTTTTTTTCAGTTAAAGCTCGTGCAGACCAGCGCGACGCGACAGTGCGACGCGACACCGGTTATTGTTATACCGTCAAGTTTTCTTAGAAGTTGTATTGTTCGGGTCGCGGCGCGGCGTCGCGTCGCGCTGGTCTGTCAACGATGGTGTGACATTAAAGAAGTCAGATTTTGCACGTCATTTGTCTTTAACCAATGCTATAGCATATATGCACCTATAGAACAAAATTTACTATTTAACCATAATTTGCAGCACAACCTGGGAATCAATAGGTTATTGACTCGACAATACAAAACACTTGAACAAAATCTCTTTAGAAATCCACCCTTCAAACTCATTCTAGAGTACTAAACCATTGATATTTATAGAACAATAAATACAAAATTACTGACCGAACTTCGAAACTTGAAGCCACAAACCCCGGGGTTAAAGGCATAACAATAAAAAATCATTCCTAATCTCGACGTCAATTTTTAACAATTCATCTTGAGTGGAGCGACGTTGAAGTGGCCGGATTTCAAAAGTCATTTTTCAACCGCTATGACGTAATCGTTTATAAACTCTTAGCTTTTTTATTTGGAGAGTAGGGAAATTTTCATATTCAACGTTTTATAAGCTTATCCGGGAGAGGTGGAGACCGCAGGTTGTTCCAAGACGTTTTTTCTATTCTTTAATTACTGTAACTTTTGATACAGGTAATCAAAAAGTCTTGAGTCTTATCGTATATAGAAATAGCTTCTTCCTAATAAGGTAGAATCTATTTCTATAAACGATAACATATTATTATTGAAAGAATAAATTCTTTTGTGTCTGCGAACGAGTCCAAGAGATAGGGTTACCTTATACAATTTCAGATGAGATTTTGACAATGAACATAACGAGTTTTTTCGCGATTCGTCAAAATATCCGAATAGATGTTCACATTTGGTTCGTGATCCGCTGAAGCGCTCGTCCAAGACTGAACTCTAAGTCAGTCTTGGACGAGCGATTCAGCGGCTCCATCACATTAAAATCACGATTTTTGACGAACGTGATTTTTAAAAGACGATACGTGATTTAAGACTTGTCCGTAATTTTTACGATTCGAGATACGTGTGAACACGTATAAAAAAACTGGCCAAGTGCGTGTCAGACCACGCACAATGAAGAGTTCCGTAGTTGAGATGAGTTAATACCAAAAACAAACTTAACATTACAACAAGAATATTGAGAGAATTACTAAGTTATTTTAAGGCCATAGACTTCTTATAGGTTTTCCTGTAATCTATGAGAGAACCATTCTCTGTACTTTTTTCAAAATTTTTGGCTCAATAGTTTCGGAGATAAGGGAATGATCAATTTTCATCAATTTTCTTAATTATTTTTAAAAGTTATAGTATTATTTAAAAAAAATTGAGATCCTCGCAACAAGTCCTTTCGTTTGATATGTCACACGGTTCAGTTTGCAAAACTTTTATTTTTATTTTCTTATTTGCCCCCCAAAAGTAACCCCAAAATTCATTTATTTACGTTACACGTCCGTGTTTGGGTCTCATAAATACATACCAAATTTCAACTAAATCGGTCTATTAGATTCGGAGCAAACTGGCTGTGACAGACGGACAGACAGACAAACGAGTGACAAAAAAGTATATAACAACACGTATATAAAAAGCATTGCCACGATGCACGTGTGCACGAGCCCTTACTTTGTGATTTTTCACCGAAAATCAGTGCCAAGTATATAAATTCAATGATATTGGTTACAGCATTGAAGGTAAACTTTCATAGTCATTTGATGACTATTGTTTTGCTAGATTTATTTTAGCCGCGGTAGAACAATGAAACGAATTCCACAAAGCAGGTATCCTAGTCATTATTTCATCTTAATTATAGTCCCTTAATTCCGATGCTGCCTTGAAAGAACTTCTGAAAACAAAGATCTCCTTTTAGATCTGAAGACATTTCTAATGGTAGTTATAATCTTATTATTTGAATTTATATCCCTTTGTTATCTGGTAAAACCACCTTCATCGTTATTATTATATTTGTTTAACTAATTTTAGTAAACTCAGTTCTTCCAGTAGACCTAGTACTAGACTGTAGGTTTTTTGACCATTTTCTTTTTTGGCCTCTACTTGTTGAATGGCTTAGGTACACTGTCCTCCCATAACTATTAACACTGTTATTTGAAAATATTGTAAAAGCCAATTATTTTTAAAAGAGTAACCGTGGAGTTTCTTGCCGGCTCTTCTCCATAGGAAACGACCAATTGGAATAGTGCACCAAGCTTCAGACGTTTCATAAATGCATGTAGGTTTATGTGAAATAAAATATCTTGATTTGAATTGATTCCCTTTTCATCTTGCCATGGTTAATCTAAAAGATTAATTGATAATGGTTCACGCGTCATGTTCGTGAACGGGCGCCGTCAGTTGTGACTGGTCATCTCTTATCTGCCAGGGCTTATTTTTAATCTTATACGTGATTATTATTTGTACATTGTTCTCACATATAGAAACAACAAGAATAATTTAATGTAGGATTTTCTAATTTTCTATATTTAAAAGAGTGTCCTTGGAGTTTCTTGCCCGTTCTTCTCCATAAAGATCTACGTTTTGGAATGGGCAATTAGCTTCAACTTTCTGACTAACTGACCGACTATTTGACAATTCAAAAGACCATGTAAATGGTTTAATTGAAATAAATGCTTTGAGTTTGAGTTTGAATTCTTAAATCTTTGATCAGTCATTAAGTAAATGACAATGTTCTACAAATAATTTTTCTATAATCCTGAACTTCTTTTGGCCTCTTATTCATCCTGTTTTATTAAGTTTAGAAGTATAATAACTAAGATTAATTCAACAATATTCTTAATTCACTATTACGAAACTTAGCTTTCTGACTTCTCGACTAAATACACGAAAAGTAATTCATAAGTTTTGTTTTAAAAGGATGTTATTCGAAATGGATAAAGTTTTAAGTGGGTCTCAGGAATATAAGAGAACTAGTATGAGGTTAATGCTAAGATTAACTGCGCGACGTGATAATACGTTACTTTTATCCTAGAAGCTATATTTTATCACCACCACAGTGGATTTATTATCACAATATACGTTAATACGGCAATTGTGGAAGTTGTCTGCTATAAATTTTGTTTCAAAGCCATAATACTTTTCCTTTTTGCATTCCCACACTAGAACCTAGAGCAGTGGATGCTATTACAAATACAAATCACATGCGCAACCCTCTACGACTCGGAACAACTTTGAGGATCTCTTAGAACGTATAAAACGCAATCGTGATATTTCTGTGAGAGCTTCAAGCCGGATAAATATCTGCCTTTGTATTTTCTCGAGATAAAATAGAACTTGTATTATTTGAAGAGGGCACTTCACTACCTGCTATTTTTGTAGTCTTTTCTTATAATATATAGGTAAGTTCCATACCATACAAATGCTGATTCCGAAAATCAGAAAACGACCTCCTTTTATCTCGTTCAAATAAAAGTATCGCCACATTTCTTCTTTTCATCTTCTATTAGCCTCATTCAGTATCTGCGGAAATATTTCTTTCACTTGATTATATTTCTATAGATCTTTGAGAGTTGGCGAAAATACTCGAGAGTCATCGTTACTAATGAAAATTACAGCGATTCGTATTGAAGGTAAAGTGCAAACGCTACCAAATGAGTCGGAACGGGAGCGGCAAGGTGCCGATAATTCAGCTTGAGTTCTCTCTGACTCAACGAAATTCATTCTCACGACGCAATCTGATTTAGGTCATAGATATCTACTAGTGTTATTAAATAAAATTTATGCTTTTGAAATGCTTTCTACTTTGGTATTCCAATTTATGTCTGTCGGCGGTGTTAAAGTGTGTAATTTGGGAAGTATTCCAATTTTATTTTATAGCGCTGATTCTTGGGTACGGAAAGACATGGTAAGACCCCAAAATGGAATTCATTTAAGGCAGAAATACAAGGTGATTCTATTTAATCATTATTGGTTTTATGCTCTCTTCTTGTAATTAATAATTCACTAATCAGCCTATAATGTTCCCAATGCCGGGACACAGGCTCCTCTCTGTGAGAAGGAGTGGGCCGTAATCCACCACGCGGGTTGATAGATGTCGCATGTCTTCTATTTTTTTATTCTAGCTAGGACATGCCGGTTTCCTCACTATGTTTTCCTTCACAGTTTTGAGAGCAGTAGTGAAGAAATTATAATATTTACACATAGTAAAACGCCTGTCAGGGTTCGAACCTACGACCCACAACTCGTAAGTCATGGCCACCACTGCTCCACCCCCACCAATTAATAATTACCTCATTCAATTAAAAAAAAAAATAACACTTTATGAATTTTCAAAAATCAAATATATTAGTAAGTTTCGTACGATCGCACCTAACTTCTAGGATTTCAATAGCATAACACAATCAACTAAGACAGGTACCAACTACAAAATCACTTCAACCTAATTAAGGAGCCTATTACCGATAATTTGTTTAGCTCCGAACCCAGTGGATTATATCCATTTGATATTATGTAAATGAGCTCAATCTGAACGTGCCTCAAGAAACTTCATGCCTTACACGCGGTAACTCCTAAATATGTTAACGATGTCATATATACATACATGAATGTGAATCTTGGATAAGTTTTGCTGCTACTTTTACTTGTATGAATGATATTTCTCATTTTGATGCGCGTCTAGCTGTGAGACGGCTTGAGTCTCTCAGGTGGAAATAGTCATGTTTTGAGAATATTATGTGGAAGAAAATGTTTTATAATGATAAAGAGTGTCTCTTTTAAGTATGTGGTTAGAAATTAATGCAAAACCATAGCCTTAATCATAAGGGTATGTTTCAAAACAATGAGCCGAAATTACAGTTTAATGATCGCGCTGCAATTTTGACAACACATTAGTGATGTGAATAGAAAAATATCTGTATCGGCTCTCCTGTTTTTCATTTCAAACATAAGTTGTACTATTAAACATAGCCTTGACGTAAATCTCATCCTAATCATTGTAGAAACTAAGCAACACAACTATATTGACATTGTTTTCCAGTTGGTTAACACAGATACATAGACATGTATCTGTGTTAACCAACTGTTCCCGGATACATATACCGTGACATATGTCGTGGTGTATCCGACCCATGACAAAGGGGTACAAAGAGCGATCATATAGCATAGAAGGGTAGTATCATAATATTAGTCTATGGTGTATGTTGCTGGAAGCTAATCCCTTACTCACCTTTTACGAACCGAGCAAAATGACGGTTTGATTTATTCATGGTCGAAACCTAGGCTCTTAGCGGCAAAGTTTATTTTTGCATACGTTTCGTAGATATTCGCACTAGCCTTTTGATCTTGTGGAGAGGGAATTTATTTCTGTCCAGATCAGTGCAAAAGAAAATTGGTATTTGATTTACTTACCTATATTTCTTAGAAGCACTTATGAAGTAAAAATATAGTTAAACCAGCACTTATCAGTTCTCGTTTTTCTAATAAACTTATTGAAATTTAGAATTTTATGTGTCTTGTACTTCAAACGACGCACCACCTACAAAGATTTCTTAGTATTTTCTTAGTTTTTTTTTTTTCTTATATGAATAAATAAAATAATACCTAGGTCAGATAGACCAAATCAACTCGCAAAGTGGCAGACATACTCATACAATTACTTAATATTACAAACTCTGGGGGTTTTCAGTCTGTCCCTGCCAACTTACCAGTCGAGAAAAAACAAACAGCATATCTGTTGAGTATCAAGCTCCAGGTGTGCTGCTGGTGGTCTTGAATAAAAACTACTTGATTCCGTTAGACAAGTACTGTATTTCTTTTTTGCTGATTACAATATTATTTAGATGACCGATTTATGTGCGCACGCTCATGGTGTCGGCGAGCGAGTGAAAAAGGTGGGGGAAGCCCGCGATCACGTTGTGGTGTTGGTGTGTGGCCCGATGTGACGTCAGGAACATATTCCCCGCGTTGAAGAGAAGTCTTCAAGATGATGTTGAAGAGACCGGAAGAGGGCATATGTTGTTGTATGCACGTGTTATGATGCCCTTCTTCGTCAGGATGTCGGCGACTCGACAATGTCCGTCAGAGCCAGTCTTCACTGCAACCACTCTGCCCAGCAACCACAGAAGAGGAGGAAGATTTGTGTTTCTCACTAAGACCATGGTGCCTAATTTCAGCTCTTGACCAGCTGTCTGCCATTTGGTTTTCTGCTGCAGGAGAGACACATACTCATTAGAGAAGCGCTGCCAAAAATGTTGTCGTAGCTTTTCGATGCGATCGAAGCGCTGTAGCCGCTGGATATTGACATCGGTGATCTGAGGACGAGGGACTGACGTGAGTGATCGTCCGATGAGGAAGTGTGAAGGAGAAAGATAAGAAAGATCTGATGGATCAGTGGACAGAGGTGTTAAAGGTCTGGAATTTAAAATAGCCTCTATCTGAATAAGACAAGTTGAGAGCTCTTCATATGTTAAATGAGTGAGGCTCATGACTCTACGCAATAAATGTTTGGTGGACTTTACTGCACTTTCCCAAATTCCACCGAAATGTGGGCTGTAGGCAGGTATAAATTTAAATTCAATGTCTTTGGTTGCAAGATCTGATTCTATATTGCTAGATGAAACCTTTAAGAAGCGTGAAAGCTCATTGAAAGCTCCCACAAATGTAGTGCCGTTGTCGGAGTACACGCGTTGCGGCTTGCCCCGACGACTAATAAATCGGCTGAAGGCCGCAAGAAAAGCCTCCTTGGTGAGGTCGGAAACCAGCTCCAGATGAACGGCTTTGACTGCAAAGCACACAAAAACACAAATGTATGACTTAAGTAGCTTACATCCTCTACCCCTGCGGTCGGCTATCAGCACTGGCCCGGCATAATCAAGCCCTGTATTCAAAAAAGGGTACTCTAGATGAGTCCTATCGGTTGGTAGGTTGCCCATGATGACCTGAATAGGCTGAGCTTTGAAGCGAGTGCAGCGAACGCAGTTTCGCACTACATGCTTAGCTAGGTTTCTGCCTGCTAAAGGCCAGTAGGTGAGTCTAATGTGTGCTAAAAGTAATTGTGGCCCGGTGTGAAAGAGTATTTTGTGCTCACTTTCGAAGATAATTTTCGTCAAGTGATGTTTGCTACATAAAAGGATAGGATGCTTAACATTGTAACTATAGTTGGAGTTGTTAAGACGTCCACCTACGCGTATTAAGTTGTCTGAATCAATGAAGGGAGAAAGACTTATTAAGCGATTCTTTTTGTGTAAGGCCTGATTAGTTTTAAGACATGAATATTCCTCAGGAAACATTTCCTGTTGAGAAATCTGTAATATAAGATTCTGTGATGATCGTAATTCTGAAACTGTTAAGTAAGATGATATTTTATTATTCTGTTTTAGACAATTATGGATAAATCTTTGTATATAGGCTATGATTCTTATGAGTGATGTAAATGATGATTTTTTATGAATTAAATTTGAAAATATATCGTTATTATTTTGGTGATGTGTGTCAGCAGTTGTATGTAAAGATGTTTCTGGTAAAGATTGAATTTGTGTATTAGGTGATGTAGGAAATTTGATTTCTCTATGATTAAGAAAATCAGGACCCGACCACCAAAGAGTGGACGAGCTGATGGAATCAGCCTTCACCCCCCGAGATGTGAGATCAGCGGGGTTGCTCTTAGAAGGCACATAGCTCCACGTCTGTCCAGTCGTAGCTTCTTGTATTTCACTCACTCTATTGCGGACGAATTGATCGAGCCGACTTGGCAATGTTGACAACCATCCAAGCACGATCATCGAGTCACACCAAAAGAAACAGTGATTAAACTCTAGAGTGAGTGATTTACGTACCTTCAGAAAAAGTCTTGTGCCCAGTAAAGCACCACACAACTCCAGCCTTGGTATGGTTGTGGGCTTTATAGGGGCGACCTTGTTTTTGGAAGCTAAAAGGCGAACGCAAACTGTTCCATCGACTGCTACCGTTCTCACGTAAATACACGCACCATAGGCGCGTTCAGAAGCGTCTGTGAAAGTGTGTAGTTCCAATAAAGAAGCGTTGCTACAAGATACCCAACGAGGAATGTGAACAGAGTTAAGAGCTGGAAGTGACTGTACGAACTCAAGGAATTGTGATTTTATTTCTGTTGGTACTTCATCATCCCAGTTACATTTAAGTATCCACAGCTGCTGTAACATAAGTTTAGCCTGAACTATGCATGGCCCAACGAGGCCAATAGGATCAAACACCTGACTTATTAATGATAAAATATTACGCTTTGTAATTTTTGAAGTATGTTTTAAATCTATAGAAAAAAATAATCTGTCTGTTTTACAGTCCCAGTATAGCCCAAGTGTTTTGCTAGGATTGTCATTTAAGTTTAATTTTTTATCTTGATTTTTTGGTTTTAGATTAGTGACGGACTCTAATATCTTCGGACTATTTGATTGCCACTTTCTAAGATGAAACTTGGCGGACTCGAGAGTATTCACTACCCCATGACATAAATTTATGACCGACTCAATCGAATCGCCGCCACTCAAATAGTCGTCTACATAAAAATCACGTCTGATGGACTGACTAACCTCTGGGTCTGAACATTGATCTGCTAGCGAAACTAGGCATTTTGTGGCCAAATATGGGGCTGATGCTGTACCGTATGTCACTGTATTCAGTGCATAGGTCTTTAAAGGGTCTGAGGAATTGAATCTGAAAACAATTTGTTGTAACGGGCGCTGAGATGGCTCAACTAGAATAGCTCTATACATTTTTTCAATGTCACCTGTTACAACAAACTTGTGTTGCCTGTATCTCAAAAGTATGGATAGCAGATCCTCCTGTACGGTTGGACCTACCATCTGAATGTCATTGAAGGACTTGCCCGAGGTGCTGGAGGCCGAAGCATCGTAAACTACGCGGAGTTTTGTGGTAGAACTTGACTCGCGCACAACACCATGATGAGGCATAAAATAAGTTATTTCTGAATGAATTGTTTTTGAATGTTGTGTCATGTGATGAAGGTTTATATATTCTTGCATGAATTGCAAATATCTGTGTTTAAATGTGGAGTCCCGCTCAAATCTACGCTCTAGGGAGAGGAAACGACGCTTAGCCATCGCGTAAGAGTCATCTAAGCACTCGAGCGAGTCCTTCAATGGTATGGTGACAACGAATTGACCATGCGTATCCCGACGTGTGGTCTCTTGAAAGAGTTTTTCACAAGCCTGTTCTTCTGAAGAGAAACAGTTTGCAGACGACACCGTATCAAGTTCCCAGAAGCGAGTCAGCTGATCTGACTCCTCATGTGAAAGAAAGTGACAAACAGAAGGTTGTGTAAGAAGACGAGACCGACTGACGCGGCCCGAAATAAGCCAACCTAGTTTGGATGACTGTAATCTAGGCTGATTATTGCCTAAATTAATGGTATCGGAACCTAAGACGTCCCAAAATACCTCAGCACCTACCAGAATATCAATAGCGGTAGGTACATTAAACGAAGGATCCGCTAATTGAATACCTGGCGGAATAGTAATGTACCCTTTGTCTACATAAGAGCCAGGCAGCGATTGTGTGATCTTTGGTAAAACAAAACAGCTTACTTTCGCCTGATAGCCACCATAACAAGACCGCAAATGAAGACTGCAGCTATCTGAGGTACTGGAAACTTGACCGTTTATACCTGAGACAGTGGAGCTAGTGCTGCGTTTTACCAGGCCGAGCTTTCCACAGAGCTCTTTGGTGATGAAGTTGGAGGTGCTGCCGTTGTCCAACAGTAGTCTAGCAGTATGAAGCTCTCCATTGACGTCTGTCACCTTTGCCAAGGCTGTGGATAGCAAAATGTGACCCTGATTAGTTTCTGAACAGGGTAATACGACATTTGTTGACAAAACAATGTTTTCCCCTGTCTGTTTATCTGTTGATTCCCTATGTAAGAGGGTATTGTGTCTGGTCTTGCAATATTTGCAATGCGAGAGACTGCAACGCTTTTCGGTATGACCAGGTCGAAGGCAGTTCATGCAAATATTACTTTCTGAAGCTTTTTTAATGCGTGCTTCTATGTCAAGATTTCTGAAAGGCTGACAACTGAATAAAAAGTGATTCTGAGAACACATAGGACATTTGACATTGTCTGAATTGTTATTATGTTTAGTTTTAGTTGTTGTTAGGAAGTTTTTAGTTTTGTTGTTTTCGTAAGTGTTTTTTGTTATTGTGTTTTTATTATAATTTAAAGATTCAAGTAAATCTGCTCTGTTTGTTATTAATTTAATATAATCTTTTAAATTTGGAAAGGCATTTAAATTATTTTTATATTCTTCCCACTCCCTTCGTGTGACTTTGTCAAGTTTTTCTGACATCATGTATATAATAAGGGTTTCCCCTAGACCCCCTTGCTCAGAAGGCTGCCCTAAAGTTGACAAGGCACGAAGATTTTTATTAGTGACGTCAATCATATTCCGTAACGATTTACAAGATTCATGTTGAATTTGTTCAAGATTAAATAAGGCCTGCACATGATTATTAACAAGAAGTCTTTCATTGTCGTACCTTTCGGATAATAACAGCCAAGCTGTACTATAGTTATCTGATTTAAAATCTATGCTTTTTATCACTAAAGACGCGCTGCTGGTTAAGGCAGCACGTAAATAGTGAAATTTGTTGATGTCTTGTATGCTGTCATTGTTATGAATAAGAGAAAGATACGTATCTCGGAATTCTAGCCAGTGCTGATAGTCCCCGTCGAAGTGAGGCAAGTCTATCTTAGGCAGCCGAACGAAGTCGTGCCTGCAGCCAGAGCCGTGACGCGGGAGATCATCGACGGAGGTAGCAGACACGAGCGCGGGCGATGAGGCGCGCGCGGGGGTGAGGCTCGCCCTCGCGCGGGCCACCAGCGCGTGGTACTGCGTCTCGAACTGCTCCCTCTCATCATACATTTCGTCCGCATCCTCGGACAACAGCTCCAACTCTGTCTGCAACACGTCGAATTCCTTGTATAGTGTTTCCATTAAACTAAGACGGTTTTTTAATTCTGCTGCTTGGAAGCTATCTAAATCATTTCCCGTGCTTGGTAATAATCTTAAAAAGTTGCTAAAATGCGTAAGCTTTGCTTTGTAGCCACCACGCCTCTTTATAAGTTCCCTTAATTTTGCATCAGACATAATGAGAAGGTAGATAGGTCGTTAAGGCAAAGCAAAAAGTCCAAAGTGCAAGCAAAGACAAAGAAACCAATAACAATGTAAGTGAAGTTATAAAATTATGCGTAAACAGCTGGCCAAGCTTACGGTAAAATCAACTGATATTGCTAATGAGCCCGGCGAGTTAACCGGTGCAATGAGTACAATATCGAAAAAAACACTAATGAGGTTGTTTACGCGTTTAGCAAACACGTGCGGTTAGCGAACAAAGGAATGTCTTAAGAAATTAAGTTATTATGCAAAATGACGGAAAGATGATATGAAAGATTAAGATTGATTTGATTATGGAAAGTTCCACTGAATAGTTAAGCTATATATGAAGAGATCAATGTATGCCTGATCCGTATAGCACTATTTTAAAATTCCTGGGTAGAAAAGGTGAAAAGACAGGAAAGTAGATAAGGATAATGGAACGGACTCACTCAGAATAATGTCCCTCTGGGTAGACTGTCCTTTAAGTGTCCTCTACGGCGTAGGCGAACGCGCGGTACGGACGGCCAGTCCAAAGTCCACTGGAGGCGCGTGCGTAGCACAAAAAACGGCGATCTTCTTTAACTCGAAGGACCATATATTGAGTATCAAGCTCCAGGTGTGCTGCTGGTGGTCTTGAATAAAAACTACTTGATTCCGTTAGACAAGTACTGTATTTCTTTTTTGCTGATTACAATATTATTTAGATGACCGATTTATGTGCGCACGCTCATGGTGTCGGCGAGCGAGTGAAAAAGGTGGGGGAAGCCCGCGATCACGTTGTGGTGTTGGTGTGTGGCCCGATGTGACGTCAGGAACATATCACTCAACAGTATATATCGGGTCCACAGTCAATCCGATCGGTGTGACTGCCACGAGAGTACCTACGGGCTACGTTATTCCCGGAATCCGCAAGAGAGCAATATTTTCACAGATAAGCAAGATGTGTGGAGCAATGCACTTGAGCAAATGCGAGATGGATTTTAGATAGTTTGCTACATAAACTGCCCCATACAGAGAGTTACGGGATTTGAGAAGGCAAATTTTATGGGAAAATTGTATGTGGAAGTTTTAGAGAGGAAATATGAAATAATTAATAACTTAGCAACAATATCTATTCATGTGTTGACAATGTTTTGATACTCACATAAGTTGATAGATTGACTTAAATATATTCATTTTAAACATGTACAGTTAAATACAAGCAACATACACTCCAGCACATTTACACGACCAAAACAATGCCCATTTCACACGCGAAATTCGCCCAGTAAAAATGTTTATTAACAGGATCGTGGTACAATTTATAACCTCTCCTTATATGACCCCGATGTGACTAGATATGGCCTACTAGAAAACTACCGAACGCAATAAACTCATAATAAGAACGAATGCGGTGACATGCCTGGGATTATTTCTTACCACGAACGTACCGCAGTGCGGAGTACTCATAATTTCTACAAAGTATCAAACATAAATTCAATATAAAACCTTTAAATGGAACCTCCAGTAGGTAGGTATTATTGCGAACTTGAACGTGGTTACCATAATTTTGTATTTTTGCTCACTAATATTATGGGCGTCATAAAAATGTATTCCGTTGAATTTGCTTCGTGATTACGACATTGACTGGGTTGCCAAAGGGCTGAAATATCCGTACGTAACGGGGCGCGGGAATTCGGCTTTATGTAAAATATGCTGCATATGTAAACGAGCCGTCTAACCTTCTGTTTCACATGTTTACGAAATAAGTTCTCGTGACGTCATCTGGTTTTCAGCAACGTCGGCCTTTTGATTTCGTACGACAGCTTTGGGGACGAATTGTGTACTCAATTTACTTGTTCATGTTGTGTTTTTCTAAATAAACTACGAATTCAAGCATACTATTAGCAGAAAGGTAACGTGGATTTTAGGATACCTAATGACATAATAACATGGTAAGAAGTTTATAGTTACTCATCTGTAATTCATAATATGGCGTACATAATGAAGAGTATTCTATTCTATTTTAAGATTTATTTTCTTAGAGTAAACTAAAATAAAATGGAGTACCACTATTAAATAAATGAGATAGGTAACTAATAATACTATTGACTCAACTCGCAGAGAACGTAATGGCTGTAATTAATTATTTGAATACTTAAATTGCCTTTGTTACTCAACGATACTTAATCCGCTTTAAAGTCCATTAAATAATTATTCTATAGGTACCTACTTTATATGAATGCGACCAACCTTTGCTCAATAAACGGACACCATTACACACGCATAAAACATTACAAGAACTCTTAATTCCGCCTTCATAGACGTTTTCTTCAAATCTTATGTTTGTTATTTGCACAAATCGTTTACATTGAGATTCTGAAAGAAGTCCAAATAGTTCTGAACTAGGGATGTCACGGAGGCCATCTTAGCGGAGGCAGAGACCGAGGTGGAAAAATAAAGAAAAAAGAGTCTTCAAAGAGAAAAGTCGATTTATTATTAATAAAAATTTTGAAGAAGCAAACTATATTTCTCAAAATACAGTTTTGCTTGTCACCGGCGAAGTTTTCGTAGTGTTTCATAAATTGAACCGACTCTACTAAACAGTTGCTCACTTGGTATCGGTGACATGGGAGAAAAACCTTCAAACTTAGAGTTACCTATATCTACACTATATTAAAAGGACTTCACTTAGTTGCAGCTGTTTTTTTATACGACCTCCATTCTTCTCGATACAAAACTACCTTTTGTGAAGGGTAAAAAGAACCAATTCTATTTCATTTATTGTAAAACTTTGACGTTGAAAAATGCCTTTTATGTGCCAATGATTTGACTTAGACTTTGACTTTGTTTCTCCGTTTAAAACTTGCACAGACAGGTACGGATGCGTACTTGCACAGGTATGATTTCTTGTGGAAGTTTCGCTTTTGCCGAGTAGGAGACGAAGTTCCGATACAACCCTAATCTGAACGTCTAGTTCAATACTAAGAGGATTCCACAGTCGGAATCTTGCATGGAGGCGCTCGCTTATTAGGTAACAAATGGTCTGTAAGCGAATTTTGAGGGAGAGAACACCGATTTTGAGGTGATCTGTAATGGATACGGATTTTCTGACGTACCTATTGAAACTGTTTTTCGATGTGGTTGACAGCAGTTTTCGAGTAAAATATGAGTACGTACGGTTCTACATGCACTTAAGTATATTTTACTCGAAAACTGCTCCAAATATTATCATGAAAGTAATTATTACCCATTTACATTTTAAGATAAGCCTTTATTTAAATGTTATCTTTAATCTTGAAATGATTCGACATTGTATGAATAAAATAAATTAGGTACTTCTGCTTGCTTCATAATAACGAACAAAATTAATTTTATACATTATTATCTTATGACAACTTACAAGGATTTCTCGAAATATCTCCGGGTAATAAATATACTGAACAGTGAAGGAGATACACCTACTTAGTTAGTCAAATCCCAGGAAGTTATCTTAACATTCTACCTACAAAAAATCCAGCATATTATTTACAACGAAATTTCTATCAAATTTCCTTTCACTAAACTTTTCGAGTACTTACCGATAACGATGGCAGGGAAAAAAATCAAATAAAAATATCACTGAAAACTAACTAACAATAAAAACCGGACAATTGCGAGTCAGACTCGCGAATTGAGGGTTCCGTACTTAACAAAATGTTATTTCACTAACATGTATGCATACATTACATTTTAACAGATTTTGTTAAATGTTGTTTAAAAACAAGTATCGCACACTATGTAGATAAACAAAAAGATTGAATTAGGCGTGATATATCGAGTCCGCACCGCAGAGTTTCGTGAAAACGTATAGTGAAATAATAACAAATTTCTTCAACGATGTTATTTAATATTTACAATTAATTACTAAAAATAACTTTCATTGCATTCCTAATGATGTAAGCTTTCATCGATTGTGATATTTTTCAGTTCTACGCAGTTCTATAAATAAAATTATTTTACTACTGTCAACTTCATATGCATTTTTACCTCTATTTTACAAAATATTTTTGTTATAATCTCTTTAGGTCTTGGTAGTCCTTTCTCAACTCTTGGGAACGACACCAGAACCACCGTTCTAGCTGAATACGTTTTTGCACTATACTAATTGGAATTTCAACATATAGCGAAAGATATAGAGTCGCGCGCAAGCGCCTGCCCTCGCAATGTGACGTCATAGGCAAATCATATCCTGCCTCAAGATTGCTATAAATATGACCTATATTCTTTGTGCTCAACCGTTACTCTAGCATTAAAAATCTTGTAGTTATTAGCGATTGAAATCTTACATATTTATGACGGTCAGACATATTGAACTTACTACCAGTACTCTGAACGAAAACACGCTTTCACGTCAAAATGGTTTGGTCTTGGATAGGTACAATCAATGGTGTGTCAGGTTTGGTTGATCGGGTACTGGCCAGCTATACACTGTGACAGACAGTTATTCAGGCGGGCCAACGTTTTAGCAATAAATTAAGGGTCCTTTAGTAACCTTTTGGTACGGAACCCTAAAACTAACTAAATGCAGACATATCAATGAAAACTTTACACAAGTTATTGAAGGAAAATAACGATGTTGGACACATAATACGCTTGTACGATTTGCTGGAGTTGCCTAGTCCGTAAACAAATGGAAGGAATCAGTCCCGCTGTGCTACCAACTATTGTCACGGAGCTTATGTCCACATTAAGCTTTGTGTAGTTTACAATGTTCCTGTTTTGTTTAGTGTCGTGTATGACAACTGCGACGTGGCCGTCTTTGTTGGGTTTTGTGATTTTTATTAGAGAGAAGTTATAGGGTTGAAAATCTGTCTGGGTTCTGCACTTTGATAATGTTTTAGTTGAAAATTGTGCCAGTGCGAATGCGTAGCTAACAACAATAAGAAAAAGAACAAGACCCAAGAACGAGTCAGGTCAGTCAGGTCTTTGTGTGATAAGAACATGTCCCGCTTGCTGGATTGTCCTAAGTATCCGTTCACGTGCAGCTCGGATAGCCACTGATGCCGCAATTAATGTGGCCTCCACTGGGCTGGGCTCAAAAATGCAAAAGCAAAGAAGACTACCATCGACACGAAAAGAAGAAGTTGAAAAAAGATTTTTTTTTAACGTGTTAGTTACAAATTATTCTTACACTACAAGTGGCCTTGATCTTATGTTGAGGAAATCATATACAATGTGAAATTTAATTAGTTTGCATCCTCTTAAGGGGTCATTGTACTTATCATTATGAACAACTTTCACTATGGGGCCAACCCTGAAATCGCGAAAAAAAATCAGCTGTCCCATACATTTATGTTCGCATAGCTCGTTATAATGAAGGGAACAGCTGATATTTTTTTCGCGATTTTAGGGTTGGCCCCATACTGAAAGTTGTTCATAATGATAAGTACAATGACCCCTTAAGAGGATGCAAACGAATTAAATTATACATTGTATAACTATTATATTATTGTGTCGTAACAGATAAGTTATTGTATATTTAATTAGATAGTTATTGAATGAAACGTTGCGGTAATGTTAAAGTTTCTCATATATTTGTTTTATTTTATTTTTTCAAGATATTTCCCTGTATATATATATTTTTTGTTTATTATAAACCCATCATGTTTGTGAAATTTTGGCAGTTAATTTAATTTGATCTTGTGTACCAATTGTTTATATTTTTTATATTTAAATTGTAGGTGTATACAGTAAAAAGTACTAAGTGCAGTATTCAATCAATTTTATAGTGTTGGTGACGTCAAAAGTCAACAATACCGTGGAAGGGTTAAAATTCTGCGTCTACTTCGATATCACATGGCTAGAAACTTTAAGTTCCTTTAACCGCTGAATTTAAAGAATTGCGACAAGTAAAACTCCAAAAGCTAGGTTGTGAGCTCTTGATCTAGACACGATTTGAAAATCTGAACATATTGAACAATCTTTTAGAACATTTTCTGAGATGGTGTTGACTTTTCTTTAAAGTAGGTATATTATGTACGTAATATCTTCCTTGTATACCCTGAAGGAATCGACGTGTGTATAATACACCCACTTTTCGCCAGTAGTGTTAAAATCCCGTGTGTTTGGGGGTGATCCTATTCATTGCCATTAACTGGGAACAAATCCAGTCCACGGGCTACTACTACCCAGTAATCCAGACCAGAAAATCGTACTCAGAAACCCACGCTCAGCAACAGCGCTTCCGACCCCTAGAAAAAACAAAACAATTTTCTTTAAAGCGCATATTATGTGATATAAGTAAGAACAGTACGACACAACTTAGATGCAGCATAAATTTGAAAACATTCGATCATTCATTTCAATTTTACGAATGTATTTGGTTATATGACTTTACAAGTTATTGCGTTTTCGTAAAGATCATTTTCACTTAAAGCAGTAATAAAGATGGTGGAATGGTGATTTTAAAGGAGCCCTCAATTCGGGTGATGATCGGTTTTACGAATTGGCCGATGTTACATCTAAGTTGTGTAGTACTGTCTTGAAATCAACTTATTTTGAGGCACAAACTCCAAATATTCTTTTAAACCTGGCACACAAAGAAAAACCAAAAAATATCCTCACATCATGTAGTCATAAAACCGTGACACATTAGTTGTATTGTACTGAAAAAAGGAAAATAATATCATTGACGCGTTAAGAAACATGAAGATATCACTTACGCGCCATTACCTCGAATGTAAGACGATATTCATACATAAAAGAACGCCGATGGAGATGACTATAATTGTATACACGAGTAATAAGAGACGAGTACTTTTGGAGTTCCGTAGCATGATAAGGAACCTATTACTGTCACTGTCAGTCGGTCTGTCACAATAATGCGTCAGGACAATAAGGTAAATATTGCTGCGTGTTTGAAATTACAAAATTAAATTAAAAAGAGATTTAAACATAATGGACGAAATGTGGGTGTTACTATACATCTCTGCTGAAATATTCAGGTAATACAGGCGTGATCTATACTAATAATATTATTTAAAGAGGTAAAATTTGTATGATTGTAATTTTGTATATAGGGCATAAACTCCGGAACTACGCGTACCAGTCAAACTTGTTTTTTTTTTTTGCATTGGATAGCCAAATTCTTAAGTAAGGTTATAGGCTATATGTATCATCACGTTACGACCGTAAGGAGCCGAGCAAAAATAAAAAAAGTCAGAGAGATTGCTAAGCGATCCATTTAAATTAGTGCTCAATGATTTGCCAAGACTTACCAAATACAATAAGAACTGTCTAGCAATGTGCGTGCGTATTTTTAACGAGATACCAAGTCAATTCAAATAATTAAATTCTAGATTATTTAAGATAAAGTTGTACAAGTGGTTGAATGAGTTTAGCTTCTATTGTTTAAAAGAATTCATGGAGAACAAATGTTGATGTACGCTGTAATTTCCATACACAAATTTTGCATGCTATGTTTTATTTTAGCTAAACATGTTTGTGCCATTATAATTATATTTTTACACCATTTTATTCTATCTTTTATGCAAATAAATGATTTATTATTATTATTATTAAGCGAAAACTAATAAATAGCGCGGACGGGGATGGGATGCGACGCGGTGGGTCGGGGGCGGAAGTTTCACTCGGAAGAAGACGCGCGCAAAAGCTAGTATTATATAAAGCGAGATATATTAAAGAGCAAGCTTTATTAAATAAAGTTCTAGAATACGGTTCAAATGAACACAAGAAAATTCGAAAAAATTGTATAACTTAATTGTAAAAAGGGATATTATACAGGGTGGCAGGGGAGATCGACTCGCAACCTGTTACCATGTGCAGGGGTACCTGTTGAAATTTTTCGTCGGTTATTTAAAAAAATACTGTTTCATAGGAAAGTGCAATACGAGGAGCTTGTGGCTAAGTAATAACAGCCGCACGGGTCAATCCATTAGGTTAAGCTACGCTTACCGGGGTTGGTCCGTGGATGGGTGACCATCTTTACATACCTTGACTCCTCCGTGCCTCGGAAAGCACGTTGAGGCGTTGGGCCTGGCTGTCATTCGTGGATCTTTAACAGTCATTACGGGTCGTCAGAAGCCCCAAAGTCTGACAGCCAGTCTTACCAAGGGGTATCGTATTACCCAATTACTGGATTGTGGAAATCAGATAGGCAGTCGCTCCATGTAAAATACTGGTATTCAGCTGCATCCGGTTAGACTGGAAGCCGACCCCAACATAGTTGGGAAAAATCTAGGCAAATTGATTGATACGAAAGAAGAAACCTACCCGATAAAAATTGATGAAACAGTAATTTTTTTTTACCGACGAATTATATCTACGCTAGGGATCTGGAATCCTCTGCTGAATTCATGGTTACAGTTCGCACAAAGATGTCCCTCCCACCCTGTAAGAGCGATAAAAAGGAACCTATCCTTACAACATAACACACGCTTGCCAGATTTCTTTATTACACTCATAATTTATTTCTCAAAATTTATATCAATATGAAAATGTTCTTAATAAAACATTGTTTGGTACAAAAACATTAAAACTGAAATGCTCTCTAATTCAATATCATATAATTGGAGAATTCGTTTTTGTACTGTGTACGACATAATATAGTTAATTGGTTCAAACATAATTTGAACAATTATCGCAAATAACATGCGAGCAAAGACCAACCATTTTGTATTCATTGGTCTAATTGACAGTTTGTATGTAGGTATTTCATTCCATCAAATCATTTGACTGTCTGCTGCGATCGAAGTTTAAAAAAGGAAGTAGCAATTCAATCATTTTAGTTTGTTTTTTTTTCTTTTCAATGTGAAAGCTTTGAAATTAATGAGGTCATCATCTGCCTAGCGTTTTCCCATCTATGTTGGGGTCGGCTTCCAATCTAACCGGATGCCTATCTGTCCTCCACAACACAGTTACTGGGTAACACAATACTCTGTGGTAGGGCTGGTTGTCAGACTTTCGGGTTTCTGATGACACGCAACAACCGTCAAAGATCTAAAAATGACACCCGGGACCAACGGTTTAACGTGGTTTCTGAGGCACGAAGGAGTCACGGTATGTAAAGATGGTCACCCATCCACGGACCAACCCCGGCAAGCGTAGCTTAACCTGATGGATTGACCGGTGCAGCTGTTATTACTTAGCCACAAGCTCCTCGTATAGCAGTTTCCTATGAAACAGTTTTTTTTTTTTTAATAAATGGCGAAAAATATCAACGCAGGGAGTTCCAGAAACATATTCTGATGGTAACAGGTTGCACGTCGATCTCCCTGCCACCCTGTATAATATCCCTTTTTATAATCAAGTTATACAATGTCTTAAAATTTTCTTGTGTTCATTTGAACCGTATTCTAGAAGTTTATTTAATATAGCTTGCTCTTTAGTAAATCTCTTTTTGTACATATAATACTAGTTTTTGCCCGCAACTTCGTCCAAGGACCTACCGCGGCAAGCGTAGCTTAACCTGATCGATCGACCCGTGCGACTGTTTATTACTTAGCCACAAGCCCCTTTGAAATTAGTGAGTTAAAAGCCCATAAAAATCTATATACCTACATATTATTATATAAAAATTAAATGATGTTTAAGTGCATAACCCAGCTAGTAGTGTGAGACTATTAAGAGCGATTCTAGTTAACTATGTAGTTAGCCATATTTCTTATTTCCATACAGTAATAATGCCAAATTAATCAAAACAGCGAAATATTTTACACATATTGCGACGTCGCTCACTTTCTGTATAAACGCTCCTTATTATTATAGGTAGGTATATGTCGGAAATACGTTACTGAGATGACTAATCGGGACGCCGGCGGCGCTCGACAGAGTCTACAACATAACGCTCGGACCGGCCGAAGCTAAGCAAACTTCATCGGTGGCGGTCAAGTAGTGAACACGTTTAGAAAATCTTCCATTCGACCATCTTTCATTAAACAATCGAACTTGATTTTGGAGATTAACGAACAGACATTAATTTAAATAAAACATCAACAAACTGAACAAATTAAATTCAACTACCTACGATGTGTGAATTGGCAGAAAAACTTTAAATTACGTTAATGAAATCGGAAAAGTCCAATGAGGTTTTCAAGTACCGCTGAAGTTAATTTAATCTGATCATTTACAGTCTGTTTTACTGAGTTTCAGTGCAGGTTGATGCTATGGATTCTAGGTATATTTTATCAGGTCAAGTGAAACGCAGGAAGATACCTTTGGCATGTACCAATAATTAATCAGCCTATAATGTTCCCACTGCTGGGACGCACGCCTCCTCGCGAGCCAGTGCGGGTTGATAGAAGTCACATGTCTTCGAATTTTTGGTTCTAGAACATGCCTGTTTCCTCACGATGTTTCCCTTCACCGTTTTGAGAGCAGTGGTAATGAAATTCTTTACACAAAGTAAAGCGCCTGCTTGGTTTTGACCCCACGACCTTACAACTCGTAAGTTGGGGGCGTTACCATTGGGCCACCACTGCTCTCTCATTTGAATTTAGGTAGCTCGTTTTACTTTTATATTTTGCAAATTTCATGATTATTGAATATAAATAAATTATCAAGTAACACTGAACATACTTGTTCAGACATGAGAGATGTCTGAACAAGTATGTTCAGACATGAGAGATGTCTGAACAAGTATGTTCTGCAAAGTTGTGCCAAGTCATAGACGCTTTGCCTATGATTTCAAATTTAAACCCCGCAACGTGACTAGCACCTGGTTTTAATACCAAATACTACTATTTATTGAAACACATTGGGTTGTTCATTATGGAACTCAAGTGGAAATGGGCAGGATAATACGAGTAGCAGGTGGTGATGGCAGATAGAAAAAGGTATTGACGGTGTTGTGGCCAAGAATGGGCACACCACACGCTGATCTTTCGACGGTGGTAAGATACAATGACCGAGATGAAAATAGCTGGCCTTTACTTAGTAGTCAGCTATCATGGGCAGTGTATATGTGGAATAATCAGCCTGAAATGTTCCCACTGCTGGGCCACGCCTCTTGAAGCAACGAGCTTGAGGGAGCGAGCTGTAATGTACCACGCGGGCCCAGTGCGGGTTGGTAGATGTCACATAATTATCGCAGTGTATGATAATAATGATTTCGGGCAGGTACCTGACAAATCAAAATAAATATCTTTCCATTTTAATTTTCAATAAAATTGTAAACCAATTCAAAAGCCAGAAACGCTAGCAAACAATAGCCCCACGTAGATACGAAGTTACGTTCATCGTTCCTATTGCACATGATTGGCTAAACCTAGTGTAAAATATTAGTTTTAGATACGTGTCAGTTGTTCAGAAAATGGATTGTCGCGGCCCGTAGTGATTGATATGCGGCCCACACGGTGACACACGATTTATCTTGTGAAATTTTTACAACAAAACCGGAGGGTAATGCAGTGACGATTACGTGCATATTTTTGGCTTTTGACGCTATTTTCTGGTTCAAATGTACGATAAGTGTTCATTGAAAAACTTCAAATCATCATAATCATCATCTGCCTAGCCTTTCCCCAACTATGTTAGGGTCAGCTTCTAGTCTGACCGGATGCAACTGAATACTAGTATTTTACATGGAGCAACTGCCTATCTGACCTCTATAACCCAGTTACTGAGTAATACGAATCCCTTTGGTAAGACTGGTTGTCAGACTTTCGGGTTTCAACCCGTACCATCAGTCAAAGATCTACGAATGACAGCCGGGACCAATGGCTTAACGTGCTTTCCGAGGCGCGGAGGGTTCGATATGTAATGGTTGGTCACCCATCCACGAACCGACCGCGGCAAGCGTAGCTTTAACCTTCGTTTGACCCGTGCGGCCCCTCTTAAAATGTTTTCTACTCTTTAATCAAAATATGAAATTCAATAAATATCTACCTACTTAAATAAATCACCTGCTAATCAGCGGAACCATGCATCATTATTATATATTAACACTTCTCCACCTGAAATAAAGTTTAGAATTAAACAACACTTCTTAAGGGGAACAGAAACCCCCTATACATTCAAACTCAAACGCAAAGCATTTATTTCAATTAAACCATTTACAGGCACTTTTGAATTGTCAAAGAATCAGTCAGTCAAAAATAGAAGTAAATATTTTCCCATTCCAAAGCGTAGTAGGTACGTACCTATGGAGAAGAATGGGCAAGAAACTCCACGGACACTCTTTTAAATAAAATAAATTGTTACAAAGTATTGGTTACATCATTTATGTTGAAATTATACACGTGAGAACAATGTAGAAAGACGTGCACGATAGAAGCGTCCGTAATAAAAAGATAAAACAAAGAACAATTCAAAAATTAAAATCAGCCATGGCCGCTAAGAGTTGACCAGTCCCAACTGACGGCGCCCGTTCTCGAACATGACGCATGGATCAGCACCATTCGGCTCAACCATTTTGAAGGGAGCTAAATGATCCAACACACGCGCCACCATCAACGAGACATCTGAGTGAGAATTATGTTCTTTAAGTAAAATAACACAACATGACGCATTGTTTTGCCGAAGGGCTAGGCAGAGGTATACCTACTATGAGGTACACCTACATTTCGCCAGTTTTGTTTAAATCCCATATAAAAGAGGGCGAACTGCGAACCTGTTGCCATCTGGGAACCCAGGACCTCATGCTCAGCAGCAGTGCTCGTGACCACTAGACCAACGAGGCAGTCAATTTATTATAATTATATATCGTCGCTGATACTGCAATACCGCGTAACTAACAACAGACAATACCGCGTAACTTAGATATGTCAAATTTTACAGGAGAACAAAAAAACTAAATAACTTCTGCTATACTTATCAAATACGTGTCTGAACTTTAAGCTATTTAGAAATATGTATTAGTTAACTTATTATGTTATTATTAATTCAATCCAATCAATATTTAGCTAGAAAATACACTTACGCTGTTTTTCATTTTATGGTGCATTTTTTATTTGAGTTTTTTTGGCATTTACGCGAAATTGGAGGGAGAATAAAACAGAATTATCTTAGTTTATAGAGGTTTTATTTACACAAGTAATCACAGTCTCATCATTTTAACTTTGGTAGTAACTAGCTTAAACAGTCTCGTCATTAAAACTTCGTCATAAAAACTTGGTACCTACTTAGTTACTTATTAGAATATTAATTATTATGCATTGCATATAAGCACAGCAAAGGTCACAAGCGTCTTTTTTAGGTTGGAACAAACCTATGTTTTCTTCTGCTAAAACATCACAAAAAAGCTTCCTTGAAGCAACAGGTTTGGATGATGATGATGCAAATTCCACGTATAAGTTGTAAAGCTGTGATTTGGACTGAATAAGAGGTTCCAAATATTGCTTTGTACTCGATTTGCGACAATAATGTGATGGTAATTTAGGCAAGATTGATAGATAGCTTTTAATAGAATCTCGCTTACTCTCAGTACTTACTAACGAAGACGTGCTCACATTTGTATGATTCTCTTTATTACCTCCATCACCAAGCCAATAGCGAACCGTCCATTCCTTTATACCAAGTGTATTAATAAATGTTATCAAGCATACTCTTTCTTTTTTGCCTTCTATTTGAAAATAATACGCTTTGGAACTTGAACGTCTGGAGTCAGTACCTTTGGTTTTCCTCTGAGTCTCAGTTATATCCACCATAGAAGACACAATTTTTTTTTTTTACGGCCATGACATGCTCCAAAATTTATTAAAAATAGATACTCTCATCTCTTGCGTTAGATGTGAGCAAAACAGTACTTTGCTACGAGCACAAAACTGAATTGCAGAGAGTACCCATGGTTCTCTCAGGTTTAGATTCTGTTTGACGGTATTTATTACCAATTTTTTTGTATCCAAGATATTCCTTCCCTAGCATTCTATTTTTCCTGCTATGTTCTCTTTTCCATGTTAACCTGTCAGCTTTTCTTTTTCTCGATCTTGACTGTCTCCCAACTTCTGTCTCAGTATCTCTCTCAGGAAACCATTCAATATGATCTGATGACTCGATCGGTTGTATATTTGTTATTTGAGATAATGGAACATAATCAGGGTCAACAACAGAGTCATCTGACGAAAAATCCAACAGTGACTCAGTAACAACTTCCGGAAGACCTGATGAGCTAGGAACAGGTTCTAAAACTGTGGTCAAAGTATCACAGTCAGCAATATAGTTTTCGATATTCGTAGATGTACATGGAACTTGTTCGACAGGTTTTTGAAATATAAAAGGATTACCTGGGCCCCGCTTTTGATCCAAAATTTGCTTCCTTTTATTTAGAAGTGCCTGGCGTCTATTTTGAAGCTGTTGTAATGTGATAACATTACTACTGACGTCGGCATTTCTCCACACTACAGCCTCGTCAACACCTGACTCTTCTTCCATAATCGTCTAAACAAAAGTAATAGATATTGAGAAACACTCGAAAGCTACCTACAAATTACTACTGCTCTGCTCTAAATTTAAAAAATACTTGGAGTTAAAATATTTTATAAATACTCGTACATTGATACGATAAAATTTTCAAAACAAAATCATCAAATACGCGTAACTAGCTAACATATAAACTAAAACATAAAAATTCAAAACCGCGGAACTACTAGCACAACAATTAGTGCAAATTTTACTTGTAAAATGAGTGAATTTATAAATTCTAATATGTTACCAAATTGATTAAGAAACAAGCATTAAAACAATATTACAAACTTACCCATCAACTTCGTATTACTGTGAAAATACTTTTATTTTCCGGAGCACCACACAAAAACAACACGTCTCCTTGTTATGATCGTGAGAATACGCGGTATTGGTCAAATTATTTTGACAGGTTCGCTCACGCGGTTTTAACTAGTTGTGATTGGTCGCGTATTGAATGAGCGATAAGCCGAACTGTGAATGTGGTCCGTAGCCAATCGGTATCGGTGGCTCATTGCCGCCAAATCTAAAATTTGATACTTTTGTACTTCCGCGGTATTATCCACTGTTAGTTACGCGGTATTGCAGTATCAACGACGATATTCTATTCTTTAAATGAAATGAGCAATTATGCACAATTAATCTTTTAAACAGAACTGTAAAGGTAATTATTATATCAAACGATTTGAAGCATAGCAGCAAACCCGCATTGTTCTTCCTTAAAGTATAAAATAAAAAGGCAATTTTTATAACAAGAAACTGGAATGGCACTCAGTGCATGGTAGAAGTGAAGTGAGCAAATATACGAATAAATTTTGAGACTCAGAAACGGTAACAGTGGGATCATTCCTCTTGGAACCATTGAAATTATATTTATCATTTTTCTGAACTGCCGCCTTCTTCTAATGGTCACAAACACTACTGCTTAGTATGAGGTCCTTTTTTTTTTTTTTTTTTTTTGGATGGGAAATTATCAAATAACTTCTCCCGCTCTGGGTGGAGCGGGAGGGCGTGTCAGACTTTTACTGACTAAAACCCACCCGTGTTCCTTCCGTTGCCTGTGTGCCGAGGTCGCGATATCCCTTTCAGACAAACCCGCAACCCCGGCAGGCATTGGCCCTTCCGGACCCCGTCAGTTGGTGCTGACATCTCTTTGAGGCGCGCGTGGAACACAACGCGCCGTCGACCCGGGCCTGGTCCCTATCGGACGGCGAGCTACCCATTGCTCACCGTCCGCAAGCCCGCGCCTACGGTGGCCGGAAGTCGGCTCTCGACTCCCGACGCCCGGGGCGTCTCCTGCGGCGACTAGGGGCGCGAGGGGGCGCATTTTGCCTCTCCCTCGCGCGCTCCGCCTCCTCCTTCGCGAGCATTACTGCTTCGCAGAAGGAGGTGACGGCCTCCCATGCACTCTCGCTCCGGACCATGGCCTGAACCAGGGCCGGACGCGAGAGATCGCCGCCGCCGATCGCCTCCGTGAGGACACGGCGGTGCTCCGCCCAAGCTGGGCAGACCTCCACCGTATGCTCCACCGTGTCCTCCGGGCGATCCACACAGTGGTGACACCCGGGCGTTTCCTCCCGCTTTATTCTGAACAGGAACCTCCCGAAACAACCATGTCCGGTGAGGACCTGTGTCAGGCGGAAGGTGAGGACGCCGTGGCGCCTCTCTAGCCACTCCTCAAAGAGGGGACTTATCGCCACAATTGTGGCGTGCCCAGTAGTATGAGGTCCTGGGTTCGATTCCCAAGTCGAGCAAAGTGCTATTGGGTTTTTCAAACAAGAATTTCTCAGTAGCAGCCCGGACTCTAGATTTGTGCCCGGTTGATGGCAATAGGCGTACCTGTATTACATGGGACTTAAACATAACTGGCGAAATATGGGTCTAGATACATCTCTGCCCAACCCTTCGATGATTACAGCCGTGATTTAATGTCATGTAATCAATTTTATTTTAAAATCTATCTTTTTACCTAGTCATTCCAAAATATTAAATTCAATATAATCAGTTTTCTAATAAAAATATGACAGTAAGTTGATGAACAATGATTTCGAAAGGCTCCGAAATCCCTGCAATGCAATCCATCAAAAAGCTTTAGTTAATCGGATTGACAAAATCTATCCAATCTACTTTCATTTGATATAAAAAATTAAAATAGATCGCTAAGTATGGATAGCGTTTTTATGATCCTTCATTTTTCTCCATCATTTCACGAGGCAAAAATTTTCGGCGAACTGAAAAATCTGGTATGTACCTACAAAAGTTCGTGTAGATATTGCGCGGTTGGATACCGTGACGATATTTTAAAGCTCGGGGTTGGGTGCGGGTTGCAAGCGGAATAATACAACCATAAAGTGTCCCCTTACAAACATTCCAAGAATCTCATTTAAAGTTCAGCATACTCCAAAAGTCAGAGTCAAGAGTATTATGTGCACGTTCACATACTAACTTTTGCTCTTCACATAATGCAAACAGCTTTAGTGCCTACATTAAGGTCTCACTGCCTTAGTATTGCACATTATACACTTAGTTAGGGCGCATTAGAGGCTATTGCTTACATCGCTTTTTGTTCAGCGGCTGCAGAATGTGGGGATTATGAGACCACGGTTTCTAGTTTAATGATTCGATTATCTAATGTTCTTACTTAAAGGTGATATTCAGCTGTGATTGTTATTGATATAATACCAAGCAACACTCTGATGCGTCTTATTCTGAAAACAAAGGATCTAAATCACCACGCTTTCACGATTTTATGGATTTCACAATTTATTTTACATTTTAGTGGCTTACCGGGGTTGATCCGTGGATAGGCGACCATCTTTACATACCGAGACTCCTCCGTGCCTTGGAAAGCACGTTAAGCCGTTGGTCCCGGCTGTCATTCGTGGATCTTTGACAGTCGTTACGGGTCGTCAGAAGCCCGTAAGTCTGAAAACCAGTCTTACCAAGGGGTATCGTATTACCCAGTTTCTGGGTTGGGGAGGTCAGATAGGTAGTTGCTCTATGTTCAGCTGTACCCGGTTAGACTGGAAGCAAACCCCAACATAATTGGGAAAAGGTTGGGCAGATTGATTGAGTGTCATCTAAAATTATCTTGAAAAGAACGTAACTTAGTGCTCATACACAATAGCGGCACGCATCAATGGCAGCCAGCGACGTGTCCACTGCGGTCGCAGACGAGTGTCGACGGCTGCAGTTGCCTCTATCTTTGATGCGTGCCGCTCGTCTGTATGAGCACTAATTAGATACAAAAAGTACCAGTGTCTAAGTCACAAAGTTAAATAAAGCTCACGCCTTCTGGGTCACCACTGTAAAATGAACATAAAAATATAAATGTTTTTCCTACTCGGCAAAAACTTAAAATAATAACTCTAATGACATTGACCTTAACCAATAATGCGGATATTCGATTATTAGATATAATTAGTAGGTACTTACTTCTAACAAAAAGCTAGCAGCCATCAAATTATTTTTTCATACCTATTAATACTGGTAAAACGTTTAAAAAAAAACAGTTTCTTGTATAAACGTAACTGGTGAATTAATGTGGGTGTGTACACTGTAGGTACGCCTCTGCCTGGGGTGAGGCGGTGGTGTACCTATAGTACATCGGGTTAAATAAGCGTGAGGTTACTTGTAAATAATTTATTTTATATATTTTTCAGATTCAACGGTGTGGTAAGGTGTATCTTGTATTCTAATATTAATATTCTGAACCGTTCAAACTTTTCGTCGGTTATTTAAAAAATAACTGCTGTTTCATAGAAAAGAGCAATACCTACGCGGTGAAAATGTATGGAAAAGATGATTTTAAAAAAAAATTGCGACGAAAAATTTCAACCCAGCGGGGTTCAGAATCATGTAGTGAATCCATGGTAACAGTTTTCGCGTCGATGTCCCTGACACCCTGTATTATTATTATCATTTATCAAACATTATTTATTAGTACCTATTCACCATAGTCCTTCGTTTACCCTTTATGAATTTTAGAATAACCCTTAGTCTAGGCCTGAACCAATTCCAGTCTAGACAGTTTTCTGTCCACACATCAATCTAAATTAGGTACCTGGAGCTGACATTGTGTTTACCGTGTGAGGTTTCTTGTCTTCTATCACATTATTTGGTAAAACCACCTATGTTTGTAGAGAGTAGAGCAAATTGTACCTTATGTTTACAATTACCTACGTTAATTTGGTATTTAATAAAGTAGTTCTAAGAATGAGCTTGTAGTAAATAATGCGTTAACGTATAGGTTCATACATAATTATTTTATTATTAGCAACCCGCCCCTGCTTTGCTCGGTTTTTACGACTTGAAAAAACATCTAGATTTCTTTATAATACCGAAGTTTAAAATTAAAAGCGTTATGGCAAAAAAATGGTTACTTTCGAAGGAGTGCAACTATATAATAAATTACCATCAAGTATTAGAAATGTACACTCACTCAATGCATTCAAAATTCAGCTCGGTCAGTATTTAACAGCAAGTAAAACACCCTCACAGAAATGAATGCGTTGGGTGGGTCGTGTTTGTGAAACTGTACATAGAGGTGAAGTCAAACCTTTTTAAATTGTTAACATTAATTTATTGTTCTCAAGTAAGTGACATTTGTGTATGTTTTAATTGAGAATAAAGATTCTCTAAACCTAAAGCGTTTATTCTAAAAGTTGGCAACGTCGCATATAGCTGTAAAATATTTACCTGTTTTGATTAATTTGGCAATATTGCTATATGGAAATATAAAATTTGGTTAAATAGTGAACTAAAATATGGATTATACAATGAAGGTAATAATTAATATCGTAACACCGAATATGTAGTTTTAGATGTAAAATAGTATTTGGAAACTTTCCAAATGCCTTTTTTACACCTAAAACGGTTACAACATCAAATTCAATGTTATAATTGTAATTCATTAGTAATAGTTCGGTAGTTAGCCACACTTCTTATTTCCATACAGAAATATTTTCAAATTAATCAAAACAGTGAAATATTTGACATCCATTTGCAACGTTGCCCACTTTAGAGAAAAGATTTGTTTATTTTTATTTTTGTATGTTTGTTTGTTACGCTTTTACGCTAAAACGACTGATCAGATTTGGATGAAATTTGACACGTGGGTAGACCATGACCTTAGTTAGGACATAGACACATACTTTTTATCCCGATATTCCCATGGGATCGAGACTTATGCGGGTGAAAACACGGGACGCAGTTCGTGTAACCTTCTGGAATAAAATGCTCTAAGTGATGGTGCAACAGCAAAATCCGTTACGTACCTAGTTTAGAAGGGCAACGTGATCTCACAGACAGACATGAAAAGCGAGTTTAGTTTATAATTTGTAATAGATAGATATGGATTTATAGTAACAGTTTAAGGCTGCCTGTTCATTAATCCGGGGCGAGGCAGCGGAGCGGAGCGAGGGAGTAATGCGGAGCGGAGTTGCGGACTGTGTCTGTCCATTGATGCGGAGCGGAGTTGCGGACTGTGTCTGTCCATTGATGCGGAGCGAAGTTGCGGACTGTGCGGATCTAGGACGAGTTCACGCGACGAGTAATTTAAGCGGGCTAATACCCCGCGTCCGGATTTTTCCGCTACCCCGCTCCGCTTCTCCGCTCCACTCTCCGACTCCGCTTCCCCGTTCCGCTTCCTCGCTCCGTTTTCCAGTTTTGTATGAATTTTTAAACTAGTTCGCAAATCCCTGTCCACTGATTAATTCCATTGGTTAATATTGGCACAGCTCCGCTCCGCCCCTCTCCTCTCCGCTCCAGTGGACAGTCAGTCTTAACCTTAGCAGTCATCGTGATTTTACTAGTCAATCCTTGCTTCAGCCTAGAACATTGTATACCTACCTATTTACCTTAGCCAGAGGCTAAGTATTGCCATACAACGTGGCAATGCTGCCAATCTCTTGGATACATTACCAGTCGAGTTCTGAATAAATATTCCATCATTACTGTATTGATGATACTACAAAACCATATTTTGTGCTATTAAAGATTTTTATTTTATTCTTTTGATTATTTATAATGTCTTACCAGCGTAAAATAATGGCCTATTAAATTAAATACACTATCAACACAAGCAATCATAAAATAAAATCGCTATGATCACTAATGTAAAAGCTGGATGTTACATTAGTGAGTTTATTTCATTATTTTGTTTCATTGTATTTATTTAATTACCTAATTGAAAATATAACAATGACAGGTGACTATGATTAATGGATGTTAAAGGTTTTAATAAATTGATAAATAGGGTAATTGGGATTATTGAAACCGAATACGGTGCTTTAAACAGCATTAAGTTTTTTTTTAAGCACCGTATTGTGTTTCTTAATTAATCGTTAATTTCTTCCTGCACGAACGTTTGTCCTAACGACTTGTCGCAGACGCAAAGGTCAGCTCTGCGTCTACTTCTCACAGCAAGACTGAGACTGACCTGTCGCATGCGACTATCGTTGTCTGTGGGCGTGCGCATGCACCGTACGTCTAGTCACTGCGACAACTAAGGAGAGTGTGGAACTCCCCTAGCCTGTCGTTGCAACTACGCAACTCGATGCCAAGTGTGCGGAGCTTCGAACTAAATATGTATGTCGCAGGCATTTTGTATGGTTCCGCTTTTTACAAAAGGCGTCGTATTTTTACAAACGCTCACTGTTTTGAAATATGCCGAAGGAAAAATGTAAATTGCCTAGTTACTTTATAATATACTACAACATTTGATGGTCAATTCAAACGATGTTTAAAAAATGCCGCGGCAAATTTAAGTATTTAGTTATCCAGCACGCAAAAAACGTAAGGTGTCCATGGAATCTGGTGCTCGGAGGACTCCTGCGGAATATTATTGGTACAAAATTGTCGAAAAAGTTTGAACTGCAACAAACAATTTACAATTTAACGTTTTTTGATACTTTATAATCTGACGGAAATAATACCGACAAATTGTGAACTGGTATCAAACTTGCGTACGACGTAACGCAACTTGCGCTAATACTAAATAGCCTGCCTAGCTGCGAGCAACTTGGAAGTAGTAGCACAGCTCACTTCGCTCGCTCGGCTCGCGCGCTGTTCGTCACAGTTCTAACCTAACCCAACTAATTTCACAATTTTTCGATTGTTTATATTGTAACGAAAATTATACCGATAAATTATAAACTAACGATTCTCACAATTTCACGGTGACATAATAGGTACCTGATTACTGGAATAAAGTATGATTTGTCCAACCCCGTACAATAACAATCTATGTCAATAAATAACAATTGAATTAATTGCCAATTTACCTTAGGCATTTTGCATAACCGCCAGTATTTGTAAGCGGACGGCGGCGTTTGTAAAATGACGAATCATATAAGCTGCCTGCGACATATAATATATGGAAGTCGGCAGCAATCTATCGTTACGACTAGTCGCCGAGTTGTCGCAGAGTGTGCGCTATATATTATGGTGTAAATATTGTCCTTATCGGCGTATTATCTAATCAATACTCGCTCACAAAGGTTGGTGGCAATGAAAATAACTTGAAGGGCATCGGACCAAGTAAGCTAATTCCTAATATTGAGCTCGCGTGACCAAAGGACGAAAGCACGTGTTATTTAATAACCAACGTCGCATTTAGGAAACCATGAATTACCTACTTCTGTTTATACATATAACGACTCTCTGTCAAATTATTTCGTAATTATTATGTCCTTGCCCATATTAAGTGTTTTGTTGAGTTATAATCATGAAACAAGCAAATTATTAGTAAATTGTTCAATCTATCATTTTAGAGCATAATTTCTGGTAATATATTTTATGGTTTATTATAAATACTTACTTACAAGTATAAAATTGCGCGCACGCCACCTTTGAGTGGTAATTGAAAAATTGGCAATTAACGACAGGATCGATCCTTACCGTCAAACTTTTTTATTACCTTAATTAAGACTGAGAGCTACCTAATATAAAATTACCTACTTCGTAGACTATTACCGGTAATAAACTGAACTTTATAAACTTTGGCGCACTGGTAACGGCCCCGACCTACGGGTTGGTTGGTAGGTTGTGGGTTCGAACCCACTTTACTTTGTGTAAATAATTTCATCACCACTACTCTCAAAACGGTGAAGGAAAACATAGAAAACAGGCATGTCCTAGAAGTGTGTCATGACATGTCTTCAAATTTTTGCGAAGACATGTGACATAGTCCAACCCGCACGGAATCCGCGTGGTTAATTACAGCCCACTCTCTCTCGAAGAGAGGAGGCCTGTGTCCCAGTAGTGAACATTATAGGCTGAATAAGATTATGCTGCTGGTAAACTTTTCATACGGCGAAAACACACAAATTACTAGTTGCTAACGTTGTTATATCATTAACGTTTCTAATCAAAACTTACTTTATTCTTTTTCGGAAAACGTATAGGCAATATTCTTCACTGACAGCACTAAAAAAATAATTTAAAAGGTGCCTACCTCCTATGCTAAACTACACTACGGCTTATTGGTGATTCGCCCGAATTAACCTTAAAATAAATATAATTTTTCCTTGAGGCGATTCGCACTAAGTTAATTTATTTGTAGGCGAATCGACAACTCTAGAAATCGATTCGCCTACAAGTAAATTAACTTCTTGCGAATCGCCTCAAGGAAAAATCAAGGAGAAATACCAATAAGCCTAAACTACAGACCCTACTTGATAACTAGACGTCAATTCAACCACTAACGACCTGTAAAATATAGGGACGCGCCAACCTCACAATAATTCACTCAAGGAATCCATAACGTTATTTTCCACTTGTTACGTGGTCCCCGGTCTTAACCCAATAATGTACAAACACTGTCCCGCTGGGCCGTTAAGTCAGATTTATGTCCGTAACTTAGGGACAGTATAGTGAGGACAGCAACGACGGGTTAACTCAACCGGGTTATCATAACCTTGTTTAAGGCAGATAAATGACTTATTAATAATGACAAGGAACTATTGTTATGGTTTGAATGTTGTTTGTCTTGTTGGAGACGAAATATAGCTAAATAGAGACTTCGGTGGGTACTCCTTAGAAATTCTTTTTTCTAAAACTTTAGACATTTAAACTCACTGTAGAGTTTAAATGTCTAAATTGCGTTATATAACACATACATACATTCACTCCTTCTTTCCATGGGAGTAGGCAGAAGCTACAAAACACCACCTGTTACGATCCTTACGTACTCTTTTTATTTCGTTTACGTTCATACATCTGGTCATACATGCATGCACGCCGGTTGCGAGTAGGAACTAAGTACGCACCTGACCTTTCTGAAGCACATCACCAATAAGGTCACTATTATGCCCTCCTAGGGCATCCCCTCCCGGCGATTTCACTCACATCTGCTCGTAAATACCTTTTGTTAGTCGCTTTTCTTCATCCTCTCAACATGACCAAACCATCTGAGCATACTCTGTTAAATTTTTGTCACCAAATCTTCTTTTAAACTGCACCGCTTCGTGTTATAAATTGTCTAAATAAAGCATTTCTTGTTTGAAATCACAAACCAAACATCGCTGACAATCATATTTCCGGACATAACGATGATCTAAACCTGATTAAAAAGTTGTCTCATCGTAAAGTTATCTCTTTATTAACCTCGAGATGAAAGCGGCGAAGTCCTAAATATTAACATCAAATGAATTATTTTGCACTTTCAAATTATCTGGCGGAGTAGAATATCATGGACAAAAGACGACATAATGCGAACGAGGTAGCTTAATATAATAAAGGCATTCGGAATTTTGTGTTAAGCTTTTCTCTCGGTGCCAAATGTTTCCAAGTCGACTTACGAGTTAAATTGCCGGGATTCGTCTTAATTCTTCAGCTATTACGACTCTCATGACGTGTACACGACAGGTGCTTCTGAGATAATTTTGCAGTTAGTTTTGTTCATGATCTCTTGTTGTCGAGTAATTAACTCGCTAAAATCTACTTGCGAACTTACCTCATTTTTTACCGTGAAACACTGAGAGCTCTTAATGAACGCGAGTAGGGGAGGCTTTTAACGCTTTTATCTATGACGCAAGAAAGTAGGAAGAGTTACTTTGTACTTAATATATGAAGCTATAGTCAGCCATACTTTATGCTTAGTTTATCGCGTTGTGAGCCGACTGTTTAAAGCTGTTTAAAGCCATTTCATGTCATACTGACGGGTTAATAGGTGAAATTACGGTTATTGCTGCAGTGACTTCTATACATGCGCGCCTACGTCCGACGATCTAACGAATCATAATAATTGTTTTAATATCCAAACTAGATTTTACAGAGCATAAAACTTGGACGGAGCAATAAAAGAATTTTTCATCGTAAAAAACGAAGGGTAAGTACCATCATTAATACAAACTTTGTATTTCCATGATTTGTACCTCTTGCTTTGTTGTATTGTAATTTTTACGGTCGGGGATGCCTGTGCTCGCGTGGCTACGCTGCGTAATCGTATTTTATATCAACAATGGCCCTTATCTGTAAAAACGTATTTGAAATTCATGGGCCCGCGTCGTTGAAAAATTGTCTACAGTACTTTTATGTTTAAAGCTTTTGCGGTGATGATAAAAAGTCGGGGTTACCTGTTCAGACGCACGGAAAGTTGACATTTACGTAATTTATTTTTGTAATTTATAGACGACCTTTAAGGCTCTTTATGGTGGTCAAAAATACTTTGTTAGTAATGTTTTAAGACGTAATAGAAATGTTGGTTTCTCACATCAGAACTAACAAGGGAGGGTGAAGTTTTAAGCGTTTTCTTTCTCGCCTTTTACGATATTGGTTTGGAGTGAAATATCGGCCTCCTTAACTTATTTATCTCTGGCAGCCTAGGACGTGCGTGCAATGTAAAGTTTGCGAAATATCTTTCGAATGTAAAATGAGCTAATTTAAAGAATTTTCACAGAACGTTTGCGATGATCAGACGTAATTTAATAAACAGGAATCTTGTTAGTGGATTCTTGGTATTAATCAAAGTAGGGCTCGCCGCCTTAAATAAAATATGAAAAGTGAAAATGTTTGCTGTAAGTTACCTGATTTTACTTTAGATACTGGAATTGAATTATGACTAGCTGAGTTATTCGTAGTTAAAATTGAACCTTTTATTCATTTATGTTTTATTTAGATGATTATTGGTAGGTACATACAATATATGGTTCATATCTACTAGCTAAGTAATCATTTAAGCTGTGCTTGTAGTGTTTCTACCTTCCGTGACATAAAATAATGTGCCTCAACTCATTTTTAGGGTTCCGTAGTAAACAAAGAACCCTTATAGTTTCGCCATGTCCGTCTGTCTGTCTGTCCGCGGCTTAGCTCAGAGACGGTTAGTATTAGAAAGCTGTAATTTGGTATGGGCATACATATCAATCACGCCGACAAAATGGTAAAATAAAATCAAAATAAATATTTTTTTAAATTATTTTTTTAGTAGGCTTTACAGGTTAACGAGTAATAATCGACCAACTTTAATTTGCAGGTTGAAAAACTTGATTTTGAAAATATTTTTCACCTATACTGTTAAGTTTGTTCTTCGAATAAATTCATCCCAACTACTTCCGTAGTTGTGCGTGGTCCGACACGCACTTGGCCGGTTTTTATTATTATTTTTATTAAGCTTTATATTCCTAACCTTTTTACCCTATTGGTACCTAAAATTATTGGTTACATTGTGAGACGTCGGTGCCCGTACAGCACTATACCTACCTACATTGATTAGTGGACTTAATTGATTTACGTCCTGAATTACAGCACTACATTGTTCCTATAACATAACACAATTAACTCCCATACCTACTTTATTACCATTAATTAGTCATTTAAGTAACAATTACTTTAGCCACTTTGGTACTTGTTATTTTGATACAAAGAAGAATTCAAACATGATAAAATGAATTTCAAATTCTCCACATTTCAATGTCCTGTTCTGCTGCCTGCCAAGACATCTGAAAACCAAAGCCTTAGCGCGCACTGCGGTGCGGTGACTTGCAATGCGTTGTTTTCGCCGCAACGAATTCCTGCTTTGTTTTCTTATGCGTTTTTTTTCCTGCAGTGCGCGCGCATTCACTGTGTTTCATACTTCACAGATTTTACGGTAGAAATGCGCGCTAGATCTTAGACTTAGCGGGAAATAAATCGCATTCGAAAATAAAGCAGGAATTTATTCGTTGCGGCGAAAAACACGCATCGCAAGTCACCGCACCGCGGTGCGCGCTAGGGCTTATTGAACTGCTTCCATCTTCGGAAGATGGAGGGATTTGTCGGTCTTCTTCCGATTTAAATACCGTCGACAAATTGTCGGGGCTATTTGAGAAAAAAAGGACATGAGATTTCTGGTGGAACGAAACGCTAAAGCAGTGCCGGTCCATGTCAAGCATAAAGCCTTTTCTACCAACATATCATAACATCACGACTTGTTTCCTCGAGGGTTGGGCAGAGGTGTACCTATAGTGCACCCACTTTCGCTAGTTATATGTGTCCCCTCGTGGCTTATCTACGAAGTACCACATAAAAACATGAACAAATCGATTGCACATCGGCCACATTCTCACGCAATAAAAACTTAAATATTATTACAGATTCATCATATTTAAACCGAACACACAAATTACCATATCATAAATGTTAATTATTTAAATTAAAGTTCAAGCCCACAAAAGTCGACGTGGAAACGGAACAATATCAAAATGCCCAGTCTCGCCGAATATATTAAGTGAAAAAAATTCTGAAAAGCGAATTCAACTCCGCGAAGTGAACTACGAATTCAAAAAGGAATTAATTAAGCTGATGTGTTTAAAACTCTGCACACGAGAGGTATAAATTTTAGTGAGTGAGTCACGACTTGGCTATGTATTTATGTATTCGTAAGAATTTACTGGAACCACTCCAGTCCACACGTGAGCTTCGTATGCTAAATTAGCCTTCTTGGAAATAGTGGTCGTTTTATATTTGAAAGAATAAATGGGAGCCTAGGCTTTCTCGGTATCCTATTCCTAACTATATTTATACATATATGTATGTGTGTATATTATATATCCTAACTAATAATAAAATAAGAATGGTTGGTCGCTGTGATTAATTCAAGACAATGTTCATGTTCTTTCTCCAGAATTAGCTTACCTACTGACAGGTTATATGAGTTATAGAATTGTTTATTTTTATTTTACATATTTGACTGTATTTGTCAATTGATTTTTATTTTATTTTCATTTGTTATTGACATAATCTACTCATTACAATTTTATTTTTTAATGAGTTGTATTGCAATATATGGTTAGCTAGCGACCTTGACAATTGATCATATATTATGTTTGCCTAACTGATTATTTATTTTTACTTCGATGGTCCTAGTTTATCAGTGACTTCGAGTTACAGTTTTATTAGCTTTATGTAAGCGAGTACGCCCTTTATGCCTGGAAGCATTTATTCCGGCATTAAGTTCTGTTTATGTTTTGAGTTTTTATTTTTGTTTGAGTATATATTTCAATTGTTTTGTTGGTAGATTGGAGTGTGCTAGCTGTCATTATGGCAAAAAAAAATATTTACTGTTTTGTGTGAGTAATGCAAATTATTTTGCATACTATTGTATAGAATCAAGTTTTTTTTTTTCTAACTGAACAGACAGCAGTGCTGTTGGGGAGTTGGTTGCGCCACTTCTTCTTCCCAGCTAAAGCACTAGGAAGTGGTGAAGGGTGGGCGTTTTGGGGGACTGTCTTATGTAATTTAGACGTTCGAAAAGTGCTGATTCTCAGCCTAGTTTGAATAAATGACTTTTGAATTTGAATATTACAAATGCGAAAGTGAGTTTGTTTGTTACGGTTTCACGCTGAAACGACTGAACGGAATTGGCTAATGTAATTTGGCACATGGGTAGACCATGACCTAGGTTAGGACACAAGATACTTTAGAGACTTATGTGGGTGAAACCTCGGGGCGCAGCTAGTACCTAGAATGATAAATGTCTGGTAAACTGCCTCGTTGGTCTAGCGGTCGCAAGCGCTACTGCTGAGCATGAGCTCCTATGTTCGATTCCCAGGTCGGACAAAGTGTTATTAGGTTTTTCCATCAGGAATTTCTCAGTAGCTGCCCGGGGTCTGGATTTGTGCCCATTTGATGGCAATAAGCTCACCTCCTATTACAAGGAACTTAAATATAATATATCTAGAAAATTGTGGGGTGTCTATAGATACAACTCTGCCTTACCCTTTGGGGATTAGAGTCACGATGTCAAGTTATGTCTGGTGAACCTTTCAGCAAGCGATGCGTAGGTGCTCATCACTTTGTTCAGTCCTATTGTTTAGACTGCTAATATTTTTAATAAGCTTCACAGACCAGGATCAGCCAATCTGCCAAGCCTTTACCCAACTACGCTGGGTTTAGCTGGCAGTCAAACCTGGTGCTGCTGAATAGCAGTATTTAACATGGAGCGACTGCCTATCTGACGTCCACAAGCCGGAAACTGGGTAACACGATACCCCACTGAGTTGATGTTGAAGTTGTTTCGTTTGACTACCTACAAGGAATAGGATATCTTTACCTCCCTTATCCTAGCTCCCTCCTATTACTTAGATTTGCCTATGTATTACGCTGGCACTGTGTATGGTCATTCTCGGTTCTCGGTAGAAGCAAAAAACTGATCCAGAATAATAGAATGCTTGTGCAAGATTCTGCTAAAATATTCCACCCCGACACCACATTACTCCACTTGATGAGAATTAGAATTAATTATTTGGATAATGGCCCTAAAGTTACATTTTAACTGCAAAAGAAACACAAAATGAACTGCCAAATACTAAATACAAATTGCAAATCCCACAGCCATAATGAAATACAAACATTTGCACATGTAATTCGGTCCTCCATTCCTTTTGTCGACGTCCAATCGCCCACATAATTCGTAATACAGCGTTGCATACATTTAGTCAGTTTTGTTCTCCTGAATTGAATTGTATTTTCATAAAATATTGTCCTTTCATACATTGAGCTTATTAAATTCAGTTAAATTAGCCTATTTTCGGGTTAAACTGTCGCGTGATACCGCTTATTGTTAAATCATTACATTGCTATGTGTTAAATATGAGGTAACAGATAAGTAATTACTAAATGGTCGTTGGTGCGGTTGACATTGCCAATAGGGATGTTGACTGGGGAAAAAAAAAACTATTTAGTTCGTGAATCAGTTGATAAAAAAATATTGGAGACGTATTTTTTGCTATATCATATTAATAAAAAATGGTTTAGATAAAACGCGTTAAAGTTGGGGAGTGGGGCCTCGCTACATCACAAGTCAGTATAAAATCTACCGGGCAGTGACGTCATGCCACATTTTAACGCATTGGCTACTAAATGTATTTTGCCGTAATCTTTTGATTATGGAAAAAAAAATACATGTTCAATATTTTTTAATAATCTACCTGACGGAGAAAAAAAATTGTGAACATCCCTATTTTAACCACGAACAGCTGTTTTTTTGGACAGAAAACTTTTTACCAAACTATTTTTTTCATAAATTCATCGCGTAGACCGAACAAAATGTGGAACAAAACGGTGATGTTAGTTTAATGTAAAACCGATAAGCGGCTTTTTATTTGTTTGTCACACACAAGCAACGGAAACTTTCAGTTATATACCTACCTATAATAGTTTCATATCGTAAACCTTCATCAAATAGTTATTTACGTCTGATAATGCTATTACGATTTCAAAAGGATTTCATTATTTCTACGCTACTCCTGAGCATGAATGAGGCCTTGGGTTTGATTCCGAAAGTGTTATTGTGTTTTTCCATCTGGAATTTCTCAGTAGCAGCCCGGAGTCTGGATTTGTGCCCGGTTGGTTGATGGCAATAGGCTCGCCCCCTATTACATGGGACTTAAACATAACTGGCGAAATGTGGGTGTACTATAGGTACACCTCTGCTTAACCCGTCGTGGATTACAGGCGTGATGTTATGTAGAACTATCTCTGTCTATCATCTAATCTAAACTTATATTATATTATTATATTAATATTATAAATTATATTATTATTATATTAATATTATAAGGCTGAAGAGTTTGTTTGTTTATATTATATTATTATATAATATTATAAATTATATTATTATTATATTAATATTATAAAGCTGAAGAGTTTGTTTGTTTGTTTGTTTGTTTGAACGCGCTAATCTCAGAAACTACTGGTCCGATTTGAAAAATTATTTTAGTGTTAGATAGCCCATTTATTGAGGAAGGCTATAGGCTATATATCATCACGCTAAGACTAATAGGAGCGGAGCACCAATGAAGAATGTTTCAAAATCGGGGGTTTTTTTTTCCTATTGAGAGCTTCCGCTGCGTGCGCTGCGTCAACGGTTAAAGTTTCTCAAAAATCATGTATGATAGAATTGTTCCCCTTTAAAAGTTCTAAAAAAAAGTCCGCGACAGCATATGTCTATCTTTTAAGGTTAGCTCACTATAACGTTTTATATGCTAACCAAATTTCTTCTTAAATAATGCATTATTTGCGAAGGTGTTTTTTATAAACATTATTAATCCTTATCCAAATAAATACGTTATTCATCACAAGTATTTAATTTAAAACAAAATTGCCCTTTACATCATAATAGATTTACGCCAAGAGTGTTTTTCGCACGGGCAACTATATGTTGCCCTATCGACATCTGGTTCTGGTAAAAATCAATATCTACTTCTGGCGGAAGAAAACAAAACTAAAAATATAGTGTACGCAGAAGTACTTTAAAATAACATTAGTTTAGTTTTTTTGAGAATAACCTACAATCTACATGATATAAGATTATAAAACCCAGTACTTACTCACCTATATAAACGAAGTCGCGGGTTAAAGTTAGCGTTAGCTCAAAGTAACTATTCCACGCGGACGAAGTCGCGGGCGGAAGCTAGTCTATCATATTATTACTAAGCAAATCGGCACTTTACATTAATTTGCCGTGCATACAGCCATTTCATACAACTGTCAAAATAAAATATGATTTTTAAATACTGACAGTACCTACTTATTTAAATTGGTAATCAATTTTTTACTTCCTTACTTGAACCTGTTGTAAATATTGTATGCTTAATATTAAGTTGGTATAAGGAATTTTGCCCGGTACCACTTTAGGCGGAAGCTACACTTTCAATTTTTTGGTATAACTTAGTCATTACAGTATAGTTGCACCTTACGAGTGAATGCTGCAGGATAAAATATAAGCGCAGCTTCGAAGCTTTTACGCATATTATTTATTCAAAGTAAGAGCAGAAACTACTTGGAGCCGCACTGGTTATCCGAGAACGACCGATCTATTCAGTAGAAATCTCACCTGATAACTTAGGTAACTTCACCTAAGTTATCACGGTAAGATTACACTCAGACACTATTGCCAGCCATTCGGTGAAATGACAGCTCACTTCAACCTCACTTCACCTAAGTTATCACGGTGAGTTTACACATTACAGTGAGATTACATTAGACACTATTGCCAGGTCAGTCCAAGACCACTTGGTCTGGGAGTGAGTTCGCAATGGTGTCAAAGACAAGCATTAGGTGGAATAACAGCTCGAAATGTGGGCGTACTGTAGGTACACCTCTGCCTAGCCCTTCGGAAAATACAGGCGTGATGTCATGTTATGTTTATAGAAACGTAGTCAGTCAGTAATTAAGGGTTATTCTAGAGTATTAATTGTAGGTCAAATAATTTTAATCTGAACGCCAACAGTAATTTGTTGTTAACATACTACATACACATATTATTATGTACGCCCGCCCTTGTTAGTGTAATAATTTCTTGGGCCGTTGCCACATTGTAAGCTAAATTAGTGTTACATTCCAAGTACAAGAAGTAGCACATTCTCCCCATTTGTTTATACACATATTTGACTAAATAAATCAAACTGTCTCCAAAGTGGACTGGAAAACTGTCTGTTTCAGTTGCACTGACATGCTGAATGCTTCTCTAATGCTCTGTTTTATTTACTACTTGATGATTATTTTAACACGGTTAATTCATAATGTGTATTGAGTATGAAAGAGATTTATATGTAACTGTTGTTTTTTATAATAATATTTTACAAAATTATTGTCCTATTACAACTAATAGGAGCTCAATGTTGGTCTCAGAACTTGTAAAAATATAGAAAAAAAAATGTATGCAATTAAATATATTGTACTAGCATCCCCCCGCGGTTTCATCCGGATAAGTCTCGATCCCGTGGGCATATCGGGATAAAAAGTATCATAGGTCCTTTTTTTTGTTACGTATTTTATCAAATAACTTCTCCCGCTATAGGCGGAGAGGGAGGGCGTGTCAGACTCTTAGTGACTAAAGGGCTTTAGTCAGTAAGAGAAGGAACGTTTTAGTTGCCTTTTCGTTGCCAGGGGCCATGGTATCCCTTTCTGACTTTCCCGCGAAAGTATCGTATGTCCTAAACCAGGTTATGGTCTACCCATGTGCTAAATTTCATCTAAATACGTTCTGTCGTTTTAGCGTGAAAGCGTAGCAAACAAAAAACAAAAAAAATCATTTTCGCATTTATTTTAATAGTTAGGATTAGCATAAATGTTTGTGGATTGATAATTTTCTTGTTGGACAAACAATCCAAACAGCTTTGACAGTGTTCCTAGAACTATTTACCTCTTTATTTGTACAGTACATAGGCAGATTTAATAGTAATCATAATATCTCGTTATACCTTACCTTCCCAGCCCAGACCTAAGTTATTAATTACTCTAAGTAATACGAGCTGACGTCACACCACTTTCCAAATTCGCTTAGCGAGAACAATGATAAACCGGATCCACGCGGAGCTGAAATATAACCGGGGATAAAATACCCTTTGTTTGAAATAAGGGATGTATTATAACGACCACTAGCAAAGGACACTCGACCCATTAGAGATAGTAATGAAATTCATTGAGGTAATAAAATAAATCAGGTAATTTATACGTGAGGGCACTCCATGGTTTCCGCTAGTTAGAAACTATTTTAAAGTATTCCCTGGAGCTACTTCGTAAATATAGTGAAGGTGTTTTAGAACAACAGCCAGTCCAATGTTCTGAGACGCGAGTCAAACGAGCTAGTGTCAAGTCGCTGGAGAAATATGTGAGTATGTGTACAGGAACTTAATGAGCATTAGTAATGGCTGCGTGTGGGTTTAGTCTCATTTTCTCTAAAAGGATTTTATAAAGAGTCAAATCAATCTGCCTAGCTTTTTCCCTACTATGTTGGGGTCGCCTTCCAGTCTAACCGGATGTAACAGAATACCAGTATTTTACTTGGAGCGACTGCCTATCTGACCTCCACAACCCAGTTCATGGGTACCCCTTAGTAAGACAGGTTGTCAGGGTTCTGATGACCCGTAGCGGCTGTCAAAGATCTACGAATGACAGCCGGGACCAACGGCTTAACGTGCTTTTCGAGGTGTGGAGGGGCTCGATTTGTAATGGATGGTCACCCATCCACGAACCGACCGCGGCGTACCTTAACCTACGATCGACCCGTGCAGCTGTTATCATTTAGCCACGAGCCCCTTAGAGATTTTATAAAGAACTAACTGTTGCCCGCGACTTTGTCTGCGATCCAGGATGAAAAGTATGTCTTTTTCCGGGTCATGGTCTACCCATGTGCCAAATTTAATCCAAATCCGTACAGCCTTATTAGCGTAAAAGCGTAACAAACAAATAAACAAACTCACTTTTGCATTTATAATATTAGTTAGGATATGAACAGCATATTAATTAAGTGGAACTGCGACCATTCATCCATTTGCGAACATAATTGCAATAATTTCCTCATGGCAATTTATTACAGCAATTTGATATGATTTATTAAAAACCTTATAGATATTATTACGCCAATCAAAATAAACTGTACTTAAATATCTCTTCAACGATTATAACTTAAAACAATTAGCAGACAGCGAGTGTAAAAATCGGTTAATCTCTTTCACTGTGATTTCAATAAATAATTCAAATAGAGGAGTGTCAAGAAGGGCCTTAATAAATGGAGCATCGTTTAATTTAAATTGTTTTAATCGTCCTTTGTACTTCGAGGAACATTATCTGAAGACAACTGGTTGCGGAGAAATTTATGTGTGAACCAGAATTTGGGCTGGTTACTTTGATTTGGTTTGATTTATTTATGTTTGGCTTGTTGTTGTCTGACCTATGAATTATACATAAAAGTTATTACTATTTATTCAGGCCGGAAGTACCTTAGTAAGTAGGCCAAACACCTTTATTATGAGCACAGGCAAATCGAATGGAAATTACCGAAGTTAAAATAAAACCGGCCAAGTGCGTGTCGGACCACGCACAATGAAGGGTTCCGTAGATAGGATGAATTTAGCCCAAGAACAAACTTAACGTTATAGTTGAAAAATATGTTTTCTCAGACGGAATGTATGGGTGAACATGTTTTTTCAACTGTAAACGTAAGTTGGTCGATTATTACTCGTTAACTTGTAGAGCCTACTTAGCTGTGATAGTTTTCCTTTTAATTTCGTTATACATATATAGTACTGCTGTGAATTTTTCACATATCCAGAGCCAACTATTTAGCTAGCAGCGGGGAGGGACATTTGACTCTAACAATTTTTTAACTTTAAAGCTTCATATTTCGCAAACTGATCCCTGAATCAAAAAATGGTTTTCACAAACTCACAATATTAGAACGACCTTTCCAACGACACCCCATACTATAGGATAGACGAGAAAAAAAATCATCCCCACTTTACATATATCGAAGGTAACCTAAAAAATAATTGGTTGAACTTGATTTTATTTTACCACTTTGTCGGCGTGATTAATGTATACCCATACCAAATTACAGCTTTCTAGTACTAACAGTCTCTGCGCTAACCCGCGGACAGACGGGCAGACAGACAGACGGACATGGCGAAGCTATAAGGGTTCCTTGTTTACTACGGAACCCTAAAAATGAGGTTACAAAAAAATAAATACAGTCAAAAGAACTATTTTTAAAGTCGCTTAATAAGCGATTAAGTATTTTAAGCTTAAAAAGCTTAATGTATGTTAGGTAATGGATATAAAAACTAAATTAATACGAAACTTTGTTGTGGATATTTTTAAAACCCATGCACGATATAAATTTGCTTGATGCACGAGCATTATGGTAACCTATTTAGATAAGTCAACGTTTCGAATTTAGCACATACAGGAAAAATTCTAAGTGCCGCCTAGTTAACGATGCTAGATTTTTTTTTCTGTTTTTTTTAGAAATTCATTGAATGCTTTTTCTTTGGTCTGCAAGTACAGCTGCCAGCGTAAATTTTCAGTATCAGCAGTAAGAAAAATAGCAACTGGGAAAATGAGCTGGGATATTAAATATTACCTAATACGTTTCTAAAGATATACCTACTTAAATGTGGACCATTATCAGTAGTGACATCTATAAGTACTTTCTATTTATGGAAATATAGGTGTGACTATATACCCTTAATATCTTAACTCAATTTAAATATTAAATTCTAGTTAGCAAGTCACTACATTACAAATCTTGGGCACACTGGGAAATCGATTCAGCACCAACTTATTACAAAGTTGTTGGGCAATATCAAAGGTCACGGGGAAGTTTGCATCCCGGGGTCCCTCTGAACCCCGAGATGTGGGGTCCCAAAACATCCTAAAGCATTTTCCCTTTCAACAATCCCGAAAATTATTCTGTATAAGAAAATATAAGTTGTACAAAAGCCATTTCTAGACGTCAAATCGGATATAAGGGTGGCCCGAAATAAGGCTCGCGAGTTGCGACATGTAGGTAGTACAGTCTCGTGCAAAAAGATGTACACTCAGCAAAAAAAGTCGATTAACACTTCCGTTTTGAAATCTTATTATTTGACCTAAATATTTAGATTAAATCGGATGAGAAGTATAATTAAAAGAACATTAACTCATAAATAGCTATTATTTGGAATACTGAAAAAAAATTAAACTCATAATTTTGTGTCAATTTAGATGATGTGTAAAAGTAGCAGCGATCTTTTGTCGCTGAAAATGCACAGCAGCTTTCTCGTCGACTCAAATGTTTAAATATTTTACAACCCATTAGTTCCCAGGCCATTTGATAAATTCAATCATTAATATTTTATGACAAAGTAGTCGTTTTATTAAAAAAAATTGCACGCCAATGTACCAAATTTTCGCTAGTGTCAATATTATTTTCTAAAATAAGGTTTTTATTAAGATTATTTTTATGAGTATAATATTTGGTGTACTTGTATAATGTTATCGGTATGATCGCGATCTTATTAACACACTTCTTATATTTTGGGAATTACATTTTATCGTGTGGGAATTGTCTGTGTTAAAACGTAAATTATAAATGTAGTGTGTACGTGTTTATACTGTTGTAGATAGCAATGAATATGTATTGTCAAGATGTACTAGGAACCTACATGTTCAGGGTTTTTCATGAAGCGACACAAGAAAAGGAGCTTCTTGAATTTTTTTTTAATAGAAAACAATTTGTCATATAAGGATTTCGGATATTAGGATTCATCAGTCTGGCAGTACCGTAGTCCCGGAACCAAGGATATAAAATAAAATAGTTAAGTGTCAAATTAGTTCTATATTACTGAGATGAAAAAAAGAATCATCGAAATCCCGTTGCACCTGCCATGTAGGAAACATGGCAGGCTCTGCATCACCCTAAGGAAGACTGGTAGAAAATGCCTCTGGCATTAAGTCCGTCTTTGTACGGTATTTTTTTTTTACATGTGCATAAAGTTTTAATAAATAAATAAATGAATTCATAATTGGCGGAGTAATCACGTTATAAATAAAAACATAAAAAATACATGAATTGAGAAAATAATTAAAGTAATTGAGTAAATTGCGCAATTTGCAGCAATTCTAAGATTGTATAGAAATTGCGCAATTTAGTGGCTCGTGTATCTTACATGGACATCAAAATTTTGGCAATTTTACATTTTTATATATTTTTTTTTTTCTTCGCTCCCTTTCAGTCCGGCCATCGAGAAAATCTGTTCTTGACACCTGTCAGTTTCATATTAACGAATATGTGTTTTGCAAATTTGATCCTTATTACAATTAGAGATTGTCCAACTGACAGGTGTCAAGAACGCATTCTTGCGACGGCCGGACTGTAGTGAACTGTAAACACTTTTATAAAATTGGTAAAAAAAAATGCTTGAATGTAAATAGATTAAAACAAGTAGTTACAATAAAAATTAGTTGGGGCTCAACTTTATTGCATTCGGAGTTATTTAATTTCCATCTTGTATACCTAGAACATTTTACCTTAAATAGGTAATAGGTACTTATTCGTTCTTTAAACTGGCTTCAATGCAGATGTTCGGTGGGTTCTTGTCGCGCGTCTGCCTTATACAAAGTTAAAGCATTAAAGCGATTTATGAATGTTAACTTTACAGCTGGAGTAGACATCGCTCACGGCTCTTCTTAAGACGCAGAAACACATTGTGCACCTAGAAGATGCATGCATTTTACGTCATCACTTTTTATAAATTGTTGGAGAACTTTTGAGACTGGCTGGTTTTGAGGTCAGGTTTGGAACTGACAGTAAAAGGAATTTATGATAGTGTGCTTATATTTGATAAAATGTGATGGACAACGCATATCGTCGTTGTTCTTGGGTTCATTGTTTTGATTATAGTTTAGGACTGCTAGCCTGCAGCGGATTCTATGTTCTAAATTATTTGTATTAATATTCAATTCTCCATATCAACCACATAGGAGAAAATCCAACAATCCTAAATGCTGATTTGTTTAAGTAACAAACAAATGGGGTTCTCCAGTAAAACCTCATATGCCCCGTTCACACGGCGATGATTAGTACGATAAAATTACGGTAAAAAGTTGCTATCACAAGTCAACATGTATGGGCCGCGCGAATTTGGTACTAATGAGAGTGCAGCATTGCGGTTACAAACTTCGGTGGAATGATCATGCCTCTTATCATCATACCACAACACTGATGCACCGCATCACCCATTAAAACTTCTAGGCCAAAACAATTATAATCTTATAACTACTTTAGTTTAAGAGGCTTACAACAGCTAATGCGCGGTCACTGTCGGATTGCATAGAAATGAAAGAGAACCGCGATGACTCGACGCAGCTAATTTATTGCGAAATATGAAGCAGTTAGCGATTTACAAAAAATCTATTGATTGGACTGGAAAATTAAAACACTATTATGCTAATATGTAGCTTGTAGAATAATCTGACAAAAATCAGAATGATTGCATGTAAATTAATATGATTTATAATCGTTAAAAGAAATTTTTAGAGGTATCTTCATGATTTTTTTCTATCGTATCAAATTAGTTGTATTATGTTTTCAACACACTATCATACTAGCATATATCCTGAAGAATATCATATATTTTTCTGATTTTGTTTACTGCAGTGGATCATATTCTTTTATGCATTATAAAACTTGCGTTTAGGCACGTTTAGGTCCTGTAGTCCCCTTAAGAGCGTTTATCCTAAAACTTGGCAACGCAACGTCGCAAATAGCTGTCAAATATTTACCTATTCTGATTAATTTGGTTTTGATTTTGTTTTGACTATATTATGGAAATATGAAATCTGGCTAACTAGTGAACTAAAATATTGATTATGAAATGAACGATTATATACAGAGTGGCAGGGACATCGACGCGAAAACTGATACCATGGACTCGGTAGATGATTCTGAACCATCTGAAAATTTTAACGCTAAAATTCCAACTTTTCTATGGAACAGCTGGTTTTTTTTTTTAACTTTTCGTCGGTTATTAAAACAAAACCAGCTGTTCCATAACTCAACGCTCAGAATCATATACTGAATCCATGGTATCAGTTTTCGCGTCGATGCTCCAGCCACCCTGTATTTAGAATAAACGCTCTTAAGGAACTGTTTGAAGCAGCTGCCTCCAAAAAAAACACATCTTGCGATCACCAATGTAAACAATTACTTAGAAATTATTACCAATGTCAGTTTTTACTTTCATAATTTACATTCTTAGTTTACCTTGGACATCACTGACATCTGTGAAGGAAAGCATCACGAGGAAACCTGAACTTACCTTAACCAGTCGATCCATTCTGTAAACATCTCACCGTGAAGAGTGAGGTGAAGTGAGCATGAAGTGAGCTGTCCATAGTGTCAATCCCTAGCTTTAGGTGCAATGACAGCTCACATCAAGCTCACTTAACCCAAGTTATCACGGTGAGATGTTTACAGAATAGCACGGCTGTTCCCCAACTCCTCCAAAAAAGCTTGTACCTACACAAAACATTTAATTATGTATTTTTTTTATTAAGTGTTTTGTGTGAACCTACATGAATAATTTAAAGTTACTTTTATCTGTCTGACAGCGTTGTTCTTCTAAACTATGCAAAGGATTTTGATGCCGTGTTCGTATTTAGCGAATTTAATCTTGAAGGTTTTTGTATAATTAATACGTTTGTATTAAACTTACATACAATAAAGAAATCTCGATGTTTTGTCAAGTCATAAAACAGTGCGAAGTAGCGGGTTGCTGGTAAATAAATGAAAATATGGTAAAACTAGAGCCTTTTTTTCATTTGGAGCGTGGGAAATTTTCTAATAATTTCTCCGAGCGGGACAGTGTCAGACTTTTACTAACTAAAACCCACCCGTGTTCCTTCCGCTGCCTATCCCTTTCGGACAACTCGCAACCCCGGCAGGCATCGGGCCTAGCGGACCCCGTCAGTTATGCTGACATCTCTTTGAGGTAGCCGCCATCATAAAACAGTGCGAAGCAGGAGCGGGTCGCTAGTAAGTAAATAAAAATATAGTAAAACTAGAGCCAAGCATGTGATACAAAGACGTACTAATTTAAACGTAGTTACATGCCCCCTTAACTTCTTATTCCCGTTTAAATTCCGCCGGCGACGCTCACGTACGCCGTAACGTCTCTACTTTCCTAGATTTATTGGACACCAGTATTTATTAACGCATCTTCTAATAGCCTTAAACAGTTTACCGCGGCCATTTTGACGTTGTGTTATTTAATTAGGTGATTTGCAGATAATTGAGCGAAATTTATCTTTGTAGGCAATACACGAGGTTTGTTTTTTTTTATTATCTTGTCGATAATCGTAGTGATTTAGGTACCTACCTAAAACTAATAATAGTAATAGAAAGAAAGAAAATACGTTTATTTGCGGTACACATGATGCAAAGAAAGATCAAAACACAAAAATAAACTATTTGGGGGAAAATATGCGTCACATCCACGCAAACCGGCCATCGCTCAGCATAATGCTGCGACCCTATGCGAGACAGAGCCCCAACGCTGGTTTTCAGCGACAGCCGGGGTTGACGTGATGACGTCAACCGGTGCAGCATATCGCATAATCTGATTGATAATGCTATTTTATAACACACTCACACGAACCATCCCCCTTATAAACAAGCTTGACAAGAACCTGATTTTATTAATCTTATAAAAACTAATCAATCCGTGTCAAAATTCCATGTAATGTAAAAAATTTCAAATTGTTGTTTCATATTAACCGAAAAAAATATCTCCTGATTTATGTCACATTCCATTAATGTAAATTAAAATTGAAACGCGAGCTTGAAAAACCAACCAATTATTTATATTTTTGTAAATAAATGAATCAAATTATTATCAATAAAAGACGACTAACAAGACAGATGTGAGTGGAAACACCGCCGCCGGAGAGGGGACGCCCTAGTAGGACAGTGACCTTATTGGTGATGTTCTTCAGAAAGGTCAGGTGCGTACTACTCGCAACCGGCGCACACTGTCAATTCATTAAACCTGACTTGGTTTCCGTACGTCTCTTTCGGGTGACCACTGCAAATCAGCGCTGTGCTGTGGAGTATCCATAGCACAGCATCATGCTGAGTGGAAGCTTTCTTGTCACAGTCATGACGTGCCAGCAGCTGCCGACTATTTCTGTTTTGTGCTCGTTATTGTATTTAAATCTATTCTGTTTCATTTTCTTATTTTCTACTCGAGTTTATCATCTTTTTTTTATGCACGTGTTTCTGTGACAAATAAACTTATTTTTCTTTCTTTCTTTCACTGGATCGAAAAAAGCTCTCGAAGACATAGAGCTTAAATTTTAAAGTGTTGGTTTTTTGCTTATAATAGCTATTGATGCATAAATAGCTATAGCATGTTAAAATTTTTGGTCAGTAATTTAAAAAAAAAATTTGCTGGTCCATACAGTTTGACCGCGTAGGTATTGCACGTTTCTATGAAACAGCACATTTCATTTTTAATAACCGACGAATAATTCCAACGCAGGGGGGTTCAGTATCATGTACTGAATCCATGGTATCAGTTTTCGCGTCGATGTCCCTGACACCCTGTTTATCATAGGATACAATCTGATAGGCAAATTGGCAACTTATATTATTTTTGCAAAAACAATATAATGGTGCTTATGCTTATATCTCCGGAACGGATAGAATAAACTTGCACACGGTGATGTTATTATTTATTTATGATTTTTTGACAGGTACATGATTTTTGTCCTGTCAAAAAATCATTAGGTAAAAAAATTAGGTTTTTTTCGAAAAAAACCGCACTAAATCTCGATATGTGAAGTACATCACCGTGTGCAAGGGTATTATGGTTATTCTCTTAGTTCTGGAGATATAAGCATTAGTACCAATATTTTTTTTTGCAAAAATAATATAAGTTGCCAATTTGCCTACCAGATTTTATCCTATGATGTATTTATGCATGATATTGGCTATTAGAAGCCATTTCAAACAAACAACCGACACTTTAAAATTTAAGCTCGATGTCTTCGAGAGCATTTTTCGATCCAGTGTGCGCCGGTTGCGAGTAGTACGCATCTGACCTTTCTGAAGAACATCACCAATAAGGTCACTGTCCTACTAGGGCGTCCCCTCTCCGGCGGCGGTGTTTCCACTCACATCTCTCTCTTTTTTCGATTCACAGTGCGGCGTGCATGTACTTATATGACCAGCCAGTCTATTCTGTAAAAATCTCACCGTGAAAACTTAGGTGATGTGTGCGTGAAGTGAGCTGTCAATAGTGTTAATCCCTAGCATCCTGCCGGTCGATTTGTGACAGTGACAGCTCACTTCACGCTCAGTTCACCTAAGTTTCACGTTGATTTTTTTACAGAATCGACCGACAGATGTATGAACGTAAACGAGGGAAAAGGCGTTTCTGTAGTTTCTGCCTACCCCATGATAAGGTGTGAGTTTATATATGTTAAATTTATCAATAAATTTCATACTGTGGGAATTTATTGAATAATATAAAACGTGAATAGCATAGGTAGGTGATACCCATAAAATTTAATTAATTTAGTGCAATGCCGCGAACTAATTTAATTTTCTACGACAGTGATTGTAAAAACAACCAATAAAGTCTTTTATTGTTTCATTCGCCTGTAAAAATATTGCCTATGACGGCTATGGTTTTAGCACAATGGATATTATTTCCACAGAGTGGAGCACAGTTCGGTTCAAATGTTTTTTTCACGTGAGTTACCAGCGCTGAATGAATTTGAGGCATCAATATCCACTGAACATTTTCATTGATTTTTACAGTCTAAAATGTTTTTAACTGCAGCTTTGGCTTACTGTAGGTCGTGTAGTAAAAAGTTTGTTGATTGCCTAGTCTCGCGTATGCAGTTTTAGTACGGTTTTATCTTATTACGTGTACTGTAGTTACTGACGTAGTAGGATTGTTTGTTGATATGGTGAAATATTCGATTGCGCTGTCGGCTTTTGTGGATGTTATAAAACGCCTTCTGAACGAGATACGCTTCTGTTTAGAGATTTTTAGGGTTCCGAACCTCAAAAGGAAAAACGGAACCCTTATAGGATCACTCGTGTGTTTGTCTGTCTGTCTGGCTGTCCATCTGTCACAGCCAATTTGCTCCGAATTTAATGGACTTAAGTTGAAATTTGGTACACATAATATGTGTACCCAAGTCGCGGAAATATATATTATATATTTCCGCGACTTGGGTCACACACGGAAGTGTAACGTAAATAAATGAATTTTTTAATATGGGGGTTACTTCTGGGGGGCAAATAAAAATAAAACGTTTTGCATACTGAACCTTGTGACATATCAAATGAAAGAGATTCTCGCAACAACCTCTTTCATTTGATATGTCACAAGGTTCAGTATGCAAAACGTTTTGCATACTGAACCTTGTGACATATCAAATGAAAGAGGTTGTTGCGAGAATCTCAAATGTTTTTTTTAAATAATTTAGACAAAAAACTTTTAAAGATAATTAAGAAAATTGATGAAAATTTACCATCCCGCCCCCTTATCTCCGAAACTACTGAGCTTAACATTTTGAAAAAAATACAGAGAATGGTTATTTACTCATAGATTACAGGCAAACCTATAAGAAGTCTATGGTCTCAAAATAACATAGTAAAGCTCTCAATATTGTGCGTACAAACTTTGCAGTTGGAATATATGGGACAACATGTTTTTCAACTACAATTATAAGTTTGTTCTTGGGATTAATTCATCCCAACTACGGAACCCTTCATTGTGTGTGGTCCGACACGCACTTGGCCAGTTTTTTAACCATAGTACCGGTAGATTCAGACTTTCCGAAAGAGTGCTTTAGTTGAGATATTTTAAGTTGTTTTTTTACAGGCTAGTAATTTGGTACCTACATATTTGAAAGGTACCGATGAAACCAGACGTAGAAATTCATGTCTTTACATTATCGATCCAGATAGAATAATCAAAAATGCTAAACACCGTCGTACTAAACAATTAACAACAAGTTTAAAAATACAAAATCACTTATTAGATTCATACTTATTATTTGTGAATGGTATTGGTTATGATAAATTGTCCCCTATTGCGGAAATCTGTCAAATTAAGTAAGTATCTAAGTTCTATTTAAATCCTTGTTTCCAATTGATGTTATTTCTACTTATATAAACATCAACTTTATGCAAGTCGAAATAAAGTTGATTGTAGACTGACTAGTACTGTTTAAAAACTCTTAAAAAATATGAAGTTGCAGCGCAAACTGAACCTTATTTGTAGCCATTACAGTTGTTTTTCCTAAAACGTTTTTTTAACATGTTTGGCAAGTAAATTGCAAACGCAGTATAGTATTTAAAGTGCTTGATATTTGGAAACCACGGTGGAACAAAAACCTTATTAACCTGAGGTATAGAATGTCCAAACAATCATAAATCCTAGGCACTATAACAACGCCTGTTCAGGCAATAGGTTTAATTTGAACCTGTAACAAACGAGGATCACAATAACAACGGTGATAGCCGTGATTGTGTGGCAGAAGTAGACATGATGACGTCATTAATCTTTGTGTAATGACCACCGAAATGCGGACGCGGCCGTCATGGCACATTTGCTAAAGTGAGACTACATCATAGTATGAATTTACTGTAGAGAGCAATGTGTAATTTCAATTACGGGTTGATCCTGATAAAAGGAATATTATAGCCTTTCTCTAGTCGTGGGTGTTGTGAGTATGTCTCATATTTATGTATGTAACTAGCTTCTGCAATTTCTTTTCACCCCGACCCATCTCGTCACATTGCATCGCATCGCCTGCCCGCGCAATTAAATTAATTGACAGTGACAGCTGTTGAACGCGATTTAGATGTGCTGATCGCGTTCAGTTTCATTGGTGAAATTGGCCCTAAGCCTTCAAAGCCGATTCAATTCTTGCTTGTACAATACATGCAGCCATGTCAGTGGTAACAATTTGACACTGACAGCACCTTTGTGTCGTAGCATCATGGGGGATTTTCGTAGTGCAAGTGTTAAGTTACCGCTGATGTGCGTTTGACGGTACACTTAATAGTTTGTAGCTTGTCTTTATCATACTCTTGGTGGCTTCCTTACATAGTAGACCGTTGAACGCAAGAAGGACGGACAATTCTCGTAATTCTCTATTCTCTTTGTTAAATACTATTCTAATTCAAGTTGGTAATGTTATTTGGCTTATCTATTAATGTGCATAACTAGTATATTATGGACATAACTATTACGCTTTGTACCTTAATAGTAAGTAGGTACATTATGTTAGGCAAAGTTTTTCACAATAAAAAGACTAGTTAAAACCTACTATACTTTTATGGCTGAAAAACTAAATTTTTCCCTTTATTACAAAATCAACAAAACTTCATCAGTTAATAGAATTTTATTTTATAAAAAATAATATTTAACTACGTCTAACATTGATAAAATGTCTGAAAATGCAGTCAAATACCAAAGCAGTGTTTTACAGTACAGTCAAAGTTCCCGCAGACAGGTGCGACGCGACAGCGCGATGCATGAAAATAAAAACTTCATGGAAATTGTTCTACTAGAGTCGTTGTGTTGTTTCCGTGTTGTATGGAGGCTCCCCTTCATACAACACAGAAATACTTTCAAATACAAGAATACTTACGTGAACAAAATATAGATAACATCATTTTATCGAGATGAAAAGGTCCCTTAAACTTTTTTAAAAGTCAACGGGACCGAAAAATTCCCTTACAAATTCTTTCAAGGATTGTTCAGAAAGTTTGAAATATTTTGTTACATTTTTGCCATCAACATTTTTACCCTTTTAAACACGGGAACAGCTATAATTCTGTGGACTGGTTTGAGGGCCAATTTAGAGAAAAGGTAAGTTTACACTAGGATTCTTTCTCGACCGCGCGACCGTGACTGGGGAGATGCGAGAATTTCTGTGCGTACCTAGGCGAAACTCGCCAGGCAATTATCGCCATCTAGTGTCGCTTGAGCGTAATCAAGCGAGGAACAAAAACTCGCATACAAATCATGTCGAATACCTACCTAGACTCGCCAGGCGATTGTCTAGAAGTGTGATTTAACAACCTGAAATTAAATTCGAATTGATAAAGAAGGGCGATTCTCGTCTTCCGAATGTGGGTTTTTATTGACTCGCTTTTAACAGGAATCATGTACTGAATCCATGGTAACAGTTTTTGCGTCGATGACCCTGTATAAAAAGCTAGTTCTATATATATATGGCACCTGCCATCTTATCTCTTCACCACCCTTGGTTGACTGGTAGAGAATGCCTAAGGCATTAAGTCCGCCTTTGTACCTTATTGTGTGCGAGAAGTTTAAATAAATAAATACAAGGGCGATAAAGAATCCAAGTGCGACTGACACCGCAGATGAATATAGATGGTTCACTCCCCATTTTAGGTGTGTAGCTACGAGTACGCGGCAGGCCCGTCTTGTCGGGCCAATTCAGTGAGTGTAACGTAGTCAGAAGACATAAGAGTTACGCGATAGAAAAAATGTTTTTGCAGAATGAACCATTACTGTTATGCAAAAATTATGCAGCGTTTACAGATGCATTTTTTTTTCTTTTTTTTTAGTTCTCAATTATTTATTACCGAATATACATATTGACAAACAACTTATAACTAATTAATTAATAAAAGTAGCAAAATTATATACTAACTTAACTAAAACTATTAACAAACTAAAATATAGCATCGAAAAATTCATCCGCATCGCTGTCGACTGGTTATGTAGGTACCCAAGAGGCTGGCCGCATTGCCACGTTGTATGGCAATGCTTAACCTCTGCCAAGGTAAAAACCAACCCAAGGGGCTGGTTATTAATTAGATCAGTTTAACAAATTCATCATTATTTAAACAGATACGCTTTTAGTGTATGCTATTCTTTACTTAGGTCATCGACTTAGCTAAAACAAACTCACCAGAAATTCCCTTAACTCCGAACAGTTTGTAAACTAGTTGCGATGACACTACAAATTCCTCTCTCACGCTCTGCGTCCGACACTGTTTGGAGTAAAGCTATAGTTAGCTATCATTTATGTTTAGATACCTTTAAAGTGATCGAATTGACAACTTACTAACTTAGCTCGTTAGTGGCGGAGTAACTATCTGAAATATTAACATTTTTCTTGAACTTTTTCTTCTTTTCGAGTCGATGCGCTACTTTTTAGATAAGTTGGGGCCAGTCGATGGCCAGTGGCATTCGATAGATCTTCAAAAGTGCAGGTGTATGTGCACTTGGGATACTCCAGCGGGTTATGTTCTGGATAGGGGTAACGAACACTGGGATTCTTGAGCTGTGAACTAAGCATGGATGTCCAATATATTTTGTTTGAAAATATTTTTTCGTAATATACCTTCACAATAATATTTGACATCAGCAAAGAGTTCTAGATTCATATAATGATGCATTTCTTAGACCTGCAGGGTAATTCCGTTAAACACTTACAACAGCAATGCCATTGATTTTGACAATTCAACAACATTCTTTGCGTTATTTACGTTGTCAAGCACACGATTTTTTATTAAGCATGAAGCAATGGATTAGGAATTTCTTTCAAATATAATCTTTCAAATTGTGATTGAAAGTGAGGTACTTTGACATTCGATGCGGCGGTAGGCTTGAAACAGCCGTCTAGAAAAAGATTATCTAGGGGTTGTACCTTCAACCACCGAATATTTTTGACTGGTCACAATGGTCAGGTGCTCCCATATTCTACAACATCATCATCATGTGCCTAGCCTTTTCCCGTCGGCTTCCAGACTAACCGTATGCAGCTGAATACCAGTATTTGATATGGAGCGACTTACCTATCTGACCTCCACAACCCATATTCTACAACCTCACAGTTAATTTCTACTGAAAAATCATCAAATATGAAAACCTAATCCTAACTTATACCAGGATGCTAGGAGTCTAGAAGATACGAACACACTTTGGAGTCACGTTCTAGTGTAATGTGATGCGTAACACGTACTAACGTAACTGGTTTTGGGGAAGGTTCTGTTCCTAATAGAATGCCTTGATTGGTTGTTAGACTATCACCAACAGCCTTCAGCTTTGTACCAGATATAAATACAGAGAGAATATTTATATCTTAAATATTTAGTTGTCCTCGATTTTTTTCATAATGATTGACCACAAACAGCATTAGATAGGTACGGAGTACGGGTAATTATACGGAGGGAGGGGATGCACTTACCTTGCAGTGAGCACAAACGGCTGATAAGAATAATATTAATTTTATTGTCTGAAAATCGTTGACAGTATCGATACTGTCAACGAGAAACTGTGATAACGTGATAACCAATCCACATAAAACGTAATTATGATAATTACAATAAAACAGGCCACGAGCGTGTCGGACCATGCACAATGAAGGGTTCCGTAGTTGGGATGAATTTATCCTTAGGACAAACTTAAGATTGTAGCTGAAAAACGTGTTCTCCCATATATTCCAACTGCAAATGTAAGTTTTTACGCACATTATTGAGAGATTTACCATGTTAGTGATATCATGTGTGTGGACGTGCATTGTTGTGCATTAGGCAAAATAAACCACTCAACCGGCTTCGCAAAATGATGATCACGTCTGAAACAATCCTCTCCGCATAAATCTGAGCATTGAGGTTGCCCCTGATCCAAATGCGATCGGTTCTTCCACCGATCCAAATAGCGGCCCAAACCATTATTGTTCGTCCTCCATATGAATGAACTTCCTGATAAAATTTCAAACGTTCTTGACGTCCAGAGGTCCTGCAAACTCAAGTACGTCTTGTATCCGACCTTATACCGAAACGAAATTCATTGGAAAAGCAAATACAACGCCAGTCTTCTTCGTCCCAATTTCTGAGTTCGCGAGCCCATTATAAAGAGGCCCTACGATTGCGGGGTACTATAGGTGGAACTCACAGCGGCCTTCGGGAACACAGACCCACTACACGTAAACGATTTTGGATAGTTTGGTCGCTTATCAGCAAGCCTGAAGGGCTGTAAAGCCTCGTTACCAACATCATGGCGGTCATGGCCCGTCGAGACGTATTTTGGATGTACTGGACCTGTCTGCGAATGGTGATGCGAGATCGTCCTCCATGTCACTCGGCCACGCTGCTCGTGATACGATAACGCGTCCAGAGGTGACTTATGACGCTCCGTGTAGTACCAAGAGCGACAGCCACAGTACGTTGCCTGGAAATAAGCTTGCAACATTCCAACGGCTCTCATCATCTCTTCTCGTGTCAAATGATGTCGTCGCTCCATATCGATGCCATTTTTTTTCAGTTCCGATGCAGAAATTATAATGGTTTTGTAAAAACGCTATTACACACTTGTAGGAATCCTGATTGGCTGTTGATTTTCTACTTTTAATCAAAATTTAAAGAGAATTCTTTATTCGGAAATTAAAAAATGGAATGAAATGGAAAAGAAAAAAAAGAAAGGAATCATAACGATCCAAAAAAATAAAAATAATAATCCCAAATGCGGCGATACTCTAAAACGTATTTGATCCCTAGGCACTTTTGATGTGTGTATTAATAAACTCAACAGATTAGATTAGATTTGTCAACAAAAACTTACATACAAGCCATCCATAGATAAAATATCTGTAGATACAAACAAACTTAACTAATTTATTTAGTCTACCCAATTATAATTTTCTCTCACCTACAATTTAATTATAAGTAGGTACCCACCTGTAAGAATTATGATGAATGTTTGCCAAGGGACGAGCGAAAGTGAATTAGACTAAAAGAAACTAAACAAAGCCCCGGGAGGTATGGCGGCTCATAAGTCTTAACAGGTACTTGCCAACTTAGTAAGAGTTCCGTACAGCAACGGAAATATTATTTATCTTTTGTTTCTACATGGAATATGTTGTTATTTATCATCGTCATCATCATTTGATCCGAAAGATGTCTACTTCTGAACATAGATCTCCCTCAATTGTTGTTTCATTCACCGGTCATGTGCTTTTCCTGCGACTCTCATCAATTCATCGGTTCTTTTTGTGGACAGTTGTGTTTTCAGTACCGACCAATTTTTCTTTTGCCATACGCAGACTTTTCATTCTCTTTTCACTCTCGATCTTGAGATAGGGACCAATCTTGTCTTCGGTATACATAAATCATCCCATCGTCTTCTCGTAGGTTAACCACGATACCACTGGACGAATTCTAGGACCTACATTGTGGTAGATTAGCCAAATGTTATGTAGCAAACGTCTTTAGTCCGATCTTTAAAGCAGATAATATAATTTGAACATAAGGAGAGACACATGGAGCAAATAAACAACACTGTTGTTGATTTTCCTAAACAAGGATCTCCGCCGGCAATTCTTTTAGCAAAAAATATTTGGATAGAGTTGGGGCACTTCGTAAACATCATTCTAGATGATTGATAGGCGGCGCACACGCGAGAAACTGCTTTATATTCTATTTGTCTTAGAAACTTTGCTAACTATGTATTCCCGGCTAATAGGAAAAAAGGAAGCATGGAAGTGACTTAATGTAGAAACTGCTTGTAAGAAAACCTACCGGATGAATATTACGTCGTCATGAATGTAATGAAATTCTCGCAATATGACTGAGTCGTAAAATAGTTAGTTTAGATAAAACCAACCATATTTTCTTAGATTTTTTTCGAACATGACGGATGTAAGTGGGCATTTAAACTGTACATCCAAACATGAACGTCCATGGGAGAAAACTATATAATTATGAAACTCGGTTATGAATAACGTCCGTTTGCTTGCGTTTTTTAAAGTTATACCTAATCGTCGGCTGGCTATGATTAGCTTTCGACAAATAGTGAATTAAACAATATATTACCAAAAACAAAACTCAAATAGAAAAAGAACGCATTCCCAACATAACTCTAATCAAATCCCTACACAAGCTTACTAGATATACAAACCAAAGCTAATTTCTAAGGCCACGGCTGAAATATACGGAAACAAGAGCCATGTCGGCTTGTTCCTGAGATTGCGTCTGCTAAGTCCAACTTTAAGCATTGTGACTGCGTACAGAACTGGCAAAGCTATCAAAGTTTATAACTGTCTAATACAATGCTATATGCAAACGCAGCGGAACTTTGTCGAGAGATATATTACGTTTGAATCGTGTACGGGGATCTAAATGAAGTCGATATAACAGCAGGATTCCTCCCCTTTTTTGAAGTTGGTTAAAAATAATTCGGTTTTTGGATTCTTTATTGCTGTCTGGTTATGTTTGGTAACTTTGTGGGAATTGTGGTACAACTTTGAAAAGGTTTATGTTGTTTTAATTCAGAGCACATTTTTGATGTGAAACATCTATAGCCGCACGTAAAACCGATTTCTGGCGTGGCGACGCATGCATTGGCGACGCGTCGCCACGCTATATGATGGTATATATATACAGTCTATATGCAGTAGTGTGTACGGTGTGGCGACGCGATGAAAATAAATGTTTATTCAATAAATAGTCATCGTTATCTGGAAAAAAAATCGTAATATTTTATTTTATCATTATGACATATTTAGTTCCTATCACAATCTGTTATTTTCTGCATATTACTTTTACAAAGTAATGTCGATATTTCACATCTGCCAGGCGTCCCGTGACGGCTCACTTTTTTTTTTTATTCATTCGATATATCAAAGTCAAAGTCAAACAATTTATTTCAATGAGGCACATAAAATGCACTTTTGAACGTCAAAATTTACAAAAAATATAATTGATTCTAGTCGCCCCTTCCAAAAGGTAGTTTTCGTACCTATGGAGAAGATTGGGTAAGAAACTCCTCCGTTACCTACTCTTTTAAAATGTTTTTACAATATTTTGTATACATTAATTAGATAATTATATGTGAAGACGATGCATCTAGAATAAGATTAATATACCACGATGATATATAAAGAATGAAAAATGAAGTAATGACAGATAAATTAATTATGTGATGGATACATGATGCACACCTTACAAACATTGTAAAATTATACGATATTCCTAACATTTTATACTAATAAGTCAGTGTGTGAGTTCAAGTAATCACAGAATGTAAAATCAGTGTCATAAAAAAAAATACAATTAAATTAGCAACCACTTTGATTTTACCTAGACTTTAAATTGTCGTATGGAGCAGAACCAGCATATTTCCAAGCATTCTTATCTTGGGTATAATCCTCTAATTTGTAATATGATTGTTTACAAAGAGTACTTTCATTATGAGTTTTAAATTTTCTTTCATTTAATTGTAATATATCACAAGGTATTTTGTTGTAACATTTTAACACAGTACCCCATAAAAGATAATACTTTAGATAATCTGAAATAATTACTGCGGTACCTACAAATGTGTACCTAATAACGATGTCTTTTTTCATACAGTTTTCTTTCTTAATTGAAAATAGCCTTTCTATTCATTTATGTATAAAAGCTTTGTCAGTAATGAAACGAACCTTCATATCCTAGTGATACGTAGATTTTTGACAAAAAGCACTACACGAAAGCATTCTGTATAACCACTACATTTTGCGTCTACGTGCCTCACAGGCGCTTCTCCATTTAACTTATCTTGTTCTGTGGCACGTACTTTATCTACGTCATAAATATACGCCTGTCTTCCCGAAAGATTACTCTATATTATTCTTCAAAAGTCGGTCAAATTGTGTTAGCTGCATATTCCGTCATAGGTGAATGACAAAGCATAAACATATCTACAAAAAAATACAATCTTTCTTGACAACTCTAATTGCGTAACAAAATAAAATGCTTGTTCATTGTTGATATTTCAAACATTTTTGTTTTTGACGATGATGTCATTATAAAATACATCTTCGTGAGCAAAATGATTATCAAGGTATCAGAGGCAGATTAGGTTATCAGATCTTTAAGCTGACTGTGTGACAAAAGACGGATACCTACCAAAAACTGGGTTTAGCAGACAAACTGTAGGTTAATGCCCCTTTTTATTTTCTTTTTTTTTGTTCCGGGGTGGAAAATCCTCATGGATGTCCTCCGCCCTGGGGCGGGCGGAGGGGTCTGTCCGACTCTTACTGACTAAAAACCACCCCGGTGTTCCGACTCACACCTACGCCGGGGGTCGCGGGAACGAAAGAATCTTCCGCAACCCCCGGCCGGTGCCGGCCCGCCACCGCGGGCCTCCTCTCGGGTCAGGGGGGGCAGTGAGGTGTTTGACTCCCCCCGCGACGTCTCAGAGGGGCGCGCGTGGATCACTACGCGCCGCCACCTCGGGTCCCGATGTGTGGGGGGCGACGGACGTCCCCGAGTCCGTCGCCCCTGGACCCATTTAGGGGGGCCGGAAGAGGGCGTTGTCCGCCCTCCGCCGACGCCCGGTGCGCCTGCTGCGGGCCGGGTGAGTGGACGAGAGCTCCCTCTCCCTTTCCGCAGCCTCCTTCTGCGAGGCGACCTACCTAGGCATTAGATGTTGGACCTCCGTAGAAATTCGTTGGCAACTAGGAGAATGGTGGTGCGTGTAGTTTTCCACAAGGAGGAACGTAGACATAAGTTTTAGGGTACTGTTGGCCAAATCGAGCGACCAATAGGACGTAAAAAACATGGAATTTAGGAACAAGAAAAAGTTAAGGTGAGTTATTACTCACTTCGAGTAATCCAGGATATTACTTGTTTGCTATCCTAGCTTGAAAACTAACCTCGTGTAACCCAGGCATTAGATGTTAGACCTATACGCAGAAATGAGTTGGCAACTAGGAGAATGTTAGTACATGAAGTTCTGAAGAAAAAGTTAGTTTGTCTAAGTAAGTATATCTTGCTGGGTAGGCGTAGCTACCTATAATAAAGGAGAGTTATTACTTACTTCCCCACTTATCATAAGATTTACATAATAATCATTATCTCACATCCACATAATTATTATTGTAAAAAAATGTCACAAAGATTGCAACTTGCAATTATCTCGATTTGCAACAAGAATACAATGATTACGCTCATTTCAGATAATTATCTGGATTGTTTTTTGCAACTTACAATATAAGATAATCTATTCATACGTTATTGCGTAGTAATGCGGTAATGCCTTATAACAAGATAATAGTAGATAAGTATATATATTACGTATGATGTGTTCGTTATAAATGTATAAATTCGCATCCTGACCTTGGTTGATCAGTAGTTGTGTGATACGTGCTGTGATAATACGAGTATCGTGTCGGTGTTTTTTACGAAGTCGAATAAAAATGTAAGTGTTTTTTATTTTGCTATAGAAGCGAATGGAATTAAATAATTACTGTTTCGGTGTTTTCGAGTTTGATTAGTAAATATTTTATTGTAATATCGCTTATTGGAAATGCATGTTATGAAAACCATATTTTGTACCTCATAAATGCATCTAAATAACAAAGAAACCGCTAGTGAAATAAGTAATTTAATTTTGCCTGTTTGATACTATTTATTCATGCAACTACAATCATTTTGTAAAAAAAATGTAATTGGGTAATAGAATAAATCGGTTTAACCGACTTTTTTATTTTATTTATTATAGATAAATGCACATAAGTGCACCTGACATTGTGATTAGTTAATAAAATATGTTTTTTTGTATCGAAGTAGTGAAATAATTTTATTGTTAAGTACCTAAGTTTAATTCATTATTATTACCTAACTTACAAAAGCAGTCGTTATGAAATAAGTAAATATTAACTACCTATATTTTTTCAGATGGGTGTTAAACTGTACACATTGGACTTGAGCCCGCCAGTGCGCGCGGCCATGATGGCTTGTGAAGTATTCAAGGTCCCTTTCGAGAAGATAGAAGTGAATCTTCTTACAAAGGATCATTTGACACCAGGGTATTTGAAAGTATGAAAATAAGCCCATGTACTCAAAAGAAACTAAAAGGATTGTGTAACTACTAAAATCGACCAAGCAATAAATTCCAGAAGATGTCTATTCGCCAACAGTTGATACAAAGTCGTAGATTCCAACATCCCGACTTTGTATCAACTCTCCCATGGCACGACTATCCTCGGTCTCTTCTCGGAATCGAAAAGATTTAATCACTTTTGATAAAAGTTTTAAAAACTTAAAGTTTTATTTCATGTTATACAACACACAATAAAGATTTTTTTGTTCCAGAAAAATCCACTGCACACCGTACCTGTACTAGAAGACGGTAATTTAATTCTGCATGACAGGTTTGTTATTTTAAAAGTGAAATAACTTTAAAACTTCTCGTACCGTAGGTCTAAAACCATACTGGGTTCTTGCTCGATTATTTTACTTGAGTCAAGTGCTCGAAGCGAGCGTTCGCCATGTTTAGTGTATCACCGTCTAGTAACGAGAAATGGAGCGCGCTTGAGCCATGTGCTCGAAGCGAGCGTTCGTCGCGTCTTGTATATCGCCCATTTGTAACCAAGGTTGCCTCGAATGATATATAACAAACAAATGTTGCAAGTCAGCTTCTGCCTTAACGGTTTTATTATTATTAGCTCTTTTGGTCTAACAAAAGTGAAGTCATCAGTCTTGTATCCACATTTGAACCATTGAGCTATTTTTGAATTACGAGCTTTATGCCGACAAATTAATGTTATAGATACGAAATCTAATTTAAAACCCAAATTTAAGTTGTCAATTTTGTATTAAGAACATTACGGCCATGAAAATAAGGTTCAAAATAGGTACTCGCTAAAGGGTTTAACCACTGAACTCAATTTGTAACAATCCGATGGTTGATCAATGCTTGAGAAAAAGCATTATTACGTATTTAACTCTTCTGGTACTGCCCGTGCACGTTTTAATAATAAGACATTTATTTTACAAAATCCAAAAAAATGTTTAAAAAGCTCTCATTACTCATGTTTATTTTTCTCTCTTTTCAGTCATGCTATAATTATGTATCTAGCTGATACCTACGGAAAAGACGAATCGTGGTACCCAAAGGATGTCAAAAAAAGGGCACTGGTCAATCAAAAACTTTTCTTCGACACATCCATTCTGTTTCCTAGAGTACGAAATATAACTGTAAGTAATACAATAATTTATATAGGTACCTACTGTTTTTGCTAACTTTTATAAGGCTTTACTCATCTACTAACTTAGTGGGCCATTTTTTCATACATATCTTGGATTACTGCATTATAATCTTAAAAATAATTCCTAGATTTTTTGACAATTTCGAAAAACGTTTAGGTGTTTCTTTTATTTGATAGTGTCAACATATTTATAGTACATCAGGTACTGTCAAGGCCTGCAAGTGGGGCATTGATGGACGATCGTGAAAATGTGGACCGAGTCGAAATCGAGGCACAGAAACCATCAATTCCTGGTTGCGGCCAAGGCTTGTATAGTACTTTTCTCAAATAATGCGCGGAAATTCAAACTTAGAAAATTAATTAAAAATTCTAGAATCAATGACGAACAACGATATATTTTTTCACGCACCCTTGTGTTCATTTGTTTCTTCTTTACTTTAAACAGCTCTATTTGCAAAACAAATCGAAATGCTTAATAAATATAAAGTCTTTGTTAAGTTACCTCCTTGGTTGCAGTAAAAAGTTCGTTCCATTTTTAAATAAGACGACAGATATGAGTTTTCATAGTAATTTATTTGGCCGCTAAGCACGACAGGTATGGATTTTCATACAAACATCGCCGGCCGGGTGCTCGCATGTATTCGGCTAGAACAGCTATTTTGATTTATCTCTAAGAAGGTTGTCAAAATTATGCTCGAATTTATAAGCATGTATGAGAAAAGAAAAACTTTATAAGGCTCCGTTTATTTTTGTTTTTCCAGTATCCCTTAATAATTGAAGGAAATAAGAACGTAGAACAAAGACGGTACGATGACATTGCAGAGGCATATGGTTTTCTTGAAGAGTTCTTATCCCGAACTAAGTTCCTTGCCGCTGATCACATGACAATTGCCGATGTGGCAGCCTTAAGTAATGTGACGGGTTTGGAAGCTTTATTGCCAATCGATGCCAAAAAGTAAGTGTAACATCATCTTATCATCTACCTAGCCTTTTCCTAACTATATTCAGGTTGGCTTCCAGACTAATAGGATGCATGTAAATACCGCTGTATTTTACAAGGAGCGACTGTCCATTTGATTTCCACAACTCAGTTACTGGGTAACGATAACGATACTCCTTTTTTTTATTTCTTTCCTCAAAAGGAAAAACGGGACCCTCGCTTAGTTGTCCGCCTGTCTGTCTGTCAGTCTCTCAAGACCCTTTTTCTCAGGAACGCGTGGAGGTATCAAGTTGAAATTAATATGAAATGCATAGGTGTACGATCTCTTGGAGCTCTAAGAAAAACAAGCTTCCAAGTCAAGGCAATAAAAAAATACAGCCACTTATGCGATATATTTTGATAGGTACTCGAAAACAAATCAAAACCTATATGGTCTTCCCGTAGACCTACAATCATGAAATTTGGCAAGAAGCAAGGTCTCAGTATAGGAAATACTCCGAAAATAGTTAATTTGTACATAGTATTATCACTTTTTTTTTTTTTGATTATTGTCTTATATTTGCAGTTGGAGAATTTTGACCGTGACGTATATCGATGTATGGGACAGAACATGTTTTTCAACTAAAATGTTAAATTTGTTTTGGGATAAATTCATCCCAACTACGGAACCCATCATTGTGCGCGGTCCGATAGGCACTTGGCCGATTTCTTATTCGTACAAATACTATGTTTGATGTTCCTATTCTGAAAGGCAGTTTAGGAACCTTTATCTCACAGTGTGGTCAAACAAAATTGAAATGTGGATGTCAAAATTATCGTTGTCAGCTCCAATAAAGAGTTGGACATTCCCATCCAGTCCCACATAAAAAAACACTATAATCTATCTATTCCTGGGTTCCAGTTGATATCAAATGTGCTAAGCTCGACCTACTATCGCTTCTGCGGTCTTTCTCGACTCTCAGCTATATCAGAGCTCCACCGAGTGGTACTTTTGGCCCACAGTTTAGTGTCTGGCATCTAGCAGACGTGGCCAGCCTAATTCTTCTTTAGTTTAGCGACTTCATTCATTAAAAAAAAACTTTGATCTGAGATTGTTTGAGAAGCGTCTCAAACAATCTCAGATCAAAGATTTTTTTTCTTTGTTGTTTGAAAAGATAACCTTGGAAATGTTATGCAGTATTATGCACACATGGCACATCTCTTCTTTAGTTTTTAGTCAGCTAAAATAAGTAGCAAGTTAACAGTGTTTATCCTGAAATTCGGCAATGTCGCAAATAGCTGTCAAATATTTAGCTGTTTTGATTAATTTGGCAATATTACTGCATGGAAATATGAAATGTGGCTAAGTAGTGAACTAAAATATTGATTATGAAATGCAATATCGTAACACCGAATATTTAGTTTGAGATGTAAAAAAAAGTATTTGTAAACTTTCCAAATGCCTTTTTTATACCAAAAATGGTTACGACATCAAATTCAATGTTATAATTGCAATTCATTATTCATATTCTAGTTCGCTAGTTAGCCACATTTCTTATTTCCATACAGTAATATTGCCAAATTAATCAAAACAGCGAAATATTTGATATCTATTTGCGACGTTGCCCACTTTCAGAATAAATGCTCTTATCAAGAGCAATAATAAAGGATTTTACTTTTCAGGTTTCCGAAAACCACCGCGTGGCTGGCAAACCTGAAGCAGACATCATTTTCAAAAAAACATAACGAATCTGGAGCAACTGAGTTTGGCTGGTTGATAAAGAAGTGTTTAGAAGCATAATATCTTACGCCTTTTAGCAACTTATATTCTGTTTTGTGTTGGGGCTATGCCCGGGCATTTTGAGCGAATTAGGCATGAACTGTATAGAATAAATGCCGAATATACCGTCTCTGTTTGGGCATAAACCCATCACTCGTTGTGATAGGCAAGTGGTGTATGTATGAGTGTTGAACTGTAAATAATTATACAAAAAGCATCTGATAACTAATCCCAATTAAAACGAATTAAAATACGTAACGGAATATATGGCAAAAAGTATGACAATTAAATATGTTATAATAATGCTTTTAAATTTTGTTTTTTTATTAATAGGTAACTCAAATTGATTTATATCATCGGAACATAGGTAACATAACATAACACAAGCTCATTTATCTATCGTGATTTATTGCAATCGACGTCTTCTCATTTCATCGGCTACATGTACATCAGTTTTGTCTAGGTAGGAGTGCTCCATCGTTTTGTTTTATTTACTTCCATCATTTCATGTTCTATTATTAGCATAATTGTTTCAGAAGTCCCCTTACCAATCCTTTTAAGGAATACAATTGTTTCAGGATGATTGATGAAATTTTTCTTACGGTTTTTTTTCTACTCATATGGTTAAAGCCTCAGGTAAGTTTCTAGCATCAGTTATAACACATATTTGTTACCTTTCGATTACTACCGGTGTTTTTCCCAAAGCTTAAAAAAGCGCTTATCCACCTAATTACAAGTCAGGCGATAAAGACTGTGTCATCAATTATTATAGATCTATTTCTGTGCTTTCTGCGATGACTAATATATAAGAGAGAATCTTAAACAATAAGCTAATTAAATACCTAGATGTCTATAATATCATAGCAGCCAATCAATATGGGTTCGTATCGGGTAGGTATTCAGACGATGCCATGACTGGCTTAAGCGATCTCCTATTTCACAATATCTTGGCATCTTTTAGCACCTATCAAAGGTATTTGACACAGTCTCTGTCCTTAAACTTCTCGGAGAGAATGCAAAGTGTGATTATAAATAATTGCACAAACAATGAGCAAGTAATTACGGAATACCACAGGGAAGTATCCTGGGACCGACACTCTTCCTTATCTATATAAACCAGTAATGCAAACTAACACTTACAAATTGTAATGTGTAGTAGTCCTTCGCAATACTGTCTACTGACTGCCCAGCCAGCTGCCAGCTGTCTATTGACTGACTGTGTGACTGCCTAGGGTCTAGCAACAAAAACATAATTTTTACCGCTGGAGAGGACAAAGAGCTGTTTTGAAGGTGATGCTACGCAGACCGTTTAGATACCCGACTGAACAATAAAATGAATAAGGACTGTAAGTAAGCTCAGCGTCAGAAAAGTATTTGTTTTCCGCTCCACTCTTCGCAAAGATGCCTCCGTCTCACCAAGACAAGTACTCATATTCGACGTAGGTCTGCTCGAGTATGTCAAGTCGAGCGTTACAGGACCACATTTGCTGCCACGCTGAACATTGATTTGAAACAGGGGCGTGAAAATGTGTGAGTATTACTGACAGCGATAGGAATGTTGCCAGATGAAATATTTTTGCCCCTAATCACAATTAACTGACCTCAACTAAAATAAAGCGAGTTATTGAATTTACTATCGATAACCATAGTATCAGAATGTAATGTAACAAAGCAATAACATTCATTTTTACTCTGTCAATTCATGTGATCTGGTTTTGTTGTCAGGTCTTCTTTCTCGGCGTCGTCTTCTTCTTCTTCTTCTAAAGAGCTCACAAAAATCGCTGCGCTGATTCACACGCATCTCCATGGCAGCATGTGCAGCTAACAGAACATTTCAAGCCTGTTTTCCTACACCCACAGGATTGAACCACACCCAACACTCCTTCTTGCACTTGCATGATATGAATTTAAGGATGCAGTGTATGAATTTTGGGTACTGGAACTTTTGTTGTTTCGCGGGAGTAAGCCCAAACTTGCCCTTTTGCTCTGAACTCTTGTCAATACTACATCAAGCCTGAATTTGGTGGTAGGTCTGAAGGGAATGTTGCTGTGCAGCTTGTTTTGTGGGGGGTAAAGCAGCAAGATTGAATTGGCACTTCGTCACGGATCTTACGAAATTTTGGTACCTACCATTGGGAGTCCAAAGAAACAGCGTTTTTTGGAAACGCCGTAAAATAGAACGTTAAAAAAGCTTTCCTCTAGAATAGAATAGAATAGAATAGAATAGAATAGAATAGAATAGAATAGAATAATATTTATTTGCTTAAAAACATGGTATAAAAAGATGGTAAAATACAAAAAAAATAACAAGAGCATACATGTTTTTGCTTAACAGTGATAAGCGTACAAATTTTACATGCAATTTTACAATTTATTTTCAAAGAAGTTTTTGACACTATAAAAACTATGACTACACAACCATTCATGCAATTTATTTATCTCTGCAGCAGCAATGACCTCAGAATCTGGATTTCGTTCATTGGATGCTTGTATAGTTTGACTTAAATATTCATTTTTTGTAAGTTTTTTTTATGAATTAAAATTTTCCTGCGTGGAAAACAGCAGAAGCAACGTTACAACTGCTGTTCCCCAGACTCCAGACAGTAGACTTCGAGGAGAGCAAATTTTTCCAAAAAAAATCCTCTGTTTGGCTTGCGGCTTGCGTGCTAAACATTTAGATGAGATCTTGCCAGTGCTTTTAGCAGGAGTGCTGCCAGTGCTGTTATCTATCTATTGCGATACTAACTCTAACGTACTCGTATTTCCCCCAAGCATGTACGGCAGATGTTCATAAAGATTTGGGTCAGAGAGAGGGGATAGTAGACCCGCCAAGGGTATTTTGTATTGTCCCAAACTGAAATAATGTTGACCTGCTCTGTTCTGAAGTCCTCTCTTATATATTTGTTTAGTCCTAAGAAAAAATCATACTTTACTGTAATCTAAAAGTTCTGTAAATACCGTCAATTTGTTATGCGGAAATAAGTAAAAAATGGTAGATAAAAGAATTATTATTGTTTATTGGATAGATAAGTAAATAGAATATACTTAGTTTAGTTTTCTTCTGACCGACATCGTAAGTAGTTATTTAACCTTCTACCTGTTTATAGTATGCTCAATGCTTATGTAGGTAATGAATGTTACGGCTCCCAGAATTGCATGAACAAATAACATGTAAACATCAAGTTTTAGTACGACTTACAACATACTACTAAAATGGAGGAGTACCTACGTAGGCTATTGGGTACAGTGGCCATAACAGTTTGCTGCCTGCAGTTAACTGGTCATTGCTACCCTCGTAGACAGAGCTTTTACAACATGTCACTGAGGACCATACGCCAATAGATAATTGTATAATTAACCCAAACGCAAACCGAAAAAAAAACCGTTCTATTCTTCAACAGCGGCGTAATTGCAGGGTGTGTCCTGCGGGTGGATGGCGGGTGTTACAACGGCTCTTTACATTTTGAAATGTTTTGACATACTTTAGGGGTATGAGGAACAGGGTGTAAAGTTCACTCATCCCCCATAGAAAAGGGAGGATCCTCCGACCAGACGGGTGTCATGTCTGGCGGGCAATTGCCCAGAGGTTGAAGTCGTGAGCTTGTATATATGTCCACCGCGCGGTAAACTCTAATTGCGCGATCCAGGATTTGAGTGACGTCAGGATGTTATGTGACGTCAAGTCTTTGATGCGTAGTTCGCATGTGGCGGTGTAGATGCCGCCACATCACTCCCCTCCGGAGACCGGAGGTCGATAGTGGGCTGAGTCTTGTATCTTGCGATGCTTCACAGTACCAGCTGTGGTTCCAGTGAGTCGGAACCGGGTGCCGCATAGTTCGCGGTGAGTCGGAACTGTCTGCCGCATAGTTCGCGGTGAGTCGGAACTGTCTGCGGTGCTTGCGGTGATTCCCCAGTGAGTCGGGGTGGCGCTGCGTCTTGATCCAGTGGGTCGGATGTAGTACAGCGCTGGGTTGTGGCTGGCTGCTGGCGTCGACCAGGAGAGGGTAGAATGGGCTCTGCTTGTGAGACCGGCCGAAAGTGCAGGTGCTGTGCCAAGGTTGCTGATGAGGCTGAGGGTGATGACCAGGAATGCGCGTTCGCTGCATGCTGGTGGTCAGGATACCCGTTGAAGCCGTGGGTGCTGGCTGGCTGTGTGACTCGCCTCACGAAAGCTTGCGGGAGTGACGATGATGATGACGTCACGCTGAAGTAGTTGCACGAAGGCTGCGTTGACGTTCATGCTCGGGGTCACCAATTTAGGGGTATGAGGAACAGGGTGTAAAGTTCACTCATCCCCCATAGAAAAGGGAGGATCCTCCGACCAGACGGGTGTCATGTCTGGCGGGCAATTGCCCAGAGGTTGAAGTCGTGAGCTTGTATATATGTCCACCGCGCGGTAAACTCTAATTGCGCGATCCAGGATTTGAGTGACGTCAGGATGTTATGTGACGTTAAGTCTTTGATGCGTAGTTCGCATGTGGCGGTGTAGATGCCGCCACAATACCATACATACATAAATTTTCACAATTCAAGAATACCTATTAATTGCATTGGATTGCATCGTTGGTCTAGTGGTTGCAAACGATACTGCTGAGCATGAAGTCCTGGGTTCGACTCTCGGGTCGGGCAAAGTGTTATTGGATTTTTCCATCTGGAATTTCTCAGTAGCAGCCCGGAGTCTGGATTTGTCCCCGGTTGATGACAATAGTCGAGCCTATTGCCATCAACCTAACCACTAAATTAAATGCATGTATGTACATAATGTATATATTTAAACATATCTATCAATACTATAGGAGCAAACCGCTTTTGAATCTTGCGTTAGTGTAAGGTATTAATGTTCACGACTGTACAGTGCTTCTACTTCTTTTTTGGATCACTGTCAAAATCAAATTGATCTTTATTTTGATTACAATAAGGTTGCTATTAAGCATCACTTTCAAAATCAAAGTTATCTCTATTCTTGTTGCTATAGGGTTAGTTGACATTGCTGCTTGGGTTGCTGTCAGAGGTTGTGAAAGGTTTATAATTTCCTGGTAGTACCTCCCAGAAAAGACTAACGGCCGAATCCAATAACCCATTTATAACCAGTACCCTAATTACGTAATACACGATCAATCAGAATCTGAATCGTTTTGAAAAAGATTGCTAATCTAGAGATTTTTTTTCTTTTTAACACGCTTTTTTATTAGGTCGACCTGTATGTATGTAACTATGTAATCAAATCTAAGAAAACTAATTTAACCATCTTCTAAAGATCGTAGCGTTATGAAAATTGGCAGTTATATGTGATTTTGATGACAATACAATAACATGGTACTGTCGAGCTGATCTGATGATGGAGCCGGAAGATATGAACTGGAACTTCATGATGGATGATCGTATCATAGCCGTGTTTGGACTTGTTAGAAAGGTCTTGTAATGAACGTTGACCATGATTAGGTTTCAAGGTCTGATGATGAAGCTGGAAGATAGGCACTAGCATTCCATGATGAAATATCGTATCATAGCCGTGTTTGGACTTGTTAGAAAGGTCTTGTAAAGGTGCACGTAAAAGCGTGATTTTTAGTTTTTTTAAAACTATTAATTTATTTAGCAGAATTTCTTTTCTAAAAAATATACTCAACAACTTAACTTAACGCAATGAATGTTGTTGAACTGTCCAAATGAAACAGATAAGTCGTAATCGTTTACGAAAATGTGTTGCGTAATTAGATAGCTGTTTTGGCATACTGGAGATAGGAAACGTCCCAATAATCTGTCAGAGAATAAAGAATCTTACGGAATGACATTCAGTGACAGATATAATTATACTGCTACCATCAATAATATTGCGATCTGTATTTTTACTGAAAATAGGTTATTGGGTTGGGCCGTAGGTTAATACCAGCCGATCTTAACTTTAACTTTTCCATTTACTTTTATTATTATTATTTACACTAACATTAACACTATCTCAATAACTTTATCTATTATTATGTAATTAATAAGTTCATATAAATTTAGAAGAATTGTTATCTTTGAATTTTAATTTAGTTTTAATTGAAAGTTAATACTTATGTTGCTGTGCCCTAACAGGGTCCATAGCTGTACTTTAGCTTTAAGCCGCATGTAACATCTTTTATACACATTATGGTATTCTAATAAATTAAATGAATGATGAATCCTGTAAAAATCTCTTCTGAAAAGAACTTAGGTGAAGTGAGCTTTCAATAGTGTCAATCCCTAAACAAATTAATACAAGCCTATCATGCAATAAGAGCAGTGGTGGCTCAATGGTAACGGCTCCGAATTACTAGTTGTAGGTCGTGGGTTCGAACACAGGCAAGCCGCTTTACTTTTTGTAAATAATTTCATCAACATTGCTCTCAAAACGGTGAAGAAAAACATCGTGAGGTAACCATGTCCTAGAACCAAAAATTCGAAGACATGTGACATCGACCAACCCGCACTGGGCCCACGTGGTAGACGTCAGTATAAGCCACTCTTTCTCTTGGCTTGTCCTAGCAGTTGGAACATTATAGGCTGATTATGAATCCCTAGCATTAGGTGAAATGGCAGTTCACTTCAAGCTTAGTTTATCTAAGTTTCCTCGGAGATATAAGACCGGCAGTGAACTGACAATAAAAAAGATCTGCTCAAACCAGATTTTCAATGGCGGGAAGTTTTAATATGATTTCACTACCACTATCCCTTTTTAGAACTTCATACATAATGATATGTACTATCGATCCGGTAAGTACCAAAAACCTGTATCTAACTAACAAGCAACTTGTTTTGCTTATGCAAATATCAGGTTCAGGATTTTCAGCATTAAATAACCCTAATTACCTATTAGAGTTAGACTTGTTTTCATCCATTGTGTCGTTCATTCGTATTCACACATCACTAGCCTCGTTTTTCTAATGATTCGAAGCGCTACTCCTAAGACTGATTCTATGGGTTTCATATCCCGAGTCGGGCGAAGTGTTATTCGTGACTGGATTCGTGCCCGGTTGATGGTTTTTGGCTAAGTTTACATTTCATTATCAAATCAAAAATCATCAAAAAATTATTCCCTTTGCATTTATTTCTCAACGTTTATTATATACAATTACTGTGCAATGTTTTCTTCGTTATATTCTGTATATTGGGTAACAGATGGCTGGTCTACATCATGTTCACAAATAAAGAAACACTTCATCCCACAGTCGACCTGGTTCAGACGTCCGGTGTAGAACATTGATCCACACTGGTCGTGGCACCCTCCGTCCGGTTGGCTGCCCCACCATTCAACACTTTCATTTAAACTTGTACCTGTAAAATATTAAACAAATCAACTTGAATTTCAATCCCTTCCATTTTGACCATACCAACAAATTCACATAACTTATCATAAAATCCTGTATTCTCTGAAGAGTTCAGCAAAAGTCTACCTACAAGTAAATTCACATTTGCAATTTATTTTTAAGCCCCACTTAATAGAGGCAGAGAGAGCCTTTTGCCATCAACTTGACACTAATTCAGACTTCGGGCTGCTACTAATAAATTCATGGCGGAAAAATCCAATAACATTTCGCCCATTCTGGGAATCGAACCCAGGAACTCAAGCTCAACAGTAGCGCTAGATCAACGAGGCCACCAACAAAATAAATTACTCATACATTTAATACATGTTGCCAAGTATGGATTCCAGATTTGATCAACAGGTCGAGCAGTGTGTAAATCGATCCTTCCAAAAAAAATCTAACTGAACGGACAGCTGTGCTACTGGGGAGTTGAGTGCGCCACTTCTTCTTCCCAGCAATAAAAAAAAAAAATTGAATTGATCTTTTGAGGTATCAGGAACAGGGTGTAAAGTTTACTCATCCTCTATTGAAAAGGGAGGATCCTCCGAACAGACGGGTGTCGTATCTGGCAGGCAACTGCCCAAGGACTGATGTCGGATAGTCTTATATATGTTGTTCGCGCGTTAAACTCTAATTGCGCGATGCAGGATCTGTGCGACGTCAGGTCTATGATGCGTAGTTCGTATGTGGTGATGTAGGTACAAGCCGCCACATTACCAAGCATAAGTAAACACCTGATTTAATCAACAGGTTCAGGTTCAATAGATTTTTCCACTAAACATTTTTTTAGAAGCTACTGGATCAAAGTCCTCTATTGTTCCGGTGCGAAAAAGGTAAGTAGGTATATGGAACTAGCAATGATAAAATTAACACTTCCCTATTTCGTAACTAAAAAAAAGCTGATATACACACTTATGTACCTTTAACTGTCTGCCAGCCGTCATTCAATCTGTTATGAAAGCCCAGGTGATATATTCCTCTTAGATAACTTCCTCCAACCCTGTTTGTCGGTGCAGTTTCTGTAAGCTTTACAAGGTCATCCATTTCCAACCAATTGTTGATCACCGCTAAGTAGGATTGTTCTGCGCTGCATACATTGTAAGCTTCAGTCCAGTTCAATGGGGTTGAGTGTAACTTGTAACAGCTGCCTCTTTTCACGTTGAAAGTGTAATCTGTAATAGAAAATTGTCGGTGAAATACGAGTATGTGTCGTATATAATAAGCAGCAGACTTCGTTATATCATCGACGGCAGTTGGTGCTACTGAATCTGTCAAAACTTTGTTTTGCACGGTCACCAACACAAGCCGCTAGACACAACTTTGTCATCTAAAACTAAAACAAATCGCAGAACTCCTTGATAAATAGTTGAGGTTGACAAATTGCCAAGCTGTTTGTAGTACGTTTATTTTATTATTATTCTTTATTAATAACATACCCAAATCTGGCATATTGCAGTGATGGTTCCATTCTAAAGATTGAAGAGTCTTCTTGCAAATGAATGGATTCTTTCCGTCACAGGAAACATCAATCATATCTCCATTCGCGTATAGAATTACACAGTCTTCTATGCCCAAGTAATTGTTCGGTTCACCAATCCTCCATCTGTGGTATACATCTTCCACTCGTTTACCTGTAAAAAATAAGTAATAACAGTAAATATACATGAATACGAGCCTGTTGTTGTTACACTACAGTGCACAGGCCTCTTCTCATTCAGCGAAGACTTGTCTTCAAGCAAGTATCTACCTTGCTCAACTCATGATACTTGCTCAACGGGTATGGGTGATTTCAGACTTATTTCACTAGCGAGCCGCACCGCACTCAATCCGCAATCGCACGATTTTTACAACTTGACAAAACATCGAGATTTCTTGAATTATGCACAAACGTTCCGGAATAAATTCTCTAATTGATGGTCAAATCCGTATCGCACTTAAAAAGCACAACCAGGTCACACAGAAAGACACGAAAAGCGACATTAATTTATAATATGAACAGATCATGATCTGCCTACCTTTTCCCAACTATGTTGGGCTTCCAGTCTAACCGGATGCAGCTGAATACCAGTATTTGTCATGGAGCGACTGCCTATCTCACCTCCACAACACAATGACTGGGTAGCAGGATACCCCTTGGTAAGACTGATTGTCACACTTTCAGGCTTCTGAAGAGCCGTAACAACTGTCAAAGATCTACAAAGGACAGCCGGGACCAAAGGCTATAGAATGAACGGTTATAGATATAGACGATTAATTCCCGCTCCATTTAATCGTGATGTTGGGATTGAAATGAAATGAAACTGTTTATTCTATAAGTAAGATATCAGAACCCCTCTTACGACACAAATTTAAAAAAATGAGCTAGTTTGAGTCAACCTTTCCTATCTGACTAACACTGGGAAGAAATGACGAAACAAACTCAGGGGTCAGTGTCTTAAAGTCCTAAAGAAATGACGTAATCTTCGTCAGTGTCTGAAATGGTCTTTTGAGGAAAGAACCACACAGATTTGAGTGAACCAGTCCAGTCAAGTGCAAGCATTTGTGAGTTATCGTGCGGTTCAACTCAGAATAAGTAACTCAACGACTCGACGATTAATACCAAAGAAAGGACCTATATGTAGGGTGCATAAAGTTATAATTGCCAGACTATCATTAAAGCCTCGTGCAGACTGACGCAGCGCAAAACCGGTCGCGTAGTGAAAGAAAAAAAAAAACGAAAAAATTACCTACCATTAAAGTAATCTAATACCTACTTTACAATGTAACTGTGTGTCAACCGGCATGTCGTTTTTTTTTTCGTTGAAAATAGGTAATTCTCTCTCCTCTTATCGAATGTGTTATAAGTAGATGTGAATAGAGGTCAAACAAAGTTCAGTCTACTTCAGACACAAATGTTCAATACCTGATCATAAAATTAAGTGGATTATAGTGTACCATATTTTTTTACAAATAAATTATTCTTATTCTTAATTCGACAAAGTCACGATTATTTATGTAAAACACCCTTACGTAAAATAAAATAAATAAGAATAAAAAAAAATATTTTGCATAATAATTTTAATGCTTGCATGATAATAATCTGAAGCTTCTTGTCTTCCGAATAATCAGAAATTGTATAATACCCTCTTTACAAAGTTTGGTTATAACAGGTTCACTGTCCAGGCTCCAGAGTGGGAATGGTCCATAAGTCCACTTTCATTTCATACACTTTAAAAAAAAAAAAAAAATATCGAGTATTTCCCTGTGTCCCATCTCTTTTTATAATCCATATGATGTGTCCTGCCAAGTCCGCATTAAATAAGAGACTTTCTTCTTACGTCCACAGTGTCAGATGGCTTAGAAATTGTACTGGCGAACAGACCACATACGGTCTGTGGACTGGTATGGAAGTCTCTCTACAGACCGTATGTGGTCAGTGGACAGTGAACCTGTTAATACGGCTTTTAAATCGTTTAATGGGTAAGTTTCGAATAGGAATGTATTACATTGAATCCAGTATTCCTCACACTGTTTTCTTATGTTATTTCAGTGATGTCCAAAAAACTTAGAATATAAATACGAATTTACTTTAGACTTACCGTCAATAGTCTCAAATACTCCTTTCACTAAAAAGTCGGATATCCCCAGATTCATCTGCCACCATGTGGGTTGGGTACTGTTCCAATAGGATATCACAGTATCAGCTTCTTTCTGGTTCTCTGGGTACCACAAACTGGCTCCTTCCCAAGAACACGTCTTTTTTGCTTCAAAAAAAGTTTTTGGTAAAGAGTATATCTTATAGAAACTCGCCGTTGCTTCTAAATAATGATAGTCATTCCGAAAAAACTTTTTATCCCTTTGTCCATCTGTAAAAAAATATGTAAATTAAATTTTAGTGAAAACACAAGATTAGACCAAACTAAGTTAGATGTATTTTTGTTTTATCAGGTTGGATTTGCCAATAAATAGTTACCTGTTAAAACATAATAAGACGAGTTTTATGAAGCAAAAAAAAAACAGTCTTACGTGAGAGATTCGATGCGAAAAACACTATAAGAACGACTAATATATTTTTAGAAAACATGTTGTAATCAATACGACAAGCGTGTAGCTGGACCCAAACACAACGATTGTTATGAGATGCTTGATATGGAATGAAGCAAAAGTCAAGTCATTTAGATACGTTTTATCAAATTAATTATTATTATATACCTACATAATCCATAGTATATTATCCATACTTATATTATACATGCGAAAGTAGTTATGTCTCCTGTCTGTTTGTTACCGGATTTTAATGTTTGCCACTCAGTTAGATCACAAATTATTTGTTATCAATTATCTCCTAACCTAGGGAGGTTAGTAGATAATAGATAACTGATAATTTCCTATCTCCACCTGGTAAAATGGCTTGCGACATATTCAAAGTGTTCTACGAGAATGTAGATGTTAATCTTCTGGATAAGCAACATTTAAATACAGAGTATTTGAGCGTAAGCTCTAAAAATAATGTATGTATATAACTCGTACTTGTGTACTTTACCAACCTAAGTTTGAATGTCATTATGCACGTCTCGAAACGAGAAGGTCTATTTGTGTCAGTGACATTTAGGGCGAATTTCACCAATGAAACTGAGCGCGATCAGTCCATCTAAACTGCGTCCATCAAAACGGGATTAAAAACGAACTTTAGTGAAGTTTTAATTTACTGTGAATTGTTGTGTGTTTGTTTTGAATTGAAGCTGCATACTACTAGGCTATAGTTGTCACGGTTTAACATGGCAATAGCGGTCATTGCCCTTTCCTTAATGTCTCTCCGCAGGGAACCAAACAATAAACTATATATGGTTTTTATGAAATTGGAACATGTTGAATATAACGATAGATAATTATTGATTCCGGATGTTGAAGGACTTTATTTCAATTTTTTTAATAAAAAATGATCGATAATTTTGGAGTCAATAACCGCTATTACCATGCTAAAATGCAACAACTATAGCTCAAGTTCAAACTGTTGCCACCTACGTGCGGTCAAATGTACTAAGTCAATGAGTACAGATCTGTATCTATGACGAAAAGTTTTTACTGTTAAGGTACAATTCCGTAACTGCAGGCGACGCGTCGCCGCGCCACGACGGAAGGTATTTCATAGAAATTAATAGAAACCTTTCTATGAAATACCTTCCGAAGCTAGCGAAACATCGCCTTCATAGAAATATATAAAAATATACATAGAAACCAGTCGTGACGCGGCGACACGTCGCCTGCAGTTGCCGCCTGTGGTCGGCTACGGAATTGTATCTTTAGATTCGAACTTTCAGAAAAATCCACTGAAAACGTTTCCTGTACTTGAAGATGATGATTTCATATTGCATGATCGGTTTGTAGTTTTATTGAGTAATCTTTTAAGCAACTTTTATTTAGAGTTCAGAGTTCAGAGAGGTGTCGCTTTGTGTTAGTGGAATCGGGTAATCAGGTGACTAACCAGGTATTGCCTTGACGCTCGTTATAATGTTATTCCGGACAAACAGGATAACCTGGCTTATCGAGGTTCGCTGTTGCCCATTTGACTTCCTGATACACTTTTACATCCGGCCCTAAATTCTGTCAAATCCGCTATTCAAACAAACTCGTGTTTTGCCCGTCGACAGTGGACACGGCTTAACACATCCTAATTTATTACTAAGCAAATTGATTTATTTTCCCCTCTCTGGCGGATATTTTGCCTCTAAATCACTTGTCACTTAACTCTTTTTGTTTCCGCTTCACAGTCATGCTATATTGATGTAGCTGGCTGACGCCTATGGAACGGAAGACACTTGGTATCCAAAAGATCACAAAATAAGGGCGCTTGTCTATCAAACACTATTCTTTGACACTACAGTCCTTTTTCCGAGATAAAAAACATAACGGTAAACTATTTTATTTAATCAAACTTAATTTAGGTCTGGTCCAACCAGACAGTTTTTTAAATCTTGAGTATTTAGTTAGATTATCAAATCTAACTTTTGTAGGAACTCGATCTTTTCCTGGACTTGACAGTCACGAGCTTATTTGCCCTGCAGTTACGCAAAATACAAAAACGTTTTTCTCTTGAAATAAAAATTACAACCTTGAGAAAAGACCTATTTCATGATAGTATGGTATTCGTCACACCAATAAAATATATAAATAAATATATATTATGTACATAATGTATATATAAATGCATATATATAAACATATCTTTCAAGACTTTAGGAGAAAATCGCTTTTGAATCTTGCATTAGTGTAAGGTAGTCGTTGCAATAAGTTTAAAAATAATATAGCTCGTAAAATTACACCATCTATAATAGAACACGAGAATCCCAATGAAATCTATGAGCCCTTTTTGATGTTGTGCAAAAATAGTACCAATCTACTTTCAAGACAAAAATTAATGTCACCTCCGTTGGCTTTAACCAATGGGCCACTCGAGGTATTTAAAAAAATAGAGCGAGAATATACGAGTTTGGTTTGAAAAAAACAGATTTGATACTCCTTCCTTGTATGTCAAAAATTATTTAAAATTATTTAAAAAGGTTAGTGTTTTTGCTAAATCTAAATAGTTAAACGGTACAATTAAAAATTCCAATAATAAAGTAAAAACCACTTGGAAAATTATTAACAATGAAACGGGTAAGTCGGTTAAACAAGAACTTGAGATTATGGTCGACAGTAAATTAATTAATAAAGCAGCTGACGTAGCTGAGGCTTTTATTGAGTTTTTTGCCAACAAACCTATAACTACGACCCGCTCCCCGTCTAAAGTCGAAAATATTTTGCTTAGTAGTGTGTCTAAAAATAGTCGCTTATTTAGCTTTGAACATGCAACGCCTCGTGATGTAGTTAATAGTTTTAACACAGTCAAGGCTAAAACACTGGTGATAACTGGGGTATCTCCATTAAACTTTCAAGTAAATAATAGACATCGTAGACCTCGTCTGTGTCGCGGCCCAAAACGGGCTTCCTCCGAAAAGGATTTGTCTGTGTCGCCGCCCGATTCGGGCGTCTGCCTTCAGTTTTGATGTAATTGTGCTTGTAATACTTTATCTTTCTTTATCTAATTTGCACAGAGTCTAGGAAAGATATAATGCCACTGTCAAGTCTTTATCTAGCTGTTACTTTTAATAAATGTGTTGATTTAGGAACTTTTTCTGACCTCAGGAAGAGCAAGTTATACCATTATTTAAATGAGGTAATAAAAATGACGTTCGCAATTTTAGGCCTATTTCAATCTTACCTGAAAATAAAATAAAATACCAAAATATTTAAAAAGTTAATACTCAAGCAGTTGATAAGACATTTTAATTTAAATAGTCTCCTTCATAATGAACAATATAGCTTTACAAAAGGTCTTTCGACTATAGATGCGGGTGTTTCTATAATGAAATACCATATTTAACGCATAGAAGAACTCGCAAAATGCTAGTGGGGTTTTCTGTGATCTCTTCAAAGCCTTTGATTGCGTGCACCATGACACGCTTTTGCGTAAACTGCGTCATTACGGTGTGCAAAACGAAGCTCTCACGTTATAAATTCTTATTTACATAATTAAATAGGTCTCAATGTGTAGATGTTAATAGTGTGAAATCTTCCGGGCTACCAGTTCAGTTAGGTGTACCTCAAGGCTCAATACTGGGTCTATTCTTGTTTTTAGTGTACATATATCAATGACTTACCATTATATTTAAAGAGTATCTGTGAAGTTGTACTGTTTGCAGATGATACCTCTCTTATTTTTAAAGTAGACAGGAATAGACAAGATTTTGACTTTATAAACAGTGCACTCTCAATGCACGGATTAGTTTACGACAAATATCCTAGTTCCCAATGCCAAGAAAACAAAATGTGTAAAGAACGCTCTACCAAATGTTAGAAATCTAGGACCCAATATCGTCTTAGATAAAGAGGTGCATGAATCTGTAAACGAATGTTTATGTTCTTTCTCCAGAATTAGCGTACCTGCTGACAGGTTTTATGAGTTTATATAATTATTTATTTAATTTGACTTCCTAAGACAATTTATTTTAATTTATTGTTGACATAATCTACTCATAAAAATGTTTTTTTACGAGTTGCCTTGCAATATGTGGTTAGCCAGTGACCTCGACAATTGATCATATTATTTTTGCCTGAGTAACCGGCAACAAGTTCGTCATGCTCCCTTAAATGTCACTGCTTGCGGTAGTGACGGGGGTCGGGTTTCCTCCTTCCCTCAAATATGGCGAGGGGGGTAATGGCTGATCTTTGCGTTATGCTCGTGAACGGGTGCTGCTCGTGGTGACTGGTCGTCTGCTGATCATGGTTTTGTTATTGTTATTAGTAATTAATTGTTTATTTATTTCACCTCGATGGTCCTAGTTTATCATTTATAACTTCCAGTTACAGCTATAAATAGCTATATGTAAGCGGCCACGCCCTTTATTCCTGGAGGTTTTTATTTAAGATATTAAGTTCTGTTTAGGTTTAGTTTTAATTTTTTGCGGTTACGCAATGTAAATTATTTATATAGAATATTTTTTTTCTAACTGAACAGACAGCTGTGCTACTGAGGAGTTGGTTGCGCCACTTCTTCTTCCCAGCTAAAGCACTAGGAAGCGAAGGATTGGCGTTTTGGTGAACTGTCATAAGTAATCTTGACGTTCGAAAAGTGCTGATTCACAGCCTAGTTTGAATAAATGACTTTTACATTTAGAATTTAGACTTTTTGTAAATGTTTTTTTTATTTAGTGAGAGAAAAAAAAAACAATAAACAAATAGTGGTGTTAGCCCGGAGGACAAATGATGTGGTTCTGCACAACAGAATACCACAGTATCTAAGAGTACGAGTAAGAGCAGTGAATGACCACAGTGAAAGTATTATATTATACTATTCGAATGATTGGGTATAGTGGCAATACCTACATTACAATTTGGTCTCAACAAACACACCTGAATGATAACCATGTATATTCCAAACTGTTTCATCGCCGCCATTGCATCCGACGAGATTGGATTGAAGTGGGCCGCGTGCCAGTACACGTAGATACACAAACCTACAGTATGATATTGTGAATAAATCGTAAGCTGCGCTCTGACCATGATATATGCCGGTACAAATTGGATTTATTTCCCGCTTTCCTTTCCCATTGGTACTGAACAGAAACTGTTATTGCACGTATGAACGATGAGGTGTCATGAATAAAATATTCTGTAGCGAACGCGTCACGCATCCGACGCTTTCGATCCCGATTTCAATGTGATACACCAATCACACGACACCTCGTACAAATGATTTATTGCAAGAGTACTCATAAGTATAACCTGTTTTGGCACGTGCTGTAATAGAATTACTTTTCCCAAGCGTTTCGATACTGAACCATTCTCAGTATTCAATCATAGCACAACTTTCGTGAAACCGGACGTTTTTATAAATGTAACAATCGGATCAAGTTTCAATTATTTAGTATTGTATTGTTATTTCAATAAATATATCGACACGGCTTTAATGTGCTATTACAAAGTTACAATTGAGTATATCAGACCAGTAAAAAGTTAACTTGTATTTACATAATACAATCAATGACCTCTTATCGGAGTATTTTAGCCACATACTAAAGAAAACGGTTCATTTTATTATAATAGTTAGCTCAATAAAAAAAATGTGATGCAAAATAAACTCCAATTAAAAACGACGTCTGTAATAGGGATGATGCCTGGGTAATAAAAATTTAATTCAAATTAGTCCGTCAGTCAGATAATAAAAAAATATTAGACACGTATTTTTTGGTTTATCATAATAATAAAAAACTACTTAGATAAAACGCATTTTAAGTTGGGAGTGGGGGTCACTGCGTCACTAGTATGTATAAAATCTACATACTTGTGACTTCATGGCACATTTTACCTCAATGTATCGCCGTAATCTTTACATTACGTAAAAAAAGAAAAAATACGTGTCCAATATTTTTTTATAATCTCAAAGACGGACTAAATTTTTAGTCTTTGTCCCTATTACCAAACGTCAGGTATCAAACAAAGCAAGTTTTACATGATTAAAATTCAAATAAGAGTTACTCTAAATAAAGGCGAGTGGGTTAAGTCAAAAGCGTCAGGGTAGCCCGCACGTTATAAATTTTCTTACGTTTTTTGCAATTTCCTGGTCAGTATCAGGTTGTATGTCAAACTCTACTTTAGCATTACTTGACAAAACTAGTTTACACTACTAAAGCTTTCGTTTTTTGCAAATAGTTTTGAAATTTCGCGGGCTACATTGAAGAAATTAAATTCAGTAAGAGTTTGACAATTTTGCAACTCCAAATTCTCAATTCAGCAACCGACTATCAATCATAATTTCATTATCAGTCCGGCCGTGGAGAGAATGCGTTCCTGATACCTGTCAATTTGACAATTTCTAGTAGTAATAAGGATCAAATTCGCAAAACGCATATTCGTTAGTATGAAACTGACAGGTGTCAAGAACGCATTCTCTCGATGGCCGAACTGTAGTCACTTTATGGGCATTACAAATAGATGAAGGTTTGTATTGATTATATCGGCGCACAAACATTTTCATGAGTAGCCAGACAGTCGTTCTAGATTGCTTACTTCTAGATCCTTATCATTACAACCTACCTCGCTAAGAATAACTCCGCAATGATCCTGCCCTCCGGAATACCGCAATGAATTGTATTCGGTACTTCTGCATGCAAATGCCATTTGTTAGATTTATGCTTGAATGCAAAACGACTCATTCCTATTTTGCTTTGGGTTTTATTTGAGTATTACCGTAATACCCATTTTTGTTGTTTTTCCATTGTTGATCAAATTACGCACACAAATCTATGCCGTGTCACAGCTTTATACGGTATAATCTCCTTTGCAGATACAAATCCCCGCATCGGTGTATTGTCTTTTGGGACATATATTTCAATAACTCTGCTGTGGTATTGCGTATAAATCGTTCTTTTAGACATTTGACAATAATTTACGTCGATAATTTGCATCCGGACAAAATATGCTTTTATTAACGTATAGTTGAGATATATTTTCTACGGGGCGTCATTTATTTATATTTAATGAGTACATTACGACTTAATGACTTTAAGGGTAACATTAATTTATTCTGTTTTTCTGTACGGTTCGAATACCCATATTTTGAAAAAAAAAACACTATCTGCTATTGAATGAATGATGTGGGACTGATGGACAATGGCTTTTTAAACCTACTTCAAAATAACCTTATTTTTTAAAGTATGTGTGGATGACGTGGTAGTAGAGTCCGGTGACGCAATTTCCATTAGCACAGACCTATGGCTGGCGATATTTTGTATAAATAATGCCCACTTTGACTCAACATTCCCTACGTTGAGTTTAATAACTTTGACATGTTCTTGACGGTGTAGCCGACCTTTTTTGTAAGCACGTACAATGACTCAAAGGGCGATGTTTCAGCATTCATTGGTAGACATATCTTGCCTGTATTCGTACCATCCGTACAAAAATAAGAAAGATAACCATACTCACCAATTGAGATTTTGACAGCGGAAAAAAAAAACTATTCAGTCCGTCAATCAGATGATAAAAAAATATTAGACACGTATTTTTTGCTTTATCATATTAATGAAAAATGTTTTAGATATACGCAACAAAATTGGGGAGTGAGGGCTCGCTACGTCACAACTCAGTATATAATCTACCGGGGAGTGACGTCATGCCACATTTTAACTCAATGTATTGGCGTAATATTTTGATTACATAAAAAAAGAAAAAATACGTGTCCAATATATTTTAATAATAGATGACGGGCAAAAATTTTTTTGTCAAAATCACTACATATTCATTTGATTTTATTTAAAAATGTCACCAGTTTCCGCAACTGTTATTATATTTTACAGATAGGTAATTAACGCATGTATTTCACAAAAGATAAGTAAGTCTGGTATTTAGTCTTCCTCCTCTCTCGATACATACACTTAATCTTCCCCTATTATACCCATGAAAGCAAAATGAGGCTAATGTCAAGTCATTTAAAGCTACCATCACACGTAGGAGATGATAACCCGAAGGGAAGGATCCCATTGCCATTGCTTGGCACATTTCCAAACTTCTCTCCCAAACTTTGGCGTTTAAAGCACGAATAAAACTGCCATGTCAATTACTCTTTTATGTACCTATTAAAGATAAAATGGCAACCATATTTCAATTATAATGGATAATCACGCAGACAATGACGTTCAAAAGCAGTGGTGGTCCAGTGATAACGACCCTGACTTATGACTTGTCGGTTGTAGGTTCGAACCTAGGCAGGCATGAACTTTGTACAATTTATTTCATCACTACTGCTCTTAAAATGGTGGAAGAACTTGTATCACATTGCGAGGAAAAAGGCATATTTTCCTACACCAAAAAAGGAAAGACATGAACTCTGACATCCACCAACCCGCACTGGGCCCGTGAGGTGCATGAGACCCACTCCCTCCCACAGAGAGGAGGCCTGTGTCCCAGCAGTGGAAACATTGTAAGCTGATTTTGCTAAACAATGAAGTTTAAAATTAGATCCTGGTCCGGTTATAACAGAGCTGTGCTTTATGCTTCCTGGCGTTACTTAGCTCGAAGAATACCTACAAATTATGAGTTAAATGAGCTGAACGCTCAGGTAATGAACTAATTAATCGTTTACTACTATTATAAGTGGCTTACAAAGAAACCTTGGCTGATCCAACGATCGTTATCGTATGATTAATAAAACTGGAAAACGTGATGTCGGATGAACTTGTGTTTTTCGCCAGTCATGTTCTATACTAGAACAATTGCATTCCAGGTCATTTAGGGCACCCAACTATGCACTATGAACAGTACAGTAGAATAAAAGGTGAGCTGAAACTTTCAGTAGTCTGGCTGTTGAGACCATCTCAACATCGCCGCGCGCTGGCGGCAGTGAACGAGGGGTGCGGGACGTCGGCAAGCAAGCCGACCGCACGGCGGTCTGCGAGCGGGCGCGTCACGGCAGTCTGTTTTCTGAACCATTGCATTCCAGGGCATTTAGGTGCCCTAAATACCATGGAATTCTTCATAGTCTTGATGTACAGACAATAAGTAGCTTATTATCAGCATTTTTTTCAGAAGAACATTAAGATTTTCTTAGTCATTCGATTTAAAAATATCTACGTATTTTTTATCCACTACATTTCCATGTCATGCAATCTGCGATTTCCGCATTCCCCTTAAATTTAAGGGGAAGATCTATAAAACAATGGTTAAACCTGCTGTCTTGTGTGGATTAGAATAGCTACAAAAGGAATTAATGATAGGCAATTGCATGCAGCTGAGATGAGAATGTTAAGAGGGATGGGTGGTGTTACGCAAATGGATAGTTTAAGAAATGAGTATCAAAGAGGAAGCCTGAAAATGATACCGGTGACTGAAAAGTTGTGTGGAAATAGGTTGTCATGGTATGGGGATGTCCTGCCGGGGTTGCGGGTTTGTCTGAAAGGGATATCGCGACCTCGGCACACAGGCAACGGAAGGAACACGGGTGGGTTTTAGTCAGTAAAAGTCTGACACGCCCTCCCGCTCCACCCAGAGCGGGAGAAGTTATTTGATAATTTCCCACTGTCAAAAAAAAAAAAAAAAATGTTATGGGGATGTGATGCCGAGAAATGAGGGAAATATCGTGAGGAAAATTTTGAGCATGAATGTGGATGGCTATAAGAGCAGGGGAAGACCAAGGAAACAATGGGTGCACCGTGTGAAAGATGATACGGCTGGAAAGGGAGTGACTACCGAGATGACAACTAATAGAGAATTATGGAAGAAAGGGACATGTTGCGCCGACCGCAAATAAAGCTTCGTGCAGACTAGAGCGACGCGACAGCGCAACGCGACACCGGTCCTGATCAATGCCTCCACAACAACCGTTTGTGATTGACTGTATCGTAGGCCGCTGACAGGTCCACGAATACAACACGTGTAACCATTCGTGTCTCGATACCATCCTCAATGTGTTGAATGAGTTTGAGCCCGGAAAATCCTGCTTGCTCCGGGATTAACTTAGGGAAAATAACACTCCTTAGTCGATTTAGCAGCTGTCTCTCAAACAGTTTGTACTTATAGCAGAGCAGAGAAATATCTTTGCTCTGCCCACAAAAGTATCCATACATGCAGCTCCATTGAAAAGATAAGATAGTATGTATAAACAGAATAATATGTATACAAAAGTAAATAAAGTTTACTATTCATTTTAAGTTTTGTATCAACTACCCTTACTGAAAAGTTTATGAATAACCGCGACCGTAAAAATGGTGGACGCTTTGACGGAGTTTTGCATATAAATTCTTTCAGAAAATGAGAGGGTCATAAGTTACACTTCGTACTTAGAAAAACTTCTAAAATCCCTGCTTCATTAAAGTCACTGTTGGTAGGTATCTTATAATTCAAATAATGTTTAATTGAAGCAAGAGATTGTAGCGGCATCAAGATCACCACATGCGAACTACACATCAAAGACCTGACGTCACACAACATCCTGGCGTCACGCAAATTCTACATCGCGCAATTAGAGATTACCGCGCGTTGGACATACATATATACAAGCTCCCGACTTCAACCTCCGGGCAGTTGCCCGCCAGACACGACACCCATCTGGTCGGAGGATCCTCCCTTTTCTATAGAGGTTGAGTGAACTTTACACCTGTTCCTCATGCCTCTAAAAGATCAAATCATTAACAGACTACATTAGTACGCAAATAAACGGCCCTTGAAGTTAGTGCAGCATTGTAGTTTAGATTTCATGAATAATACAGGGTTATCCGTTACCTATTTCAGCTACTAGTAACGTGGTTAAATTAAATACATATCGCACACCTAGATAAAGAGTAGCATAACTCAAAATACCTCTTTTTTCAGGAACAGCAAAAAACGGATTAACTAACAGCAATAATCCGTTTTTAGCCGTTCCTGAAAAAAAGAGGTATTTTGAGTTGTGCTACTCTTTATCTAGGTGTGCGATATGTCAACTTACAGTCTGGCCGTCGAGAAAGTGCGTTGTTTACACCTGTCAGCAGGGCTCGGAAACGAAAATTAAAATATCGGTTTTACAACGTTTCTTACAGTTCTCGTTCTTCTTTGTACAACATCAAAAACCGTACTGAACTTGTTTAGTTAAATTGTACCTTATCTTCATTTTATTATACCATTTATTCCAATACGCGTGCTGCTTACGCATCGATTAGGGTTGTGTTGCGAGTTTCCTATCGATCAACCCAAAAATGGTTAAATACGTTTTATTAACCGAGAACGATTAATATTTTGTTCTTCCGTTCAAACGTAACCGAAACAAATCGTTCTTTAGGTTTTTAAGACGAAATCGATTCGAAAAATATACCATTATCAGTTTCATACTAACTAATTATGTGTTTTTAAATTGTCCAACTGACAGGTGTCAGGAACAAATTCTCTCAAGGGCCGGACTGCTGTAGGTTTTAGCGTTGTGTCATTGCATTAGGTCAGTCATCTAGAGATGAAAGTTGAAAGTTCCATGAACCTGGAATTTTATCATCCTCTTAAAAAAAAACTAATCAGTCGAGCCATTTTCGAGTTTGTGCGAGACTAATGCACGGGAATTGTTTATATAAATATACAGGTTGGCAGAGACAACGACGCGAAAACTGTTACCATGGATTCAGTACATGATACACCCTGTATATACAGGGTGGCAGGGACATCGACGCGAAGCCGGTTACCATGGGGTCAGTACATGATTCTGAACCCCCTTGCGTTGAAATATTTCGTCGGTTATTTTTTTTTAAATCTGCTGTTTTATAGAAAAGAGAGTCTGCTGTGTTATAGAGAATACCTACGCGGTCAAAATGTATGGAGCAGCTGCTTTTTATTAAATAACCGACGAAAAATTTCAACGCAGGGGGGCTCAGAATCATGTACTGAATCCATGGTAACCGGCTTCGCGTCGATGTCCTGCCATCCTGTATATAAATCAATTCCCGTGCATTAGTCTCGCACAAACTCGAAAATGGCTCGACTGATTAGTTTTTTATTTTATTTGTTCGCCTCATTTAATACCGGAGGGGTTTAGGAAAAAAGAATATTAGGAAAAACCCAAAGGAACAGCCGAAAAAAACGAAAAATTTTAAATTTTGTCTCACGTGGTTCAATGTTCACCCTAGTTACAGCCGGTCGATTCTGTAAAAATATCACCGTGAAACTTAGGTGAAGTGAGCTGTCAATGGTGCTAATCCCTAGCATCCTGCGGGTCGATTTGTATCAATGACAGCTCACTTCACCTAAGTTTCACATTGATATTTTTACAGAATCGACCGACAGATGATAAAGAAATCTCGATATTTTGTCAAGTCATTAAAATCGTGCGAAGCAGGAGCGGGTCGCTTATTGATAATTTAATAAAATACTTTGTCAAAAAGTGCTTCCTCCACAAGCGGTCAGGGTACTTTTAAGTCAAACCTAAATCTGGTTTTCAGTAATAAAACATTAATTTTTGGTTCAAAGATTAGCATTAAACCCTAAGCTTATGACTAGAGAAATATTTTGCTTACGTCTTTGTTATGACATCAACGTCACAGCTAGTGTGACAAGGGTCGTTGTCATGTCACAATCCTCTTAAGCAGTGTTACTAAAAGCATTGCTAAACCAGCCTAGTGTTAGAATATTTTGGTTTTTCGTAAACTTAGATCTTATTGTGTTTTACAATATTTAGCTATTAATCAAATTAGATTAAGGAATTTTATTGTGATATTGTTATGAATGTGACGGTTACGGGTGGTTTGTAGTCTAACTAAGGCAGAGGTGACATGTGCTTAGCTGTACACTGATTAGCGGGGCAATTGAGTAACACACTTGCAATAGCAATGCCTTTAATTTTGACAATTCAACATCTAATTATGTTGACTAAAAATTATTTTTTTGTCCATCAGATAGATTAATAAAAAATATTGGACACATATTTTTTCTTTTATTACGTAATCAAAAGATTACGGCAATACATTGAGTAGGCAATACGTTAAAATGTGGCATGACGTCTCTCCCCGGTAGATTTTATACAGACTTGTGACGTAGCGATTCCCTACTCCCCAACTTTAATGCATTTTATCTAAACCATTTTTTTATTAATATGATAAAGAAAAAAATACGTGTCTAATATTTTTTTATTATCTGACTGACGAACTAAATGGTTTTTTGTTTTCCCCAGTCAACGGGAAAACAAAAAACTATTACTGCGTCACTTACGTTGTCGAGCAGACGAACTTTAAAAACATAATATGGCTTAGCAGTTTCGTTCAAAATCCTTTGAAATGTGACTGAAAGTGTGTTCGCAGTTAGGGTGCTGATTCACGACTGCTTAGATACAGACTATGGCTACATGACAACTAACAACAGTCCGGCCGTCGAGAGAATGCGTTCTTGACACCTGTCAGTTTCATACTAACGAATACTTATGTGTTTCACGAATTTGACCCTTATTACTAACTGACAGGAAACGCATTGTCTCAACGCGACGGCCGGATTGTAAATAAAAACCACAACATTTCTTTCAAAAATGAAGTAATAATTAGGGTGAGTGTCTAGTGGTTACATTATGACCAACTAAACGGTTTCCACATTATCATAATGCATTAACATTATTATTATCCCTGGGGTTGTTAACACCGACAAGTGCCGATTAACATAATCTCCGCTTTGCAAAAATCGATGAGTTCCTGATAGTTTTGTTTGAGTGAAAAATGCTTATAGTATTAATTAAGTATTGTCGATTTTGCAAGAAAACAACGTTAAGTAGGTCAATATATCAATATCGAAATTTTTCTTGTTTTTTTTTAATGAATACAATCCCTATATCATTTCAGAAAAAAAATAGCTTTACTGAAATAACTACGTAATCTTCAAAAACTACTTGTAAAAAAAAACTCTTTATACATTTTGTTAAAATTATTATCACAACCCATTTTTTGATGTTATTATTATTTATTTGAATGTGTTTGACATTTCTCGGGACCCTGGGGTCTCGGATCTTTAAAAGGCGCACGAGGGGCCGAAACCAACTCGCAGAGGCCCGTTAGATGTTTTTAATAAATGAGGCAAGTGCACCAATGGACAACACCCGGTTGGTGCAGGACTATTGCAGGATATGGAAACAAAGATATTGGACTATGGGTTTGGGTGGCTTAAGTTGACTGGTGACCTGGAACTATGGAAGGACTATGGCCCCTGTCTGATCAATTTTTTATATGTACACGGATAGAATGGCAGGGGGTGACTTGCACACTCAATTGCCCCCGAAAACTGTCGCTAGCACATAGTAACGCAGCGACAACATATCCTGGGGTGCTTGAGGAGTGGAGAGGTATTCCACAGCTTTCAGAACAATCGCAAAGCCCGGAAGAGGGTCAAGATCCCCACGAGTACTTACTGGAATACTTCCATCCTCCGAGCACGTTTGCTCTAGCGAATCTCCATTCAAGCCAGCCAATTAAGGCAAGAATGAGGTGGGAGCTCTGTTCCTCGTCAGTGTTCACTCCAGCTGCTAGTGTTCAATCCAAGCCCTCATGAGCAACAAGATTTCTCCCGGGAGATGGGGTCCGTGGGGTCGCTACTGCTTGCCACATGCTGCCCTGCGGGTTTCTGTATCTCTCTTGGTCTGGCTCCTCATCCTAGAACTGTATCGGCAAAACATAACTCTACCGGCACAAACCCAGACTTTGGAGCGTGCAAGGCCCACCACGACGTCAACGTAGAGATACGGTGGTGGGGTCAACGTGGAGATACGGTGGCGGCGGTGGGGTGTACGCAGAGATACGGCTGTGAGGTCAATAAAACTAATTCGAGAACCTATAACTATGTCCGCTTCCCGCTGCTACAGACCTGCAGTTGTGCATACGGGTCCAGTGCCCCAGGAATGACCAATCAGGCTTATTCACTCTCACCTTTAAAATGCTCTTGGTGGTCCCCCGAATCCTTCGCATCAGGGATACTTTTTCTCATAATTGCTTGCAAGTTATCTGTATCTGCTTTAGCAAACATGCCCGATGCACTACAGAACCGCTGGCGCCCCAACAGCACCCTAAAGACGTTATTATAGAAAGACTGGCAAAACGCCTTGAACTTGAGTTTCACTTCTCTAGTACATCGCCTTTATATGCCTGCCTACTCTATTCCAGTTATGAATTTCGTAGGCGTGTCATCATTTTCTTAAATTTCCCGCTGCATTGAACCTGCTTATAACAGAAGAAACGAAAAATAAGGCTGTATCACGGAATACTGGCAGCCAGGTAAATGAAATAGCCCAAAAAAAAATACGAACGCGGGAAAATGAGGAAAAATTTCAGTGAGTGATGCAGTCGCATTTTTTCGTCATGGACTTTGCAAAACTTGAGATTAATTGGCGAGTCTTATTTTACTATGTTTTATTACGTAGTGAAATGCGATAGACTATGGGCACAGGCTAAATTCATTGCGATTGTTACACATGTTTCTATTTTTCATTTCGAAAACTAAAATTTTTTGCTGAAAAATGTTGCCTGATAAAAACGACTATAACACATTCTTGTTTCTCATAAGTTGTAATTATGTGTACGACAAAATGGAATACAAAATAGTATCATCATCTTGTATTCTACATAAATTATTTTCTTACTTTTATTTAAGTACATTCGAACGCAGGTCAGTCACTTTGACCTTGAGCTGGCCTAGCATAGTACGGAGTTTCAAAAGAATCAGAGGCCAGCTTATACTCGTTTTGTTACAACTGACTTGCGGCCTACTGTACAACAGGGAAATAAAGTTAAAACATTCTGATAATATAGGAAGAAAGCTTCAAAAAAAATTTAATGAAATAAATTATTTCTTTGTTTTTCGTGTGGTTAGTGATTAACCTGTTTTAATGCCGCCCATGGGCTTCTGAATTGGCTTTACATGCCATCGAGAAATATCTCTCAGGCATACCTGTTTCCTCTAAATGTTTTCCTACATCGTTTTTGAAGCAAGTGATAATTATACAATACGCACATGAATCCGAAAAGTTAGAGGTGCGTGCCTTGGGTTCGAAATCAAGACTTTGGCAGTCTGACGGTCACACCTAGGCTATTTATTGTGTAGTCTGTACTAAAAATTAAGTTGTTTGATGACTAGTCTACACAGCTTTCTAACAATTTATTAATCAATTAATTTATTTTTCGACTAACATACACATACCATCACGGCTGTTTGCCCTGATGATCTAGACAGGTGGGTCTATAACACCCAAATGTCACCAGTTATGTTTAAGTTTAATGTAATAGGGTGCGAGCATATTGCCATCAACCAAATCCAGGGCACAAATCCAGACTCCGTGCTGCTACTGAGAAATTCTAGATGAAAAAACCTAATTACATTTTTCCTGACCTGGCAATCGAACCCAGGACCTTACTTGTGTTAGACCGCGCTTGCAACCACTAGACCAAGGAGGCACTTTTTACTTATGAGACTAATATTTTAAATAGCACCACCTGTAACTAAGTACGTCATGTACTTCCAACGCGCACGTTGCGGCCTACCTATCAAACTGTGGAACAAAGCCGTCTAAGTCTTGTATTATGCAAACAAGCATCATGTAAGGCAAGGATTTATGAGGCAAGTTCGTTGCGAAAATCGCGAGCGCCACCCGTGGGAGTACCCGTGCTCACTATGGCTCCATATATTCATATTTAGGTTTAGGAGGCTCTAGGCGACCGCCCTCGGGAACGTCGCACGCATGAATGACAATCATACGTAATTGAATTGATTAATCATTCTACATTCATTCATTCATATTCAGTGACGTGGTGTTGTTCATCGAATACTTGTGTAGTTTCATAACGGGTTTGTCGAACATCATCTGTGTGAACAACAACATTTTCTAGTTGGTTTGGAATTTCCATAGGCGTTTTGTTGATCTTTGAATATTTAGTTCGCATTTAATATTGTTGTGGGGCTCGTGGCTACATTATAACAGCCGCGCAGGTCGATCAAAGGTTAAACTACGCTTGCCGCAGTCAGTTCGTGAATGGGTGATCATCCATTAGGTACAGTACCTGGGCGACCGAGCTGTGCTGTGGTGAAAATAGAGAATGCTCATTTAATAGTATAGGATAGTTCATACTAATTCCATGCTGCCATGATAGTAGGTACTTATGTATTCCATCCTGCCATGTCATTGTTTTAAGGTAGCCATCTTGTTCTAAACTTTGGGCAACCGAGCTCTGTGCGGGTGAAAAATACGGAGAAAATGATTTTTCCCAGATATGAAACATAGCTAGATCGATTTTTCGCCACCGTAAACTCCTATATTGCAACTTCTAAGGAAATCGTTAAAGCCATCTTCCAGAATGTGATTACAAATATATATTTATATATATATTTACAAATATTGCTCGTTTAATAGTAATATTGAGACCCCTCCGTGCCTCGGAAAGCACGTTAAGCCTTTGGGACCAAAGGCTTAACGTGCTTGCTGCTGTCATTCCTAGATCTTTGACAGTTTTTACGAGTAATCAGAAACCCAAAAGTCTGACAACAGTCTTACCAGGGGGTATCGTGTTACCCAGTAACTGTAGGTTGTGGAGGCAGTCACTCCATGTAAAATACTGGTACCTATTCAGCTGCAGAGTGGCTGGTTAGGCTGGAAGCCGACCCCAACATAGTTGGGAAAAACCTAGGCAGATTGATATTATAGAATTTCCACAGGTGTTCTGTTGTAAAATTGAACCTTTGAATATTTAGTTCGTACTTAATGTTGCTAACTATAAAACCGTTTTTTATTTCGATACGATGTGCAATGAACATAAAACAAGGTTTTAGTTTCTAGCACACATTTTAACGCCATCACGTTTTGGGTTTTTTATTACCTAGGCAGCTATTTATTACCTCGCTTCACTGGATAGTTTTTTTTTGCATTTAATGTTGTTTATTTTCAGATCTTTACTTATAAAGTCTAAAACCCAATTGCGTCACATTATGTCTCTCGTAAGCGGTTATTATAAAACATATTAGTTTTGTGATTGTCAGACTAAATATGGAGGTTGTCTGTAGGTTATTTGTAATCTAGGCACAAAAGTTTGCCTAAGTTTACAACGCGTGCCTATGAGTCTCAATCATAAATTAAATAAATACTTTTCAAAAACATATTACCTACTGTAATTTATATGAATTTGAACTTTCATACGTGTTTTACAAGTATTTTAGTTTTAAATCTTATTGATTACACAGTTCGATCTTTAGTTATCTAATTACTTTAATTCAGATAATTGTTTTTGATTGATAGATAAAGGTATAGGTAATACTGGTATCCAGCTGCATCCGGTTAGACTGGAAGCCGACCCCAATATAATTGGGAAAAGGCTAGGCAGATTGATTGATACTTATAGGTATTGATTTTTATTTCATTAAAGACGTTCAGGCTGCAATATCGTGAAGATGCGGTAATAATACATTTTAAAGATACCTGAAAATCTTTTTCGTCAACAGAATAATAGCATGCAATCCACAATATGTTTTAACCGCTCATTGCATAATCAGTAAAGAAACAAAAGGATGCAAGACATTTTCAAGAACAGGGGCCTTACTATGACGTGTAAAAACCATCACTTTTCCGTTGTGAGAGAGAGATGAAGCTATACAGGACGAATAGCACTATCCTTATTTCACAACGGAAAAGTGATGGTTTTAACACGTCATAGTAAGGCCCCAGTTTTTTAGGTTGGTAGGTTTTACTTAGACGCATAAAATTACACAAACAAAATCATACCTTAATACTTCCTGGCAGTTTTTTTGTTTTCACCTTCGTATTCAGTACCTATCCTATTGGCACTATGTAATTTATATAATAGGTACATGCACAACATAGCAGATTTAAAATGTATCTAAGGAACGAACGAACGGTGTCCAAATAAACATTAAGCGTTTTATGATAAAAACCGGCCAAGTGCGGGTCGGACCACGCAAAATGAAGGCTACACTATACATTCCAACTGCAAATGTAAGTGTGTACGTGTACACACAATATTGAAATATTTACCATGACTTCTTATAGGTTTTTCTGTACTCTATGCATAAATTCACTGTATTTATTTCAAAATGTTAGGCTCAGTAGTTTCGAGTTATGGGGGCGCGTAGTGAAAAATTTTTATCAATTTTTTTCAATATCTTTAAGGTTTTTTTTTTATTTTTTTATTTGAAGTCTACGCAACTACCCCTTATATTTGATATGTCACACGGTGTACAGTCTGTTTTTTTATTTTTTTATTATTTTACCTCCAAAAGTGACCCCGGAATTTAAAATTCATTTATTTACGTTACACGTCCGTGTTTGAGTCACAGAAATTACAGATTAGTACCAAATTTCAACTTAATCGGTCCATTAGATTCGGGGCAAATTGGCTGTGACAGACGGACAGACAGACATACACACGAGTGATCCTATAAGGGCTCCGTTTTTCCTTTTGAGGTACGGGACCCTTAAAATTAAGTAACGTAATGTAATGTAAAGAAGGTAAATAAGTAGGTACATTATTTTGATAAAGTTTTTTTAATTAAAAATAAAATACATAACAAATGAACAAAGTTAACAAAACAAGATAACAAGTTGGTAAGACCTTACATAACAATGTAAAAAAAAAATGCGACATTATGTGTTTCGGTGGCAAATCCGATATGATTGTCTTACTTACGATAAATCACCAGCCTGCTTTACATCTCTGTGCTGCGCAAGTTTGTTGCGCCACTTCTTCTTCCCAGCTAAAGCACTAGGAAGTGGTGAAAGGCGGGCGTTTTGGGGGATGTCATATGTAATTTTGATGTTCGAAAACTGCTGATTCTCAGCCTAGTTTGAATGAATGACTTTTGATTTTATTTATTTTTTATTATATATGTAGTCCCTACATTATATACTAGCAACTCGCACCTATTTCTCACGGTTTTTATGATTTCACAAAATATCGAGATTTCTTTATATACAACCTTAGTTTTTGTTTACCTTAAACCTCTTAAGGGGTCATTGTACTCATTATTATGAACAACTTTCACTATGGGACCAAAGCTGAAATAAAAAATAAAAAGAATCAGCTGTTCCCTACATTTCGACGAGATAGACGAACATAAATGTAGGGAACAGCTGATTTTTTTTTCGCGATTTTAGCTTTCACGACACGACACGACGGGGTATCTAGGTACTCTATGCCGTGTCGGACCAGTCTCCGGTGTAAAGCTTCGTGCAGACCAGCGCGACGCGACACCGGTTATTGTTATACCGTCAAGTTTTCTTAGAAATTGTATTGTTCGTGTCGCGTCGCGCTGGTCTGTACGAGCTTTAATTCTTCGTTGATGGTAGATCCTATAGGTAGTAGGTTTTCAATCACACACAATTCTTAACTCAAACTCTAAGCATTTATTTCAATTATAACATTTACACTTTTGAGTTATCACTTGTCACTTATCAAGGAGTCATAGTCGCCCATTCCAAAACGAAGTAGGTACTGCTGGAGAAGAACGGGCAAGAAACTCCATGGACTCTCTTTTAAATCAAAACATTATGTTACAGAGGTTACTTGTTCAACAATTCCAATTTCAGTCCTTTCTAATACAACTTTTCTTTTCATCTCAAGTACCCACATGCGCCATTGTGTGTGCAACCCCTTTCTCAAAAGTCAGCGGCCATACCACGTATTCCAATACAAAATCTTATTACTTAGTTAGTTCAATAAAACTTATAAATAATGCTAAAATGTTTATCAGTTAATTCATTTATAATTAAACAATCCTAATATTCATAAATACAAAGGTTATTCAGAATTAAAATTTAATTAGAACCTTCATTACTTTTTACACCTTCATTATTACTATGTTGACAACACTTCCTGTGATTCAAGGAATTTAATCAAAGAACAGGTATTCATTAGTAAATTGCAGTGTAAAATAATCTTATTACTTTATAGTTGGTTTTCTATTATTGATACTTATTTAGTTCTCGTATTTAATTATTATTGTTTTTTTTTTTCACCTCGTGGCTAAGTAATAACAGCTGCATGGGTCGATCCATCAGGTTAAGCAACGCTTGCCGGGGTTGGTCCGTGGATGCGTGACCATCTTTACATACCGAAACTCCTTCGCGCCTCGGAAAGCACGTTAAGCCGTTGATCCCGGCTGTCATTCGTGGATCTTTGACAGTCGTTAAGAGTCGTCAGAAGTTCGAAAGTCTGACACCAGTTTTACCAAGGGGTATCGTATTACCCAGTTACTGGGTTGAGGAGGTCAGATAGGCAGTCGCTCCATGTAAGGTACTGATATTTAACTGCATCCGGTTAGACTGAAAGCCGATTGATTGATTTAGTTCTCGTATTAAATTATTACATTCAGTTATTGATCATAATATTCGCAAATCAGGCCATCTTCGTGACATTAGGTAGCTTTTTGTCATAAACAAATTTACTGTCAAATGACCACTTGTCAATAAGACTAAAAACCCAAAAATCATTAGTTAAATGTTCCCTTTTAATTCCAACTATAGTTTTAGCTCCAACATCGAAATTAGTTTAATCATTTCTCTTCCAGTCGAACCCACAGTATATCGACTGAGTTCACAAGCTGGGCGATAGATGGCGTTTGATCTCAAAGGAACTGATACCTACCATTCACAGGTGTGCGCAGGCCCGCCAGGAACGGACGTGCAGGGCGTGCACCGCACAAGGGTGGCATTTTTAAGGGGGCGGCAAACATAGAAATCCGCTTAATGAACACATTGTCATAATTTTCGCCTATTTGTTTGTATTATGTGTTAACTACGACATCTATTTATCTACATGGAAAATAAAAGCAAATATTTGAAGGTTCGAACCATTTAGGGCCGATTTTTCAATCGCCAGTTGACGAATAAGTTTGTCATTTTGACAGTTTTGGTTTGGACAATCTATCACTTATGACAAAACTATTATTGAAAAATCGACCCTTATATAGATAAGTAATCTCTAAAAGGGTGTAAAGAAAAGAACCGGCCTTGTGCGTGGTCCAACACGCACATGTCTGAGTTTTTTTTATGGACTTCCATAACAACTTAATCAACATCAAATTCCTCTCTAAAATCCTAGTAGGGTAAGCAAGAGGGTAAAGTGGGAGCGGCATTGTCAATTTTGCACGCGGGCGGTGTAGCGCCCAGCGGCGGGCCTGGGTGCACGCGAATGGTTGTAACAGTATAGCACTTTATGGTGAATAACAATATAGCAAATAGTTACGCATAAGATTATAATCTTTACAGGTTGACGCCTTCGCGGCGACATATATTATATACAATGTGAAATTTAATTCGTTTGCATCCTCTTAAGGGGTCATTGTACTCATCATTATAAACAACTTTCACTATGGGGCCAACACTGAAATCGCGAAAAAAAAATCTGCTCTTCCCTACATTATAACGAGCTATGCCAATATAATGTATGGAACAGCTGATTCTTTTTTCGCGTTAAAATAAAAGTTTTAATATAAAAGTAATATACACATAAACCTTGCGGAATAAACTTTATAAATGATGGTGAAAAACGCAACAAAATCTGTTGCGTAGTTTAGAAGAATAACGCGGTCACACAGACAGACACAAAAAGCGACTATAATTTATAACATGTTTCTAACCAACTGACCTTGCAAAAACAAATAAATTCTGAACGTTTTTGTTCTGACCTCAAAGCGCTGTCAAGCCTTTTGCCATTATTGTTCAATCTTGTGTTAATATTTAAAGGTAAAAGATCGATAAGCTTTGCCCGCGGAACATCTAGAGCGATGTCGTTAACAGATCTGAAGATGACAAACAAAAGTATTTAAAGGCCTTCAGAATAAACGGATATTAAAATAAGAAAAGGCGACAGAATGGATGGTAAATTCTTATCTTCATAAAATGTATTTTATCAAACGGCAGCTCTTTCACTTCAATAAGGAAGTAATAACACCACGCCTTATTTCGCCGAAAGGTTGGGCAGAGTTACCTTTTATATAGTACACCCATATTTCGCCAGTTATGTTTAAGTCACTTGTAATAGGGGACGAGCCTATTGTATAATTGCATAGAACATGTGTGAGTACTATGTACCGACTATAAAGCTACCATTTAGGTACAGGGTATGTCTTTCATTGACTTGAATGTGTCCTGGGGGCTGAGAGTATGTCATGCTCACTCTAGTGTCTCGCTGACGGTGGCGCGTGTGTTGGATCATTTAGCCCCCTTCTAAATGGTTGAGCTGAATGGTGCTAATCCATGCGTCATGTTCGTGAACGGGCGCCGTCAGTAGGGACTGGTCATCTCTTAGCTACCACGGCTTATTTTAATTTAATTTAATTTATTGGATTGTTTATTTTTTTTATTTCTGTTACAGACGCTTTTCACTTTTAGCATCGTTCTCACATGTATAACTTCAACATGAATGATGTAACCAATATTTTGTAACCATATCTTGATTTGAAAGAGTGTCCGTGGAGTTTCTTGCCCGTTCTTCTCCATAGGTACCTACTACGGTTTGGAATGGGCATCTAGCTTCATCTTTCTGATTGACCGACCCCCTTGACAATTCAAAAGTGCCTGTAATTGGTTTATTTGAAATAAATGCTTTGAGTTTGAGTTTTGAGTTTAAGTTCGCCATCAAACGGGTACAAATCCAGTCTAACGACTATCCGGAGCCGAAAGTAATGTGTGTAATATTCATAATAAATGAATGTTTTCTTTATGATTTCCCTTTTCAGGTGGACTAACTTAAAGCATATCGTAACTGGAAAAATATGGGTGACATAAATATACACGACTGCCTATAACTTCCAGGAATACAGTCGTGTTGTTTTTACTTTTGCCTTTTGCCTGATCGAATAGCAGAAGCTTTGATTTAAACTTATTATTAAGTGGGAACTTCAATATCATCCCGATAACTAACTCCACGTTAACTCATTCTCTGAATTTCGGAAGTATCACCCGCCATATTGGATTAGACGTGACGTCACGTACCTCAATATGACACTGCCGAATAATACGAATCTAACGACTTCTCGTTTACTCAAATCGGTGAAAGCGTTATGCCTTTTGGTCCCTACCTCCCTGGCTTCTAATAGACTAGCCCGTCTTTCCCTGAATCTGTCATAAACGATGACTTAGGGATTTCACAGCATACTTAATTATATTGCATGCAATTTGTTGTATATTTCAACCTGTATGTAGATTAAATTGTGGAGGGTTTTGCATTATAGATAGGTACGTATCCAATTTCCCGGAGTCAAAGAAAAGCAATACTTCCTAAATAGATGACTGCTGTATTTTGTTCGCTGAACTTGATAATAAAAGATTTGGGACAAGTGACACGTTTCACAATAATTATATTCCAATCCAAATTACTGGCTTTTCGAAGATTATACATCCATCTAACATAATATTTACACAATTTCAAAACTTACAAACTTAAAATAATAATATGTACAAGTATATAAAAAAAACCGGCCAAGTGCGTGTCGGACCACGCATAATGAAGGGTTAGTAGTAGGACGTAGTTGGGATGAATTTATCCCAAGAACGATCTTAACATTGTAATTGAAAAACATGTTCTCCCATACGGAATGTATGGGAGACATATTTTTCAAACTGCAAATTTAAGTTAGTCGATTTTTACTCGTGAACCTGTAAAGCCTACTTAGCTGTGATAGTTTTCCTTTTAACTTCGTTATATATACTATTTTTTTTCATAAATTCAATACTACCATTTAGCTGGCAGGGTCACACTGTACAGTCTACTCTAACAAAAATTTGCGCTTTAAAACTTAATATTTTGCAAACGGATCCTTAAATTGAAAAATATCTTTCACTCACCCACCATATTTTTGAACGACCTTTGCAAGGACACCCCACACCATAGGACAGATGAGAAAAAAAAACATCCCCACTTTACGTGTAGACGAGGTACCGTAAAAAAATATTTTCCATGGTTTTATTTTACCACTTTGTTCGCGTAATTAATATGTATACCCATGCCAACTTACAGCTTTCTAGTACTAACAGCCTCTGAGCTAAACCGCGGACAGACAGACAGACAGAGGATGGACATGGCCAAACTTTAAGGGTTACTTGTTAACTAAGGAACCCTAAAAAGGAGGAGAAATAAACATAGGTCATCAAAAAAAATATCAACGGGAAAAGTGCCCAAAAGGCTGGCTGTATTGCCACGTTTTATGGCAATGCTAATTCTTTGGCCAAAAAAAAATAGGCCAACTTTCTCGAAGATTGAAATTAATTAATTCGTAGCTACTATTTTCTTACAAAGAACGTCGGATGTACCTTTATTTCATATAAAATCATCAAACACATTCAATAACCTTCAAATGCAACTTTTAAGACCAGCCACTTTAAAATGATCCACAATTACCAGCCTTTTTTTCAATAGATATACATAAATGTCAAGTCGTAATTGTTCCCCCGTGTTACTGTAAAGCCTGTCAACTGAAACTTTCGCAATAATAAAAGTAGCGGGATACTCACCAAGTTTTTTCCTGTTTCACAACGAGACTGGCAACATTTTCAGATAACATTCAATTAGCTTTTTGTACAAAACTTTCAAATGGTTGGAACTTTTCTGTACTTTTAACATTTTTTTTGATAAATAATCAATCATTGTTACCGTATTATATTTAAAAACGCAGACATTTCATAAAAATATTCGTTTATTTGGCAAAAGACTAGGATTATTTACATTATGCGTTTACAAAATACAAATAAATGTCGAAATAGAATCTTGTCGTATTACGGTTTGTTGAAATTCAGTTTGGTAGTTAAAACAAATACAGGCCACTATCTATGCAGGCCACGGACTGCAGAATTGTTTCCTCAGTCACTGTGCCAATCGACCTGTCAAATTCATACAAAAAGTTTACGAATTTATTTGAAAATATAGACCGAAGTAGGTAATACTCGCTTTCGTGTAAAGTTCATGCATACTTTATACCAAAGAACCTATTTTAGCTATGATGCCCTCAATATAGTTTTATCTGATGGAATATCGGAATAGGAAATTATAGCCCCGTACTAAAGCGCATAAAAATGCTATCGATATAGTCTAAAAACATGATAAATGGGGCTGGTTGAATTATGAGCAGCAATTTTTGATAGACCGTTAAAGACACATTAAATTATAATTTTTCTAGCACTTGAATGTTGTAATTAAATCATAACAGTAAGTAGGTCCTCAGGACCAAGTGCTTTTATTTCCACAGCTCTTTGCTAGAAGAGGGTAATTTTTTTGAAAGAGGGTGAAAAACCAGTAAAAAGTAAAGTGAGTACCTTTATTTATTATACAGAGAACCAATTCAAAATACGGCACCCCACACCCTCTAATCCGTCCGTAATCTTCTAAGTTTTCCCACAGCCACAATGTAGTCTCGTTAAAATCAAGTAGATTGCGATACGACACTGAGGGGACAGGATAAAATTGTTTTGGTACAGAAACGGTTGACAGGTTCGCAGCTGGCCGTTGACAACGGTCGTCGAGAGTGACACTGTAATCTATTACGCAGAACACCCGGCCCCGCGTTTGTTCCCACTGTTTAGTCGGACAACTAACCATTGGCTATTTCGGTGTAGTAAAAAAGTCATCGCTGTACGCGTCGCCGACAATCGGTGATAAATGATGGATGAATTTTCGACCTACGTTCCGCTCTTGACAAGTCAACCGCCTTGGCAAAATTATGCGCTTTGGAGCCGAGACCAAATAATTGTCCCGGGGCCCCCGTGACAATTAAACGACTTCCTCCTAGACCGCCACTGGCGAGAAGCAGTTTTCAGATATCTGTTTACATAACGTAATTTGTAGTGACAGTACATTCTCCCTTTGGAATGTCGTGTTTCTCTATTTCTTTTACGGCGCACTCAAGATGACAAGCAACTAATGCGCTGTAAGTTTTTTTCTGAGTCAGGATGGAAAAAGCACTCTCATGCATCTTCAGATTAAATATAAGTTCTAACATACGTTGCTCAAGACAGGCGAGAGAATTGATACTAATGCTCTAACATTCCGATTTTATAGAACAATATATTTCTGAAGTATATATCCAGAAGAGAAATAACTAAAAAGCTAGGCCGAGACATATTTCTTGGAATTCGTATGTAAATTACATTGCTTACGTATTGATTTCCGAAAATATGTAGTCCGTCAGAAAAGGTCTTCCGATCTCCATCTAAGTTATAGTCGTTTCCGCCCCATACCCTTGTTATGTCCGCATTTATGAGAAAATTTATTCTTACCCAGTTTTTGTTCCGCGAGCGTACGTCCTAACTATAGATATCGCTGGCCCCGGGCAATAAAGCGGTAATATCAAAAATCGTAATTTACAGGAGAAGTAAAAGTACATAACTAAAAAAAAAAATTCTCTTACGACTACGTAAGAGAATTTTCCATGCAATAAAGCTGTTATTGTCATTTATTCTACATAAATATTATTAAAAAAAACTGAATAAAATAATAGAATAGAGTGATAGATTGGTACTCAGAGAAGCCAACAATCAAATAACATTAAAAAGGGCGTAACCGGTGTTTATCGCTATATTGCCCGGGGCCAGCGATATGTAAAATGTTCCATAACTAAAGTTTTTCTGTTCCATATTTTAGTGTATACTAATAATACTTAGATAAATATCAGCGAATTGCTTATACCCACTGAGCTAAAACGGTTTGAGAAAATGGATAACTTAATAACCTAGGCGCTCGAAGTCAATGGACTGGCAACGTTCCTATTACTGAGCCATTGTAGACTTCAACTAGTTTTTTTGTACTACGTGCTTAAGGTTGCATAGTTCCTATTATGAGCTTTAAAGAGAAAAATAATTTTAAGCCTGAAAAAGTAGGTGGACTACATTAATTCTCTTAGCTCTAAAGAGGAGATTTATTTTGACCTTGCAAAAGTAAGTAAGTGTTTTAATCATTATAAGCGTCTTTTTTCGCCATCTATTTAGAATGTGGGTGTACTTTCAATAGGTTCACCTTTGCCTAACCCTGAAGGGAATAGGCGTAACGTTATGTCAGAAGACAAAAATCACAGAAGCTTGTAAAAACACCTTTCACTCTGTAAATACAAACAGAATATTTAACAGATCCGGGTGGATGGTCAGACGGATTTGAAGGTAGATCCATCTGACCTCATCAAAGTCCGTAGTTCTGTACCGTGTGGGACTGTTACTATGCGTTGGCGCCAGAAAACTTTCAACAAATCGATCGCACTGGCGAAGTGCAAACGCACAGTTACGGACCCAAGATCGACACGCTTACGTCAACCATAGCAAGGGATGGTACGTACCGACCGGTCAACACATATTATATTCTATCTGTTCAGATTAATCTTCATTTATAAAATATATTTATTTTGTCATAAGTCATTTATTCATTCATTTGTTTGGAAGAACCTATTACACGTTTTGGTCCAAAACTAACGACTTGTACAACATCGTCCAAAAACTATTTCACAGAAATGACCTTATCGTAAGGGCGCGTCGAAGAGAAATAGATTTACTACGTACATTTATTTTTATGGCCCAGTACAGATGACGTTAACAGGCGACAGTCCTCCACGCGACAGATCAGAAGCGATAAGATAAGTATCGCTTCTGATCTGTCGCGTGGAGGACTCTCGCTGTAAGGGATGCGACGTGGAATCTAGGAAAACTGTTATTATTTTGATCGGGATGATAAAACATAAGCTTTTAATAGTAACCTATAGATAAATAGATTACTCTTTATTACATTTTCTCGAACATGCTTGGAAATAAGTACATTATTTTGACAACCTTCTTCGAGATAAATCGAAATTGCTGTACTGGTCAAAAACAAGTAAGCGCCCAGCCGGCAATGTTACTATGAAAATACATATCTGTCGTATTTAGCGGCTAAATAAATTACTATCAAAACTCATACAATCTGTCGTGTTATTTAAAAATGGAACTAACTTTTTACATCAACATGGCAACCAAGGAGGTAACTTATCAAAGATTTTATTTAAATTTCGAACTGGCACAGAGCTGTTAAAAGTGAAGAAGAAACAAGTGAACATATTGGCGCGTGAAAATTTTTCTTTGTTCGTCATTGATTCTGGAATTTATAAAATAAAAAACTTTGTTTGAATTTCCGCGCATTGCTTGAGAAAAATACTATAGAAGCCTTGAACGCAACCAGGTATTGATGGACTCACGTATGTTTGCCTCGGCTCACATTTTCACGATTGTACATCAATGCCCTAACTGCTGGCCGCTACAGTAATGTACTATTTGCTTACAGTAACGTTACGTAATCTAGGAAAAAGAATAGAAGAAAGAAAGAAAGAAAATACGTTTATTTGCGGTACACATGACGCAAAGAAATAACAAAACACAAAAATAAACAATTTGGGGGAAAATATGCGTCACATCCACGCAAAACGGCCATCGCTCAGCTTAATGCTGCGACCCTATGCGAGACAGGGCCCCAAGCCCCCAACGCTGGTTTTCACCGACAGCCGGCGTTGACGTGATGACGTCAACCGGTGCAGCATATAGTTAAATAACAAAATAAGACAAAAATAAAATGAATAAATACAATACTTAGTTATAAATGTTTATATAAAATATAATATTTAAAATGGTAACATTTCATACCGTCGGTGACTCACGCGCCGCGGTCTTAATGCAGTCTGTGCGCGCAGCTGTCATAAAAACTATGTGTTGACATAACCAATATGTCAAAACGTCAAGTTTTGACATATTGGTTCATTATTTTGGTTTATTATTATTGGACATATGTTTGACAATTTAATAGCAGTGCTGAAGAACAGTTTTTGATTGACCAGGGCTCATTTCTTAACATCTTTTGGATACCCCGTGTCGTCTTTTGCGTAGACATCTGACAAACACGCCATTATTGCGTGACTGAAACGAGAGAAATTAATTATTGGTCATGAGCAGGTTATGAAACGTAGGATTTTGGTGGGTATTTAAATAAGAATAAAATTAACCTGTAGTTATTACTCTATCTACTCAGCAACAAGGTCTTTTTTTTAAGAAGAAATAAGCATAAATCACCGTTATGCTGAACTACGTAATGGTGATTCGAGATAATTTTAGTCCACGTTTCCTCTTAACGTTTTTATTCTCCGCAAGTAATTTTTTTTCCATCAAATATGCATTCAAAAGCATAAGGTTGTGATCTATTCAGACTACAACCTTATGCATGAGAGACGAGGCCTTAAACAATGGACCACGATTTTTAGTTGACTTATCTCTAATTTAGATATTCATTCGCGAGATAGCTACAAGAAATAACTCTTAAAAAAATACGGGCATATTACAACCTCGCTCAAAACTCAAGCATTACTTAAAACTCGTTTAGAGCCTTTTGATTGGTTGAAAATAGTTTTAAGTATTGAGTGAGGTTTTGTAATACGGGGCCTTAGATCGTAAAAATAATACATATCGAACAGTTACATTCAGTTTGTATGTCCCGTGAGAATGAATTTGATACCGGCCGGCCCATTGTTTTCCTATAATGGATATTTTATGCAACTCTGTGTGGAGCATTTTCGCCTCCAATGCTAGTAAACTCGATGTATCAATTGTTATGTCTATACTAAAAATAGTACTTGTAGGGTTCTATTTTTTAATTTTAGATCAAGCAGGAATTCCTATTATTAGTTCTGTAAGGTAACAAATATTTTGGAAGAAGAAAATCCGACCTGTCGAAGGACGTTATGGAGTAAATAATAATAACACGATTTTTTTCGAACGATGGGGAACATGTGACGTGTTTTTCCAGGCTTTGGAGAGTCTAATCTAATTTCTTTATCGCACTTTTGGACACTGGGCGTATGTGATTCATCCATGGAGTGCCTTATAACGTGGTGATCAATCATTATTACACGACAGCGGCGAAAACAAAAAAAATGGGTTATGTGTTTGACCTGTAAGTATGTATGTATTTCCGTCCCTATGTTCTCTCGTAACTACTAAACGGCTGAACCGATTTTGATGTAATAGATCTATATTGTTTTAAGAAGATGCCTCCGACTGCATGAGATTTTTTATAGTATTTAGTGAGACTGGAGACAGAAATAGGTCTTTTTTTTTACACCTTGTTTTTACGGTTTTTTTTTGGGTGCTTTAGAAAATGTTAAAATAACCCACCAAATCAAAACAGACAAAGCCTTTCTTAACTCGACATTTAATAAAGGGGTAGACGAACTAACAAAGGGGGAAAAAGCATCTAAAAGATTTATCTAAACTGATTATTTCAGCACCGCTGTGACAAAATGACTGCCAGAGGTCGAACAACAATAAAATTTAATCAAAATGTAATTTATGAAGATTAGTGTAACGCGGGGTACAAAAGGATCGTATATTGGAAAGAGAACAATGCTTCTGATGCCGGCGGTTAATTCCCGGGAAATAGTTAGTAGCTAGAAAGGCTTTATGGGGTTAAAAAGTACAGAGATTATTCAATAGTGCCCGATTGAAATGGGTACAGAAAAAGCAAACATTACCAAAATTTCAGATATTTTTTTTACTCAAAATATTATTTAGCAATAGATCATCGCAAAAACCTAAACAACTTACGTACCACAACCATATTTCACAATAATACTCCACACTCATGCAGTGACGTGGCACTTTATAGAACACTACACAGCTCTTTCATACAAATTTGTATAGAAGTACTTATCTAGATTCTTTAGTTTATTGTATCCAACGTTGAATAGGCAAAGTGCGGCTACAAGCCGAATAATAAGAGGTAAATGGTACCAACGTACAGGAGGCACCGATTTTCAAAAATCAATCACTTATGTAGCCGGCACTGATTGAACGGAACGACAAAGCAACCCGATATACATAAACAAAATTAGTAGAGAAAAGTTTGGCTTAAAATAATTTCGTGATTCGGCAAATAAAAGATACCTACTATGTGCTAAAACATCATAATTTATGTATGAAAGTTTTATATGCCCAAGTTCCCTGTGTGTGTGATCCCTGTTTTATAGTGTGTATGTGTTCTATATTTAAATAAACGTAGATAGATATGTGTAGCAAATAAAATTAAACTCGGTTAGATATTTGCTTACAAATTATTATATCCGTAAGACGTCCTCGCAATATAAGGTCCAGTTGAAAACCAGCGTCAGACATTCGTTGTCTGGCATTTATGCTAAACTGGGCCTATTTGGCGCAGCCGTGAGGCACACAATATTATTCTAAGTTATCGTTATTTTTTGTTTTGTGTGAATATTGTGTGCCCATAACCTGAGTCAAATAAATTTATTTTCTTTCTTTCTTTCTTTCTGTAGGTATTAATATACGGTATGTATTATATAAACATACAACATAAATAATAATGGGCTTTACATTTAAGCTATTTGGACAGCTGTAAACTTTATTACACTTCAAGTTAAATAACATTAAATTGAATTATTTTTTGTTTAAATTAAATGACTAGTATTAGCTAACAGCGTATACAGCGTTACTGTCCTCTGTCCACAGCACTGAAAATTAGACCGGGAAAGTTTTAGCCCCCTCCCTGGTTGACTGTGATGTGCCGTGCTTGACCGATGCGGTGAACGCCTGGAAAGTGGCTTGCCCGGATACAGATCGGCCCGTAAACATATGTTCCCAGAGACAGTGGGATGAGCCGTTCTGTTGGTTGGTACGGAATAATGTTATTAATACGTCCACCAATACTGCTAAGCGGTTGCTCGACTCTTCACGTGACTAGCTAGTACTGGCTGGCTTATTGTTTGGCCAAAAAATCAGCATTGCCATACAACGTGGCAATGCTGCCAGCCTTTTGGGCACTTCTCCTGTTGACAGCGACGCGGAAGAATTTTTTTGAAGCCCTGTCTCTTTTTAGGGTTTCGTACCTCAAAAGGAAAATCGGAACCCTTATAGGATCACTTCGTTGTCCGTCCGTCTGTCAGTCTATCAAACCCTTTTTCTCAGGAACGCGTAAAAGTATCAAGTTTAAATTAATATCAAATACGTAGGTCTACGGTCCTTTGGAGCTCTAAAAAAATCAATCTTCTAAATCAACGGAATAAAAACATGCTGTCATTTATGCGTCATATTTTGATGCTCGCAAATAAATCAAAACCTATAGGATTCTTCCCGTTGACCTAGAATCATGAAATTTGGCAAGAAGCAAGGTCTCACAGTACAAGTAAAAAGTCCGAAAATCGTTCATTTGTAGTTCTATCACAGATTTGCTTCTTTTTTTTTTTTGGGATTAAAAATTTTACATTTGCGGTTTGGGAATTTGACCGTGACGTATATCGATTTAAGAGCGAATGTTTTTCAACTACAATTTTAACTTTGTTTTTGGGATAAATTCATCCTAACTACGGAACCCTTCATTGTGCTTGGTCCGACACGCACTTGGCCGGTTTTTATATAGGTACCATGTATATATTATTATTTTTATTTTAAGTCTGTTAGCTTATGTATTATGTAATTAAATTAAAAAATAAATAAGCCTGGTCCTCACCGAAAGCCAAAGATTATATTGTTATTTATTCATACTATGAGGAATCCATTGAAACCACGGAATAGGCTGGTATGTAGTCACAGCGAAGGAAAACAGGTACTTACCTACCAACTTGTTATTTTCTTTTGATTAGTCCAATGTTTGCTCAATCTACTTTTCCGCATTTGTTTAGGATATTGGGGCCGCTTTATTTTCATAGGCAGAATACAATGTAAAAGAAACTTTCGTCGAGGTAGAGCTTATTATAAAGACCTGAAAAGTATGAAACAATAAAATATTACGTTAGTATATGTAGGTATTATAAACTCGATTAAATATTGTATGTATTTACAATAATTATGTAAGTTAAGTGCGTACTATGTGGTCAGCATCCATTAGGCATGCATTTCATAATTCGTTCAATTTTATCCTGATCATAATTGAGTATTCATTTTATGCTTCAGACAGAGCTGTCAGTTGAAAACGGAAAAAAATGAATTTAGACTTATTTATGTCTATATTTATTTATCCTTTTTGAGAAAAGCAAGATAAGTATTACCCATGGATGTGAATAAATTCTTAAAAGTAAGTCAATATTATGTGCAAAATGGGGATTTTCAATTTTAATATTCGATCACTTCTCCTATTCATTCGATCTAGGGCCTACAACGCTTTCAGCAAAGGTTACTCCGGTTGTTAAATATATAGGTAGGGTCAAATAAAATTTGCTAGCGAAGTGAAGCCTAGGTATACTCGTAACTAGCTATCTAAACATGATAAAACAAAAAATATAATATGTTGATTGATGAAATACGGAATAATTTTATTAATACGTCTACCAATACTGCCAAGCGATTGGTCGACTCTTCACGTGACCAGCTAGTACTGGCTGGCATATTTTTTGGCCAAAGAATCAGCAGCGCCATACAACGTGGCAATACTGCTAGCCTTTTGGGCACTTCTCCTGTTGACAGCGACGCGGAAGATTTTTTTGAAGCCCTGTTTCTTTCCCCACTTTTTAGGGTTTCTTACCTCAAAAGGAACAAACGGAACCCTTATTGGATCACTTCGTTGTCCGTTCATCAGTCTGTCAAGACCCTTTTTCTCAGGAACGCGTGGAGGTATCAAGTTCAAATTAATATCAAATACGGAGGTCTATATAGTCCCTTAGAGCTCAAAAAAAATTAATCTTCTAAATCAACGGAATAAAAAAATGCTGTCATTCATGCGACATATTTTGATACTTACTCGCAAATAAATGAAAACCTACAGGGTACTTCCCGTTGCCCTACAATTATGAAATTTAGCAGGAAGCAAGGTCTCACAGCACATGTAAAGGGAATTTGTAGTTTAATCACACTTTTTTTTTGTCATTATTCTTACATTAGCCGTTGGAGTATACACCGTGCCGCATATCGATGTATGGGAGAACATGTTTTTCAACTACAATGTTAACGGAACCCTTCATTGTGCGTGGTCCGACACGCACTTGGCCGCTTTTTGTGGGGTAATCGATCGCAGTGAGTGCAGTCACTTGAAATATCAGTAAAAAAAAACAGTTTACTTTGTGTAAACTTCACTGGGTTGCGACAATCACACTCTCCATGTCGCCATGAGATCCCGTCGGTGCCCTGCCCGCTGTGCCATGATTATTCACGCAGCGGAGTTACGCCCCGGCGTTTCATTTCCTCGCGCCACTCGCATATGTTCGCGAGGACCTTTGCCTCCAAATCCCATGGCGGCAAAGAGGCTCGTCGCCGCACCGGAGACCGTGCGGTATCCCCGGACCAGCCGGATGGCCATGACCCTTTGGGACGCGTTCAACTGGCGGGCTGGCCGCCGCCACAAGGAACGCGCCCAACTCAACTCATACTTCAAGTAACAACAACAAAAGATGCCGTTGCCCCCCCTCCGTAACCCCAATTTGTTGCTCCGTAATCCCAAAAAAAAAAAACTTTTTTGTTTTCATTTTATGGTGTTTAGATATCGATACCCATCACGTCTGCGTAGTTACGCTAGCTAATTTAATTGGACCCTATATAAGTTCTTTCTTTCTCGTGACTTTAAAAACCATAACCAGCCTGAATTTAAAAAAATAACAACCCCCGACCCGGACATTTCCTCATTTCTCTTTCCTACTCCATGACCAGACCCTGTTCACCATCTATCTATATCCTATTCATTGAGACGATTCCAATGAGCCTAAACACGATACCTGTGCTGTAAGTTGGTAAGTGAGTTGGTTATTCTGCAAATACCAGTTGATTCTGCAGCCGTTCAAAGTAACTATGTTCTTCTAATATCATTGAAGTAACAGAATACCAAATTTCAAATCGATCAGACCTGTGGAAGACGCTCACATCCATTCATCAACTAGAAAACAGCTGCAGATTATCTTCTTGTCAAACGGCTGACAAGAAGATTTTCTTGAATCATAGCTAAGAACACTCTCGATGAAGTCACCTTTCAACGGAGTTTATGATTGCAGTTACTTACTTATTGATGGATTATTACCTTTCAAGACCGTCTGGACCTCAGTAGTCCTGCGCTATGTCTATCCTCGAAGTTAACGCTACAAGTCATCGATCGCTTATTCTTTATTTAGCACAGTTTTTAGTTTCATGTTTGCTTTGAAGCGGATATGGTGTGGGTCTTCAATCATAAGATATGAGAATATTGCTTATCTTCAACGGGATCTTTAGGAAGACCAGCACAAAATATAGAAACAAACCATCTTTTTCCCGACCAGACAACTACATCCCGAATAACAACCCGAGCGGATCATTCGATTTTTTTAAGGAAAATTATTTTTTAAGCAGTTAATTTCAAAACGGCTGTTTGACACTTCCCATGACCCAAGAGGTTTTACCTTGGGCAGAGGCTAAGCATTGCCATACAACGTGGCAGTGTGGCCAGCCTTTTGGGTACATTACCAGTCGACAGCGATGCGGATTAATTTTTCGATGCTAGTTTTTGAATAGTTTTAGTTAAGTATATAACTTTGCTATTTTTATAAAAAAATATATACAATAAATTTGTTACAAAATTAAAAGCATTATGCAATTAAATACCAAGTTAAAGTGTCCGTATATTCAAATCACATTTACATAAATTCTATGACAGTTTTATGAAATAGTTATAGCACGGAAAATTGTGGTAGTCTTAATTTGCTTACAATTAATTTCCCTAACTGTAAATTTGCCCTTAAAGGCAAAAACTGATTTGGATTCGGCTACAGTTTCACCTCAACAAAATTAATTCATCATGAAAAAAATCTATCCCAGACACAATCTAGACCAGAACATAATGTACTTGCTTTTTTATTTTTATCTTTACTCTTCAAGCTCCTACGGTTGCGAAATTGAATGAAGATACAAGGCTGTAAGGCATTTAAATAGTTCAGCCATTAAGCCTCCGGCAACCGTCTAGACGAGCACACGCTTGCTCAGATCTCATGCAAATGGGCATAAAATTTACTGGCATAATTTGTGCACATCCACTGCCCTTATCGTACCTCGACTCACAATTAAAACTTATTATGACAGAGGTAACGGACCCATATACCATTTTTACTGTTTCTAGTTTAAAAAGTCTTTATTAAGGCTCGTAAATTGCCTTCGCCGCGTTTATTTAGCAGTTTATTCACGAAATTGTTTTAAAATTCCAACGAGCAATTTTAGCGGTGAAGCTAATCTATGTTGTGATAAATTTTCATTATCGACCAGTTATGAGCATTCGGTCTAATTATAGCTGTTTACAAATTCATAATTAAATGTCATAAGTTAGTTGCTCCGATCATTTGAAAATCACAAATACAATTCAGGAAAATTTATTTCAAATATTTCCAATAAATACATCATGATTTGTTATTAATATGTGGATTATCTAATTGAATTGATGTTACGCACTGGTATTCATAAATTAGGTATAACGAATACGATCGATTGACCAGTGCATGCTGCTCAGCTTCCGTACAAAGCCTTCTTAATAAACTAGTTTTACGCTAATAAATAGGAACAGCCATGCGATTCTGTAAACATCTCACCGTGAAAACTTGGGTGACGTGAGCTGTCAATAGTGTCAATCCCTGTGGAATGACAGCTCACTCCACGCTCACCTCACCTAAGTTTTCACGGTGAGATGGTTACAGAATAGCACTGCTGTATTTAAAGTTCTAATAAGTATTTCTATATTTTTTTCATGTACAAATAATTTGCCGGTGTACGCACTTAAAGAATGACGTGAAAATGTACACCCAAAGCAGTTTATGTCTCGAAGTTCTTATGAAGCATAGGGGCAGTAAATTACCATAAGTTACTTCAAAGCTGAAGTATTAATAGTGTTTTATAAGAATTATAAAGGCAGTGTAATAACGGTGCCAGTCATATTGCTTCAACAGCAATTCATCAAACGTGCAGGGTACTATCGATCACGCCAACGCTGTTAATGCACCGACAAATTAATGATTCCTTCAAAACACTGCCATCGTATTATTGCCCTAATGAAATTCCACTATCGAAGCAAATTATCACGTAGGTAATGTACCAGCCACGCAATTGTGCTGCAAATTACTTTTCAAGACGTAAACTTTAATGTCACCGAAAAATTACTCGTTAAACTTGCAATTAACCGATTTTCTGAACAATAAAAGTTTGCAACGGTAATTATCTCTGTCTGAGGTCTCGTTTTAATTAGTTTAATGCGGTCTTTGAAACCAATTTTCAAGAACATTTTCTGATTAATAAGAATGCATGACTGGTAGGTATTCAGTTTTCAGTTTACCTCTAACTGAAATTAATTATTTTAATGAGCTAGCTCTGGATACTCGATCATAATATCTTAGTATTTTTATTAAATGTGAAAGATTTCTCTTGAATTATTATCTCGAAAATATTTTCTGCTAGCTAGTATTAATTTAAAATGATCTATTTATAAGACCGACGACTTATAAATAGATCATTTTATTTTACTTGATTAGAGACCATATTATGACAAACAATTCTAATCTATTTAAAATCAAAATACACCTTCAGATTTTCACTTGTATGAATATGATCTTGCATGCGATAAGGTGCTAATAAAATATTCACTCACCTCTAACCCAACTCTAAATAATAGTCTTCCTAACGATTTCTTTGTCCAACCCTCGAATTATGATTTGGTTTATTTTTTCATTTCCGTCAGTTCATTTATTTGATGGAAACAGAATTATGTTGTAGAGCAATTGTAGTAAGTTAATGGAAGGCAGCATATGCCTACGGTGGTGGGTACGCCCCCTCGATTCATTCCCCCTATCTGATTCAAGCACGCGCTTTTTGAATCAACGCGCAACGGCTGACTCGCTGCACTCGCCTTATATAAAATCACGAAAACTTTTTACACGTAATTTTATTATGTTTTTATGGCAAAGGTATAATTTAACGTTTAAAATAATGCCAAGTGACACGATTCTGAGGTGGCTTAGAAACATTCTTGGAAATACCGCTATTTAAAATGAGAGTTGCAAAACTAAAATAATTATTAGTTTAAAATTAGTTTTTTGTAGAATGACAACTAATCTTGATTATCACCGAAATATTAATTTTAAGTGGCCATTAGTTTAGATAGATTTTAACAAGGTTTTCATGAAAACCTGCTTTGTTAACCACATATCGTTCTGAAATTATTCACAGAGGCTTCATCCGTTTTGCACGTCTATATGGGTTAGCTAGGCACCTACCTACCCACTATTTCCATTAGCTGCGTTCGCGTTGAAGCGATTCTGATTGCCGAAATGATTAGTGAGTCACGGTTATACGTAGATTGTTTTCAAATGAATTGATAGGGAGGCGAGCTGGATAGCTAAAATTTGATTGTGCGTTCCTAATGCAGGATTATAGATTCTATGACTGCCATATTGGTGATTAATAAGTGGATGATAGCGGGCTATGCTTGAAGTTTCTTTAAAGGATAAAATCAGAATTGAAATTATCTGGGAAAGAACAGGAGTTACCGACATAGCTTGAAGAGTAAGCAAACTGAAGTGGCAGTGGGCTGGCCATGTCTGTCGAAGGAATGATGGCCGGTGGAGAAGATGAGTCTTAGGGTGGAGACCGCGTATCTGCAGGCGTAGTGTGGGACGCCTGCTAGCTAGATGAACCGGTGACCTTAAAAGAAAGTGATTGGGACAGACTGGATCCGGTCGGCGAACAGGTTGTTGTGGCGCAGCTTGGGAGAGGCAGCAGTGGACTGCGATAGGCTGAGTTGCAAGTTAATGATGAAACAAAGTCGACTAGTGTATTAAAGTTGGCTAAAATATACTGACTAGAAATGATTGAACTCGCAATTAGTGTTTTCATAGAGATGTCATAACTTTTAGAATTTCTTCGACTAAAACTGCAGGTTTTCACGGCATCATTTTCCCGTTTGCAAAAGTTTAATTAATCACAACTCTTGAATTATGAGTTTCTTTCTACTAACCCGACTACGGCGAAGCAAAAAGGAGAGTTATGATTTTTACCGGTCTCTATGTATGTATGTTCATCTGTTACATCATAACTTCTAAACTAATGATCATAATTTGACAAATGTGGTATCGTTGGATGCGTCTTGATTGTCCACAGGCTATGTGGTGCACACACATACTCACATTAAATTCAATATGGCGCCCTATATAGGACATAAAGTCATGAACACAAAGCCTTTTTTTTTAAATTATGCCATGTTGGGTATCAAATGAAAGGGCTAGACAAGCACATTACAAATATGTATATATATCATATATTCTAAGTAAATAAGTATGTTTAAAAAGTGAGACTGTGCTACGTACAGCGCGGCTGTAAAATTAATATCTATTATACAATAAAACTTATACAAAAAATAAATAAAGTGGCTCTGCGAATACTTTATCACGAAACTATAAAACCAAAATAATTTAAATAAAAAGTAAGTTCAAAAACTAAAACCTGACTACTAATATAACGCTCTAAAATGTATGAAACAAGAAAATATTTTCTGTCTGAAATATTCAGACAGAAATCAAGACATACCTATCAATCTGCCTAGCCTTTACCCAACTATATTAGAGTCGGCTCCCAGTCTAACCGGATGCAGCTGAATACCAGTATTTTACATGGAGCGACTGCCTATCTGACTTCCACAACCCAGTAACTGGGTAATACGATTACCCTTGGTAAGACTGGTTGTCAGACTTTTGGCCAATCGGCTTTACCATTATTTATTTAAAAAAAAAACTATTATAGTTTAAACGAATATTTATAAAATAGGTAAGTACTCAACTCCAAAAAAAATTGAAACAATTTTTATTTTAACTCTACACTTTAAATTCACTCCAAGGTTTCATAGTTCCTTGAACATCAATCAAAGAGCTACCAACTATGTAATAGCCGGATAGACGCAGCACTTCACACCACAGAAAACACTAACAAGTCGGCACGAACCTTACCTGCAAGTCAAAGTGAAGAGACAAGCCGAGGAGTCACGAACACTCACGGACTCCTAAATCGAACCACCCTGCACTTTTTTATACGTCTACAGGGTCACATTAAATTATCTAGCGAAACTCCTTAGACGTGATGGGTAACGATATCTAAACATGATAAAACAACGTTACGTTACGTTACGGGTTAACGACCGTAAGTAAGTATGTAGTATATTTACTTGGAATATTTGTATTTTTTTTTTGTGTAAACTTCACAGACTTAAATCAGCTGTTCCCTACATTATAACGAGCTATGCGAACATAAATGTATGGAACAGCAGATTTTTTTTTTTTCGCGATTTCAGGTTTGGCCCCATAGTGAAAGTTATTCGTAATGATGAGTACAATGACCCCTTAAGAGGATGCAAACGAATCAAATTTCACATTGTATAAAGTTGAAACTTTCTAAATACAGAATATGAATGTGTTACTATTATAATTCCCTTTCATAATGAATGATTAAGTAAGAATTTGACATGGACAGGCTGTTCAGGTTAAATCCTACTGCTGCTAGGTTCTTACTCTTTTGGAACAGATGAAAATTACCTGAAAATGCACGGGGGCTCGATGTAGGAGTCCAAGAGTGGACATATTTTACGTACCCTTAACCAGAACTCAAGGTAGGATATAAATGATTTCGTTTCATGGGACGTATTCCTGAAACAAAGCGGCAAAGTTTTGGCAGGGCCATTTAGCTACAGCCCATTATTAGAAAACTTTAAAGATAAACGCTTGTACATAAACATAAATATGAATTGCTTTGTAAGGACCTGGGTAATAGGCGGGCTGTCGACATGTGTTTTGTTAAAAGGAGTGTGAGTAATTTAGCTGTATCATCTATGTAGATTCTGATGTGGTCAAGCTGATTTAATACTTGCCTTGCCTGTAGCAGCAATTAAATACACCATAAACAAACTTAACTTTGTAGTTGAAAAACATGTTGTCCCATACATCTGGACACACGCAACACAGCAATTCTCCAAGTGCAAATGTAATTTTGTAATCACAACAAAATATTTTTTATATGATAAACTACAAATTAAACATTTTCGGACTGTTTGTAAGTTTGATTTATTTGCAAGTATCAAAATATGTCGCTTAAATGGCCTTATTTTTTGTTATTACGTTGACTTAGAAGCTTGGTTTTTTTAGAGCTCCAAGGGACCACCTACGTATTTGATATAATGTTCAATTTGATACCTCCACGCGTTCCTGAGGAAAAGGATCTTGACAGACTGACAGACAGACGGACGGACAACGAAGTGATCCTATAAGGGTTCCGTTTTTTCCTTTTGAGGTACGGAACCCTAAAAATACAAAGTAATTGAAAGGCAACCGCTGGACGCGAGAACCATTTACCATTTTTTTTTTTTTAATAAGGTTTAAAAGACGTATTCTACAATTTTTTTATTTTTTCTGAGCTTTAAATGTCTGTAAAAAAAATGGCTAATGACACAGAAGCCTAAAACATGTTTTGCTTGATTGCTTACACATTACTTTAATTAAATAAATAAAAAATGAATTCATTTATCATTCAATTTGGCCATAATTATGTAGTTTACATTAAATTTTGAGAAATTCCGAAAAAAAACTTAAAAATTTGGTTAAAAATATTTGGTAAGACTTCGTCTAAGACAACCATGGCTTAAATGGTTCTAAATTGTCTGTACTATCTTCGCCTTAAAGCTTTGCGCCCATCTTCCAATCACCCTGTATAATATGAGAAATGGCCAAAAGGTGTCTCCGAAAGGGGTTATAAGCGTTTATCCTAAAAGTTGGCAACGTCGCAAATAGCTGTCAAATATTTACCTGTTTTGATTAATTTGGTAATATTACTGAATGGAAATATGAAATGTAGCTAACTAGCAAACTAAAATATTGATTATGAAATGCAATAATTAATATCGTATCACCGAATATTTAGTTTTAGATTAAAAAAAAAAATTTGGAAACTCTCCAAATGCTTTTTTACACCTAAAACGGTTACAATATCAAATTCAGTGTTATAACTGCAATTCATTATTATTATTCTAGTTCGCTAGTTAGACACATTTCATATTGCCAAATTAATCAAAGCAGCGAAATATTTGACATCTATTTGCGACGTTGCCCACTTTCAGAATAATCGCTCTTAACATACACCCTTAATTAAAATCCTTTCGAAACCAAAATGGTATCACTTTGAAGCCCTTTAAATTCTCCAGGATGATTTATTTTTATCGATATATCTTTTCGTTTTTGAGAAATTTAAGATTGTTTGAAAAAAGTCCCAAAGAAACGGTCAACAATAGGAGTTAAAAAAAGAACACACATTTGACAATTTATTTTTTTGCAGTATTGTAGCCCTTTCAGTAACGCATCTTTTGATACCATTTTCATTTCTCTATCTTAATAATTGAGGACAATAGCCCCTGGTCGCACTTTTCTTGAAAACGGGTACCCTTTTAGTATTAACTCATAAGGAAGATCCGTAAATTATGAATTCCGCAGGCTACCCGCGAAATTCATAATTTTCTTTACATTTTTTGCAATTTGCAGTGTATAAATGAAATACAAAGCCTACATTCTATATTCATCCGTTATTACCTGTAAACAAAATTAGTTTCATCCTTTTCAGTTGTTCTAATATCGAATTATTTGTTGGATATTTTAATAATAATGGGATTATAATTTTCAATTCGTTTTTTTTTTCATGAAAATTCTTCGACATGCAAATATATTTTAATTTTTATTTCATTTATAGAGGCTCACCCCCTATTTTATGGGACTTAAACATAACTGGCAAAATGTGGGTTAACATGCTACAGGTACACCTCTGCCCAACCCTTCGGGGAAACAAGGCGTGATATTATGTTTAACATTAATAAGTCGTAGTTTAATTTAGCATTCAGGACACAGTTTCAGACAAAGGACTTGTAGGTGGCGTCGGAAATCCTTTTCCAGTATTTCTCGAGTAATTGAAATCACTACATCTGCTATTTAGGAATCTCAGCTCTACAAACTTACGGATTTCATATTGAATAACCAAATAAAGCCTTGTGAAGACTAGCGCAACGTGACGGCGCGACGCGACTCGAACAATACAAATTCTAAGAAAACTTCACGGTATAACAATAACCCGTTTCGCGTTGCGCTAGTCTACACGAAGCTTAAAGCTTCTTGCAGACCAGCGTGACGCGAAAGCGCGGCGCGACACCGGTTATTGTTATACCGTCAAGTTTTCTTAGAAATTGTATTGTTCGAGTCGCGTCGCGGCGTCGCGTCGCGCTGGTCTGCACGAAGCTTAATACTGCCCGAAATGGGAATCGAACCCTGATCTAATGCTTAGCAATACATTAGCGCTGGCGACCACTACACCAACGAGGCAGTCTTTTATGGACAACTAGCTTCTGCCCGAACATTTTTCCGCGTGAAATTTCGGCCACCGACTCACCGCGTCGCATCCCATCGCCTGCCCCCGCTATTACTTCGTTTTCGCTTAACGTTCTTTCTCACTTTTAATCCTTTTTGCTCGGCTCCTAAGAGTCTTAGCGTGATGTTATATAGCCTTACCTCCCTCAAGAATTGGGCTATTCAATGCAAAAAGTTTTTTTCAAATCGGACTGGTAGTTCCGACACATACAAACATACAAACAAACAAACAAATTTTACCTCTTTATAATATCTCTTTATCTTTATATATTTAAACTATTAAGCAATACTAATTGAACGTTTATTGCCTTACATCCGCAAATTAAAACTAGTTTAAAATCGTAAACCATAAGTATAAAAGCAAAGTATGAGTTTGAAAAACATTAGACTTTTTTAGTGACAATGTGGAAGTTACTACCACTATTAGCCGTTTTGGCTAATTCAATTTTAACAGTGACTTCTGGTAGGGATTCCTTGGATTGATTTTTAATTAATTTTTGTGACTAAGTTCGGATTGTCATGTTTTTTTTAATGTTATGTTAACAGTGTATTGGAGTCATGTGTGATCTGTTTTTGAATTCACAATTAAACACTGTTTCACTGTTTGTCCACCGCACCGTGAACGGGACGTCAACGAGAAAAGAGATTACACGGCCATAGTAAATGTACTGTCGCTACTTCGGTGTTGTCATCTCGTTCTCGTTGACGTCCTGCACACGGTGCGGTGGACAAACGGCCAAAGGGTGGTTCATACGTGTCAAAATGTTTGTGTGCTATTAACCCTTGATAAAGTGTAGACTGACTGAAACGTAAACTTTTCTATAATTTCAATATCAATCAAGTAATTGGCATTATAAGGTCAAGCACAATTTTGCATATTAATACTCACGCAAACAGGCGCGACGCGATAGCGCGACGCTTTTCTAGTAGAACAATTTGTATGAACGCTTCATGGTAATTGTTCTACCAGAATCGCGTCGCACCGTCGCGTCGCGCCTGTCTAACAGATCCTTTAAGCTGAGCTTTGCCACTTCAAGAGCTTAAGACTTTATTATATACTATTTTTTTTACTGAGTTGCATGAAAAGTTTCGAATTGTAGAGCAAAATTGGCCAAATCACGTATAATAAACGAAACTGACTCAAACTAAAAGTAGAGCTCATTTATAAGATACAGAAATCCATTACTCGTTAATTATGACCGATATATAAAATTTTTATGACTAATACTCAAATTAATATTTCTAGCAAGGGACACACACACGAAAATAGTGATAAGAAATGAAGCAGCAGCAGGTAGTGGCGCAGCAACCGATGGAGGTAAGATTGAAATCAACAATATTTATCATCCCATCGTTTAATCAAAATAATAAAACGGCGTCGTGATGGGCCAGCAGTTAAACCTCGCCTCTCATGCGCGAGGTTATGGTTCAAAATCAAATCCGGACAAGTACCAATGTGACTTTTTAAATTCATAAGTACCTACTTTCTGAGTTTATATTGAACATTACTGACATCGGTTAAGGAAGAAGATCGTGAGGAAAATCATCATCATCATCATCATTATTTCATCCGAAAGACGTCCACTGCTGTACATAGGCCTCCCCTAAATGGGGGGGTTTGCCATAATCGCCACGCTTGGCAGGTGGGTTGGCGATCGCAGTATACTATTCTTTACGTCAGGCACCACTCGGAACGGAAAAAAAACGGGAACGGAATGGGAAAATAATAGGCTGGTATTATAATAAAACATAACTAAAGGTTTAGCTCGTGGTTCAACTCAAATTCAACAATCCATCAATTTTTTTTTTACTAGCCTACGCTGTCCCACTCCTGGACAATACCTCTGTCTCCAGGGTTTAAAGGAACCTAACACGAAGGAGATGACATCATCCCCTTCGAACCTAACCTGTCCGAGCCGGGGTGCTTCAAGTCTCAAGCTTGCTAGGCCCGCTCTTTCATCTTTATTTAAGCAGAATTTTTTTAAACTATAGGATTTTTTTTCTCGAAGACTAGGTGTTTGCTAGATGTGACATTTCACGAAAGCGTTCTATATCAAGACGCATACATAAGCAAAAATTTCAATTTTTGCTTATGTATGCGTCTTCCCACGCGCGATCCATAAAGTACAGTGGAGCCAATATTTACGTTACTAAGCCCAAAACAAACAAAAAATCGTCTCTGGCAAAAAAAAAAGTTGTTGTGGAGGATTCAGGAGACCCTGTAAAAGCGCCAAATCACGTTATTTCTAGCAAGGTGGTACGTTTCTAAATCCAACCCTAAAGTACAGTGAGAAAAATGTATTGAAACAGTAATGAAAAGACAATGACAACAACGAATAGATAGTGACAATAATGAATTCTAATTGCCATAAAAGTGCGGCAAAAATTGATAACGAGTTCCTTTAACTGGTATTAATGACCTTCAAATAGCAGCTTCTTGCGTCATCCTGAAAATAAACAGATAAAGGCGAAAAAATAGGGATATGAAAAGACAGGTACATACTAAATCGTCGTAAATATTAAGTGGGCAACAATTTTTTTTGCAGTAAACGTCGATTATTAGTTAAACAAAACAACGTTAAACAAAAGTTGCGCAAAATTGTAGCAACATAATCTACTCATTAAAATGTTTTTATTTTATGAGTTGATTGCAATTTGTGGTACCTAATGTAAATTATTTTTGCATTTAAAGCACTATTATTATAGAATCAAGTTTTTCCAACTGAACAGACAGCTGTGCTGCTGGGGAGTTTGTTGCACCTCTTCTTCTTCCCAGCTTAAGCACTAGGAAGTGGTGAAGGGTGGGCGTTTTGGGGGAATTGTCTTATGTAATTTTGACGTTCTAAAAGTGCTGATTCTCAACCTAGTTTGAATAAATGACTTTTGAATTTCGAATTTTAAATTTTTGAACATTGTTGTTGCAGGAAACAATGTTACGCAACTGTTTCTCAACTTTGTTTACAATAAATACAGGACTTAAATGGATCTTCTATTATTGTTAACATCCACAATTTAAACTGGTATCTATTAAAATTGTGAAACGTAAGAACGTATAAAAAGGGGAATGGGGGAAATTTTAAAGGTTTGAAAAAACATGTAGACTACGTTTAGTGGTAATGTGGAAGTTACTATCAGTCGATAGTGTCTTCTGGTACGGATTTCTCTATTTCTTTTTGTGACATTTACAAGAATTGTTTATTTATTTGGTTTTGTTTCAAGGTAATGGCACCGCGGCCGCGGGAGCAAGTGCAAATGCCAGCAGCATAACTATTATTGAAACTCATGATCATCTCCATGGTACGTAATTGTTTTTTTTTTTTTTTGACCTTTGATATTATATTTTTTTGGAATTATTCTAATATCATAATTCTTAACGGTTGACGTAGCTTCCATAGTGATCCCTGTTCATAGACTTACGTTCTTAATCGGGATATAATTATTTTGCAAATAGATTTAAACATAGTATAGATACACCTTGCATTGTGAATTTATTTATTTATATATACTTTATTGTACACCAGAAAATATATAATAAATTTAACACTACAAAATATACAATGGGCGGCCTTATCGCTTTTTGCGATCTCTTCCAGACAACCTTGACTGGAACGGCTTATCCTTGGATTGAGGAAATGGTAGGAGCTGCTTAAATTATTCTTATTACTTGTACAGGAAGAAAATGTGCTGCCAATGAACAATACGTGAAATGCCCTGAAAGACATTGCCAACCACAAGTATGTGAGCACGTCGGTGTCCCTCAATGTCCTTCAAACGGTCCAAAAGCTGGTATTGAAGAACCGTGCCCTGGACGCCCAGCCTGCGTCTGTATAAAGAATTATGTAAGAAATCATGACGGAATCTGTATGCCAGCAAAGAACTGCAGTAAGTACTTTTCCGATGTATTTTAGCCCCCAAAAATGCTATATTTATAAAAAAATTGTTGTGCATCATGAAAACTCAACGGCATAACATAACTGGATGTAAAATTGTTCTTTAATTTGAAATCAATCTTGTGCCAGAGACACAGTTAAGACGCATTACCTACTGAGTAGACTTAAACCGAAATATTAACCACGATGATTGACACAGGTTTGAATTAACCTAGATCGGGCGGGTCGCTATCTAACATTGTAATCTCGAACCATCATTACCGACTTGCACCTGTAATAAACATATTTTAGTTTTAGTCTACTTTTAGGCATTATAATTGTTTGAGAAATCTTACTGTTGACTAAATGTACACTTTTTTGTAAATATTTTATTCAAATTAATTTATTAATTATTAATTATTAATAATTAATTATTAAACTTCCAACAAATACAAACGAGATGATACTTAAGATGATAATATTTAGTCAAGAAGAGAAAAGTCCCTGTGTATCGTTTAGCTCAAAGGATTAATGTGTAAATTCAATAATTTTTTAAAGCAGGAAAGCAGGCGCAACCTTCTAAAGTGGAAATAAGATAGCATAATCGAACATTTATAGAAAGGTTTATGAAATTTTCGGCATCTTCAATTACTATGCAAAAAAGGTAATTTTCACAAGTCAAGCCAATTTAAGGCAACAGGGGAACGATTTTACGAAGTATATTCGATGTTATAGACAGTTTTTATTTTTTATTTTTTTTAAACTGTAACCCGACTACAGTTCGATCGAAAATTTAAGTGATCTAAAAAGTATAGTAAATACTAACTGCGCCCCGCGGTTTCACCCGCAGAAGTCCCGATCCCGTGGGGAAATCGGAATAAAAATTAAAAGCGTAAAAATTAAAGCAATAAAACAAACAAATAAACAAACTCACTTTCGCATTTATAATATTAATATAGTTGGATTAGGATAAATATAATTTACTGAAGTACTATATACTTACTATAAATTGTCATATGACAATTTAGAACTATTATGTAGAAAAAACATTGTTAAACTGTTTAAATAGCAAATTAAAATTTTACTCGTAAATATTTTCAAAACAACTTCAGTAAGCAGAATTAACTTCTTAATACTCCACTTTCTATAATCCCTTAAACAGCTTGTCCAAAGTCTTGGTAGAATCGATGCTATGCATGAGTCTACATAGTAGAGGTTGGAACATATCCAACGTTATGTAAGAATATTCTTCAAATTAACAGAATTGAAGGAGAGGTATTTTATTATTGTCCGTTACTTAATAGGAACTTGAAGTATTTCCCGTTGTCTAGCAATTGTAACGAAACTTGCTCAGTGCGAGCAGAATGCGAGCCAGGAAGATGCATGCGTAAGCAACGTTACAAATGTAGGCACCGAGACAGACTAATGTGTTGCGCTGTAGTACTAAATTTAACTACCTAATGCAATTTCTATCCTAATTCTCGTAGATATTGTTGACTTGTTATATCGTTTAACATATATGTTAATGAGTAGTTTTGATAAACACTTTACGATCCTTACCACCTCGTTGATCTTGTGGTTGCAAGCGTGACTACTGAGCTCAATCCGTGGCGATTCAGTCAAGTAAAGTAATATTGGATTTTTATTTCGCATCGACACTGTTTCGTCTTATATAACAAAAAAACGTTTAAAAATCCCACATGACCAAAAGACTGCAAAGGTAGACACGAATAGTACTCCCAATGTGCGCCTTCATGTCCTCAGACGAATAGTGCCGATTACCTAAATGGCGTTAAATGTCCGATAAACATTCCACAAATCTTACACAAACTTCGAACCGAAACCGCAACAACTAAACTAATTACTGGATTTCATTTACTTTTATCTTCCAGATATGACCACTGATCATTCAGGATCCAGTGAAGATCCGGGCTCGTCAACCACTGGATCAGAAATGACAACGACGACTGAAGCATCCGACGGCACGACTACCACAGACGATTCAGGAAATACAACAACTGATTCGACAATGACTACTACGGAACCACAAAGCACCACAATGACAGGTAATAGAGAGTGCAGTTAATGTTAATTTATCTACAATATTTCGAAAATCGACTTTTACCCGTCACACCGTTACCGCGTTTACGAAACGAAACAGTGTGGATGCGAAAGAAAAATCCAACATTTTTGTTTTGCATCCACACTGTTTCGTCTTATATAACAAAAATACGTTAAAAATCCCACAGGACCAAAAGACTGCAAAGGTAGACACGAATGGTACTCCCAATGTGCGCCTTCATGTCCTTAGACGAATAGTGCCGCAACCGCAACAACTAAACTAATTACTGGATTCCATTTACTTTTATCTTCCAGATGTGACTCCAGAAAATTCGGGATCCACTGATGAGCCGGGCTCAACAACCACTGGATCAGAAATGACAACAATGACGGAAGAAGCCGTCACCACGCCTACACCAACAACAAAGAGACCAAAGAGAACTAGAAAACATAAGACCACCACATCTTCAGGAAAGACGACAACCGATTCGACAATGACTTCTACGGAACCACAAAGCACCACAATGTCAGGTAATAGAGAGAGCTGCAAGTAATAAAGAGGTCATAGAGTATAATTTCTCTTTTGATAATAATATGTGCGATTCCCCAGACATTTAAAAAAAGTAATTGTATTTTCCTGTCATTCCTTAATAAGTTTGGAATTCTCTACCTTTACAGATTTTTTTTAAATATTATGATATGCAATAGCATAATAGCCCATTTATATATCTAGAAATCATGCTATGTGTAAATAATGTTAATTTATCTGCAATATTTCGAAAATCGACTTTTACCCGTTACACCGTTACCGCGTTTACGAAACGAAACAGTGTGGATGCGAAGAAAAATCCAATGTTTTTCTTTCGCATCCACATTGTTTCGTCTAATATAACAAAAATGCGTTAAAAATCCCACAGGACCAAAAGACTGGAAAGGTAGACACAAATGGTACTCCCAATGTGCGCCTTCATGTCCTTAGATGAATAGTGTCGATTACCATGTTTATGCAAATAAATATATTATCTTATCTTATCTTATATTATCTTATATTAACTTTACGGGCATTAAATGTCCGATAAACATTACACAAACTTCGAACCGAAACCGCAACATCTAAACTTATTACTGAATTTCATTTACATTTATCTTCCAGATATGACTCCAGAAAATTCGGGATCCACGGATGAGCCAGGCTCGACAACCACTGTATCAGAAATGACAACAATGACGGAAGAAGCCGTCCCCACGCCTATGCCAACAACAAAGAGACCAAAGAGAACTAGAAAACATAAGACCACCACATCTTCAGGAAAGACAACCACTGATTCGACAATGACTACTACGGAACCACAAAGCACCACAATGACAGGTAAAAGAGAGAGATGCAGGTAATAAAGAGGTCATAGAGTATACTCGTAATTTCTCTTTTGATAATAATATGTGCGATTCCCCAGACATTTAAAGAAAGTAATTGCATTTTCCCGTCATTCCTTAATAAGTTTAGAATTCTCAACCGTTACAGATTTTTTTAAATCTTATGATTTGCAATAACATAATAGCCCATTGATTTATGTAGAAATCATGCTTTGTGTGGTTAATTATAATTTATCTGCAATATTTCGAAAATCGATTTTTACCCGTCACACCGTTACTTCATTTACGAAACGAAACAGTATGGATGCGAAAGAAAAATCCAACATTTTTCTTTTGCATCCACACTGTTTCATCTTATATAACAAAAATGCGTAAAAAATCCCACAGGACCAAAAGACTGCAAAGGTAGACACGAATGGTACTCCCAATGTGCGCCTTCATGTCCTTAGACGAATAGTGCCGCAACAGCAACAACTAAACTAATAACTGGATTCCATTTACTTTTATCTTCCAGATGTGACTCCAGAAAATTCGGGATCCACTGATGAGCCGGGCTCAACAACCACTGGATCAGAAATGACAACAATGACGGAGGAGGCCGTCCCCACGCCTATGCCAACAACAAAGAGACCAAAGAGAACTAGAAAACATAAGACCACCACATCTTCAGGAAATACTACAACCGATTCGACAATGACTACTACGGAACCACAAAGCACCACAATGACAGGTAAAAGAGAGAGATGCAGGTAATAAAGAGGTCATAGAGTATACTCGTAATTTCTCTTTTGATAATAATATGTGCGATTCCCCAGACATTTAAAGAAAGTAATTGCATTTTCCCGTCATTCCTTAATAAGTTTAGAATTCTCAACCGTTACAGATTTTTTTAAATCTTATGATTTGCAATAACATAACAGCCCATTGATTTATGTAGAAATCATGCTTTATGTGGTTAATTATAATTTATCTGCAATATTTCGAAAATCGATTTTTACCCGTCACACCGTTACTTCATTTACGAAACGAAACAGTATGGATGCGAAAGAAAAATCCAACATTTTTCTTTTGCATCCACACTGTTTCATCTTATATAACAAAAATGCATAAAAAATCCCACAGGACCAAAAGACTGCAAAGGTAGACACGAATGGTACTCCCAATGTGCGCCTTCATGTCCTTAGACGAATAGTGCCGCAACAGCAACAACTAAACTAATAACTGGATTCCATTTACTTTTATCTTCCAGATGTGACTCCAGAAAATTCGGGATCCACTGATGAGCCGGGCTCAACAACCACTGGATCAGAAATGACAACAATGACGGAAGAGGCCGTCCCCACGCCTATGCCAACAACAAAGAGACCAAAGAGAACTAGAAAACATAAGACCACCACATCTTCAGGAAATACTACAACCGATTCGACAATGACTACTACGGAACCAGAAAGCACCACAATGACAGGTAGAGTGTAGTTAATGTTAATTTATCTGCAATATTTCGAAAATCAATTTTTGCCTGTCACACCGTTATCGCGTTTACAAAACGAAACAGTATGGATGCGAAAGAAAGATCCAACATTTTTCTTTTGCATCCACACTGTTTCGTCTTATGTAACAAAAATGCGTTAAAAATCCCACAGGACCAAAAGACTGCAAAGGTAGACACGAATGGTACACCCAATGTGCGCCTTCATGTCCTTAGACGAATAGTGCCGCAACCGCAACAACTAAACTAATTACTGGATTCCATTTACTTTTATCTTCCAGATGTGACTCCAGAAAATTCGGGATCCACTGATGAGCCGGGCTCGACAACCACTGGATCAGAAATGACAACAATGACGGAAGAGGCCGTCCCCACGCCTATGCCAACAACAAAGAGACCAAGGAGAACTAGAAAACATAAGACCACCACATCTTCAGGAAAGACAACAACCGATTCAACAATGACTACTACGGAACCAGAAAGCACCACAATGACAGGTAGAGTGTAGTTAATGTTAATTTATCTGCAATATTTCGAAAATAAATTTTTACCCGTCACACCGTTACCTCATTTACGAAACGAAACAGTATGGATGCGAAAGAAAAATCCAACATTTTTTTTTTGCATCCACACTGTTTCATCTTATATAACAAAAATCCCACAGGACCAAAAGACTGCAAAGGTAGACACGAATGGTACTCCCAATGTGCGCCTTCATGTCCTTAGACGAATAGTGCCCCAACAGCAACAACTAAACTAATAACTGGATTCCATTTACTTTTATCTTCCAGATGTGACTCCAGAAAATTCGGGATCCACTGATGAGCCGGGCTCAACAACCACTGGATCAGAAATGACAACAATGACGGAAGAGGCCGTCCCCACGCCTATGCCAACAACAAAGAGACCAAAGAGAACTAGAAAACATAAGACCACCACATCTTCAGGAAAGACTACAACCGATTCGACAATGACTACTACGGAACCAGAAAGCACCACAATGACAGGTAGAGTGTAGTTAATGTTAATTTATCTGCAATATTTCGAAAATCAATTTTTGCCCGTCACACCGTTACCGCGTTTACAAAACGAAACAGTATGGATGCGAAAGAAAGATCCAACATTTTTCTTTTGCATCCACACTGTTTCGTCTTATGTAACAAAAATGCGTTAAAAATCCCACAGGGCCAAAAGACTGCAAAGGTAGACACGAATGGTACTCCCAATATGCGCCTTCATGTCCTTAGACGAATAGTGCCGCAACCGCAACAACTAAACTAATTACTGGATTCCATTTACTTTTATCTTCCAGATGTGACTTCAGAAAATTCGGGATCCACTGATGAGCCGGGCTCGACAACCACTGGATCAGAAATGACAACAATGACGGAAGAGGCCGTCCCCACGCCTATGCCAACAACAAAGAGACCAAGGAGAACTAGAAAACATAAGACCACCACATCTTCAGGAAAGACTACAACCGATTCAACAATGACTACTACGGAACCAGAAAGCACCACAATGACAGGTAGAGTGTAGTTAATGTTAATTTATCTGCAATATTTCGAAAATCGATTTTTACCCGTCACACCGTTACCTCATTTACGAAACGAAACAGTATGGATGATAAAGAAAAATCCAACATTTTTCTTTTGCATCCACACTGTTTCATCTTATATAACAAAAATGCGTAAAAAATCCCACAGGACCAAAAGACTGCAAAGGTAGACACGAATGGTACTCCCAATGTGCGCCTTCATGTCCTTAGACGAATAGTGCCGCAACAGCAACAACTAAACTAATAACTGGATTCCATTTACTTTTATCTTCCAGATGTGACTCCAGAAAATTCGGGATCCACTGATGAGCCGGGCTCGACAACCACTGGATCAGAAATGACAACAATGACGGAAGAGGCCGTCCCCACGCCTATGCCAACAACAAAGAGACCAAGGAGAACTAGAAAACATAAGACCACCACATCTTCAGGAAAGACAACAACCGATTCAACAATGACTACTACGGAACCAGAAAGCACCACAATGACAGGTAGAGTGTAGTTAATGTTAATTTATCTGCAATATTTCGAAAATCAATTTTTACCCGTCACACCGTTACCTCATTTACGAAACGAAACAGTATGGATGCGAAAGAAAAATCCAACATTTTTCTTTTGCATCCACACTGTTTCATCTTATATAACAAAAATCCCACAGGACCAAGAGATTGCAAAGGTAGACACGAATGGTACTCCCAATGTGCGCCTTCATGTCCTTAGACGAATAGTGCCGCAACCGCAACAACTAAACTAATTACTGGATTCCATTTACTTTTATCTTCCAGATGTGACTCCAGAAAATTCAGGATCCACTGATGAGCCGGGCTCGACAACCACTGGATCAGAAATGACAACAATGACGGAAGAGGCCGTCCCCACGCCTATGCCAACAACAAAGAGACCAAGGAGAACTAGAAAACATAAGACCACCACATCTTCAGGAAAGACAACAACCGATTCAACAATGACTACTACGGAACCAGAAAGCACCACAATGACAGGTAGAGTGTAGTTAATGTTAATTTATCTGCAATATTTCGAAAATCAATTTTTACCCGTCACACCGTTACCTCATTTACGAAACGAAACAGTATGGATGCGAAAGAAAAATCCAACATTTTTCTTTTGCATCCACACTGTTTCATCTTATATAACAAAAATCCCACAGGACCAAGAGATTGCAAAGGTAGACACGAATGGTACTCCCAATGTGCGCCTTCATGTCCTTAGACGAATAGTGCCGCAACCGCAACAACTAAACTAATTACTGGATTCCATTTACTTTTATCTTCCAGATGTGACTCCAGAAAATTCAGGATCCACTGATGAGCCGGGCTCGACAACCACTGGATCAGAAATGACAACAATGACGGAAGAGGCCGTCCCCACGCCTATGCCAACAACAAAGAGACCAAGGAGAACTAGAAAACATAAGACCACCACATCTTCAGGAAAGACTACAACCGATTCAACAATGACTACTACGGAACCAGAAAGCACCACAATGACAGGTAGAGTGTAGTTAATGTTAATTTATCTGCAATATTTCGAAAATCGATTTTTACCCGTCACACCGTTACCTCATTTACGAAACGAAACAGTATGGATGCAAAAGAAAAATCCAACATTTTTCTTTTGCATCCACACTGTTTCATCTTATATAACAAAAATGCGTAAAAAATCCCACAGGACCAAAAGACTGCAAAGTTAGACACGAATGGTACTCCCAATGTGCGCCTTCATGTCCTTAGACGAATAGTGCCGCAACAGCAACAACTAAACTAATAACTGGATTCCATTTACTTTTATCTTCCAGATGTGACTCCAGAAAATTCGGGATCCACTGATGAGCCGGGCTCGACAACCACTGGATCAGAAATGACAACAATGACGGAAGAGGCCGTCCCCACGCCTATGCCAACAACAAAGAGACCAAGGAGAACTAGAAAACATAAGACCACCACATCTTCAGGAAAGACTACAACCGATTCAACAATGACTACTACGGAACCAGAAAGCACCACAATGACAGGTAGAGTGTAGTTAATGTTAATTTATCTGCAATATTTCGAAAATCAATTTTTACCCGTCACACCGTTACCTCATTTACGAAACGAAACAGTATGGATGCGAAAGAAAAATCCAACATTTTTCTTTTGCATCCACACTGTTTCATCTTATATAACAAAAATGCGTAAAAAATCCCACAGGACCAAAAGACTGCAAAGGTAGACACAAATGGTACTCCCAATGTGCGCCTTCATGTCCTTAGACGAATAGTGCCGCAACCGCAACAACTAAACTAATTACTGGATTCCATTTACTTTTATCTTCCAGATGTGACTCCAGAAAATTCGGGATCCACTGATGAGCCGGGCTCGACAACCACTGGATCAGAAATGACAACAATGACGGAAGAGGCCGTCTCCACGCCTATGCCAACAACAAAGAGACCAAGGAGAACTAGAAAACATAAGACCACCACATCTTCAGGAAAGACTACAACCGATTCAACAATGACTACTACGGAACCAGAAAGCACCACAATGACAGGTAGAGTGTAGTTAATGTTAATTTATCTGCAATATTTCGAAAATCAATTTTTACCCGTCACACCGTTACCTCATTTACGAAACGAAACAGTATGGATGCGAAAGAAAAATCCAACATTTTTCTTTTGCATCCACACTGTTTCATCTTATATAACAAAAATCCCACAGGACCAAGAGATTGCAAAGGTAGACACGAATGGTACTCCCAATGTGCGCCTTTATGTCCTTAGACGAATAGTGCCGCAACCGCAACAACTAAACTAATTACTGGATTCCATTTACTTTTATCTTCCAGATGTGACTCCAGAAAATTCGGGATCCACTGATGAGCCGGGCTCGACAACCACTGGATCAGAAATGACAACAATGACGGAAGAGGCCGTCCCCACGCCTATGCCAACAACAAAGAGACCAAGGAGAACTAGAAAACATAAGACCACCACATCTTCAGGAAAGACTACAACCGATTCAACAATGACTACTACGGAACCAGAAAGCACCACAATGACAGGTAGAGTGTAGTTAATGTTAATTTATCTGCAATATTTCGAAAATCGATTTTTACCCGTCACACCGTTACCTCATTTACGAAACGAAACAGTATGGATGCGAACGAAAAATCCAACATTTTTCTTTTGCATCCACACTGTTTCATCTTATATAACAAAAATGCGTAAAAAATCCCACAGGACCAAAAGACTGCAAAGGTAGACACGAATGGTACTCCCAATGTGCGCCTTCATGTCCTTAGACGAATAGTGCCGCAACAGCAACAACTAAACTAATAACTGGATTCCATTTACTTTTATCTTCCAGATGTGACTCCAGAAAATTCGGGATCCACTGATGAGCCGGGCTTAACAACCACTGGATCAGAAATGACAACAATGACGGAAGAGGCCGTCCCCACGCCTATGCCAACAACAAAGAGACCAAAGAGAACTAGAAAACATAAGACCACCACATCTTCAGGAAAGACTACAACTGATTCGACAATGACTACTACGGAACCAGAAAGCACCACAATGACAGGTAGATTGTAGTTCATGTTAATTTATCTGCAATATTTAGAAAATCGACTTTTACCCGTCACACCGTTACCGCGTTTACGAAACAAAACAGTGTGGGTGCAAAAGAAAAATCCAACATTTTTCTTTTGCATCCACACTGTTTCGTCTTATATAACAAAAATGCGTTAAAAATCCCACAGGACCAAAAGACTGCAAAGGTAGACACGAATGGTACTCCCAATGTGCGCCTTCATGTCCTTAGACGAATAGTGCCGCAACCGCAACAACTAAACTAATTACTGGATTCCATTTACTTTTATCTTCCAGATGTGACTCCAGAAAATTCGGGATCCACTGATGAGCCGGGCTCGACAACCACTGAATCAGAAATGACAACAATGACGGAAGAAGCCGTCACCACGCCTACACCAACAACAAAGAGACCAAAGAGAACTAGAAAACGTAAGACCACCACATCTTCAGGAAAGACGACAACCGATTCGACAATGACTTCTACGGAACCACAAAGCACCACAATGTCAGGTAATAGAGAGAGCTGCAAGTAATAAAGAGGTCTTAGAGTATAATTTCTCTTTTGTTATAATATGTGCGATTCCCCAGACATTTAAAAAAAGTAATTGCATTTTCCTGTCATTCCTTAATAAGTTTAGAATTCTTAACCGTTACACTTTTTTTTTTTAAATCTTATGATTTGCAATAACATGATAGCCCATTGATTTATGTAGAAATCATGCTATGTGTGGTTAATGTTAATTTATCTGCAATATTTCGAAAATCGACTTTTAACCGTCACACCGTTATCGCGTTTACGAAACGAAACAGTGTGGATGCGAAAGAAAAATCCAATATTTTTCTTTCGCATCCACGCTGTTTCGTCTTATATAACAAAAATGCGTCAAAAATCCCACAGGACCAAAAGACTGCAAAGGTAGACACGAATGGTACTCCCAATGTGCGCCTTCATGTCCTTAGACGAATAGTGCCGCAACCGCAACAACTAAACTAATTACTGGATTCCATTTACTTTTATCTTCCAGATGTGACTCCAGAAAATTCGGGATCCACTGATGAGCCGGGCTCGACAACCACTGGATCAGAAATGACAACAATGACGGAAGAGGCCGTCCCCACGCCTATGCCAACAACAAAGAGACCAAAGAGAACTAGAAAACATAAGACCACCACATCTTCAGGAAAGACAACAACCGATTCGACAATGACTACTACGGAACCACAAAGCACATCAATGACAGGTAATAGAGAGAGATGCAGGTAATAAAGAGGTCATAGAGTATAATTTCTCTTTTTTTATAATATGTGCGATTCCCCAGACATTTAAAGAAAGTAATTGCATTTTCCTGTCATTCCTTAATAAGTTTAGAATTCTCAAACGTTACACATTTTTTTTAAATCTTATGATTTGCAATAACATAATAGCCAATTGATTTATGTAGAAATCATGCTATGTGTGGTTAATGTTAATTTATCTGCAATATTTCGAAAATCGACTTTTAACCGTCACACCGTTATCGCGTTTACGAAACGAAACAGTGTGGATGCGAAAGAAAAATCCAATATTTTTCTTTCGCATCCACGCTGTTTCGTCTTATATAACAAAAATGCGTCAAAAATCCCACAGGACCAAAAGACTGCAAAGGTAGACACGAATGGTACTCCCAATGTGCGCCTTCATGTCCTTAGACGAATAGTGCCGCAACCGCAACAACTAAACTAATTACTGGATTCCATTTACTTTTATCTTCCAGATGTGACTCCAGAAAATTCGGGATCCACTGATGAGCCGGGCTCGACAACCACTGGATCAGAAATGACAACAATGACGGAAGAGGCCGTCCCCACGCCTATGCCAACAACAAAGAGACCAAAGAGAACTAGAAAACATAAGACCACCACATCTTCAGGAAAGACAACAACCGATTCGACAATGACTACTACGGAACCACAAAGCACATCAATGACAGGTAATAGAGAGAGATGCAGGTAATAAAGAGGTCATAGAGTATAATTTCTCTTTTTTTATAATATGTGCGATTCCCCAGACATTTAAAGAAAGTAATTGCATTTTCCTGTCATTCCTTAATAAGTTTAGAATTCTCAAACGTTACACATTTTTTTTAAATCTTATGATTTGCAATAACATAATAGCCAATTGATTTATGTAGAAATCATGCTATGTGTGGTTAATGTTAATTTATCTGCAATATTTCGAAAATCGACTTTTACCCGTCACACCATTACCGCGTTTACGAAACGAAGCGAAACAGTATGGATGCGAAAGAAAAATCCAACATTTTTCTTTTGCATCCACACTGTTTCGTCTTATATAACAAAAATGCGTTAAAAATCCCACAGGACCAAAAGATTGCAAAGGTAGACACGAATGGTACTCCCAATGTGCGCCTTCATGTCCTTAGACGAATAGTGCCGCAACCGCAACAACTAAACTAATTACTGGATTCCATTTACTTTCATCTTCCAGATGTGACTCCAGAAAATTCGGGATCCACTGATGAGCCGGACTCGACAACCACTGGATCAGAAATGACAACAATGACAGAAGAAGCCGTCACCACGCCTACACCAACAACAAAGAGACCAAGGAGAACTAGAAAACATAAGACTACCACATCTTCAGGAAAGACAACAACCGATTCGACAATGACTACTACGGAACCACAAAGCACCACTATGACAGGTAATAGAGAGAGATGCAGGTAATAAAGAGGTCATAGAGTATAATTTCTCTATTGATAATAATATGTGCGATTCTCCAGACATTTAATGAAAGAAAATGCATTTTTCTGTCATTCTTTACTAAGTTTAGAATTCTCAAACGTTAAAGTTTTTTTTTAAATCTTATGATTTGCAATAGCATAATAGCCCATATATTCATGTAGAAATCATGCTATGTGTAGTTAATGTTTATTTATCTGCAATATTTCGAAAATCTACTTTTACATCGTTACCACGTTTACTTATTAAGTCACGATTATGACACGCATGTGCATTTTCCATTATCTAGATTCAGAAACTAGATAAATTCGGGCACAGCTTGTGGTAAGCACAGATGCGTCATGTGGTTACCACAGAAAGCCCACAGCAGGCTTACTAGAAATTGATGATTTTCATCCGTAGCTTAGCTAAATAGTATAACAATTTAGAACTATTTTGTAGAAAGAACATTGTTTAATTGTTATTTCGTTTAACATATATCAGTAGTTTTGCAACCGCAACAACTAAACTAATTACTGGATTTCATTTACTTTAATCTTCCAGATAAGACCACTGATAATTCAGAATCCAGTGATGATCCGGGCTCGTCATCCACTGGATCAGAAATGACAACAGAAGGGACTCCAGACACAGGTTCAACCACAGAATCAACAGACGAATTATCGACTACCACATCTTCAGGAGAAGGGGTGACTAGTGGATCAGAAAATACAACGACTACAGGATACGACGGTATGACTACCACAGACGATTCAGGAAATACAACAACTGATTCGACAATGACTACTACGGAACAACAAACCACCACAATGAGAGGTAATAGAATTGATATATAGTTAATAGAGTTTTTTACGAAAAAGTATAATTTCTCTTTTGATTATAATATGCAATTGTGCAGACATCTAAAGAAAGATAATGCATTTATCTGTCATACTTTGATTACATTAGAATTCTCTATCGTTACAGATTAAAACAAAACAATAAGATTTGCAATAAAAAATTGAAATCAATGGGTTATTACAATCACCCATTGATTTACGTAGAAATCATGCTACATGTAGTTAATATTAACTTTTATGCATTATTTTGGAAATCGAGTTTTACTCGCTACACTCTTACCGCGTTTACTTATTAAGTCACGATATGACACGCATGTGTATTGTCCATTATCTAGACTCAGAAACTTCATCAATTCGGGCACAGCTTGTGGTAAGCACAGATGCGTCATGCGGTTACCACAGAAAGCCAACAGCAGGCTTACTAGAGACTAATTGATGATTTTCATCCGTAGCTTAGCTAAATATTATGACAATTTAGAACTATTTTGTGGAAAGAACATTGTTTAATTGTTATTTCGTTTAACATATATGTTATTCAGTAGTTTTGCAACCGCAACAACTAAACTAATTACTGGATTTCATTTAATCTTCCAGATAAGACCACTGATAATTCAGAATCCAGTGATGATCCGGGCTCGTCATCTACTGGATCAGAAATGACAACAGAAGGGACTCCAGATACAGGTTCAACCACAGAATCAACAGACGAATTATCGAATACCACATCTTCAGGAGAAGGGGTGACTACAGGATCAGAAAATACAACAATGACTACAGGATCCGACGGCATGACTTCCACAGACGATTCAGGAAATACAACAACTGATTCGACAACGACTACTACGGAACAACAAACCACCACAATGAGAGGTAATACAATTGATTTGAATTGGTAATAGGTAAATAAAGTTTTTTACGAAAAAGTATAATTTCTCTTTTGATTATAATATGCAATTGTGCAGACATCTAAAGAAAAATAATGCATTTATCTGTCATACTTTGATTACATTAGAATTCTCTATCGTTACAGATTAAAACAAAACAATAAGATTTGCAATAAAAATTTGAAATCAATGGGTTATTACAATCACCCATTTATTTACGTAGAAATCATGCTACATGTAGTTAGTATTAACTTTTATGCATTATTTTGGAAATCGAGTTTTACTCGCTACACTCTTACCGCGTTTACTTATTAAGTCACGATATGACACGCATGTGTATTGTCCATTATCTAGACTCAGAAACTTCATCAATTCGGGCACAGCTTGTGGTAAGCACAGATGCGTCATGCGGTTACCACAGAAAGCCCACAGCAGGCTTACTAGAAATTGATGATTTTCATCCGTAGCTTAGCTAAATAGTATGACAATTTAGAACTATTTTGTAGAAAGAACATTGTTCAATTGTTATTTCGTTTAACATATATGTTATTCAGTAGTTTTGCAACCGCAACAACTAAACGAATTACTGGATTTAATTTACTTTAATCTTCCAGATAAGACCACAGATAATTCAGAATCCAGTGATGATCCGGGCTCGTCATCCACTGGATCAGAAATGACAACAGAAGGGACTCCAGATACAGGTTCAACCACAGAATCAACAGACGAATTATCGACTACCACATCTTCAGGAGAAGGGGTGACTACTGGATCAGAAAATACAACAACGACTACAGGATCCGACGGCACGACTTCCACAGACGATTCAGGAAATACAACAACTGATTCGACTATGACTACTACGGAACAACAAACCACCACAATGAGAGGTAATAGAATTGATTTGAATTGGTAATAGGTTAATAGAGTTTATTACGAAAAAGTATAATTTCTCTTTTGATTATAATATGCAATTGTGCAGACATCTAAAGAAAGATAATGCATTTATCTGTCATACTTTGATAACATTAGAATTCTCAACCGTTACAGATTAAAACAAAACAATAAGATTTGCAATAAAAATTTGAAATCAATGAGTTATTACAATCACCCATTGATTTACGTAGAAATCATGCTACATGTAGTTAATATTAACTTTTATCCATTATTTCGGAAATCGAGTTTTACTCGCTACACTCTTACCGCGTTTACTTATTAAGTCACGATATGACACGCATGTGTATTGTCCATTATCTAGACTCAGAAACTTCATCAATTCGGGCACAGCTTGTGGTAAGCACAGATGCGTCATGCGGTTAACTCAGGGAGCGCACACCAGGCTAGCTACAAATTGATGATTTTCTTCCATAGACAGATACAATTCATAACCACTTGATATGGAATGGAGTAAGAGCTGAATAATATGACAATTTAGAACTATTTTGTAGAACATTGTTAAATCTTTTAAATAGTAAATTTAAAAAGTACTCGTAAGTATTTTCAAAACAACTGCAGCTAGCTGGATTAACTTTTTATTTCTCCACTTTCTATAATACCTTAAACTGCTTGTCAAAAGTCTTGGTAGAATCGATGCTGTGCCAATCTAGTACAGGTTGGAACATATCCAACTTTATGTAAGACAACCGCAATACATTCTTGAAAATATAAGCAACAAAACATTTGATTTAATACTGTCTCCGTTAAGAACGGATTTCCTGTAAGAACATTCTTCAAATTATTAGAATTGTAGGAGAGGTATTTTCTGATTATCCGTTACTTAATTGCAACATGAAGCATTTCCCGTTGTCTAACAATTTTAACGAAATAATGTTCAGTGCCAGCAGACTACGAGTCAGGAAGATGCATGTGTAAACGTTATAAATGTACGCCCCGAGACAAATTGGTTGTGTTGTTGTACTATATTTAACTACCTAATGCAATTTCTACCCTAATACTCGTAGACATTATTGACTTGTTATATCGTTTAAAATATATGTTTATCAGTAGTTTTGATAAACACTTCAAGATTCATACCGCCTCGTTGATCTTGTGGTTACAAGCGTGACTACTGAGCTCAATCCGTGGCTCGATTCAGTCAAGCAAAGTAATGTTGGATTTTTCTTTCACATACACACTGTTTCGTCTTATATTACAAAAAATCCTTTTAAAAATCCCACAGGACCAAAAGACTGCAAACGTAGACACGAGTGGTACTTCCTATGTAAGCCTTCATGTCCTCAGCGGACTTGTGCCGATTACATAAATGGCGTTAAATGTCCGAGAAACAATAAATCACCAGGATGCAAACCTGAATGCCGATGCCTAATTGGATACTACAAGGATGATAAAGGAAATTGCTTGAGCACATGGGAATGCAGTAAGTTCAGTTATTTTTAAATAACTTTGGGTAGTAGAGTTTCGTCGGTTTCTTTACTTCATTGCATTTTGTTTTGTAGGGAGATGGGCAAGATCAACAACGAATGCAATGGCATCATCAACTACAACTGCAAATCCGAATAACCAAGGTACGAGCAAATAAAATAACGTAAATACGTGGGTAATGAGCACGGAAAAATTGGCGTGTCAGGGCTTCTATGTAGCGTATAGTAAAGTATTATTTAAATCTTTTCTCCCAACAAAAACCCTATGCATTGCTGTTGGTTCTAAACCGGATCTTACGTTTTCTATACAATGTTATGTCAACATTTGAACCCAGACAGGCACTCTACCTTGTGTGAATTATGTCATCACAGCTGCTCTCAAAAAGATGAAGGAAAACATCGTGAGGAAACGGGCATGTCTTGGAACCAAAAATTCGAAAACATGTGACAGAGGAGGCCTGTGTCCCAGCAGGGAACAATACCATCAGCTGATCATGTTATCCCTAAATAATGTCAAAAGATAAAGTACTATTTACGCTTCATTGATCGCCTAAGTACATAGTTTACGCTTCAATTCTTACCAACTTATTTAAAAAATATTTTCTGCAGATTCTACTACTACAATGATGTCCACGACACCTCAACCGAATTGTGAAGACATAGCAAATGAATTATTCATATTGGGAAACCTTGCTTTCACTACAAACCTACTGAGTGTAAGTCTCAATCATTAACTTTAAGCTTTTTAGTGTTCTGTCTGAACGAAAACACGGAACTTTTGTATGATCACACTCTTGGCTGTCTGTCATAGAGGTTTTCTCGAGATCTGTGCAATTTAGGAATTTGAATTTCGGCATAATATTAGGTCTAACGAGCGTTCATTCTAAAAGTTGACAACGTCGCAAATAGCAGTCAAATATTTACCTGTTTTGATTAATTTGGCAATATTACTGTATGGAAATATGAAATATCACTGACTGATGAACTAGAATATTAATAATGAATTGCAATTATAATACTGAATTTGATTTTGTAACCGTATTAAAGCTCGTACAGACCAGCGCGACGCGACGCCGCGCCGCGACACGAACAATACAATTTCTAAGGAAACTTGACGGTATAACAATAACCGGTGTCGCGTCGCGCTGTCGCGTCGCGCTGGTCTGCACAAAGCTTTAGGTGCAAAAAAGGCATTTGGAAAGTTTCCAAATACTTTTTTTTACATCTAAAACTAAATATTCGGTGTTACGATATTAATTATTGCATTTCATATCAATATTTTTGCCCACTATTTAGCCATATTTCATATTTCCATACAGTAATATTGCCAAATTAATCAAAACAGCGAAATATTTGACATATTTGCGAAATTGCCCAGTTTCAGAATGCAGATCAACAAAAAAAGATTTAAAAAAAAAATACCATTATTTGGGCGGTCAGTTCTATCTTATGTTTTTTTTTTTAATTAAATGAGTAGTATTAGGTATCATTTGAAAGAAATTCCCTAAGGATTCAGTATTTTTTTTTTATTTTTTGGTCCATTTTCTCGAAAATAAAGCTTACAGTTCCCAGATTATTAGCCATATTTTACAGGGAAAGCGTTTTCAACAGTGCTATACATAATTTCTGAAAAAAAAATCCAAATATATTTGCGTTCTTACGAAATCATTTAGACCTATGTAAATATATAAAAATAAAGGCAGACCAGCGATAGTTCTATACAATGTGTAACTGAATGAATGCACAACTATATTATTATTGTAGCAATATACAGCCGTAATGAAAATAACAATGTTTTGCCGGTGTCGGGGTCTGCGTCTCTTTACTTGTCACAACGATTCCATAGAGTACCATAGATACTAAAGGTATAGACAAGTAACTGATGTTACATCGGATGCAGACACGCGGATTACATATATTTTACACTTCACTGTATTTCACACACCTATTTATTTTTATTTTTTATATTTATTTAATTCTATATCTATCCGTGACATCACTGCGGACCCTATCAGAATACCAGCGCAGCGACATTTTTTTTTTTTAATGTCGCGGCATCATGTTGAGATAGGAGCCTTTTGGCCTCGTACGGGACTTCATTCTTTAAATAATGTTACTTTTTTTTTCTTATGTTTAGTGTGTTTTTAGTTTAATGTGTGATTTCCTGTGCGAGTCTCAATAAATACTTTTTCTTTCTTTCTTTCTTTCTTTCACATTGTGAAAGTAGTTAGTTCACAATCTGAATCTGAATCGATTTCTGTGATTTTTAGGTACGTACGCATTATAATATTTTATCCCAAAAAAATTAAACTACGTAAATAAATACTACACATCTAATCTAGGTACAGTACAGTCGAACAAACCAAACTAGACAAAGTATCTACTACGCTAGACCCATAAACGTGTGCGACAGTGTGCGTGCGTAAATTTGTAATGTGACCACAATTTTCTCCTACAACGAATATAACTAATTTAATAAATAAACAATACTTTAAATATACTTATGAATAAAAATTCAGTGTATGTTTTATGATTTTATCATAATATTGTAATTGGGCTGTTTGATGATGTGCGTTAATTCCGGGACATGTTGTAGTTTGCTTAGTGTAATTTGGTTCGGAATGCTAATTTTGCGAGCTCGATTTGCTCTTGGCAGATTTTATTTTTAGTTAATATCTGTATTGATGGTCTCGTGTACCACCTAGTATTACTTATTTAGTACTCTTTGTGAAAGAGCTTTTCCGGTAAATTACTAATCCACCGTAGGTTTTTCTACCGCTACACAGCATTTCTATGTTCCAGTTTGCAGGGCATGGTTTCTGCTATAATCATTTAACACATTTTAACTTTGACACAAACGATGTCAAAATATTTGATAATACTCAACTTTGTAATGAATATACAGGCTGAGTTTGAAAATGATCCCTACAACAATGCGCTGGTGGGTGGTGCATCCATCTTGTACCTCTTAGCTCAACTGGCTATAGGAGCTAAAGGCGGCGTGAAGACAGAATTCTTGAAAGTTACTAATCTTCCTAATACAGAACTAGTAAGTGCTCTTCATCATTATTATCACCATCATTCAACCGAAAAGCCCCTCAACTGCTGGCCATATATTCCCACTGCAAATGGTTCAAAATCGCTTGACACGTCACTTGACAAAATCACCACCTCACAAGGGAAGCTTTTTCATTTTTCGTTTTCCTCATCCCCACAGACGTTCCGATGCGGTGGTAAGACTCACTTAAGTTACATATTAATCAAAATATTTTTCTCGAACAAGTTAGCTTACAAAAAATACTGTTCATCCTCGTTATTTCGAGACTAGGGCATGGGGGTAAAAGTATTGTTCTAGTGTGAAAAGGGATGGCGCTATTTTTCCAGTAGGTATACCTCCACCTTTTTCTCAAACTGGAACAATGATTTTATCGCTGCCCTGTTCATACAGTGCAGTCTCAGAACTTAAAACGCGTTAGCTCAATTACCTTAGGATTCGAAGAGCTGTCAGTAATATGAAAAAAAAACCTTGTTACAGATCCCTTGTTTCTTCCCGAATATCTCTGCGAAACTCACTGCTAAATATCCTGACATTGAATACAGCTTGTTCTGTAAAATATACGCTGATGCAGGCTATGCACTAACTGACGATTTCATTCAGAATACAACACAAATATTCGGAATGGGACCAGAAAATCTTAATTATAGTTCCCTGGAAGCAGCACAAAAGATTAATAGTGACGTGAGTTGGTTCAAATAAGTACTACAATTTACACCATAAACAAATATGAAGGTAATTTATAAAATCGATTATTTAACACAGGTGGCCCAGTATACGAATGATCGTTTCCTAAATTACTTGAAACCAAAGATATTGTTGCCATTGCACGGTTTGGTACTGGTGGATGCCGAAAGTTTTCAGGTCAGTTTTATTATTTAAATAAAAACAACATTTGAAGTAGGTCAGTTTTTGATTGACAATAAGATATGAAATACTTAAACATGAAGAAGTAAAGAAAATTTTCAAAATAATTTATTTCAGGGAAAATGGGAGAAACCGTTTGATCCAGCACAAACGATCATGAAAGATTTCTTCTCGCGGGGTAGAATCGAGAAAATTCCTTTTATGCAGCAAACAGGAATTTTCCTGTTCACGCGCAGCGCTAGACTCAACGCAAAGGTACTTATACAATAAAACATTTATTTTATTATTATCATTTTACCCGAAAGAGGTCCATTGCTGGACATAAGGCTCTCCCAAGCTACGCCGCAGGCTGTATCTTCCGGTAGTACACAGTCGCTTTATGTTCAACTGTTCAATCAAAAAAAGTGTTTTGGAAATAGTACCTACGTCAAATGTTATAGCTCCAATATTTAAAAAAAAAATGGATTCCTTCTGAGAAGTATTCTTTAAATTCGTTCGTTGCCGTAGTGTTGTGACCGTTTTAAGTCGCTATTGGACCGAATAAAATTAATGTTCTGAAAAATCGATTCTTTTACAAACATTACCTTTAGAAAAGAGAGATACTTATAACTACTGTATTATTAAATGTTTAAACGTATAAAAACAAGATCTGATGACATATTTTTAGCTTTATTTTGACAATTGATACAAATTTAGTAAATTTATTTAATTACCTGATGATGATTATTCCTGAATGATTTAGTTGAGTACATCAAAAAACGTATTAATGACGCACAACTAATTATCTTTGATGATGATGACGTGTAATAAAACGATTTGCCTCGAGAATCAGTTCAAAACAATGTAGATAAATGTAGTTTCCCCATCACTACACAAATTATTTCGATAGGTGTCAAATCGGGCTTCTAAGATTGTCGCGAGATTAAAAACTCTACAAAGCTAATTATTTTTAGCTCGATGTCCTATTTTCACGGCCGGTTATTATAATTTACGTCCATTTATTTCTAGATCCTGAAGCTAAAATATGCAGGTGGGAAATTCACTATGGTCGTAATCTTACCAAATTCGGCTTTTGGGCTTAAGGACACGCTAAGAAGAATGAAAAATCCCAACAACACAGCATCAGCATTCGATAGTCTCGAATATACTCACGTAAAAGTGTCTTTGCCAAAATTCAACGAATCAGTAGCAAACAAATTGAAGATATCCTCGGAGTTGGTAAGCACAATATTAAAGGCAAGATATATATTTATAGATTATTTAATAATAATGTACATATCTATCTTGACTATTAAGTCCCACTGCAAGTCAACAGCCTTCTTCTACCTGTAAGATGTAGGTACCCGTACCATACCTGTTTGGTAGTTTAAGCGCCGGGCAGATCTAGGTGGCAGACACACCGCAAATGGTTCAAAATCGCTTGACACTTCCTATTCCTAACCTGATTTTTTAACACTTTTTATCAATCATTGGCCATTCAGTTATTACAGAAGTAAACGGTAAGTTCCCAGGGGGCCTACCGCTAATACACGGGGGTTATATTACCAGCATTATTTTAATCTGAATCAGTTTGCTCGCGCAGATTATAACCGTCATATTATATATAACCTAACACATATAATTCTTCTTTAAATGTAAAAATTTTGTTTAACAGGCAGGCATAAAGGAAATATTTAACAATTCGACTACTGGGCTTGAAGATATTAGCTCCGGTAAACCGGTATTTGCAAGCGAAATCCTACAGAGGATTGAGATCAGCGTTAACGAAGTAGGAATGGGAAGCAAATTAGTCCGCGGTAAGTTGTTACTTAGATACCTATATAATTTGACTAAAACTGTCGGGTTAAATATTCATGATACTCTGTGTTAATGAAAAATATTATTATCTGTACATTTGAGTGTAGGTGAATAAAAATAAAAAAAATGTATTGAGAACTTCCTCCTTTTTTAAAAGACGGTTAAAAATAAACCTCATCTCATATTATAAAAAAGATTTCATGAGGACGCGTTTTCATTACAACCTATGAGTTATTATAGTGTGTCAAAGTACCTACTACACACAATAATTTGTACATCAAATGCGTCATTAGCAATAATTTATCATTAAATTGTTTCAATAACATAAACATGTGTTTATCTACAGACATTAGTAGGCAAAACGAAATGAACGAACGAATTAATTGAAAGGCAATTGATTTAAAATTCAACAAGATCGTTTCATATTATTAATGAGGGGGCAGGAAAGGCTTCCACAGTGTGGAAACCCCATTTAGGTATTGAGGACGAGTCCATTAGCATCGAAAATGCAACTAAAAGTTTATTTTGGAAAAAAACTAATATTTTTTTTTCACTTTTCAGAATTTTCTTCAGAAGAAGAAATTCCCCGTCCTTCTAAGTCAAATACACGAATTCAAGATTTCAAAGCCGACTATCCCTTCTTTTATATGTTAATCTTTGAAAAAATTGTGTTGTACTTTGGAGTGTACGTAAACTAGTGACGTTTCGCTGAAGTAACAAAGAACACTAAATATTGTATACGCTGGAACAATCGGATCTTAACTGCTGTTTTGGAATACTATTTACTAAAACTTGGAAAAGGGAATGTGTTAGTAATGGAATGTGGAAGCAAGTTTGTGGTGCTACAAGAAGAACTGACCGACAGGGTAACTTATTTATTAAGTGAAGATATCAAAAATCTGCAATAACATAAGCAACTTAGGTTCAAGACACAAAATCATCAGATTTACAAATAAGAGGAAAGACTGTGAGCAAGATTATAAAAATAAAACGTGCGGACGAATGAATGTAGATTGAATAGTTAAGGGAAAATAGAAAGGTCAAAACGATTTATTTAGTGCAAGTATTCCTGACTAGGCCATTTTAAGTAAGATATCCGTTTAAGCGTAGCCATAAAAGATATAAATATAACATTAAAAAATATATTTCATTGATTCTATTACTGCATGTTTTATTTCCTACAAACCTTCTATCATTAGAGCTTTTTTTGTGGGGAAATCCTCTTGGAGACCCACCGTCTGGGGAGACCGGAGGGTTATATCGGACTCTTACCGACTAAAACGGTACATTCTACTACCATCAGTTGGGGGCCTGGGAGATACTTGTACATTCGCCACACCCCCGATTGGTGTACCTATCACTAGTTTATTAAATTAAGTAAATAGAGAATAACATAACATCACACCTTATTTCTCCGAAGAGATTGGCAGAGGTGTACTCATAGTAGGTACACCTACATTTCCCCAGCTATGTTTAAACCATGTAAAAGGGTGCGAGCGTATTGCCATCAACCGGGCACAAATCCAGACTCCGTGCTGGTACTGAGTAATTCCAAATGGGAAAACCCGACATCATTTTGCGTTTTTGCCAGCCACACATTCGTGCGTGGCGTGGCCGTGGGTCGCAGTGGATGATGCTGCGTACACTTTCACACAAAGCGAAGCTAAGTACATATGCGTAGCCGTGGGCCGCTGTTGAGTGGCGCCTTAAAGCTACTAAGTAACTAACAAAACATGGTGTCATGGATGACATGTTTGGTCAAGGATTGTGTAAATAATTGTATCATCCATCTTTAAGTCCTGAGAGCTATATTATTTATTGAAATGCACTTGTAGATGAATTTGATTGAGGGGCCTATGGCTTAGTAATAACAGCTGCACGGGTCGATCGATCAAGTTAAGCTTCGCTTGCCGCGGTTGGTCCGTGGATGGGCCATCTTTACTTACAAAGACCCCTCCGTGCCGTGGAAAGCACGTTAAGCCGTTGGTCCCGGCTGTCATTCGTGGATCTTCGACGGTCGTTACGGGTCGTCAGACGCCCGAAAGTCTGACATCCAGTCTTACCACATAGTATCGTATTACCCAGTAATTGGGTTATGGAAGTCAGATAGGCAGTCGCTCCATGTAAAATACTGATATTCAGCTGCATTCGGTTAGACTGGGAGCCGACCCAATATAGTTGGGAAAAGGCTTAGCAGATGATGACTTGCAGATGAATTTGATATCTGGAATAACCTTAAAATACTAATCCCCTCTTAACAGTACGACGAATAATAACGAAAATAAATTTTGAAGTGGCTCAATGGTTAAGCGGCCTGCCTCTTTATTTATTTCAAAAAAGCACAGCCACATCACATAAATTAAACTAATGCTAGAAATAATCTCACCTGCAATCTCCTCTTAATCACAGTCTTTTTGATTTCATATGTTAATGTAAGTACCACGTTCATAGTTTATCTTGGACGTCACTCACATACGGCATAAGAAAATATCGTCAGGAAACCGGCACTTAAATATTACTAAATCTAAAATCCGCCTTGAGCAAAATTGGTGATCCATGTCTTCTCAGTATGAGAAGAGTTCCTTGACCGAGAGGGGGGTGATACTAGGCTGGTATTATGTGGATAATATAATTTTTATAAAAGTAGTTCAAAGTATAAATTTGAAATTACAGTTAAAAAAGTTAAGTGAAACAGTAATGAAAAGAAAATGACAACCACGAATAGATAGTGACAATAGTGAATACTAATTGCCTTATAAGTGTGGTAAAGATTGATAACAAGTTCCTTTAACTGGTATTAATGACCTTCAAATAGCACCTTCTTGCGTCATCCTGAAAATATACAGATAGGTATATGACTACGTAGGTACATACTAAATCGTCGTAGGCAACAAGTCGTCGTAGGTAACTGGGCAACAAAGTTATGCAACATGTTTTTGCAGAAAACGGCGATTGTTACACAAAACAAAATTAAACAAAAGTTGCACTGAACATTTGCTGTTGCACGAAACATCAGACAGCACAGTTGCGTAGCATTGTTTCTTGCATCAACCAATGTTTGCTGGCAATAATGTTACGGAACTGTTTCTCAACTTTGTTTCCAATAAATTCGGGGCTAAAATAGATCTTCTACAATCTAAACTAGTATTAAAATTGTGACGCGTAAGAACGTATAAAAGGGGTAAATGTGTTTGATAAAACATTTAGACTACGTTTAGTGGCAATGTGGAAGTTACTATCAGTATTGGTTGTTGTAGCTAATTTATTTTTAATAGTCTCTTCTGGTACGGATCAATTGGACTGTTTTTCTCTTTACCTTTTAGTAACATATCAAGAATAATTTATTTATTTATTTGGTTTTCATTCAAGGTTCTGGCACCGCAGTCGTGGCAGTGATTAAAAATGGCAGCACGATTACTATTGAAACTCATCATCATCATCACGGTACGTATTTAATTGAAATATTTTAATTTTTTGACCTTTGATATTTTATATTTGATTTATGGTATTAATCTAACATCATATCCTCCTAGATTGGCATAGCTGCCATACATAGTGATCCCTGTTTCGATTTTTCAAATAGATTTAAACATAGCTCACATACATCCTTGTGAGTAAACGGCTAACCGCTAATCCTTGGATTGGCATAATGGTAGGAGCTTCCTAAATAATTCTTATTAATTGTCCAGAAAAATGTGCTGCCAATGAAAAATACGTGAAATGCCCTGAAAAAAATTGCCAACCACAAGTATGTGAGCACGTCGGGTTCCCTCAATGTTCTTCACACGAAGAAAAGTACTTCCATGGAAGAGAATATAAGTTAGACCCAGAAGCTGGTATTGAAGAACCGTGCCCTGGACTTCCAGCCTGCGTCTGTATAGATAATTATGTAAGAAATCATGACGGAATCTGTATGTCAGCTAAGAACTGCCGTAAGTACATTCAAGATTTATTTTCAGCCCCCAAAAATGCTATATTTGTAACATTCTATGTTGTGCAAAATGGTGCGTTCTGTACTGGACGACACTGTATTTTTTACTTTATTTATATCTATACATATAGGTAATTTGTTAGTTTCGATATCCTAAAAGAGACTATTTGCTGAATTCAAGTCCAGATTAAAACTTGGTACTTGTGGACACATTGTTTACTTGAATTTAATGATCCATCTAAGAACAAAAATCTAAAGATAGCTACGCTTACAGCTTCATGCGGCAAAGACAAGAACTCGACGTTCGGCAGCGGTGTCAACTGTGGCCGACGATGCTCCAACTACGATAAAGGACCCGTCTCATGCGCCAACGTGTGCTACATCAACAGCTGTGATTGTAAAGAAGGCTATGTGTTTGACGACTACACCGGATATTGCGTCAAGCCTGAGGACTGCAGTAAGTACATTCTGAAAACACTTTTACTTATCAAAATCTTTCACAATTCACTGTTTCAGTTATCATCATGATACACACACTGCTGAGTCTGTGGTCAGTCAGATTTTCAAAGATCCTTTAACTGAAACCGAAATCAGGAATAGTCGGCCTTGTAATTCCTTTACCATCCAAAAGTTGAATGTAAAAATAAACGTCATCAAATTTCAAAGTCTATTTTTGCTGGCCAGCGGGGTTATTGCAGTTACAGTAGCAATGACTTTCATTTTGACAGTTCAACATCATTCATTGCATTATTCACATTGTTGAGCAGACAAATTCGAAGATATGAACAGGATTAGCAATATCCTTCAAAATCAGTCAGATTGTGATTAAAAGTGTGTTACGCAATTAGGGTACAGCGGGGTAAGTGTGTAACACAAATGACAATTGTTCGCATTTTCATCCAGTTTGACTGTTCGGCTACGTTCAGTTACGAGTATTAACGTTGTTCAGCAGATGAAACCTATGAAGTAATGTATTACACTGTTTATCCACCGCACCGTGAATTTGATGTCAATGAAAAACGAGATTACGCGGCCATAGTAAATGTACTGTCGCTACTCTGTCGTCGTCGTCTTGTTGACGTCCCGTGCACGGTGCGGTGGACAAACGGCCGTAGGAATATCCTTAAAAACCCTCGGATTGCGAATGAAAGGTTGTTACGTAATTAGGGTACAGATTTATTGGGAGGTTTTGTCAAAAGTTGTAAAGCAATTATATATACTCTTCTACTCCGTTCAACCGATTTTGACTTCTATTGCGTTGGTGTAATGACAAATGGGAGCTGCAGTAAACAGTTAGTATTGTAACAACTTTTTTTTGCTTTTAATGTCTTCCTTATACCTACGGTATAGAAGTCAAAATCGGTAGAACGGACTTTAAAAAAGGTTTGTTTAAATGTCCTATCTTATTTCAAATGGAGTATAGATAGGTACGGAGTCGACTGCACATGACATAAAAGTAATGATTGGATATTTTAAACCTGTTGAATTAAAGCCAAAGCTATCTAGACTAAAGAGACAAATGACAATCCAACGAATACTAAAACTCTATTCGCTATTCAAGTAGCCAAAAAAATCATCTTCATAACCCATTCTAATATCAAAATGATTGATAAACACATGCAGCTAAAATATAACAGCAGTACATGAAGTGTTAAGTGCAATTACTGAAGTAGATTCTGCACTTACACAAATTGCGCATTACGCATTAGCGAGCAATGAACGGGCTATAAACAAACCACGCTTCCCATCGAAACCGCTTTTACATTTTACAGCTTATTACCTACTAGTGTGGAAAGTAAGGTACCTACATTGTATTGTTATGTTTAAAATGGAACTAAATGATATTGATAGTTTCACTGTGATAGAAAAACACACACATAACCTGCTTTAACCCCCGTTGAGTTAAAGCAGGTTATGTGTGTGTCTTCGTCAATCTTGTTAGATGAATCGGCTTAATTTTGTATTCTATAAAAACACATTTTCAAGACTTTTGTATTCATATCGTCAGTCTGTTGTATCCAGTGGCCAAACTTTTTTTTATAGATTTCACTACGGAATGAAAAGACTACTTCTTTTTCCTTAAACCTCATCATCTGCCTAGCCTTTTCCCAACTATATTGGGGTCGGCTTCCAGTCTTATCGGATGCAGCTAAATACCAGTATTTTACATGAAGCGACTGCCTACCCAGTTACTGGGTAATACAATACCCCCAGGTAAGACTGGTTGTCAGACTTTCGGGCTTCTGACGACCCATAACGACTGTCAAATATCCACGGATGACAGCCGGAACCCAACGGCTTAACGTGCTTTCCGAGGGACCGAGGGGTACTTGGTATGTAAAGATGGTCATCCATGCACAGACCAACCGCGGCAAGCGTAGCTTAACCTGATCGATCGACCCGTGTGGCTGTTATTACGTAGGCACAAGTCCACTTACTTTTCCTTAAACCTACGTTTTAAATTTAAAAAAGCATTTCATTCAACTAAAATGAGCATCTTGGTAACATTCTGGCACGTTGAAACTTGAAATACTATGTCCAGAAACACAGAAAATTAATCAAAAAGTTCAGTCTGCTAGCAAATTAAATGGCATAATTAATAATCCGCATAAAACTTAATTTAAGCAAATACAATTTCTATGAACCGCTGCATAGTTTGTTGGCTAATTATAAAGTTTTAGAGCTCGACTATAACTTTTGAATATTACGGCGTATTAAGCGATTTACCTAAAATACTACCTTTTCTTGTTTGGAAGCGTAATTTAGAGCGTTTTCAGTGAATTTTAGTAGTTAAAGCCAGGGTTTCAAGAAGTTTTACCTATATGGATCTAAACGAAGTACCCATTAACTGATTTCTCTTACGGTAGAATTTTATTATGGAAACTGCATCGTTTAGAGTAATGTTTCAGCGCAATCGAATCACTTTCTAAAAAACAAGTCTTTTTATATACGATAGATTTATTTATTTAAACATCTGCGGCCCGAGACAAAGCTTTCAAGGGAGGCTATTTGACCCAGTAATATATAGTACGTTGATACAAAACGACGGTCAAGTAAGATATTTCTTTCTTAATTCTATTGAATTATTTACCTGGACCTCTTTTTGGTTCTGTGGATACATAAAACTATTTTTTTTATCTCAGCTCGTTGGTCATAAAACTCTTTACGGCTTATTTAAAACTATTTATTTCACTCGGATTCACTTGAATCCTGTTCAAGGAAGTCCTAGACAATATTGTTTTACTTTATCTGTACCTACAACTCTCTAGTTGTGTATTTCTATCAAAATAAGTTTGAGGTTGAGTTTGTGTTTGTTTAAGCTTGTGTGTTTTTTCGTATAAGTTTTCTTTTCCTAGAAAATTGCAGAACACGATATCATTTCATTCAATCTATATTATAGTTTCTATACAATCGAATGGTTCTATAAAGAAAATATCTGCATTCAGTTTGTATTGTGGCATTCCATTAATATCGTCTTTGTATTCTGTGAGCTTTATTGTAACAACAACTAATGCAATAACAAGTAACACAAAAGGTATTAGGTTTATGAGAATAATTTATTTTGTAGTGCTCTTTGTGTTGTTGACTTTGCAGATATTTGCTTTTGCTACACACCTTAGAAAACGCGTATGTCTACTTAATAGCGCTTTTCTACCCTTAACTTAACAAATCTCCTTCAATTCACCAACTAGTATCAATACCACAAACATTTTTTGTCACCCGGTTTTTAGTGCGCTGTGTTGAATAAAAAAGGCTTAATTTACAAACTCACTACCAGAACGGCAAGTTAGTCGTAGCTATTCGCACTCCAACAAGTTTAACCGGGTAGAATGTAATTTTTCCCGGGTTGCTACTCTGTGTTCACTTTGCACACACAACCGACAATTGGGATCTACATTGCTCGATAAAAAACTTTATTGTTCGACGCAGTTGGTATGCTGGTCAGCGTGGAAAAGGTAAATGTGAGAAGATTTGAATCGGTGGAAAACATTCGAAAAAGTTTTGTTACAATACTAAAATGCGATGTAAAATTGTATCTTTAATTTGAAATCATTTCTTATGTTACTGTGTAGAAAGGATATATTAACCACGATGATTGACACTTAAACGAGTACTTAACTTCTAACGAATACAAACGACATGATGCTTCAGATGTTAATACTTAGTCAAGACGAGAAAAGTCTCTGCATATCGTTTAGCTGAACGGATTAATGTGTAATTTCAATAAATTTTAAAACCTATTCAACTTCAAGTATGTTCTCAAACTCCATTGTAATTAAATAGCTAATTATTTAGCAAGCGGAACGTTCTAAAGTGCAAATAACATAATATAAACGAACGCTTATAGAAGGGTTTATGAAATTTTCGGCATCTTCAATTACCATACAAAGGAGGTAACTTTCACGTCTCAAGCCAATTTTAGGCAAAAGGTTGAACGATTTTACGAAATATATTAGTTGCTTTTGTCAGTTTAACAGAAATATTGTACAACGCGAAATTATTAAATGGTAAAGAACCAATGACAAGAAAGTCATTGACTTTAAATTCAGTTTCATTGTAGTCATAACTTACAAAATAAAACAATTCAGCGCTTGTAGATTTCGAGGTAAACAGCATTTTCACTGCAATTGTGGCGAAAACGTGATACGCATACAACCTGTGTTGATTTTTCAGGTTTTCTGTAGATCAAATTCAGTCCATTTGAATATTCACTTATGATTATTATAATCGATTTGTTAATCTATGTAGGTAACAAAGACCCACCGAAACCCGAAGGCACCGAAGGAACTCCTGGAAATGGTGAAGATGAAGATACGGCTACAGACCCTTGTGACGACTGTGAAGAAGACAACTGTGATGTACAAGGGACAACTAGGCTGGATGCTGGCGAAAGAACATGTAGTACTGATGGAGAGGAGACTGAGTATCCTGATGCAGGTGACAGTCAGTTATAATGCTTCTTATAAATAATAAATGCGAAATAAATAATTTTGCGAAGTACGAATTATTATGCTCAGACAACAAAAATCTCAATAACCCATTCAATTTAAAACAGGTTCAACATCTACAACAGCAGCAAGTTCAGAAAATTCAACAACATCACAAGCAACTAGTAGACCAAAAATAACTATCAAAACATCTACTGGAAACTCGAGTCCAACAACAGAAGAATCGGAAGTGGGCACAACACAAAATAATGATAACGAAGGTGAAGATGAAAGTGATTGAAGCAATAATATATTAACTCGTCATGTTTAAAAAGGCTACAACAGAGTTCTTTTTCTATTTGCTTTGCAAAAGGATGTTTTTTTAATTTGTATTGTCTCTGCATAAACACACACAAACTTCGAACCGAACCCGCAAAAATTTAACTAATTACTGGATTTAATGTACTTTTATCTTCCAGATATGACCACGGTTAATTCAAAATCCAGTAATGAGCCAGGCTCGCCAATCACTGCATCAGGAATGACATCAGAAGGGTCTGAACCAGAAGCGACAACTGGAGGGTCTCGAATGAAACGACAACTGAAGGGTCTGGACCAGAAGCAACAACAGGAGACTCTGGAATGGTATCGACTACCTGGCTAAACTACGTCAAGAGAAATTACTAATACCGTACCATATTCTTAAAAAATGTCTTCCTATTGATATGTTATTTAAATCAGTCTTAATAAATTCTGTGTTTCTGTAAATCACAGTATTTTAGCGGTTTATTACAAGAAATATATCTTTATCTACTTATTGAACTAGTGTGGCGGTGTTGGTGATATTTAACTAAACGTAACTACATCGAGTGGCACCTCAAGAGAAAATAGACTTTTTTTTATTTTTATTTACTCGAGTAACGAGTGACATAAAATCGAACTGCATCACTATCTAAAATTGTCAGAAAGACAAGTGTCAAGTGACAACAACACTTCATTCATATTATTTTTTCCGTTTCTTTCGAATTGCATGAAATTGATATTTCTGTTTTCCTGTGTGGATGGATTATAATGAATATGGAATCTTTAAGATGGTACAGCATTTACTCCAGAATCATGTTGTGTTATTGTTCAGTAAGATTTCGTTCGTTCGTTCAACGTCAGATACTTCAAGTCATCTGACGTTGGAATTGATATGCTTACAATAATAAAAATGCTTTGTTACGTATGTGATTTTGGATTTCATGAACCGTTCAAAATAGCTATATTCCTACTATTTACTACTGAACAGTGTACTATTTTACAAAATTATAATACTCGTGAAGCTAACCTACTCACTAAATAACAATAGCTCTTTTGGTGAATTTTAGGTTTATCATCGTATTTCTCAGTATTCCCGTTAGATAAACTATAATTATTACTACCACTGTAATCTCGAGATCTTAAGAGGCTTACAATAGCTAAAGCGCGGTCACTGTCGGACTGCATAGAAATGAAAGAGAAGCGCGATGACGCGACGCAGGTAATTTATTGCAAAATATGAAGCAGTTAGCGATTTACAAAAAATCGATTGATTGGACTGGAAAATGAATACACTATTATGCTAATATGTAGCTTGTAGAATAATCTGACAAAAAATCAGAATTATTGCATGTAAATTAATATGATTTTTATTCGTTAAAAGAAATTTTTAGAGGTATCTTCATGATTTTTTTCTATCGTATCAAATTAGTTGTATTATGTTTTCAACACACTATCATACTGGCATATATCCTGAAGAATATCATATATTTTTCTGATTTTGTTTACTGCAGTGGATCATATACTTTTACGCATTATAAAACTTGCGTTTAGGCACGTTTAGGTCCTGTAGTCCCCTTAAGGCACAAATCAATATGCGTTTCATTAATAGACGCCACAATCTTTGAAGGGCCTAATCGCCGAATGAAAAAAACTATCTCCTTTCATATTTTGAGTATGCCCATTTTTATTTTTTACGGTTTTTTTCTTACTACCCTTTTTAATCTGCCTTCCTTGTTTATTCTTTTAGTGGCTAATTTCGAACAAACCAATCCCAAGCTATTTAAAAAACTATCAGATGTTTCAATCCGAAATCGACGGGATAACAGAAAATTATGTGTACCAAGATCAACCATAGCACTGATGCGTAATAGTACATTATGATACAAGTGTGCTGTTTTGGTCATTCGGCACAAGGCGGTATTATTCGATAATTTTGCCGAGTGGGTAATGATCAATACACACGCGTTTCATACGAAGTTTTTCAACAAACTTGCGAGGAAAAAAAACAGACTTGTTGTAAGAACATATGCTAGAATAACGTAACTATAGAGATGATAAATTTAGATTTATAAAGTTCAACTGACCTTTGTTGGCAGGTACTGTCAATCCGGAGTTTCTTTTAAAATCTTTTGTAATTGCATTCATTATTAATAGGTATTCTAATTCACTATTATAATAGCCATATTTGTAAACATACAATATTATTGCCAAATTAATCAAAACGGCGAAATATTTGACAGCCATTTGCGACGTTGCCCACTTTCTGTATAAACGCTCTTCAGTCCCATGTAATAATGGGCGAGCCTTTTGCCATCAACCGGGCACAAATATAGACTCCGGGCTGGTACCGAGAAATTCCTGATGGAAAAACCCAATATGACTTTGCCCGACCCGGTATCGAACTCAGGACCTCATGCTCAGCAGCAGCGCTTGCGACCACTAGACCAACGAGGCAATAGAGAAATTATACCTTTAATTAAATACAGGATCTTAATCTAATTATTTAAAGGACCTTATACAACATGTAGAAAAAGCCTTGTCCGATCCGTGAGGGTATTGTTAAATATCGTACTATGAGTCCATTTATTAGGTAATTCTCTGGAAAAAAAAAACAATTTCGCCATATTTTTTTTTAATGGGAAATTTTACCTGGTTATTACATTGGGGCGCGGGCGGTCGTCGTTTAGCGGGTGTCCACAAGTCATAACTTATGACCGCTGTTGAAAATTTGCTTGGATTTGGGGTAAAATGTAAATTTTAAATAACAATAATTTAAAAAAAAAATACTTTTGGTGATGTTATTAAAAACACCCTGACTGATCCGAAAGGGGCACATAGGTACTGCATACCTATGTGCCCCTTTCGGATCAGTCAGGGTGTTTTTTACATATTGTGTAACATGGAAATAAAATACATAGAATAATAATAAAAAATTAGTTTTAATAATTGACTAGAGAATGCAACGAATGAAAAATGCATTTCTAGTGTACTTAATCTAGTTTAGAAATTGTTACAATTTTATTCATTTACGTAATTTGCTTGCTGCATTTACAGCAAACATCAAAGCGCGCCAACCTAAAAAAATAACATTTATCTAAAAAACGTCATGCAAACATTAAACGTAGATTATTGCACATTAACATCGATTACTTAGGTCGTCTGAATCCTAAGTCTAATCCTTCTTAAAAGGTAAAACATAAAATCGTTTCTTCAGTCTTCATTCATTATTAAAAGTTAACTGCTACATAGTCTGGTGAACATGATAAACTTTATAGATAGTAAGAAAACTATTTAAGACCCTTACGAAAAAACATGAAAATTCAAATTACTTAAATTAAAGGTTAGTTAAAAAAATAATTCGTGAGCGTTCTGAGCGAATTATTCGGTCAGAACGCTCACCAACTGTTTTTCAAATCTTCGAAACGTGACCCGTAAAAAAACGATAGGTACTAGCTATTCACGAATTCAAATAACTTATGTTATCGATATGTGTTAATTAAACACAAACATAAACATTACGAGTAAACTATACAATGGCGCGCGGTTCTAATTGCTGAATATAAGGAATTCATAAAAAAGAACCATATATTTTTTATACAATTTTTATTGTGTATTTTATGAACCCTAAACAATCAATGCAAGTTCACCATAGAACCCAAATCGACTGAAAAACCGCCATTTAAAATAAAATCTGTTTGCGTTGCATGTTTTTATTCAATAATAAAATAATTATATTTACCCATTCAATTTGAACAGTCTCAATAAATAATAATTAATCATTCAATTTCTTACGTACAACCATGGAAAATGTACACAAATGTGTTAAGTAGTGAAGAAAAAATAAAAAAAATGATGCAATAAATATTACATTTAGTCAGTGGTAATAATATGGTGACTTGAACATTATTGGTTTATACTTTCCATATTGAAACAAGTGCACGAAGTCATGTGAGGTATAAAAGAGGTAAATAGCCTTGATAAACAACCCAGACAGTGTCGTTGGTGATAATGTGGAAGCAAGTCGTGATGCTAGCCATAGTGGCGAACACGGCTTTGATAACGCCCTCTGAAGGTATGATCTCTTTTCATGACGCTTAAGTGCTAGTTAACTATGTAAACAATCATCATTGTTACAAGGATTTATTTCGGCTTTAGTTCTGTAAAATATACCTTTTTAAATTGAAAAACAAACTTCTATATAATGAAATAACAATTATAATATTTTCCATATAATTAAAATTAAATGCTGTTCGTTGGTAAGCGCGCACCACTTCAGAACAGCTGGACTGATTTGGAAAATTTGAAAAGTTGCCGGGAAACTTTGAAAATTCGAGAAAACCGGTGTATTTTCTATGGGAATTATGTATGAATTATTAAAATTTGGACAGGCCAACGTCTAACGGGTCAGCTAGTTTAAAAAAAAAAAAATAGTGGGCATCAAAATAAATATAATAAAATTCACGTCAAAAGCAGATATTAAAAAAACTAATCTCAATGTTTTAGGAACCGATCCCAATGGCAAATATCCTAAAGAAAGTGGTCATGGTAATCGTAAGTAAATTCAAAGTATTATATCTAGAATATTTTGAGACTTCATTAAAGAAACGCTCCTGAAGTATTCAGATACGTGATTTCATAATGAATATAACTGTCGATACCGAATTAAATATTGTCGGTAACACCGTAGGTATGATTGTACCTAGGTAAAGTAAGTATTAAATTAGAACCGGAGTATTAGAACCGGTTTGTTCTACCTTAATACATCCTAACTTACATTAATATTAAACGAAGAATAAATAATATTTATTAATATTATAAATCCGAAAGTGAGTTTGTTTGTTACGCTTTGACGCTCAAACGGCTGAACGGATTGGAATGAAATTTTGCACATGGGTAGACCATAACCTGGAAACGGACATAAGACACTTTTTATCCCGAAACTTATGTGGGTGAAACCGCGGGGTGCAGCTATATATAAATACTTTAATTAATCAAACAGTCACAGTATAGATAGCAATAAATATTAGTAATGTAATAAAACTGGCCAAGTGCGTGTCGAACCCCGCACAATAAAGCGTTCCGTAGTTGGGATGAATTTATTTTATTTTTATATTTGAGTTGATTGAATGAAAGGTAAATTGCGGTTTACGATTTATGACATATTAAAAAAAAACTACTTACTAGATCTCGTTCAAACCAATTTTCGGTGGATGTTGACATGGTAATGTACATCATATATTTTTTTTAGTTTTATCATTCTCTTATTTTAGAAGTTACAGGGGACACACATTTTACAGCTTTGGAAGTGTCTGTCGCGCAAAGTATTCAGTTTAGAAAAAAATGAAATGAGAAACCTCAATATCATTTTTGAAGACCTATCCATAGATATCCAACACGTATGGGTTTAATGAAAAAAAAAAATTGGAGTTTCCGTTCTAAGTATCCGGAACCCCCAAAATTTAATGGTTTTTTTTCTATTTTTGTGTGAAAATCTTAATGCGGTTCATAGAATACATCTACTTAGCAAGTTTCAACAGCATAGTTCTTATAGTTTCGGAAAAAAGTGGCTGTGACATACGGAAGGACAGACAGACATGACGAATCCATAAGGGTTTCGTTTTTTGCCATTTGGCTACGGAACCCTAAAAACTGTATTATCTCAAGCATTAGTGCTTATTTCAAAGTTATATTGTATAATTTTGATACAGCACATCAGAAATGTAAGAAACCTAATGAAATCTATGACCTCTGCCCACGTCCATGTCCTCCAAGGGAATGTGGCATCGACATCACTCTAATTCTTTGTGCCCCTGCACCTAAACCTGGTTCTAGTGAATGCAAGCCTGGTTGTAGGTGCGCAGACGGCTTTCTTAAAAACAGAGCTGGTATTTGTATCCCTGAGGACGAGTGTCGTAAGTTCTTTAGTATTTTTGGTAACAGGAAAATCGATTTATTTTGCGGTTCTCGACCGTTTCGAATTTGATTCGAACTATACCGGGTTCATACTGTTCTATTTTAGTTGGAACAACTTTTGTTATTCAACAAAAAATACTTTGAATTTGAAATTCAATTTGACTAAAAGTCTGTCCAGGCTGTTCAAATCGCTTTCCACTTAAAAGTTGATCAACTAAAATCGACGAACCGTGTGAGCCCAGTTTAGTGTAAAGTTGATACGTAATAAGCTGGAGCTAAAAAAATATTTTCGATTTATGAATCAAATTCTACTTGCGATTCGATTCAGACGATGCAGGACTTGAAGATATTGGATGTGAGTACGTAAGCTAGCAACATCGTTAGCTTTATCAAACTCATGTTTCAGTTTTAAAGAAAAAAAAGAAAAAGTATTTATTGAGACTCGCACAGGAAATCACACATTAAACTAAAAACACACTAAACATAAATAAAAAACAAAGTAAGACAACTATATTATATTTTCCATTAACAGCGTCAATATTGGGTAGGTTGCGCGGAAGCTCCAACAGCATCCTGAACACATTATTAGACAAAGTGGACAGTCCCTTTATGAGGCACTGGGTATGGAGGCACGTGCCAACGTGTGTTGGGCCACGTCAATTTTAATAGTTTTTAGTTTGTAAAAGTTTACTAACATAGTTTTTAAGTCATTGTTACTAATACTATATGGATTGTATGTACTTGTATGTGTAGTCCGAAATAAAGAATTTAATTATTATTATTACAGAATACGATTGTGCCAAGAATGAAACCTTAGACCCTTGTTACTCTGATTGCCCCCCACGTCTATGTGGTGTCAATATTGCTGCAGTATCGTGTCTGGCAATAAATGACAGTGACTGTAAGCGCGGCTGTCGATGTAGTGACGGATACTCACGAAATGCTGAGGGAGACTGTGTACTTGAGAATGACTGTCGTAAGTAGAAAAACTTGACCATAATATCATGTTTATTATTTTTTATTGTATCCTAGAGAAATTCTCGTGGTATCTGTTCTGTTCTCCCCAGAAGGAATTCCTTCTTGGGAAGACAAATGGTTAGGTTAGTTAGAGGGTTATGTCAGACTTCTACCGACTAAGATCTCACGGTGTTCCTCATGTTATCTTGACTCGGGAGTGCGGCGTTGGTTTGTGCTTAGGTTCTCCGCGTCCCCAAACCCCGCGTCCAGTAAAAATGGGAATGTTACTATATTATTAAAAAATTGTTTTTTTTTTTTTTTTTTTTATATGTTTTCTTCATCTTCTAAAGTATACCATTTTGAGTTCTTCCGTTTTGCTTAAAACTGTTCAATGCACGAATCTGAGTGAACCGTACGACATTTGTCTCGCCCCTTGTCCTCCCCTTCGATGCGATGTGGCTGAGACACTGATTGATTGCATGCCTCCTCCAAGACCTGGTGACCCTGAGTGAGAGCCAGAATGCCGATGTGCTGACAGATTTGTCAGAAACCAAAAAAGCGAAGACGAGGGATCAATGTCTTTAGTGATTTCTTGTTTGTAAGACTGAAGATTTGTTAGCACATTTGTTTGGTCGGCTCATCGCACAAGAAGGTGTCAAAATCCTTTTAAACACACGATATCAGTTCAACATTTAACAAATAATAAATTTTTGAAATAGCTCAATGTACGGGACCGAATGAGGTGTACGATAATTGCCCACCACCCTGTCCACCACAACGATGCGATGTAGACCCAAGTGTGATCAAATGTGCAGCTCCACCCAAACCTGGTGACCCCGAGTGTGAGCCAGGGTGTCGATGTGTTGAGGGATACGTGAGGAATGATGACGGGATATGCGTGACGAGAGATCAATGTCGTAAGTGCTTTTTTTTCAAAATACTGAAATTTTAAAAATTTCCTGTACGCTTTTCTGATGCTTACCAAGCTTAATAACAGTGTAATGTGTTTAACAAATCGCTTTTTTACTAAATTTAAAATACGATCTAATATTGTTTACTTACTTCTGTGGTCTCGTAGTAAGTGTCTGCATTAGATAGTTTTTAGTATCTTTCAATCAAGAACATTGATGTTACTCCTCAATTGCGTCACTAACACCATTTCTCAATTATGTTACACCTCAGTTACGTCACTAACACCATTTCTCAATTATTAAGTGTACACTTACCATGAATTCATCATACCTTTTTTCATCTAGCACAAAACTGTAAAGGAAAGCACGAAATCTATTCTCCATGTCCAGCTTTGGTTTGCCAACCACAGAATTGTACGCAAGTAGGGTTTCCAAGGCCATGTCCAACTCCTGGACCCGATCCATCACGTTGTCCAGGAAAACCTGGTTGCATTTGTAAAAATAAATACGCCAGAAATAGCCGTGGAAAATGCATCCCAATAAAAAAATGTCGTGAGTATTAAAATGATTATATTACGACTTATAAATATGTTGAGTTCCTCATAGGTCTTGTTGACGCAAGCGCTACTGCTGAGGTCCTGGATTCAATTCCTGGGACGAGCAAAATTTTATTAGGTTTTTCCATCCGGAATTTCTCAGTAGCAGCCTTCGAATCTGGATTTGTGCCCAGTTGATGGCAATAGGCTCGCCCCCTATCACATGGGACTATTGGTGCACCTCTGCCTAGCCCTTTGGGTAATACAGGCGTGATATAATGTTATATGTGAAAGAGGTCTAATTTAACGTTATGTTAAATTTTATGAGTTTTCATAACATAACCTTATTCATCCCTCGACGAAAGTCTAATTTCGTTGTCTAAATGAAATCATTAGCTCAATTACTAATTTAATTGTTATTTTCTGCATATAAAAGAGGAAATCCACAGTAGAGAGTAATTTTATAAATTTTCCAGGTTCGTGCGGTGGGGATCCTAACGCGGTATCGGGTTGTGGTGTGAACTGCGGTAAACATTGCTCCGATCGCAATAACAAAGAGCCTGTAGCGTGTACCGAAGAATGCAAAGAAAACGGTTGTGATTGCCGTGAAGGCTTCTTGTACGATGATAACACAGGCAAATGTGTTGTTCCTGAAGACTGCAGTAAGTTATATAACATTACCTATCTATCTACTCACACATATTTCCTCCATGAAAAATCGTGGCTTTATTTTTACTCATACGGTTGAAGGAGTTCAATTTAGGCAATGACTAAAGTTCCGATACACGTTGAAGCACGTTTTTTTGCCGTCAAAAACTACGGTTGATTCGTCGTATGTAGACACGGTCGTTGGTGTTGTATGTATCACTATGGAAGCTTGTTGACAGACACGTCGATGGCGCCACGCCGTCGCCGTATGCGTCGTCCGGTGGTTTGCCGTGTAATTCAACATGTAAAGAATACCCAGTCCGATCCATTAGGGTGTTATTAAGTATCGTACTGAGAGTCTATTAATGTGGTAATTTTAAGGAAAAAAGAAAAAAATACAACTTTTTTTTTTCAGGGGTGAATTTTACCCAGTTTATGTTTATGTACATGTGGCCGACGTTTAGCGGGTGTTTAAAAGTCATAACTATAAGTTATGACTTTTAAACAAGCACTGTTGAAATATAACAAATTTTTAATCGGATCATTTTGGTATAAAAAAATTGTTTTTTAAATAGTAATAACTTTTTTATTTTCAATAATAATAAGGAATTTTGACTACTTTTTGGTAATGTTATTGCAGTACCTAAGTACCCCCCTTTCGGATCGGCCAAGTTTTTTTTTAAATATTGTATAAAAGCTCGCACTATTATTCTACGGTGTGGTTAGCGCGCCGTACCGTAAAGTCACCGCGCCGTGTACAACGGCCCTTATGCTCTAACGGGTTGCATAGCAACAGCTTACAATATTGCTAGACTATGGTGTCTAATTGGTTTAAAAAATCACAAAGTTTCATAAATACAGATTTAGAACTAAGAAACGAATACTGAGATGTAAGTGGTTGCGGTATCTACTTCTGTTAGACATTACCTAATTAGGCGATGCTTAAATTGACGTTTGTGTAAACTGACATAAGCGTCATTTAATAAAATAATATTGATACGTCTCAAATCACGATCCGGATATAATAACGACTCATACACGTGTATAAATCTTCTATTTACCAGCAAAAATAACCTTTAAATGTATTCTGTTACGCACATAAGGTAGGTACTTACTCTATAGACACGAGTTTGCGATAACCGTCACGGTTAATTAACAGGTGTTTTGTGAATAAAAAAACAAATTAAACAATTGTTATAATCACAATACTGAAAATGATATATTGTCGATGCAAATAATCGTTAAATAAATATGAATCACGACGTCACTGACATATAGTAGGTAGGTATTCGGATATAAAATAAAATAATATAACATCACTCCTGTGTTCCTCGAAGGAATAGGCAGAGATGTACCATCAAAGAAGTTCATAACTAACGACCGTAAGGACTATTCCTGCTTGCAGCGCTCGGCCACTATAGAACCGGGCTTGTAACAAATGTGATCATCGTGATCACGCAATTTTGTTTTCAAACTGCTTAGTTTCGAAATTCTTCGATACGAGTAGTATCTAAAGTACACCCACATTTCGCCAGGTTTAACCGGGCACAAATCCAGACTCCGAGCTGTTAATGAGAAATTCCAGATGGAAATACCCAACAACACTTTACCCTACCCGGGAGTCGAACCCAGGACCTCATGCTCAGTAGTAGCTCTTGCAATCACTAAACCAACGAGGAAGCAATATTTAAATTAATATTATTTTGACAGCACCAGAATGCGGGAAAGATGAAGTTTATTCAGCCTGTACCAACAGCGACTGTCAACCGAAGAATTGTTCGCAATTAGGATATCCGATACCATGTCCCAGAATTGACCCCGCATATTGCATCAAAGGATGTTCTTGTAAACAGGACTACGTACGTGACGCAAATGGCACTTGTATCCCGAAAGAAAAATGTCGTAAGTATCTATAAAACCATTTAGGATATTGTTTTTCTTTATAATCATTATAAGACCAAGACTAAAATTAAATTTTGTTTGACATGACAAGCAATTTTGAGGACCGCACGTCATTAGTAACTAAAATTACCCTTACTGCTTAGACACAAAGTCAATGTCAAATTCATTTTTTTATAATGTGGATGGCATCATGGTAACTGCATTAATGGGAACATACAGTTGACTGTACCTTTAACAAATATCGGTTAAGTATCAAATTACTATATTGATAAGATTTAAATCAGTACTTACCTTCTTACAGCTTCATGCAGAGGAGATCCAAACGCGGTATCAGGTTGTGGACGAAACTGTGGCAAGCGTTGCTCAAATTATAATAGCACAAAACCTGTGTTTTGCACGGATATATGCGTGATAAACGGCTGTGATTGCAGAGAAGGTTTCGTTCTGGACGACAGCACTGGAAAATGTATCCGCCCGAATCAATGCGGCAAGTAGACTTTACATAATGTCGATGTTATTCTAAAAGTCCTTTAAACAACCTGTATGTCCTACTACTGCTGCGCAAAAGTCTCCCCTATACACTTCTACATCTCTCTCCCTGTTGGTGTTTCTGGCATATCCAGCGACATAAAACGTCAGCACTTCCTTGATGTCACAAAATTCTCATTCACTTCAATATCTCTCTCACCGTTGCCGTTTCTAGTATTTATCCAGCATGAAAGAATGTAAGTCTTCATGGTTGCCCTTCCTAGGGCTCTTCGCACCCACCGTGTGACGACACTGGGTCATCCATCTATTCCTATGGATTTGACAGATATTTATGAAAAATATCTTCATAATTAATTAAGTATTAACAAAGCTAACAAAGAATTGTTGTTATACAGTTTCTTGCGGTGGAGACTTCAATGCCAAACCTGGTTGTGACAAAAACTGTACCAAACAATGCCCTGGTCCCAAACCAGCAGAATGTAAATGCTCTAAAGATGGCTGCGTTTGCAAAGACGGATTTTTGTACGAACCTAAAGTCAAGAAATGCGTACGTCCAAACCAATGCAGTAAGTGCTACTTAGGTAATCATTTAATAATGTGAGACAACGAAACATTTTTGTTGAGAGTATTTCCGCATACGCCATGTCGGAACAATCTTTGATCGTTAACAGATTATTGTTAGTCTTAGATGGATTCGTAATAATACGGGTGTGAATCATATCACGGCATCTACCTCATGCAACGCTACCCTTTTCTGGCTTGCATATAAATTGTAAAATCAGAGTTCCCTCTATCTAGCAGAATCTTGATGCTCCGAAATTTATTTGGCATACCATAATTGGCATAATCTTCTACGAATATTTCAATGGCATAAAAATTATTTAATATAATTATTGTTTGGCCGAATGTTTATATGTCCGAATTTATAATGGCATACTTTTATGATGGCAGAAGTTTATTTGGAATCATTTTACTAGGCATATCTATAAAATATTGCCATTTCTATAAAATAGCATTTTTAACCTTAAATTAAAATTGAAATATTGTCTTAAAAAGTCAATATGTTGTGCTACAAAAGTTAGTGACAGAAACGAATCGCTGTAAAACCGACTCAACGTAGTCTTCTCTGCCCTACCCCTAGAGTGTAATTTAAGTCCGCGTAGGCGCGGAGGGGTGAGGGGCCCGGGAGCTGAGGAGCAGGTGGTCATAAAGCTCGCCACCGCGGTTGAGGCTGCGGTGCTGAGCAATAAAACCATCTGCGACGACAAGCTCGCGTAGGACCGCCGGAGCCCCGCAGCGCCGGAGCCGTGACAGAAACCATTCGTGCTGCATGTTGCATGCTCGCTTAAATGCTGCATGCTTGCTGCATGCATGGTGTATTCTTGTTTGTATGTTTATGTGAGCTTTCTGCGATTTGATGGTTCTTCTTTTTTATTATTATGGATATGAAATGTATGCCTAAAAATGATTCTGACTTACAAAATTATGAGTTGTGAATGTATGATAAATGAGTGTATGCCAAACGATTTTCTGTGAAATGAAGTTTATGCTATGCGCTGTTATGCAAAGAATATTATGACATAAAAACTACTGCTATAACCGGTAGACCCGTAAAATCACACTCTCATCGAAATCATTAGCTTTAAATATATATTTTAGCTCCACGTTGTGGCAACAACGAAGTCCTTTCAAACTGCAGCAATGGTGGATGTGGCCCCTGGCGTTGTACGGACGTAGGAATACCAACAGGTTGCGTCAAAATGGACCAAAAATATTGTACTGTCGACTGCGTCTGCAAACAGGGTTATGTAAGAGATGACAAAGAAGTTTGTATTCCAGTAACTGATTGCCGTAAGTATCAGTTAAGTTGTTATTTTAAGTTAATTAAGAACGTAATATCTTTTTCACAAGAAACACAAATCCGGTTAATGGTTTTTTTTTTCCAATAATCGAAACGAAAATTATATTTTTAAAAAGCCTTATGCTTCGGGTTCTACTTTACCCCTTTCAAGGCAAGGCTTGCTTTTTATGGTGCCTTCGGACATCCGGCAATAACATTCGATACAGATAAGAGTGACAACTCAGTAACTATTACTGATAATTACCCACTCTAAAACTACTTATGTATGTAAAATAATAATACCAGCTTGTTACTGTCCCACTGCAGGGCAAAGGCCTCTTCTCATACAGAGAAGGCACGAGCATTGATCACCACGCTTGCTCCAGACGGGTTGGTGATTTCAGACGTATATTAACTATATGTCCAAGTTTCCTCACGGTGTTTTCCTTCACCAATGTCGGTAATATCCAAGATAAACTCAGAAAGTACATATGAATTGAAAAAGTCGCATTAGTACTTGCCCGGATTTGAACCCGAGGTTGCCCTCGTGCATGAGAGGCGAGGCCTTAACCACTGGGCCATCACTTATGTATGTAACAAAAAATATATAAGAGATTTTGTTTGTCTAGTTGAATGCGGTGGTGATCCTAACGCAGTGGCAGGTTGTGGTATTAACTGCGGTAGACTTTGTTCAAACTACAAAAATGCAGAAAATATATCCTGTATAGCTGAATGCCGTGACAATGCTTGCGATTGTAGAAAAGGATTCGTGTTGGATGAAAATACAAACAGATGTGTCCTGCCTAAAGACTGCAGTAAGTATTTTTTATTACTTCTCTTTTGTCCCGTAATGATAATGTTAAGCGGTCAAGTCATTTCTGCTCAGGTAAAGTTTTATATACTGTTTCCTAAGGAGATGATAGTTCTTAATCAAATATTGTTGCTCCTGAGGTGAACACTCTACTTTTTATCACCCTCTAAAAAACGAGTGCGGTCCGACCCCCGTCAGGAAAGAAGTTCCTTCTCACGTATGATTTAAAACAAAAACAAAACTTTCGCACCCGCCATCTTGGATTTACATTTTGACCTGACTATCAGCTTTAGCACCCTCGAAAACTACGAAAACGACAACCACGACAAAATATTTTAAAATTTTCGCAGCTGTCATCTTGTATCTTTATTTTAACCTTACTTTTGGCTTAAGCACCCTTGAAAACCATGAAAACGATTCCCATGATGATAATTTGAAAATTTTGTGAGCCGCCATCTTGGATTTACATTTTGACCTCACTATCGGCTTAAGCGCCCTCGAAAACTATGAAAACGATATCAATGACGAAAAATTTGATTTTCGCAGCCGCCAACTTGGATTTTCATATTGACCAAATTCACACTTTCTCTCTCTTGTCAGCCTGTTACTTGCTCATACAATGTTCGTAATAGATTTCTTTGGTGATTGGAACTTATACTAAAAATATCCACGTTCCAAATTCAAATCACTTTTAGTCCATAGGGATTAAAAAGCTACTTTATTCACTTTTTACGAAGAATAAACTAGCTCTTTTTAGAAAGATGAGATAAAAAATAATTGCCAGGATGCCGTTGTGCTGACGGATTTGTCAGAAACCAAGAAGGCCTAAGCGTGACGAGGGATCAATGTCGTATGTAATTTCGTTTTTGTAAAACTGAAGATTTGTTAGCGTCTGTTACACTTACAGAACATTTCTTTGGTCGGCGCATCGCACAAGAAGTTGTCAAAACCCTTTTTAGCACACACGATATCAGTTCAAAATTTAACAAATAATTAATTTCTGAAATAGCTCAATGTACGGGACCGAATGAGGTGTTCGATAATTGCCCACCACCCTGTCCACCACAACGATGCGATGTAGACCCAAGTGTGATCAAATGTGCAGCTCCACCCAAACCTGGTGACCCCGAGTGTGAGCCAGGGTGTCGATGTGTTGAGGGATACGTGAGGAATGATGACGGGATATGCGTGACGAGAGATCAATGTCGTAAGTGTTTTTTTTTCAAATTACTAAAATTTTGAAATTTACCTGCTTTACGCTTTTCTGATCCTTACCAAGCTTAATAACAGCATGTGTATAACCAAATCGCTTTTTTACACAATTTAAAATACGATCTAATATTGTTTACTTCCTTACTTCTGTGGTCTCGTAGTAGGTGTCTGCATTAGATAGTTTTTAGTATCTTTCAATCAAGAACATTGATGTTACTCCTCAGTTGCGTCACTAACACCATTTCTCAATTATGTTACTCCTCAGTTACGTCACTAACACCATTTCTCAATTATTAAGTGTACACTTACCATGAATTCATCATCCCTTTTTTCATCTAGCACAAAACTGTAAAGGAAAGCACGAAATCTATTCTCCATGTCCAGCTTTGGTTTGCCAACCACTGAATTGTACGCAAGTAGGGTTTCCAAAGCCATGTCCAACTCCTGGATCCGATCCATCACGTTGTCCAGGAAAACCTGGTTGCATTTGTAAAAATGAATACGCCAGAAATAGCCGTGGAAAATGCATCCCAATAAAAAAATGTCGTGAGTATTAAAATGATTATATTACGACTTATAAATATGTTGAGTTCCTCATAGGTCTTGTTGACGCAAGCGCTACTGCTGAGGTCCTGGATTCGATTCCTGGGACGAGCAAAATTTTATTAGGTTTTTCCATCCGGAATTTCTCAGTAGCAGCCTTCGAATCTGGATTTGTGCCCAGTTGATGGCAATAGGCTCGCCCCCTATCACATGGGACTATTGGTGCACCTCTGCCTAGCCCTTTGGGTAATACAGGCGTGATATAATGTTATATGTGAAAGAGGTCTAATTTATCGTTATGTTAAATTTTATGAGTTTTCATAACATAACCTTATTCATCCCTCGACGAAAGTCTAATTTCGTTGTCTAAATGAAATCATTAGCTCAATTACTAATTTAATTGTTATTTTCTGCATATAAAAGAGGAAATCCACAGTAGAGAGTAATTTTATAAATTTTCCAGGTTCGTGCGGTGGGGATCCTAACGCGGTATCGGGTTGTGGTGTGAACTGCGGTAAACATTGCTCCGATCGCAATAACAAAGAGCCTGTAGCGTGCACCGAAGAATGCAAAGAAAACGGTTGTGATTGCCGTGAAGGCTTCTTGTACGATGATAACACAGGCAAATGTGTTCTTCCTGAAGACTGCAGTAAGTTTTATAACATTACCTATCTATCTACTCATACATATTTCCTCCATGAAAAATCGTTACTTTATTTTTATGCATACGGCTGAAGGAGTTTAAACTAGGCGATGACTAAAGTTACGATACACGACGAAGCATTGTACAAACACGTTTTTTTGCCGTCAAAAACTACGGTTGATTCGTCGTATGTAGATACGGTCGTTGGTGTTGTATGTATCACTATGAAAAGAATACCCAGTCCGATCCATTAGGGTGTTATTAGGTATCGTACTGAGAGTCTATTTAAGTGGTAATTTTAAAGAAAAAAGAAAAAAAAAAAAAAAAAAAAATTTCAGGGGTGAATTTTACCCAGTTTATTACATAAGGCGCGGGTGGCCGACGTTTAGCGGGTGTTTAAAAGTCATAACTATAAGTTATGACTTTTATAAAAATTTGTTATATTTCAACAGGGCTTGTTTAAACAAGCCCTGTTGAAATACATAATTATAACTAATTTTTTGTCGGATCATTTTGGTATTAAAAAATTGTTTTTTAAATAGTAGTAACTTTTTTATTTTCAATAATAATAAGGAATTTTGACTACTTTTTGGTAATGTTATTGCAGTACCTAAGTAGGTCCCTTTCGGATTGGCCAGGTTTTTTTTTACATATTGTATAAAAGCTCACACTATTATTCTACGGTGCGGTTAGCGCGCCGTACCGTAAAGTCACCGCGCCGTGTACAACGGCCCTTATGCTCTAACGGGTTGCATAGCAACAGCTTACAATATTGCTAGACTATGGTGTCTAATTGGTTTAAAAAACCACAAAGTTTCATAAATATAGATTTAGAACTAAGAAACGAATACTGAGATGTAAGTGGTTGCGGTATCTACTTCTGTTAGATATTACCTAATTAGGCGATGCTTACATTGACGTTTGCGTAAACTGACATAAGCGTCATTAAATAAAATAATATTGATACGTCTCAAATCACGATCCGGATATAATAACGACTCATCCACGTGTATAAATCCTCTATTTACCAGCAAAAATAACCTTTAAATGTATTCTGTTACGCACATAAGGTAGGTACTTACTCGATAGACACGAGTTTGCGATAACCGTCACGGTTAATTAACAGGTGTTTTGTGAATAAAAAAACAAATTAAACAATTGTTATAATCACAATACCTACTGAAAATTATATATTGTCGATGCAAATAATCGTTAAATAAATATGAATCACGACGTCACTGACATATAGTATGTAGGTATTCGGATATAAAATAAAATAATATAACATCACGCCTGTGTTCCCCGAAGGATTAGGCAGAGATGTACCATCAAAGAACTTCATAACTAACCACCGTAAGGACTAATCCTGCTTGCAGCGCTCGGCCACTATAGAACCGGGTTGGTAACAGATGTGGTCATCGTGTTCACGCGATTTTGTTTTCAAACTGCTTAGTTATGAAATTCTTCGATAGTACCTAAAGTACACCCACATTTCGCCAGTTTTGTTTAACCGGGCACAAATCCAGACTCCGGGCTGTTACTGAGAAATTCCAGATGGAAAACCCAGGATCTCATGCTCAGTAGTAGCTCTTGCAATCACTAAACAAACGAGGAAGCAATATTTAAATTAATATTATTTTGACAGCACCAGAATGCGGGAAAGATGAAGTTTATTCAGCCTGTACCAACAGCGACTGTCAACCGAAGAATTGTTCGCAATTAGGATATCCGATACCATGTCCCAGAATTGACCCCGCATATTGCATCAAAGGATGTTCTTGTAAACAGGACTACGTACGTGACGCAAATGGCACTTGTATCCCGAAAGAAAAATGTCGTAAGTATCTATAAAACCATTTAGGATATATTGTTTTTCTTCATAATCATTATTAGACTAAAATTAAATTTTGTTTGACATGACAAGCAATTTTGAGGACCGCACGTCATTAGTAACTAAAATTACCCTTACTGCTTAGACACAAAGTCAATGTCAAATTATTTTTTTTATAATGCGGATGGCATCATTGTAACTGCATTAATAGGAACATACAGTTGACTGTACCTTTAACAAATATCGGTTAAGTATCAAATTACTATATTGATAAGATTTAAATCAGTACTTACCTTCTTACAGCTTCATGCAGAGGAGATCCAAACGCGGTATCAGGTTGTGGACAAAACTGCGGCAAGCGTTGCTCAAATTATAATAGCACAAAACCTGTGTTTTGCACGGATATATGCGAGATAAACGGCTGTGATTGCAGAGAAGGTTTCGTTCTGGACGACAGCACTGGAAAATGTATCCGTCCGAATCAATGCGGCAAGTAGACTTTACATAATGTCGATGTTATTCTAAAAGTCCTTTAAACAACCTGTATGTCCTACTACTGCTGCGCAAAAGTCTCCCCTATAGACTTCTACATCTCTCTCCCTGTTTTTGTTTCTGGCATATCCAGCGACATAAAATGTCAGCGCTTCCTTGATGTCACAAAATTCTCATTCACTTCAATATCTCTCTCGCCGTTGCCGTTTCTAGTATTTATCCAGCATGAAAGAATCTAAGTCTTCATGCTTGCCCTTCCTAGGGCGCTTCGCACCCATCGTGTGACGACACTGGGTCATCTATTCTGATGCATTTAACAGATATTTAAGAAAAATATCTTCATAAGGAATTAAGTATGAACAAAGCTAACAAAGTATTGTTGTTATACAGTTTCTTGCGGTGGAGACTTCAATGCCAAACCTGGTTGTGACAAAAACTATACCAAACGATGCCCTGGTCCCAAACCAGCAAAACGTAAATGTAAATGCTCTAAAGATGGCTGCGTTTGCAAAGACGGATTTTTGTACGATCCTAAAGTCAAGAAATGCGTACGTCCAAAACAATGCAGTAAGTGCAACTTAATCATTTAATCATGTGAGACAACGAAACACTTGCACAAACACTTGAACTTGTAACACTTGAACAAAGTGTTGAACAATCATCTGTTTACGATCAAAGATTGATCCGACATGTCGGATGGAGTAGTAATAATATGGGTGTGAATCATATCACGGCATCTACCTCACGCGACGTTCCCCTTGTCTGGCTTGCCTATAAGTAAGTGACTTGTTAAAATCACACTTTCATCGAAATCTTAAGCTTTAAATATATCTTTTAGCTCCACCTTGTGGCAACAACGAAGTCCTTTCAAACTGCAGCAATGGTGGATGTGGCCCCTGGCGTTGTACGGACGTAGGAATACCAACAGGTTGCGTCAAAATGGACCAAAAATATTGTACTGTCGACTGCGTCTGTAAACAGGGTTATGTAAGAGATGACAAAGAAGTTTGTATTCCAGTAACTGATTGCCGTAAGTACCAGTAAAGTTGTTATTTTATGTTACTTATGAACATAATATCTTTTCCGCAAGAAAAACAAATCCAGGTAATGGAATGCTCTTTCCAATAATCGAAACGAAAAATACATAATACAAGTTCTACTCAACCCTTTTCAAGGCTAAAGAGTCTACTTACTACAACTTGCTTTTTATGGTGCCTTCGGGCATTCGGCAATAACATTCGATACAGATAAGAGTGACAACTCGGTAACTATTACTGATAATTATACCTACTCGAAAACTACTTATGTATGTAACAAAATAAATATAAAAGATTTTGTTTGTCTAGCTGATTGCGGTGGTGATCCTAACGCAGTAGCAGGTTGTGGTATCAACTGCGGTAGACTTTGTTCAAACTACAAAAATGCAGAAAATATATCCTGTACAGCTGAATGCCGTGACAATGCTTGCGATTGTAGAAAAGGATTCGTGTTGGATGAAAATACAAACAGATGTGTCCTGCCTAAAGACTGCGGTAAGTATTTTTTATTATTTTTCTTTTGTCCCATAATGATGTATGTTAAGCTGTCAAATCATTTCTGCTCAGGTAAAGTTTTAGACACTGTTTCCTAAGAAGATGATAGTTCTTAATCAAATACTCTTCAAAAATCCAAAAAGGCTGCTGAAGTTAGTCAATCAATCTGCCTTGCCTTTTCCCAACTATTTTGGGGTTGGCTTCCAGTCTAACCGGATGCAGCTGAATACCAGTATTTTATATGGAGCGACTGCCTATCTGACCTTCACAACCCAGTAACTGGGTAATACGATACGCCTTGGTAAGACTGGTTGTCAGACTTTCGGACTTCTGATGACCCGTAACGACTGTCAAAGATCCACGAATGACAGTCGGGACCAACGAATTAACGTGCTTTTCGATGCACGGAGGAGTCTCGGTATGTAAAGATGGCCACCCATCCTCGTGGATGGGTGGCCCGTTCCAACCCCGGCTAACGTAGCTTAACTTAATGGATCGACCCGTGCATGTTAAAACAAATATTTATGGATCCCAACTCTTTTATTCCTGCAGCAAAATGTAAGGGAGCAAATGAGATCTACGATCCATGTCCACCAAGTTGCCCACCGCAAACTTGCGAAAGTATCGGACAAAAATACTTCTGTCCATTGATGCTCGCTAACAAAACATCCAAGGACTGCCACGGTGCCTGTCGATGCAAACCAAACTACTACAGAAACAAACTTGGAGATTGTATTTCGGAAAAGAATTGTCGTAAGTTTTTTGTCTGTTCTCAAACTTATTTGAGATTCTATAGCTTAAATTATTGTTGAACTTCTATCAAATTCTTGGCTCCTGGTACCTCTCGTCTTAAAATATGGCCAATTTAATATAAAATAACAACACACGTGTTTTCCAGACAATAACCAGTTGTTTTTAAATTCCATGTAATAGAGGCGAGCCTATTGACATCAACCGGGCACAAATCCAGACTCTGAATTAATACTGAGAAATTCCTAATGGAAAAACTCAATAACACTGCACGATCATGGACACGACCTCATGCTAAATATGTAATATATAGCTAATTCATTTGTTAATTATAGTTAAATGTACGGGTCCTTATGAGTTCTTCTCATGTGGCGGTGCATGTGACAACGTCTGCGAAACATTGAAAGAACGGAACCAGACCAGCTGTCCTATCATCAACATCAAGTGCAACGAAATGTGTTACTGTGAAGACGGATATGCCAGAGATAAAAATAAAACCTGCATTCCCATAGATAAATGTCCAGGTAATAATTCTATGACTTAGAGACGATGGTGGCAGAGTCATATGCAATGTGCAATGAATCAGTTTTTGTAATGTATGGAAGGTTTACAGATGACTTAATGTTTATAAGCTTTTTTATATTCAGGCTAAGAACTCACGGAGCTATTTTGACCCGCGCCCGCCGCGGTGGCGGGACCGCAAACACTCGTACGAACACGGACTATATGGAAATGTAGATTGTAAATTTCACGACGCGGCTTAACCCCGCGGTTTGCGCGATTCTTTGCGGGTCTCGCTGCACCCGCCACCGCGGCGGGCGCGGTTGAAAACCGCTCCGTAAGTTCTTAGCCTGAATATAAAAAAGCTTATAAACATTAAGTCATCTGTAAACCTTCCATACATTACAAAAACTGATTCATTGCACATCGCATATGACTCTGCCACCATCGTCTTCCTATTAATGGTGTCCATACCCTAAAAAGAAAGAAAGAAAGAATAACGTTAATTTGGACACAGTTCCTGAAACAAAATTCAAATAAAAAAGTGAAAATAATGTTTAACTACAATAGTGACACTAATTTAGGGTTGTTCCTGCATGTCTTCGTCTTCCATTATTTTTCCCATCAACCCATCTATCGTTTCTTTGGTTCTCCCCTACAATATTATTTTGTATCATAGGGAAATGCTGTGAGAACGAAAGATGGGAAGAGTGTCCAGCAAGACTTAGTTCGCCGCAGTCGTGCAAAGATTTGGGCTTCGAAAAAGTTTGTATTAATCCAAAAAATTCATCCTGTCCCGGACCACCGGGTTGCGTCTGCGACAGCAACTTTGTCAGAGATGAAAATGGAAAATGTATCCCTAAAAAAGAATGCCGTAAGTCAAAATTCTAAAGTTATCTTAAGTATTAAGTAAAAAAGTCCTTTAAATCAGACTATTATATCCATATTATTAGTATTACATTATCTTCAAACTGTGTTAGTCATGATGTTTACAAAAGCGTGTATTGGAAAGGTGTGGTAGGTACAGACCATCAACATCAACCTGAACATCTTTCTCCATGGGAGTAACATCATGCTGTATAGTCATTTAATACAGCAACTTATTTATACGTTCACGAGGAATATTTCTGGTGACCCCGAATCGACCCCGAATCTTCACAGGATGGCTGGTAGCAGCTAGATGAGATTAGCTAAGGATCAAGTTAAATGACGTGCAATTGGGGAGGTCTACGACCATAATGAACTGCTTTTACCAGATGAAGGTGATGATCTAAGAGTAGAGTTAATCTAAGAATTTAATCATTTACAGCATCGTGCGGAGGTGATCCGAATGCCGAAGCTGGTTGCGGCCTAAACTGTGGCAGGCTTTGCTCCAATTACAATAAAGGACCAGTGCCTTGTCCTAAGATAGTATGTAGACCAAACTCGTGCGACTGCAAAAAAGACTACGTATTCGATGAGAACATAAAAAAATGTGTTCTCCCCAAACATTGCAGTAAGTACTCAATGAATAACGATCAAAAATCAGTAATCTAGACGAGAAGTTACTTATCAACGATTTTGTTTCTAGCACCAATGTGTAAAGAACATGAAATATATTCCGAATGTACCAACGGTGGTTGTGAAGCCAGAAATTGTTCTCAATTAGGACAACCAGTGCCGTGTGTAAAATTGGATCCCAAATCATGCATAAAAGGATGTGTTTGTGAAGAAGGATATTTGCGAGCAAGGAATGGAACTTGTGTTCCGGTAGATAAATGTGACAGTAAGTAATACCTTCTTATACACTGACATTCAACATTGTTCTATAGTGTGTCTGTGTTGAGGGGCTCGTGGCTAAATGATAACAGCTGCAGGGGTCGATCGAAAAGATAAGCTACGCTTGCCTCGGTTGGTTCGTGGATGGGTGACCATCCGTTATATCGAGACTCCTCCGTGTCTTGGAAAGCACGTCAAGCCGTTTGTGGAGGCGTGAATGGAAGTCAATAATAATAAAAGTTCCCCAATCAGATTTATGTTTATTTTATTTAAAATAGTATGGTGATTTTTTCTTGTCAATTCGTAATTTAAGTGAAAAACTAAAGAGGGGCGGCGCGCCTTTGTTGCGGAGACTTCAAGCATATCCCACGCCGACATCATTCGTCATCTGCATATGTGTGCATGTACTTGCACACATATACGAGGCGTTAACCTGACCTTTGGTCCTGCTAACATGGCACGGCTGTTACGTGCTATTACCCGTAACGACTGTCAAAGATCTAGTACGTCTTTGACAGTCGCTACTTATATTGCGTGTGTCTGTGTTGCTTTTTGTTCTCGATTATAACTTTTGGTCTTCTCGTTTTTCTCTCTGGTCCTTTGATACGAATTTCCTTTCTTAACGCAGTATCTCAACATGCTTATCTTCTACATTCAAGAGCATGAGCTTAACTATCTGTTCATTTAACACCACCTAAAAACACACACACCACACCACATTAAATAAGCTTTTCATCTGCACAAACCTATTTTCTTATAGATTGTAACAAACCGCACGAACATTACGACTCTTGTGCTCCATCATGTCCACCACAAACCTGCGAGAGCATCAGAAGAAAGTACAAGTGTCGCATAACTGCTGCAGTTTGTAGGGGAGCCTGTCGATGTAACAAGGGCTACTTCAGAAATAAAATTGGAGAATGTATACGAAAAAGGGATTGCTGTAAGTTACAACTACATAGCTGATTTAAGACCAGATGAAGCTTAGGCGCACTTGCATCATAAATCATTAATTACGTTTAGTGCTAAATAAGATATTCAAAACATTGTGGCGGCATCTACAACGCCACATGCGAACTACGCATCAAAGACCTGACATCACACAAGTCCTGCATCGCGCAAGCAGGGTTTACGCGTGACGAGTATATATCGTCGCTGCGACTTTAAGACCGATATGTGTAAAAATCAATTTTATGAGAAAATCGATAAAAACCGTCTACTGAAAAAAATATAATGTAACAAACTACAACAAAAAATATAGGTATCAGCCACATGATTTCCTGCTTTTTACTTTGCTATTGCTAGTTGAAATAAAAAGCAATATCATAGTAAAAAAAAAGAAAACAATTTCAGTTAACACATAAGAGATTTTGGTTGCGCTTTGTGCATCACATCAGAGCTTTTGAACTAAAATAAGTATAATAATTAAAATAAAAACTATAAATTTTATCAATCGTTGGGGTCACCAGTACAGAGGTATGAGGAACAGGAGGTAAAGTTCTTTCATCATCTACAGAAAAGGGAAGATCCTCCGACCAGACGAATTTTGTGTCTGGTGGGCCTGACGATTAATGTTTTAAATTTGTTAAGCGAGGAATGTAGCACCTACAGCATAAAGGATAAAAGAGACAAGCAAAACAATTGTCCGAGGTCCCAAACCTCAAAAAATTGTTTCGCATGTCTATTTTTTAATATTTCTTATTTAAACATATTCTGTTGTAATAATATTATTACTTTTTGAATTTTAGTGAAATGCAAAGGTCGCCACGAGTACTTCTCTTGTGGCAGTGCCTGCGACAATGTATGTTCGACACTATACAAACAGAACCAGACCAACTGCCCCATCAAGAATATCAAATGCAACCCTATGTGCTACTGTGAAGAGGGATACGCTAGGAATAAATATAATGTTTGCATACCCATCGATAAATGCCCAAGTATGTAGAATCTTTTAACCGTCATTATGTCATCCTTCTGCCCTAATCCCAATTTATTTGCCTGCTTTCTTCTGCATCACATAATATCTTCTCTATCAATCACCATCACAGCAATCACGATGTATGAATTGTTTGATTAGGTGACGTGCCTAAATATTATACATCTAGCAATGTCATATTTCTCACAATCCGTATATAGTCTCTTTAATCTTCCTCTAGTTTTATATCTAACCACATCCATGAAACAGAACTTTCCTTATAACTTGTTCCTCATACCTGTCCATCACATACCGTGACACCTGATTTCCACACAACTCCTAAGTTACCGATGCTGTCTAGATCTCCCTTTTACCTATTCATTTCATCTGTGTTTTTCATACATTAGCAATGAAAAATAATTAAACTTTTCTTCAGAACCAAGATGTGGAGTAAACGAAAGATTAGTACAATGTCCGCCTGGTCTATGCACGCCACAGAAATGTTCGCAGTTAGGCTTTCCCATTTCCTGTCCTGACTTACCTAAGAGCGGCTGTCCTGAACCACCGGGTTGCTTATGTATTGATGACTACGTGAGAGATTCCAGAGGAAGGTGTATACCTAGCAAGGATTGTCGTAAGTATAGTTATTTTGTTAATAAGATTTAAGTTACCACCACCGCACCTACTGCAATTTAATCTAATTATAGCATTCGGTTGACGATATTAAAATAGTGGGACCGATTTTGAACTTTATATAAGGCACCCAAGAGTGGTCGGTGCCAAACTACGAATCTTGTTTAGAAAACAGACAGTTTTAAACTAATCTCATAAACCGTTTGTCCGCCATTTTTCAACATTGGTCTAAATTTCTGTCAAGGGATTTTTTTTCTTATCTTGTGTCTTAGCCGACGTGAATTGTATTGTAATGATTGAATAACAATAATTTTATTATGATAAACTACACAAATTCTAGTTTCTTAACATTCAATGTCAAAAAAACCTTTCAGCTTCTTGCGGTGGAGACCCTAACGCTGTATCCGGTTGTGGTGGAAACTACGGTAGAACCTGTTCTACTTACAAGAGGACCGACAACAACAGAACTAATGATCAGGCAATTTGTAATTTCAATGATTGTGACTGCCGTAAGGGATTCGTGTACGATGATAATCTGAAGAAATGTGTGTGTCCTGAAGACTGCAGTACGTATTTTTTACATGACTTTTTTTTGTCTCGTTTCCTTTTCCCATTATAGTTGGAGTCTGCGCAACATGTCTTCTACTTCCATCTCTATTAGTCAGATCAGCGGTATCACCTCCTTCCCAGCCTTTTCACCATTCATTTCATCTGTGGTTTCTCTGATCTTTCCCTGTCTCTGTAGCCATTCAAATTCATACTCATCATCATTTTAGTCTGATTTATTTTAGTTTCTTTAATTTGCTAAATAACAACATCTTATATTCTTACATAGCACCTACTTGTGGGAAAAACGAAGTCTATGATTCATGCGCCAACGGTGGATGCGGAAAGAGGAATTGCTCACAGTTAGGACAACCCGATCTATGCATTGATGTTATTGAATGTATTGGAGGTTGTGTTTGTCAAGAGGGATACTTACGAGAGAACAATGGCACCTGCGTACCTATTAATCAATGTCCAAGTAAGTTTTATTTAGAGATTGACCTCGATTAAGATTGTGTATAGTTTTGAAATACCTCATAGCACCTCATGGATGCGAGGCAAAGGCCTCCTTTCATTCATTCCTATTGTTTCTGTGTTCTGCTGTCTGGGGCCATTCCTTTGAATTGAAGTTCAGCTTAATCCACCATCTTCTTCTGACCAACTGAAAAGTAGTTTGCTCCTATTTTGGATCAGTTGTGTGATTGATTTCGCCCATGGCATGCTACTGATGCGCTACTGATGCCCATATTAATAATATAACTCATGTCCTTAATTTGACCTTAAATCTGAATTTTCTATTGCAGTACCGCCGTGTGGTAAGAACGAACGGTTCGAATTTTGCCCAGATTCAATATGTGAGCCACAGTCATGCTCAGAGCTAGGCTTCCCTTTAACGTGTCCAGCATTAACAGGTAATTGTTCGGGACAACCGGCTTGCATCTGTGATTCCGGTTTTGTAAGGAATGATTGTGGAATTTGTACACCGAAAAAAGAATGCCGTAAGTATTTTACTAATAATTTTAAGCTTTATAAATTTTACCTCACCTACATTATATAACCTAGTAAAACTCAACACTTTTAATAACGATACTTAAAATTATTGTTAAAAATGTTGTAAGTATGGTAATTTTTCACCCAGGCCTTGGTAAAGAAGATGCACACGTATTTTTATAAAAAGTTGAAAAAAATTTCTACAAAACGTAATAAAATACTTGACCAGGCTCTATCCTAACATTAATAAAAATACAATTTTCTTGTTCTTATTCAATTTTTTATGTCATAAATGTCATATTACATTACAGCATCTTGCGGTGGAGATCCAAACGCGGAATCAGGCTGTGGTATCAACTGCGGTAGACTTTGCTCCAATTACAACAAAGGACCAGTACCTTGTCCAAAAATATGCAAAGTTAATGCTTGCGACTGTAAAAAAGACTATGTATTTGATTCTAATACCAAAAAATGCGTGCGCCCCAAACAATGTAGTAAGTGTTTATGTAACGACTAACGTGACTTAAGAATTCCATTACCACCCACCGAATTTAAAAATGTATAATTGTACCCTTTCAGCTCCAATATGCGGAAAGGATGAAGTATTTTCGGAATGTATCAACGGTGGATGTCAACCTAAAAACTGTTCTCAATTAGGAAAGCCAGTCCCTTGTGTGAAAATGGATCCGAAATATTGTATAAAGGGATGTCTTTGCAAAGAAGGATACTTGAGAGAATCTAATGGCGTCTGCGTACCAAAAGAAAAATGTGAAAGTTAGTATTGACGTTTACCGAATTTTTTTATATAACTTTTACCTATATAATATTTAGGTACACTTGACAAATTTTAAATCAATGTATCTATATTCTTTTATATCTATATATATAAAAATCTATAAATAAATATAAGATACGGCCGCGAATCATATTTAGATTAACTTACAACTGACTTACAAATTGCAAAAAACGTAACTAAATTTGAATTCCGCGCAGTATTCTGACGCCTTCGCCTTACCTAAACTCGATTGTTGGCCACACTTATTCAACTGCTACTATTCATTCTAAAAAAATCGATGCTCCACCTAGCCCTAGAATGTCATACCATAATACTCTGTTTTGCTCATCTCTCTGTCTATCCTAGCTAATATCATAAAGGCGAAAGTGATTTGTATATTTGTTAGGCTTTCACGTTAAAACGGCTGAACGGATTTGGATGAAATTTGGCACATGGGTAGACCATGTCCTGGGTTAGGACTTTTCATCGCAGACGAAATCGCGGGCAACAGCTAGTTCTGTATAAAACTCAGACACTTTACACAGAATATAGCGACTTAAGAAGCTTTGCTTTTTTAATTCAGACATTAAGTATAAATTTATTTTTGAACAACTAATAAACTAGTTTCTATTTACAGAAAATTGCTCGAAACCACACGAAGTTTATGATCCCTGCCCATCTAGTTGTCCACCGCAAACTTGCGAGAGCATCAACAGGACGTATGATTGTCCGCTTATAAAAACTGATGGGAAAGATTGTAAACCAGCCTGTCGATGCAAAGAAGGCTACTTCAGGAATAAAATTGGAGAGTGTATTTCAAAGGCGAATTGTCGTAAGTAGCACGTCAACAAAACGGCGTATTGGTGATTTATTAAAAAAATATAATTTTAAAATAATAATTTTAATGTTTTGATTTGCCCGTTTCTTGCTAGTAAATTCGTACGAATCATCAATAAGCCAACAAAATGTAGGTACAGTTAACAAAAAAGATTGGTGTGCAGTCGAACGCAAATCAAAGCAGGATTTTAAAGATTATTAGAGTGGTTAGTAGCAGTTTATGTTACATATCAGGGGTCATAGGAATGTGAGTCTGTTGAAAGTATGTTATAAAATAACTTCTTAATTTTGTTATTGTTTCACGTGGATAAAGTCTGTCATTAAGACTATTTCTGATTTCTTAATTAGAACTGTACGATATAAGAGTGTAGATAAAAGTATTTTGTTGTTAGATGCGTGTTTGAAATTGTTTTATGTTAACTGTACAAGCATTTAGAATAACGATTTGAGAGTTTTTTTTTTCTAAACTACTTTTTTTTACTTTTAGTGAAATGCACGGGTCCTTACGAGTACTTCTCATGTGGTGTCGCATGTGACAACGTGTGCGCAACCCTACATGAACAGAACCAGACCAACTGCCCTATTACTAACATCGTGTGCAATCCTATGTGCTACTGCGAAAAAGGCTACGCTAGAGATGATAAGAATATCTGCGTACCTATTGACCAATGTCCACGTTAGTTGATCTCAATTCAGTATTTGACACTACTTTCATACTAGATTAATCTAATAGGGTCCTTAATATGAAGCGGCAAACCCATCACTGTATGGTGCTGTTTCTGTTGTAGGTGTAGCTTCATCTCTTTCTCACACAGAAATAGTGATGGGTTCATCACGACTGCTGATAGTTGAACTGAGATCCAGGAGATACCCAGATGTTTGTACAGCAGAAATAGATTTGTTTAAACAGATCCAAAACATGGCTTTTTGTGTGTTATTTTCAAGATTATATATTTCTATTTTTTTCTCTGTAGCGCCAAAATGTGGAAAGAACGAGAGACTGGAAGACTGTCCAGATTGGTTGTGCACACCGCAATCTTGCTCTCAACTAGGCTACCCAATAGCTTGCCCTGCAATCCAGGGTGACTCTAGTGGCAATCAGACCTGCCCAGGAAGACCAGGCTGTGTCTGTATAGATAACTATGTCAGACATGATTGCGGGGAATGTATTCCTGTCGATCAATGCTGTAAGTAAAAGGCCATTTTAATATGCTTCTAGGGTTCGGTAGCCAAATGGCAAAATCAAAGCCCCTAAAATGTCGTCATAAGTCCGTACTTATGGCGACATTTTAGGGGGAAAATGTAAAAAATTACCGGCCAAGTGGGGGTCAGACCCCGTGGTCTGACCCCCACTTGGCCGGTAATTTTTTACATTTTCAACCCCCGATTTCTGAAACTCTATTGAATGATGACAAGTCGTTAGATTAGGTATTGTCATTTTGGACAAGCAATCTCAGCAATAGTTTTTTGTGACTATAATAAACGCACAATTACGTTACAGAAACTTTATCAAAACCAGAGATCGGTTAAAAAATATTATTTATCTATAGAACAAGCCGTGTGTAAGCCTGATGGAGTTTGTCATCAGCAAAAAGGACGCACTTCCAAAGAAACTTTCTAAATCTTTCCTTTGCTCACTTACGTTATACTTATTTATTAGTATTTATCAACTTACATTTACCACTATAGGGATAACCCAATGCGATAAATGCTCCTAGCCCTACTTAAAAGATACTTACATCTAAAACTAATTATAAACAATGTATTCCTTGTAAATTCACTCAGAGAACAACAGAATAATAGTCAATCTCACTCGCAATGATATTGACCGTGCTGAGTGTACCTATGTGTATTCTAAGGAACTCTTGTGTAAAATGTCATGCTTTTAAACCTATTGATTTTGGCTGTGCGTTGTTTGTGAGTGAATGAATGTCATTCCAACAATAACAGCCTGTCGATTCTGTGACAGTGTTACTATTGACAGCTCACTTCACGCTCACTTCACCTAAGTTTCAGCCGGTCGATTCTGTAAAAATATCACCGTTAAACTTAGGTGAAGTGAGCGTGAAGTGAGTTGTCAATAGTGCTAATTCCTAACATCCTCGCGGTCGATTTGTGACAGTGACAGCTCACTTCACTTAAGTTACACGGTGATATTTTTACAGAATCGACCGGCAGGGTGATATTTTTACAGAATCGACCGACAGTTGTACCCTCACTCAAGTGAGCGCACACAATTCGAAAGCGAACTCCTTTGTTTTTAAAGTTTATCATCGCGGATTCACACCGTTCGAATTTCGAAATGATGTTTAGAGAATAGCACCACACTTCCTCTAAAGGCTCACGTAGACCAGCGCGACTCGAACAAAACAATTTCTAAGAAAACTTCACGGTATAACAATAGCTGGTGTCGCGTCGCGTTGTCGCGTCGCGCTTGTCTGCACGAAGCTTTAGTTTTCACGGTGAGATGGTTACAGAATAGTACTGCATATTTGTAACGGTATATTTTACTTTTTGGTTTACAGCATCGTGCGGAGGGGATCCTAACGCGGTATCAGGTTGTGGTTCGAACTGCGGTAGGCTTTGCTCCAACTACAAGAAAAAGAACGTTGTTTGTACTTTAATATGTAAAATCAATGGCTGTGATTGTCGAGACGGATTCGTATTCGATAGCAACATAAATAAATGTGTCCGGCCTAAAGATTGTAGTAAGTAATTAGCATACATTTTAGTACTTAATATATTTTTACTGCCTCGTTAGTCCAGTGGTCGCAAGCGCTACTGCTAAGCATTGTGTCCTGGGTTCGATTCCCAGGTCGGGCAAAGTGTAATTGGGTTTTCATATCAGAGATTTTTCAGTAGCAGCCCGGAGCCTGAATTTGTGCCGGGTTGATACCAATAAGCTGGCCCCCTATTACATGGGATTTAAACATAACTGACGAAATGTGGGTGTATTGTAATACACCACTGCTGATTTTATGTTAAGTAATATATTTTGTATCCGGCTCAAAATACAAATAAAAACGGTAATACTTGGATTTATAGCTCGAGTCTGCGGTTTAAATGAAGTCTACGATACTTGTGCCAATGGTGGATGTCAAAAAAGAAACTGCTCTCAAGTAGGAGAACTTACGCTTTGCATAGACCCTATAAAGTGCATCGGAGGATGTGTTTGCCAAGAAGGATTCTTACGCAACAAGAACGGCACTTGCGTACCTGAAGACCAATGTCCACGTAAGTATTTAATTTTTTCCGAATGATCGGAGATTCCAATAATCCGGTTTTTTTGCAAAATGATTTGGATCATAAATATTATGCACGTTTGGCCCACACACATACGACATTTACATTCAAGGTATGTAGAACATACCTTGAATGTAAATGTCGCATGGTGCACCAACCAGACTAAAGATGTTATCAATTAACTTTTGGATTACCTTGCTTAGTTTCTATAACCAATAACCGTTTTGCAAAAATCGTAGAGTTTTTACGAAAAAAACGAATTTTCCAATTATCCTGCGACATCTACAAAACTAATCAAGTAAGTATGTATTTTTTGGCACTAACGAAGTCCAATTTATCGACAATAGTACAATGCAAAAAACCGCACGAAGTTTACGACCCCTGTCCGCCCACTTGTCCACCACAAACTTGCGCTGCCATTGGAATTGCCTACCCCTGTCCAAATCCACCCGAAGGCGAAGAATTCTGCCAGCCAGCCTGTCGATGTGAAGACGGCTACTACAGGAATTCTGTTGATGAATGTATATCAGAAGCAGATTGTTGTAAGTAATTTGAATCAGCTAGGACTAGACTAGAACATAAAAAATACTAGAAAAAAAACATAAAAATTACGGTACCTTAGATCTCTCTACTTCGGGGTTGGCTTACATAGTGGGGCTATGTTAGCCAACCTTTTTTTTTTTTGAGGGTGGGCAATTATCAAATAGCTTCTCCCGCTCTGGCCGGAGCGGGAGGGCGTGTCAGACTTTTACTGACTAAAACCCACCCGTGTTCCTTCCGTTGCCTGTGTGCCGGGGTCGCGATATCCCTTTCGGACAAACTCGCAACCCCGGCAGGCATTGGCCTTTCCGGGTATGTTAGCCAACCCTGACGTAGAGAGATCTAAGGTACACCTGGATTCAAACGTAATAGCTTAATGGCTTAATTACTTTTATATTTCCATTTAGGTCTTTTTTGTTATTTAATTAAATATTTCTGTACTTTCCATCGTATTTGTGAACATATTATCTCTCTTTTTATCTTTTTATTCTGTAACTAAATCAACTAACGTAACTAAAATGTCCTTTAATCATTAAGTTCTCTGCTAGTGCTGTGCACTTCTGTAAGTGACGAATTCACAATACCTAAACCTGTATGTGATTTTTGTATATGTATGTTTTAGTGAGTAAGTCGTTGAGGTGCCTTACCAATAAATAAATAAATAAATCATGGCCAGGGTTCATTTCTTTTTTTCACAGTGAAATGCACTGGACCTAATGAACACTTTTCTTGCGGCCCTGCCTGCGACAACGTGTGTGCAACATTGGCAACTCAGAACCAAACAAACTGTCCTATTATAAATAAGCGATGCAATTCTAAATGCTATTGTGATGAAGGATATGCTCGAGATGATAACGATATCTGTATTCCTATTGACCAATGTGGAGGTAAGATTAACGAAGAACTAAAAATACATTATGACAAAGTAATAAACACACCATGTTAGAGCCATTTTGTAAATTAAAACACAAATCTTGATAAAAATTGGTTTAAATTAAGCTGAGAGTCAGCATTTTAACGTCACAAGTTACAAAAGGCAGTCCCCAAAACGCTCAAACTTCACTGATTCTAAAGTTTATGTTGTTGGAAAAAAATTGCGTACCTAACTACAACAAACTTCCTAGCAAAATATCCAATGTGAGAAAGAGACAGAGCTATACAATACATCAGGTGTAATTACAGCTCAATTTCTCCTAAGTTTTAAATAGACCGGCTGATATATGTTCCTAATTCTTATGTTTTAGTATCTTGCAATGGGGATCCGAATGCGATACCAGGATGCGGTAATCACTGTGGTCACAGTTGTTCCGACTACAACAATAAACGCGTGACTGCTTGTCCACTGTTCTGCTTGTTACATGGTTGCAATTGCAAACAAGGCTACGTTTTCGATGACAATTTGGGGAAATGCGTGCTGCCTAAAGACTGCAGTAAGTAATTCCTAATCAATTAAAATTTCTTGGTCCACTGAGCTCTGCTCGGATGAAAATAGAGAATGCTCATATATTATTATAAGATAGTTCATACTAATTCCATGTATAGTACATACTAATTCCATTCTGCCATGATAGTAGGTTCATACTAATTCCATGCTGCCATGTCATTATTCTAAGGTATCTTGTTCTAAACTTTGGGCGACCGAGCTCTGCTCGGTTGAAAATACGGAGAAAACGAATTTTACGAGATATGAGACCTAGCTAGATTGATTTTTCGCCCCCGTAAACTCCTATATTGCAACTTTCATCGAACTCGTTGGAGCCCTTTTTGAGAACGTGATTACAAATATATATAAGTACAATAAATATTGCTCGTTTAATAGTGTAAGATTGGGGGTAAAAAAAAAGGTTTCTAAAGTACTCGGTTGCTGTATCGCATACAAAGTTTAAACAAAGTTCGGCTATTATGAGCCTGTGTTACTGTTTCTCTATGAATAGGAATTACCAATCAAATCAATCTGCCTAGCCTTTTCCCATCTATGTTGGGGTCAGCTTCAGTCTAAGCGGATGCAGCTGAATACCAGTATTTTACATGGAGCGACTGCCTATCTGACCTCCACAACCCAGTTACTGGGTAATACGATACCCCTTGCATGGTAAGACTGGTTGCCAGACTTTCGAGCTTCTGACGACCCGTAACGACTGTCAAACATCCACGAGTGACGGCCGGGGCCAACGGCTTAACGTGCTTTCCAAAGCACGGAGGAGTCCCCGTATGTAAAGATGGTCACCTATCCACGGACCAACACCCGCAAGCGTATCTTAACCTGGTGAACCACCACCCGTGCGGCTGTTATTACTTACCCACGAGCTCCTTAGGCAATACCAACCAAATAAATTAAATGATTGACCGGGTAAGTTTATCCAGTTACTAGTACTTATCCAGAGCCAGACGTTTATATTTCGACGATGTATTTTCAGCACCAGTCTGTGGTAGTGACGAAGTTTATAACACTTGCATCAATGGCGGATGTCAGAAGAAGAAGTGCTCTGATTTAGGACGCCCTGATATTTGTATACACCCTAAAGAATGTATAGACGGTTGTCTTTGTAAAAAAGGATTCCTAAGAGCTGAAAATGGAACTTGTGTGTCGATCGACGAATGTCCTAGTAAGTTTATAAATCATACCTGCATTAAACTGCTTATCCGTAAAGCTTGATTAGAAAATTCAAAAAGCTCTGCCATCAAATTTCATAACATTGTTACAATGTTATGAAATTTGCGTTGGGTCAATAAAGACGAGCCAAAAACTCATTAGACATCCAATTCAAGTACTCGTACGTAGGGTACTAGAAATCTAGAAAAAACTAATCCATAATAGGTACAAGGTTCAACCTATCCAACTATGGTTTTAAATATTGCAGAAGTGATTGAGATGAACGATAAACTGGTTCCTCTAATCCCGAATATCTATGATTGTTTTCAGCACCCGTTTGTCCCAAAAACGAAGTTTTTGATAGATGTGCCAATGGAGGATGCAATCGAAGAGAATGTTCGGAATTAACAGGCCCAATCATTTGTAGAGATCCTATCGAATGTATAGGAGACTGCGTTTGTGTTAAAGGATATTTACGAAATGAAGATGGAGTTTGTGTACCAGAACGCGAATGCAACCGTGAGTATGCCCGATTTCGTTTTATTGGCCACAATACCTTACCTTCGTATTCGTCTAAGCCAGTATTATATAATACTAGAGACGAATACGAGCTGCGCCCCGCAGTTTCACCCGCGTAAGTCTCGACCCCGTGGGAATATCGGGATAAAAATATCCTTCATCCTAATCCAGGATATGGTCTAACCATGTGCCAAATTTCATCTAAATCTGTTCAGCCGTTTTGGCGTGAAAGCGCTACTAATCTTATATTAGTTAGGATTTATAGGCATCAATGTTCTGTGATGCAAGAGGGATGGATTCGTCTTGTAAAGCTCTGCCTTTCTCTCGCACACATTATGAACTGATGCCATTACTGATTTGAAAAACTACTGGATATATATCCTCAAAATAAAATTATTTGAACTATTGAATAAATTATCTATCCCTGTACGTTTTCTATTTTGCCATTTTTTACTTCATAAGTATATAATGTATCTTCTTCAAGGCAGCACATATATTGGGGTCGACTCCTCCAGGTATGCTGTCTTGAAGAAGTCTGTACCGAAGTCTGTAGCGACATCTGTACCGAAGTCTGTAGCGTACGAGAAGTGACCGGCTGTACCGCCGTACAGTCGGTCTATTCGGTAAAAATCTCTCAGTTATTCCACTGATGCTAGGGATTGACACTATTGACAGCTCACTTCACCTACGTTTTTTTCTTAAAAGATCGGCAGGTCATAAACTAAATGTTATTTACAGCGCAATGTAACAGACCGCACGAAGTCTTTAACCCCTGCCCCTCAACATGTCCACCACGAACATGCGAGAGTCTCGATAGAGCTTACATCTGTCCCATCAAGGGGGGAGAAAAACCCCCTTGCGAACCAGGCTGTGTCTGTGAAGAAGGATACTTCACCAATAGGATCGGGGAATGTATTTCTCAGGAGGATTGCTGTGAGTGTTAACATCATTGCATCCAGATCCATTTCAGACATGCTACTTTTGATCATATAAAGAACAGATTAAATATAGTCTACCAAGAATAGAATTAAAAAATCTTGATTGTCTTGAAAGGCTTAACAGAACTCTTTTAGTTTTGGCCTTCAATACTCGGGCCTATGTAAGATTAAAAACTTGTACTAATGGCCATAAGTTACCTTTAATCTGTTCTAATTTGCTGCAGTAGAATATTTTTGTAGGTATCACTGATTTCTTAGCAGTATTAAACAATAATTATTGCTTATTAGAACGCAAAGCCATCACGAAAAACAAAATCAAATCTGCACAGGCGATATTTTCTAATACCTAATTATGTATTTTCAGTAAAATGTATGGGACCTCACGAATACTTCACATGTGGCGGTGCATGTGACAATGTCTGTGAAACACTCAACGAACAGAGCCAGGCTGACTGTCCCCTTATCAACATTAAGTGCAATGAAATGTGCTACTGTGAAGAAGGATACGCCAGGAATGCCAGTAAAATCTGCATTCCCATCAAAGACTGCCCTCGTAAGATTGTATTTGATTACTTGTGAATTTAATGGTAGTAGAGCACTTCAAGAGCAGTGGTGGCCCCAGTGGTAACGGCTGCACTTTACGAGTTGTAGGTTCGAACCCAGGTAGGCGCTTTTCTTTGTGTAAATTATTTCATCACCACTGCTCTCAAAACGGTGAAAGAAAATATCGTAAGGAAACCGGCATGTCGTAGAACCAATAATTCAAAGTCATGTTACATCTACCATCCCTCACTGTGCTGATGTGGAAAATTACTGCTCACTCCCTCTCAGCGAGAAGAGACCTGTGTCCCAGCAGTGGGGACTCGTGAAGCAGCTCGTTTTAGGACTTCCCAAAGCGCCGGTATAGTTACAGGCGCGCAAGCCATTTCATTTATCTCTTAGAAAGCAATACAGTTGCGATGCCTCTGGAATTATAAACGTCCATATGGAACAATTACCACATACAATCAGGCTGGCTGCTCACCACAAAATACCATAAATAATCTATATTGAAAATATGAATATGATTACGCTTAGCAAACAAACCAATAATATAACCCCTTTTGCACTGGGCTCCCCACCATGACAAAAAACAACCTAACGTGAAAACATAATGGTATATAACAGCAGTGCTATTCTGTAACCATCTCACCGTGAAAACTTAGGTGAAGTGAGCGTGGAGTGAGATGTCATTCCACAGGGATTGACACTATTGACAGCTCACTTCACCCAAGTTTTCACGGTGAGATGTTTACAGAATAGCATGGCAGTTGAATCACTTCTTCGGGACTCGTCGAACTTCATTTGGCTCGATTTTGGATTTCAGGAGTTACAGTACTTACTTGGAAATAGTGTGGTGAGCTTGTCCCGACATATGCCTTAAAAATATTTTGTCTTTCTAGCATCACGATGTGGTCCAGACGAGAGATACGAGGAGAGTCCCTGCAGAGTCTGCGAGCCTCTCACCTGTAGTGAAGTTGGCATGGAGATGGAGTGTCCACCTGTAGTAGATGATGACTGTGACGATACACCAGCATGTATCTGTAAACACGGTCTTGTGAGAAACGACGATGGTGTATGCATACCTATCTGTGAATGTCGTTAGTGATTTTGTTATTTTTTCTGGAGTTCTTTTAGGCAAAAGCGTCAGGGTACATATATTTTAACAGAATGGTGGCTGAAAATCTTTCCTTAATCGTGTTTTGTTGCAATAAAGTGACAACTGGATAGTGACGTAAGCATGTGTTAGTCCCGGAATGCCAGATCTTTTTTATTAGACCATGATTCTAATGATCATAATTCTGTATACCCATATTTTTTACGGTCGCGAATCATATTTTAATCAACATACAACCTGACACTGACCTGCAAATTCCAAAAAACGTAAGAAAATTTGAATTTCGCTGACTGTTTTAGCGCTTCCCGCATAACGTGCACGCCATTTTTTTTCTCACATATAATAGATTAAACCGAGTAACAAAACTGACTCCTTGACAGAAAAATATAGCAACTACTTTTCTGTCAATGAGTCAGTTTTGTTACTCGGTTCGGTCGGCTTGTTAATGTTTATACTTTGGACTTTAACTTGAACTTTAAATTAATATTAATTAATAGGCATTACAATGCATATACAAACTGTAAAATACCCCCTCTCCCCCTCTCCTATTAATAATATTTTACTTCTGCTTTTGTTTATGGTTTTATTGAAATAAATGCGTTTCACTATGACTTTGACCTGACTTTATATCCGTACTTAATAATAAAATAGTCGATAATCAAATATAAGTTTTCTATTTACCTACATACCCTATATGATAGGTACCTAACTCAAGAAAAACTCATTTAATAAATGTTTATATAAGGTTTAAATATATGCTAAGCATTTAAACGCTGCTATGGGCTTTATGCTAATGGTATCGAGGCATGACCACAATTATTGCCTTATATATCTCGTCAGACCTGAGCACATTTTTAAATAGGTATATATATAATAGGTAATAGGTAATAGGTAAATAAGGTAGGTGGTTAATAGGTATACGCGAAATGTCTGAAAACAAACTTTCTCGTAATAAAATTACAAAACCTATATACATTTTTAATAACAGACATAATGTGATGAAACCTTCTGCCTATTTTTTTTGACATACCAGAAATCGAACCGGTCTGAAACGTCCGGTTCTTCTCATCCGAGTCGGGTACAGAATCATCTAAACCAACGAATTTATACGGTTTTGGCCGTAAAACAATGTGACATGGTTTTGGTCATGGGCCTCGTACCTTAATAAAGAAAACCGGACAAGTGCGAGAAGAACTCGCGTCCATCTCAAAGCTGAACCCGGCTGCCCGCGGCTTCACTCAAGTGACACAGTCTATTAATTACCAATTCCGGGCTGTAGGACAAACTTAACATTGTAGTTGAAAAACTTGTTCTCCCATACATTTTAACTGCAAATTTAAGCTTGTACACACAATGTTGAGAGATTGACCATGTTATTTTAAGATCAGATACTTCTGATAGATGTTCCTGTAATCGAAAAGTAAAGATCAATTTTCTGTATTTTTTCAAAATTTCCCAGCTTTTATCCGAAATTAAAATACAGAAAATAGTTATATACTTAAAGATACAAGTAAACCTATAAGAACTCTATGGTCTTAAAATAACATGGTAAATCTCCCATTATTTTACAAACTTACATTTGCAGTTGGAATGTACGGGAGAACATGTTTTTCAACTACAATGCTATATTTGTTCTTGGGATAAATACATCATTGTCGTGGTCCGACACGCACTTGGTCTTATTTAATTCTTTTACCTATTGTGGTAAAGTAATTTTATTCTAGGTGCATCGTCTTTACATATAATGGTATACTTAATATAATTTATATTGTAAAACATTTTAAAAGAGTAGCGTAGTAGTGGAGTTTCTTCCCCATTCTTCTCTAAGTATACGAAACAACCTTTTGGAAGAGGCAACTAGACTCAATTCTATTTTCTTGTTAATTTTTGACGTTTAACTTTGAGTTTAGTTTTTCGTTCGAAAGTTCGGAACTCTAATAAAAGGTGTGAAGAAGAAAACAATTACAGTGGATAAATTGAATATAAATACATTTTAATCCACCCGTAAAATATAAAAAGGCAAATTATAAAAGGGCCATTTTGGGGTTCAACACTGAATCAAATTGCTTTTCATTGAATACTAAAAATGCATTATTTTTTTACTACTAAAAACTACGTACCTAAATTGAATAAATGATTCTCGAGTTATAAGCGTTTGTCTGCTGTCTATACCTAATTTTGCGCGTACACACTTACACGAGCAACAACAATTGCGCAATTCTGAGCAATTTGTACACAACCTTGAAATTGGCGTAAATTGGTCGTAATTGCGCAATTAATTGCCTATGTAAGTGCATCCTTAGGATGAATAATTTACAAGGAATTTTTTTGCAAAGGTACGTGAATACATGAGAACAAGATAAAAAAGAAGAAAAATTGTTAATATCTGCACAAAATCAACGGCCAATAAAACTAAAACTAAACAATAGATATAATCTACACACAGTAATTCTAAAAAACGAAGAATTTTTTAATCCGCGAAACCCCTCATATGAAAGAAAAACCGGCCAATTATTTATAATCGTTTTTGATTTGCACAACAACAATCCTAATCTTAAAATTCAAGTTCGCTATGTATTAGGTAATTGTGCATGAAATTGTTTTACACGCGTTGAAAGGCTAACCAATCATTCGTGTTGCTGGTTTAGCATAGCAAAGGTTTCAGTAGGTACTGTTACTGAAAAGTTTTTTTACAAATGAAAATGGGGCAAACCGTTCGTATTCTTGGAATCTATAAAATGTTTAAGTCATCGCTCTTGGTGGCTGCACTAATTCTCCTGAATGCAGCTTGTCACAGTGCAAGTAAATATGTTTCTTTTAATTACATTATGAAATTGATTCCATCGTCATCTTTCATCAAATTATTGACCATTCTTAATTGTACATACAGAAATATTTGTTACAACCGTTAAAATAATTTTAAGACTGCATACATACGACGACTTTTCACAAAGATCCAAACGCGCGTCCTCATTGCGACACCATCGATAAAAGAAGTACTCGCTGCTGAAGAACTGCAAATAATCGCCGTGTGTAACCATCCCAAAAACTGTTTTCGGTCTAGTAAAACTTATCAATTTAACCAGAGACGGAAAATATTTATTATAAGTGCAGATACTAGATCGATAACGTTAGTACTTCGGTCAAGAATTTACAGCAGAACTTAATCATACTTGGAGTTCACCAAGGCTCGATTCTTGGTCCGTTGTTGTTCAACTATCCCAAGTAAGATAAAAAACATTAGGTAGTTAATTGATTACACGAGCTTATAATATGACTCGTGTTACGTTAGCAGTCTAACTTTGGAGAGTAATAAAAATGGAGAAAAGAAAAAATAACTATAAGACCTTGGCAGAGAGAAGCGTATGCAATTGATTCGTTAGAAAACTGTTTTTAAAAGTGTTTAGCAAACTCCGTAAAATCGATTAAATATAATCTACTTTAAACTTATTATTTTGAAACAAAATATTTTATTAATCAACACTCTTTTCGTGACAAAGCAATTGTTAATCTTATCAAAAATGTCGACGGAAAATAATATACTCTGTGGTTGACAAAAGGTTTAAAAATTTCATATGTAAGGAAACGTTATTTACATTTAAAAGTATTCATAATAAAACAAACAAAAATAGATTAACAAAAAAGTATAAAAAATATAGTGACATACTTAAACGTTGTATTAACAAATCTCAACAAATACACAACAATAAATATTCAGAATATGAAAAATAGGTGCGAGGCTACTTGGGATATTATAAATAAAAAAGTTGGTGAGACACAAAAAAGTAATGACATAAAACAAATAGTGTTAAAAACCAACAACATCATTGACCCTCAAACCATTTGTGACATGTTTAACGAATCAATTGACAAATAATAATGAATTAACGTACAAAATGACGCTATAAATAGAACTAAGGACATTGATCACAATAACACAATATTCCTAAATCCTACCGATCCTATAGAAGTGTTCAGGGTAATCCAAAACCTAAAAAATACTGCGTCTGTCGGTTTTGACGAAATAAGTACCAACATTATAAAAGCTTGTGCTAAATACTTATGCAAACCGTTGAGCTACTTAATTAACATATCGTTTTCAGAAGGCATGTTTCCAAGCGCATTAAAGAACTCAATAGTCAAACCGATATTGAATGGTGATCATAGGAATTATAGGAATTACCTTAATTCCTATAATATCAAAAATATTTAAAAAGACAATATTAAAAATACTATATGACTATGTGGACAAGTATAGTTTGCTGAGGCGGGAACAATTGGCTATCAGGAAAAATAGCACCACCGCTTAAGCTTATTTTAATTTAATAAAAATAATAACTGAGACAATGAATGACAACATATCTACAGTGGCTATTTTTCTGGACATGAGTAAAGCCTAAGAGCCTGAGTTTGTGTAGTTTGAGCTTGAGTTCGTTGATCATAAGCTATTACTAAGCACATTGGATAAATATGGATTATGGGGCAAAACACATGACTGGCTTAGATCTTACCTAAGTGACAAGTGTCAATGTCTGCAAATATCAAAAGTCATTGATGAAAACAAAGTAGAATATAAATCTAATTTTAAAACTAATGCAGTAGGAGTACCCCAAGGCAGCGTAGTGGGATCGTTTTTATTTCTGCTATATATTAATAACCTTCCCAATGCAACAAGCCACGAAAAAATCTTATTTGCTGACGATACGACACTAATAATAAAAGGTAATGTCAAAAATAAATTGATACAGGAAATTAATTAAGCATACAAAGACATAATAATTTGGCTTAATAACAACAATTTAAAAATCTATATAAATAAAACAAAAATAATTAAAATAATTAAATTTCAAACTTATAAATCAAACTTTCAGACTCTAAGTATAAAATATGAAGACAGTATCCTAGAACAAGTAGTAAAGACAAAATTCTTAGGGATAATAGAGGACCAAAACTGTAACTGGAAATCGCACATCAATTACGTATGCGATAAGCTAGACAAATTCGTATACGCAATAAAACGTCTACGATCAACAGTGTCCGTAGACGCAGCAGTCACTGCACATCACGGATACGTATCGTCTGTTATCATATGGTCTGATACTATGGGGCAACTCAGTTCAAGTTTTAATGGCATATCGGGTACAAAAGAAGTATGTTAGGACAATATCTGGCGTCTGGTTTTTGGACAGCTGTAAACCGTTATTTAAAAAACTTCACATGTTACCTTAACCCTGCATGTACATCAAAGAACTACGAGTATATATGCTAGTAAAACAATATCCGCACTATTTTTGCATACAATCAGAAGTCAGTCATAAAAAGGCTACTGCTAGAAATAAGTATAAATACGAACTAAATGTACCTCAATGTAAATTACAAATGTTTAGGAGGAATGTATTAATTAATGCCATTCGGGTGTATAACAAGTTATCTAATTTACTTAAGGAATTTCCCATCCCCATGTTCAAGAAAAAGCTGACAAGCTGGCTATTAGATAATTGCTTTTATAACATTGACGAATATATGGAATATTGTAAAAATCCAAGATGACATGGACTTAATGTTGACATTTTATAGTAATGATTACCTAATTATAAAAATACTAATTCATTGGACTTATTGTAAATCACAAATCTTATAATTAATATTGTACTTAGTTAAGAACGACAATTGAATATTTGTACACCATATACTTTGTGTTAAAATGTATAGAACTTACAAAAATATTAACACCTTACTATGTAAAACTACATTCTTACAAATAAATAAATTCTGATTCTGATTCTTCTCATCAGATCATTGTAATTTCATAGATTTTTATTTGTTTACTAGCTTCAGAAAACACGACGGTGAATGTCACAGAGGCAAGAGCTCGACTCGATCAAGGAAGCATTGCTTTATCTGGAAAATTTTTACACGTAAGTATTGATGCTACATGAACTAACTGTCTCGCATACGGTTGCAGCATTATGCTGGCCGATGGCCGTTTTGCGTGGATGTGACGCATATTTTCCCTCAAAATGTTATTTTCGTGTTTTGTGACTCCATGCGTCATTTTTACCGCAAATAGACGTGTTTTCTTTCTTTCTTTTTTTCTTTCTTCTTTCTTTCTTCTTTCTTTCTTCTTTCTTTCTTCTTTCTTTGTTCTTTCTTTCTTCTCTCTTTCTTCTTTCTTCTTCCTTTCTTATTTTGAATAACTTAATAATTATTTTGGAGAATTTAACGTCAATTTTTTTCATTAGTTCCTGGTTTCGAGCAAACCTGATGAAAACTGCGTAGCATCAGCTACATCTCTTCTGATACCTTTGGCACAACTTGCACTATATGCCACCGGATTGGTTTTAGAACAACTACTCCAACTGCTGTGCCTTAAGAATAAACAGGAGGTACGTTACATATTTTTAATCTTCAAGCTTTGGAGGATTAATTAATTACATTCAAATCTAACCAACTTCTTTGAAATCTTATTTTAGATAAAGGCTGTTTTCCCCGGATTAACAGCCGAATTCAACAATCAAACACATGTTGAATTTGAAGTGGCTACTAAATATTACGCAAACGCGAACTATCCACTTAGCCAAAATTTCAAAAATGACTCACTACAGTATTTCCAAGCTGGAGGAGAAAATGTCGACTTTAGTAAAGCTATTGCAGCTGCTGCTTTAATAAACAAATGGGTGAGTCAACAATTACAGCATCATTGTATAGTGGCGGCATGTTATAAGAAAAAAACATTCAGAAATGACTTTATTTAAATCCAATGTACTTTTTTTTTTCACCAGGTATCCGACCGTACTCGCGGTAGAATTCAAGATCTTGTATCAGCGGACATGTTTAATGGGGATACAAGATTATGTTTAGTCAACGCAATTTATTTCCTGGTAAGAATTTGCTATAATTTTCTGCTTAAATAAGACAGCCTAATCAAGAATTAAAGCATTCGTCTTTTTCAGGGCAATTGGGTAAAACAATTCAATCCTAAGAATACACAAACTAAAGACTTCCACAAAAGTAACGGAGAAACTGTACCTTTAAAAATCATGAACCAACAAAATACTTTTAACTACACTGAGAATGACCAATACCAGGTTTGTATTTTTTTTATATATTCCTAATCAGTTTGTGGCGGCATCTACATCGCCACATGCGAACTACGCATCAAAAACCTGACGTCACACAATTAGAGTTTACCGCATCTTATGCATCGCGCAATTAGAGTTTACCGCGCGAACGACATATATAAGTCTATCCGACATCAACCATAGGGCAGTTACCCGCCAGACACGACACCCATCTGGTCGGAGGATCCTCCCTTTTCTATAGAGGATGAATGAACTTTACACCCTGTTCCTCATACCTCAAAAGTTTAAATGAACAAATGCCGTAGAATATTTATGTAACCTTTTGGTTCAATGATTCTAGGTTTATATGCATTCCCCATTAACTTTAACAACCCAATTCCCTCGTCTCTTTTTTCAGGCCCTAGAAATGTTTTACAAAGGCGACAATTTTAGTTTTTTGGTCGTTCTTCCAAGAACAACAGAAAACTTACTGGCAACACTTGATACTATTAGAAAACCTGATGAATGGAACAAAATGATGGAAAGTCTTAAACCTGAAAAATGTGATGTTTACTTGCCGAAACTGTTAATAAACAGCAACATAGATGTAAAGAAACTGCTTATGGAGGTATTATTATGCAATTTTTTAAAGATATTTACATTATTATCTTTGTTATAAATCAAACTTAAATGGAAAGTGGAGAGATGAGTTCTGTGGACCATTGGATTCATTCTGTGGATACATTACTTTTATTTTTATTAAATTTTGTACCGTTTTAGATCGGGGCCAATGAAATGTTTAATACAAGCGGTAATGGATTGGAAGGAATGTTCGAAATACCGGAGAGAACGTATGTTTCTGATGCTGTACAGAAAGCTTTCATAGCAGTTGATGAAACAGGAACTGAGGCAGCGGCTGCCACTGGTATGTATTGACAACACAAAGTAACTGTCACGCAAGTGTGTTTAGAGAATGAATGAGAGGTAAAAAAATAAAAAACAATAATAAGGCGGATACTAGAAGAAAAGCCAGTAGGAACTTGCCATTGAAGGGCCGATCTTATCGGTGACGTCATTCAAAAATATTAGGTGCGTAGTTATCGCAACGGGCGTACGTATGATGTATGAACGTGATTAACGAGTTGGAGTGTGAAGAGTGAGACACACGTTAGAGTGTGTAAGAATCATAGCACTTGGCTTTAATAGTGCCTCATCGACTCGTTTATACGCAATTGTCAATCGAATATAACAAAATCTACAACTTTCTAGACAGTCTTCTTTATCTTGATTTGGAAAAAATATACTTCTTTGTTCAGGCAAATCTTAAACTATAAATCGGAATGTGTGAAGAAAATCTCTTCGTTATTATAATAATTCGTACTTTTTTTACAGCTATCATTATAACTAGAAGGAGTCGCCCTTTAACTCCGCTTTACATCTTCAACGCTAATCATCCTTTCCTCTTTTACATTCTTTATAAGAAAACTGTATTATTCTGCGGAGCCTTTGTTCATTAAGGTGAATTTACTCTAAACATCAATTGTGATATCACTTGAACTCCGTAGTTATTATACCAAAGGGTTTTGAATATTTTTCAGCTTTAACAGTGACTGCTTTGTCACTACAGTATCCGTCTCCACGAATATATGTCTTTGAGGCAACACACCCCTTCATATTCTATATAATGTTTGACAAAATACCTCTCTTTTGCGGGCTATTTGTAGGGGCGCAGTAAAAGGTGAAATTATAATACAGAAATCGTTACAGTTTGTTAAAACTTACCAATTGGTGGTCGGTTACTGGTGAAGGTTATGACATGTATCGCAAGCACTATTTCTACCTTTGGGACTTTTTCCACACATTTCTTAGTTTATTTCGATCATAAAAAATTCCATCTGGCAAATGATTTATCAGATGATATTTCACAATATTTAGTTCTTTCTACCATAATCACTTAATGTTTTATATTTACAGCTGTTATTCTATCCAGTATGAATATAGCACCTGTAAATCCGCCTAAAGTTTTTAATGCTAACCATCCGTTTATATTTTATATTAAATTACGTGGAATAGCATTATTTTCTGGAGCCTTTGTCCAATAAGGTGAAATAAGATGCTCTAAATGCATGTTTGTGTGCTTGCGCATGTATATAAATAGCCAGATTTTTAAGCTAAATTATGAATTATTTTATAAATTTCTTTGCTTACTTGCGTTACCTACTTATGCCTGCAGAATAGATTACTATCTTTATTTTTCTACCTGTCATTCAAACTATAATTTCAATGCAAGTAGATTTGCAACTACAAATGACTTGAGCTCTGCAGTTAATTGAAGTCACATTTTGCATTTTCAGCTATTAGTGTCGGTGTTACATCAGTTATGTATCCTCGTCCCAAAATCTATGAGTTTTTGGCAACTCGCTCTTTCGCTTTCTATATATTATTAAGAAGTGAACAGAGTCCATACAAAACACCTTTGTTCTGTGGAACATTTGTAGGAGCAACATAAAAGGTGAAATTAAACGAAATAATTCGTATTATGGTCATTTTTAAATGGTGGTTGGTTAAATGGTGAAGGAGTACTGTTTCCACAAACACATAAGAATAGATATAGAGATTTGTCAGTCGGTCATACATATCCAGAACACAAAACACATATTTGATCTCTTTGGATATAGTTTTCAAGATCTTATTTTATATTTATTTATTTTTTTATCTTTTTCGATATTATTTTTTTTCGGTTATAGGACTAGGTGGAGGTGCCGCTCCTTCCAATATATATATTCAATGCACATCGTCCTTTCGTATTTTATATCGTCTTCGGCAGTAGCACTCCTATATTCTGCGGAGTGTTTGTTGGTGGTCAATAATACGAATCTATTTTGGTAATTTCAGTATCTAAAGAATTTTTTGTTTTATTTTCGTTAATAATAGTCTGTTAGTTATGGTTGTAGGAATTTCGAATAGTAATGTGATCCTTTCGATAGTGTTTTCAATGGAGATCTTATTTTCATTGATGTCATATAGACCATAAGTTTTAGCTAGTGTATATAGCCCTCCCCCATACATATACAACATGATGAGTCGTCCTGCGCTTTTTAGTCTTTCCGTCTTCTGAAGGATGGACTACATTCCCTCTTCTCGTTGCAGGTCGCTGTACTTTCGATATAATCTTTGATCACAATTTATATCTGGGTGGTTAAGTTATTTCGGTCAGTGATACCGGTTCACTTATGTGCTTCTTCATTCTGTTTAATGAATAAAAATCATTGAAGAATTGATATCATATTATTAAAGTTATGATCATTGATGTGAAAGGGTATTTTACTCAGTCGTCGGAAAGACATGTTATTTTTTTTCGATATTTTCAACCACTTTTTGTAAATCATTTCACTAGAATTTTGTTGTTTTCTTCAAGTTTAATTGTTTCATTTCAGCTTTAGTTGTTACCGCTATCACTTCTGTCCAATTAGATCCTCCAAAGATCTATATATTCGAAGCGATACATTCTTTCATTTACTATATTTTATTCAATGGCGTTCCTATATTCTGTGGAACATTTGTTGGCGGCCCATAAAGAGGGTTACAGTACTGTGACGTAGGTAAAATAACCAGAGCTATTAGCAATTATCAATGGTGGAAGGTTTGGTGGTGGTTTGGTGGTGGTATATCTAGATCTAATATTTTTATTTTTTAAAGTAGAAAATTGTTAAAACATTAAACCATGATCACGATTCGTTGAACACGTTTCTCATTGCAGCATTCAAATCCGCCCTTAAGACGACCTACTGACCAAGGATGCTACATATATTTACCTATTCAGCAATCATAATGATTGTGGCTATAGTCTCTCGTGGCCGTGTATATTTTATTAGGGCTATCCACAGGCTAATAAAGCGATTGTAATAACTGTAGAAAGCACCTTACCTAAAAGTAGGCTTAATCTATTATTTCATAGACATTCAATCCTAACTAATATCTTAACTATAATATAATATGATATAATATGATATGATATAATACAATATAATATAATATAAATTATTATATTATAATTTATTATTAATTTTATATTAGGGTGGATTTTTTTAACCTCACCTGGAGGGAAAGTTCTCTAAATACTGGAGATAGCAAATTTTACTTAAAGGAAACATACCTTTATTTTTTTAAAGAAACAAATCTGCATTCTAAGATTTTCGTAAATTCGTTTGCCACACTTATCCCGGGCGAAGCCGCGGGCAAAATCTAGTATTTGATAAATTGAACATTGTTAAATAAAGGTAGACTTGAAAGACCATGTTCTGTATTTCAGAAATCTTTATAATAGACGGAGCCACTATGTATGGTCCAGAATCAGTTAAACTTTTTGAAGCTAACCGGCCTTTTACATTATATACCAGATATTGACTGGAAATAAATCATTATTCAGGGGGATTTATGTAGGCCAGTAAACTATGTAGTTATTGGACGCCATGACATCAACAACTGCGTAAATAATAACTATTATTCTCAAGGCTCTTGTTATGTTGCTATAGGTTTTAACTACTTTCATGTTCTTATTTTATTCTTATAAAGAATACCTACCTATGAAGATACGTAAATAATACAGATATGTAAACAATCACTCTCCTCTTATCTGAAAATAAATAATGTAAAAAAAAAGTAAATATAAAAAATCTAAAACTGCGTAAAAAGTGAACTTTTAAAAAGATGGAAACAAGATAACCTAACTGTCTCCAATCCTACTTAATACAACAAACAATCTCATATAGTCGGAGGCATCTTCTTAAATTAAATTTAACAATAACTACATAAATACCGATTGCATTGTATTTTACACTTTTTAGTTACGATTTTTTTTATTGTGTCTCATTCCAAATTACATTTAAACATAGTATGCCACTTTGATAGCACCTATCGCAACCCTAACAGGTAAAGACGTTAAGTTCGTTTGGGCGGGTGATTGGACGATGGGTGCAAAGCTTTAAGGCGAAGATAGTACAGACAATTTAGAACCAAAAAAAACTTAAAAATTTGGTTAAAAATATTTGGTAAGACTTCGTCTAAGACAACCATGGCTTAAATGGTTCTAAATTGTCTATACTATCTTCACCTTAAAGCTTTGCACCCATCTTCCAATCACCCTGTATAATTAGTATATATATTTTTGTAATCACCTTTTAAAACCCTTCACTTCAAACCCTCCAGCCACCGGCGATTAACGAGAAATTACTGGAACCAGCAACTAAAAACGAGTAGGCGAGTAACGAGCAGTGAGTTTCACTGAGCAAGTACTCGGTGTTAACATGCAGTCAGCGATCAAATATAATACACGTATCTCTTTCACTTACACGGGACCTACAATTTTTTGTTTCTTGAGCGAGAATATCGTTGATAACTAGTCGGTTCCTAGTCTGCGGTGGCACAGGTGCCTAAGCGAAGCCATACTTGAAAGCCCTTCTTCTTAATTTCAGCAATAAATTGGATCGGATTACTTCCTTCAGTTCCTGACAAACCAATACTTTTTGAGGCAAACCGCCCTTTTATTTACCACGTAATATCTAGAAATATACCAATATTCAGCGGTACTTTTATAGGGAAGTAAGGTAACCGGTAAGTAGGGTGGGTGACCCTTTTTTCTTCAACAACACGTATGATAGTGCCATCCACAAAGACGCGCCTCACTCCACTCGGCTCCGCGTATTACCAATCTATACAAGGCCAGAACGCAACCATAGGAAACTGCTCGCGTATACATTTTAATGCTATTTTTAAATCTGTGATTACAATGTGTACACGAATTTTGCGTACTGCTCGTGTATAGTTTGTAACGTGGACTCGCGGGTCCTGGTTCCAAACTATACTACATCACTTACGCTTGACATGAGTTTTAAACATAAAAAGTAAAAAAGTAAACTGGGTGAAATGGAACATATTACGGAATATGAAATGGGTTAGGTTGGGTTAGAACTGTGTCAACCGCGCGCGAGCCGAGCGAGCGGTGCCGCGGTAGCGGCCGGTGACCGCTACTTCCAAGTTGCTCGCAGCCAGGCAGGCTATTTAGCGCATTACGTCATACGTACTGTGCATTACGTCGCAAACAAGGTAGTTACCCGTTTAAAATTTGACGCAATATATACACGATTAGTCCGTACGTACTGGCACTGTATATTTTGGAATATGGTAGTTAATTAGGTCACTATGAAGTATTTGCGTACTACTCTTGTATAGATTGGAAAACCTTAGTAAAAAAGTGATTTCCAATCTATACGCGATTTGTTTCACACCCTTGCGTTCTGGCCTTGTATAGAATGGAAAGACGCCGCGGCTCCGTACTAAAATATAGCTTACAGTACAGTGATCGCGGAATGTGGCGCGTCTTTGTGAATGGTACTATCTGTAAATACCTAATGATTTGTATTGACGTAATTACTTGGGTTTCATACAATTATTTCTAGGTAGGTAGTAGGCTTACCTTCTTCTTTTTAAATACTTCAACAATCTTCACTTATCTTTCTTCCTATCCTCAACCATAATATTATTTCTTTCTATATCAATATATTACAATAATTGACAAAAAAGAATATCGCGCAGGAGGTTAAATAATTAAATAATTAATTTAGCAAAAAAATTCAAAAATTATTTAAATAATGTTTTTTATGTTTAAATAATTCATTAAAAAAACAATCGTGGTTGATTCAACTAAATGAAATTAAATCTGAAAATAATGTCTGAAAAATCTTAATTTTCTTTTCAGAAATAGGAATGGCTGGATTTTCTGGCGCTATACCCCCGCCTCCTAAAGTTTTTAATGCTGACCACCCATTCACATTCTTTGTAAAGCTTTGTGCAGACTAGCGCGACGCGACAGCGCGACGCGACACCGGCTATTGTTATACCGTCAAGTTTTCTTAGAAATTATATTGTTCGAGTCGCGTCGCGCCGTCGCGTCGCGCTGGTCTGAACGAGCCTTAACATTTAATAAGAATCCTGTATTTAGTGGGGCTTTTGTTGGTGCAAAAGTAGAATGACCTTATAGTCGGGCTTACTCTCCAACACAAGCGTAAATATCAACTGATTCGTTAAATACTATTTTTTTTTTACTTTCATTGACACACAAACTCATAATACTGCCCTGCTTAACCGAAAAGCGCTATCTCAGAGATACGCCCTTTTAGTTTTTTTATACCATTCAATAGCTATAACAATTTCGTATCTAATGGTATAAGCCAAATACAGCTATCTAACTTAAAACATTTAAAAAAACCACTCAGAAGTTTTTTATATCCTTATGTTTCCATAATTACAATTAACAAAAAGTCAATTTTCTCAAAACGTACTCCGATTGAGATAGCGCGTTTCGGCTTAGCATGGCTGAATAAGAGTCCGCTGTTTTTGTTCATGATCAACTTTTTGGGTCCGTAAAGAAATACGTATTGGGTCCAGTCTCTATAACCTCAAAGTTAGGCATTATTGACTCCAATCTCCTTTGTTTGATTTTATATTACCTATTATCTTTAATCTTTAGGGAATTATATTATTTTAAAATAAGTGTTTTCTTCTGCCCACAAAATACCATTCAGTGTCTTATTTTCTTTTTATATATGTATACTTTTATTTGTATTCTAATATCGGGGATGTTTGGCAAAGTAAGCTTAATACTCAGTGTGCAGGCTTTGCTTGCTATGTGTGTATTTAACATTATTGCTATGTACCTGATGTATAATAGAATTAATTTATTTGCTTCTATATAGAAAAGTAAAATAACGATCAATTTTCTTTTTCCAGATCCGTCAGAAGAAATATTATTTGTTTTGTTTCGAAATAAAGTTTTGGTCAATAATAAATTGTATATTTATTTCACACTAAGTAACTTAACATTGAAACTTTACTAGTACAAGTACGACACAACTTAAAGCATCGGCAAAATTCGTAAAACCGATCACCATCCGAACTAAGTGCGTCATCAAAATCACCAATCTTTATTATTGCTTTAGGTGAAAATGATCTTTACGAAAACGCAATAACTTGTAAAGTCATATAACCAAATACATTCGTAAAATTTAAATCATGAATGAAAATTTTCAAATTTTTGCTACATCCAAGTAGTGTCATACTGTACCTATAATGTACATTCATTCAGAATAAAGTATCTAAGACCTTATCTTAAAACAGTTTAGTCCTCTAATTGTCCTCATTCAGTCATTAACAACACTTAAAACACTTATTCAGAGCTTTAGAAAAATATATCACCAAGCAATTTGAATACAAATTGAACGAAAGGCATTAGGACGTCGTACTTACAGTCGTTCTACAGACAAATGAACCCAAATCTATAAAATAACCCAATGTTTGCGAACAGTATATGAAGGAATTATAGTAGGTACATTATGAGGGTTACCAAGGACAGACCATTGAGGGACTAGTTTCCAATTAACAGGTATTATTGGAACTCCCCCGGGGATGAGAATATCGACAGGATGGGATCAAATGAAATTACGAGTTAGATCTCACTTATCCAAGCAAAATCCTAGATAATCTTCTGAAGGAAATGTTGTTATGGCCTCTAGTCCTGGCTAAAATTGAACGTTTGTTTCGCTCTCCTACAAAACTGTTAGATAGTTTAATCCTCTTTCAATTCTTCAGTTTCCAATTTAAATTGTGAATTAGATAATACTTTGATGAATGGATTTAATCAGATTCTATTGTGCTTCCGAATTGAAACCAGATGCTAAAGGAACAATTTCAAATTTAACGTTCACAGCCAAATTAAAACATGGATTAAAATATCCGTTAGGTATGAAATTGTAATTATTTATTTATATATAATTTATTGTACACCAGATTATACATTACATATAGAAAAAGTAATACACTATAAAATATACAATGGGCGGCCTTATCGCTTACTGCGATCTCTTCCAGGCAACCTTGATGTCCTTGATGTCTGTCCTTGTTGTTGAACCTTGTAATCTACAAGGTCTTTGACCACACGACATGTTTTTGTTTTAGTCAGTTATAGAACCTTCTATTATAGGCTAAAGACACCTGACCATGTTATACAAAGCTCAAATACCAGTGATTTCTAGTTACAGCTCATTCACATTGGACCCGTCATTGACGATTCGTCAAAAAAAAGATACGTCATGAACAAACACGTTCATATTGCATACGGAAACGAGTATTTTCACGATTCGTCAAAATATCCGGATAAATGTTCACATTTGATTCGTGATTCAGAGTTCAATCGTGGACGAGCGCTTCAGCGGATCCGTCACAAAAAAATCACGATTCATGGTTTTTGACGAACGTGATTTTTAAAAGACGATACGTGATTTAAGTCGTGTCCGTCGTTTTCACGATTGGTGATGCGTTTGAATACAAGCATTCAAAAAACATTGCAGCCGTAAAAAAAACGAATCGTGAAAAAAGACGATTCGTCAAAAAAACACGAATCGTCTTCATGTTAACGAGCCCTTATTAATTGTTACAATCACAATGCGAATATCATTTTTTTTAGAACCAAGTAGGTATAATCCCCACAGATTAAGTGTAATATCAGAAGATCTCCAAATAAAGCGAGCAATACATCACTCGGGCATGAACCGTGGTTCCCCTTGAGACTCCTATATTGATGATTTAATTAAGCAGTTGCCCTCAAACTTGTATATTGGGATGCTCCAGTTCGCGACCGTCGGAGAATCCTGTCCGTTACATCGGAATTTGTAATTAAGAAACAACGTCTCGGAACAAAATCTGTTTACGAAGTCAGCCGAAGTATTTTATCTTGTTCACCGTGGTTTAACGTAAATATCCACATAGGATATGTGGTAAAGTAAAATAGTTTGCGTTGTTGGTCGTTCGCTGTTGAATGATTTCTTATTGAATGAACTTTGCTTGAACGCGTAAGTATTAATACCGTTCCTTCTCAAAGGATAACCACAATATTGAAGTTCTTATCGGAAGCTTGGATCCGGATAATGTGCTAGAAGAAACATTCAAGCAATGTCGTATTTTAACTGTAATAACAAGACTATGTAATAAAGTAAAAGCTATAATTTTAGTAGTAGTTAGTATTTTTGTAACGGAACAATCAACAAGTGAAAGACAATGTTCCTATCGTTATCCCATTGTTGAACCAGATGTTCAAACTTTAGAGCCCGTGACTCCCTGTCGACTATTGTAGACATTCGTATGACAATCAGTCCCTCTGAGGCCTGGACGGGACTTTAGTCAACTGTAAACACTAAACGGACAATTAAGCAATGCATGGCCATATTGACCATGACTACAATCGGGACCCTTTGTGTGAGTTGTTACCTATGTTTGAACAACCATGGTAGGTTTCGTCGTCGTATTGTCTAGCCTGAAGGCAGTTTTTCATCCATTACCAACAAGTCGTGCTATCCTTCGCATGTCTGACATGTTTATAAGCAAAAAGCTGAGCACTAAGAGCCATTCATTTTGTTTGAAGTTATCTTCCCTTATCGTCTCTAAACTATCTAAAATCATACTTTCAACAGGTAAAGCGAAACGAGTCGATAAGTAAGACCAGTAAATTAGCTTCGGATAACATCGAAGTTCGTCGTAAATTTAGCTCAACTCCGTCGATTGTAAAGACCGCTGGCTCTCCGGCAAATTGATCTTATCGGGAGGCTACCCGATGTTCATAGTTAGTGGTCCATAGTTCATTGTGAAATTCGAAAGCGGTGCTAAACTCTGACGGTCAACTAATTTACCGGCAGACCAATCTTTACCTTAATAGTTATGGTATAGTTGTAGCTCCGAAGTTCTTCAGTGCAATGCGACCGCTAGGTAAACTTGGCTGAGTCTCACAATTTGTATAGAAATAATTAGGTACTACGATTTCCTGAACAAGATCTTCAAAAGTTTCTTCTACTGGTTTTGATTCCTATTAAGTTGTAGTAAAAGAACTGGTAACTTTTTTGGTATGAAACAGTACCTACAGGTAAAGTGAAATCGGAAGCGCAAATCGATGGTCTAGAAGGCAGACGTTATAAGTGCAATTTTGGTAATTTTTAGGTTTAAAGAAACTTAAAAGTTTAATACCCTACTACATAAAAATATCGCCAATGTTATTCAACCTCGGGGAGCATATTATGAGGAGAGCGCAGTATCGTAGGCATGGCGGAATCGTTGTTCGTGGTGAAAGACTCATGAACCTGAGAGATGCGGACGATACCACTATAGTTGCGTCGAGCTAGGAAGAGATAGCGGATTTGCTGAAGCGTACAGAAGCAGAGAGCGTCCACACATACTTCATTACAGATACATAAGGTTCCAACTAGGCGAATGTAAAAGAACATGAATAATATAACCCAAGATACCGGTCCTAAGTAGCAAATTGATTGCATTATTAATACCACCTTATAAGCTATCTGGCATCTCACATTCGAGATAGTTGGAGTAGGAGTAATAGTTGGACACAGTTGATCGGACTAACGCATCAAAGACTATGAAATTCCGCACGACCATAACCACGCAACACAGATATAAGAAAGGAATACATACAGGAATTTAAGTGTATAAATCAAAAGAATAAATAGGCAATAATGAAATAAATAACAATTCATTCAAACTGTTGCAAAATCAATGAGAGAATATTATAACAATTATATATGATTAGTAAACTAACTGTAATAATAATCTATAAGTGACTAAAACATTGTCGAAAGGGAAAAGAGACGAGAGACATATCATACTGGGAAATTCAAAATATATACACAATCTTAAATAAAATATGCAACTAACACAAAAATATATAAATTATGTACAAGTATAAAGAGGAAATAAAATAAAATAAATAAAAGAAGAGCTGATTGGGCATCAAAAAATTCTTCGGCATCGCTGTCAGTGGGAAAAGTGCCCAAAAGGCTGGCAGCATTGCCACGTTGGATGGCAATGCTGATTTCTTTGACGTAAAAATTGGCCAACTCTCTGGTCACGTGAAGAGTCGACCAACCGCTTTGCGATGTCCGTATAAACTCGATGAGCACTCGGACCCCACGGCCCTAGTGTTTCAACCCCAAACGGCTCAAAAATATAGTTACCAATACGGTTGTTATATTTGCGCCGTTTGAGGTTTTCTGCACCAGCCGTGCTATTCTGTAAACATCTCACCGTGAAAACTTGGGTGAAGTGAGCTGTCTATAGTGTCAATCCCTGTGGAATGACAGCTCACTCCACGCTCACTTCACCTAAGTTTTCACGGTGACATGGTTACAGAATAGCACTGCTGTAGTAGCCGCCCCAGCACAGCCTGCCGTGCTATATACTCGGTTGTATCGGTTTAAGTACCTAAAGGCTAAAGATGATAATGAAGAGGAAGTTACTTTGTGTACATGATGCTAAGTACTTGATTTTTATTTGACATTATACATACCATACTTCTACTTTAGGCGCCGTAAAAAAGGGAAGGAGAATATTCCTGAAATAATAACACTTAAATTGTGCACCATATTCACCGGTTCCCTAGTCCTTGTCTCATAAAATTACTTAGAACACAGCCAACTTCGTTCTGACTTAACTTGGTACTGGAACACATAACTTGGCTAACTATACGTGTAACTGGGCCACATTGTGGATATGGGTGGTTTATTTATGAATACAGTATGTACCATATCGACACTTAATAGTATTTCGATAGCTATTACTCCGTGGCCACGAGCTCCTTGCAACAGTGGCTGCAGAGAAAACAAATGTAAGAAGTTGTATAGGTATGGCACGAGTCACCGCGATGCGACTTGTGGAGCGACGCGACACACTGACAGAAACAAATGACGCGTGATCGTGTCGCTTAAAGGCTCCTCCTTCCCTCCTTTAAACAGGCGCGACACGTCTCTAATAAAAGAATTTCTGAGAAAACTTCATAGAAATTGTTCTACCAGAATCGGTTCGCACCGTCGCGTTGCGCCTGTCCGCGGGAGCCATAACTCCGTGTTCTATTTAAAAGCGATCGTCGCTTGCATAATCTGCGTTCGCAATTCATTTACCAAAGATGTAAACAAACGCGAGTTTTAGAAAAAACAACTGTAATGCCTACATATAAGGTTCAGTTTGCGCTACAACTTCATTTTTTTACATGTTTTGCAAAATAAATTGTGCACGCAGATTAGGTATGTCACTTTGTGTTCGTTGCACCTGAACGCGTTGTCGCGCCGACAGAGGGCGCCTTCCCGTTTTCCGAACAAAAAGTGACATGAATTTAGACATGTGATATGGGCGTGAAGATCGTGTATTCACGCGACGATCGCTTTTGAATATGACGCAGGGTGAGGTATTTCACAGTTTTCTTTTTCAGTAAGCCAGTAGGTAGCCTTACCCTATGCTTATATTGATAGATCGCAAATTAAAACTATCGTGGAATTAATAAAAGCGTGCTGTCTAAAACTTGACAACGTCCCAAATAACTGGCAAATATTTTTTATTAATTTGATAACACTTTAAGGAAATATGAATTAATTATCGCTAACTAGTGATCTACAATATTAATAATGAATTGCAATTATCTACATATACCTAACACTGAATTTGATGTTGTACCCGTTTTATGTGTAAAAAAGGCATTTGGAATGTTTCCAAATACTTTTTTAGGGTTCCGTACCTCAAAAAGAAAACGGAACTATAGGATCACTCGTGTCGTCTGTCTGTCTGTCTGGCTGTCCGTCTGTCACAGCCAATTTGCTCCGAATCTAATGGACCGATTAAGTTGAAATTTGGTACACATATATGTATTTTTATAACCCAAACACGGACGTGTAACGTTAATAAATGAATTTTGAATATGAGGATTAGTTTTGGGGGGCAAATAACAAAATAAAATTAAAACGTTTTGCATACTTAACCGTGTAACATATCAAATGAAAGGGGTTGTTGCGAGAATCTCAAATATATTTTTTTTATCATTTTAAACTAAATATTTTTAATTATATTTAAGAAAATTTATGAAAATTTACCATTCCGCCTTTATCTCCGAAACTACTGAATCTAAAATTTTGAAAAAATTACTGAGAATCGTTCTTTACTCATAGATTACAGGAAAACCTATAAGAAGTCTATGGTCTTAAAATAACATAGTAAATCTATCAATATTGTGCGTATAAACTTACATTTGCAGTTGGAATGTATGGGAGAACATGTTTTTCAACTACAATGATAAGTTTGTTCATGGGATTAATTCATCCCAACTACGGAACCCTTCATTGTGCGTGGTCCGACAAGCACTTGGCCGGTTTTTATTTACATCTAAAACTAAATATTCGGTGTTACGATATTAATTAAGTATTGCATTTCATAATCAATATCATAGTTCACTAGTTAGCAATATTTCATATTTCCATAGTGCTAAATTGATTAAAACAGTGAAATATTTGATAACGTCGCATATTGCTTTGCGACGTTGCCCACTTTACGAATGCACGCTCTTATGGTAAGTATAAAAAATTTCAGTTTTTCAGTAAATACTAAGTAGGTACTTATACTTAGAAATTAAGTTCTATGACTGCTATAACTGTGGGCGTTTAATTTCTGAAACATTTCATGCAACTTAAAGTAAAGAAACTTTACTCATAAGTTTCTCGCCTACATCATTAACTACTAGAAAATTATCTTGCTAATTTAACTTGACGCTCTCGGCTTCAGACTTCTGAAGTTTAATATGTCAGACAGCCTCGTTGGTCTGATGGTCGCAAGTGCGACTTCTGAGGATGTTGTCCTGGGTTTGTTCCCCAGATTGAGAAAAGTATAATTGGTCAGCAGCAGCTCTCAGTAGCAGCCCAGTGTCTGGATTTGTTACCGGTTTATGGCTTGGCTCCTATTACATGGGACTTAAATATAACTGGCTAAATGTGGGTCTATCTTAGGTACATCTCTGCCTAACCCTTCAGGGGTTATAGGTGTGATTATGTTATTTTATTTAAATATCTAAATTCTTACCTACTATATGTCAGTGACGTCGTGATTCATATTTATTAGACGATTATTTGCATCCTGTCTCGATTCGATTCTCGATCGATTATCTATTTCCTACTTACTACCTGCCTACCCCTACAGGGAACACTGGCGTGATGATTTTATGTGAGAGCAGTATACACTCAGTTATAATTAACGTTTTGTTGATTGTTCTCCGGCACTTTTATCAAAAAACCGCTAGAGCATCTCATGAATTCCTTTGAAAAGTAAATTAACTTTTTCCTGTGGTTATAACCTTTTCTTTTACTGCGCTCTTCCACTCCCCACTCTATTTTGAGTCAAATAAAAATTTGTTAATCAGAGTAATGTTGCCATGGTAATCTGCGTTCGAAATTCATTTGCCAAACATGTAAACAAACACGAGTTTTAGGAAAACCAACTGTAATGCCTACACATAAAGTTCAGTTTGCGCTACAACTTCATATTTTTTTACGACTTTATTAACAGTACTGGTCAGTCTAAAATCAACTTTATTTACACTTGCATAAAGTTGGTGTTTGTCTAAGTGGAAAATTCGTGTTTGTTTACAGGTTTGGCAAATAAATTGCGAACGCAGTTTAGGTACTGTCTTCATACTAGTTTTAGCGTTCGTCGAAAAGTTTCATATAATTTTTTTATGCTTTAAATGAGTACCTACGGAATCAGATATGCTAAATAGGAATAGCCGTTTTTGTTTAATGGTAATCTTATATGTGGAAATTACCATAACATAAACCAGATGAGCGCGTGTATCATGTTTACCATCAAACAAGTACGGGGCCATACCAGACCACCCGAGTGGTCGGATTTGACGGATCAATGGTAAAACTTTGCATAAAGAATATCACCAAAACCAATGGAATTACATATACGTTCTCGTAGAGACAGAGTGCAAATGTCATAATGTTCTTGTAGTTACCATCCATACCAGTTCAAACGGGCCTTCCATACCAGTTCGGAACACAGCAATGTAGCTTCGTACAAATACTTACTCCGAATTCTACATACATTCTGTGTAAAAAGTACCGGGTATTGTTCAATAAAACCAAAAAAATAATTTATTCGTCAAAATTTATTTTGTTGCCTTCAAAGTAGGCCCCGTTCGCTTGCAATACAGCTACGCCAGCGCTTGACTCAGTCCTCCATACATTTTTGGTAAGCTGATTGAGGTATAGTCTTCAACTCCTTCAGCGAATTATTTTATAGAGCTTCAATCGACTCGAAACGTCTTCCTCGAAGTGGTAATTTTAGCCTCGGGAACAGGAAAAAGTCAGACGGAGCCATATCAAGGAGCAAGGCGCATGGTCGATGACATTCATTGAGTGCTTGGATAAAGTATACGCGCTTGAGCGTTATTCCTGTCACTGTCACTAAACTGTCAAATTACGACTAGAGACTGAAACAAACGTAGGCGAATGTCACCAATTAAACTGAACGCGATTAGAACACCTAAACCGCAAGAGCTATCAGACACATCATTGTTGCGAAATATTGTCACTGACAGCCCTTGAACGCGGTTTAGATTGTGCTGATCACATTCAAATCAATTGATAAAATTCGCCCTTAGTTAAAGCACGTGAAAAGTAAGGTTTAAATATCTCGGCCTTAGGTAGATCAAGTAACTGGTTACAGAAACAATAACCTAATAACTAGTTCCGTATCTAATTTTCTCCACACACAAGTGAGACAGATCCGAAGATAAATTCAAAAATATTTCACTTGCCCAACAGTCGCAGCACGTTCGCGCAATCTAACCTCACGTACCCTAACTATTGAAACATGGTACCGAAACGTTTTGTAGATGAACCTATATTTATACATTTTCACAATTTTAAATCATGTACCCTTTAATTATTATTATTACCAGCCTTGCCAAGTTCTGCCGGGGTTGCGGGTTTGTCTGAAAGGGATATCGCGACCTCGGCACACAGGCAACGGAAGGAACACGGGTGGGTTTTAGTCAGTAAAAGTCTGACACGCCCTCCCGCTCCACCCAGAGCGGGAGAAGTTATTATTTGATAATTTCCCATCCTCAAAAAAAAAAAAAAAAAAAAAAAAAGCCTTGCCAAGTTGCCAAGTGTTACCCAATTGTGGAGGTCAGATAGGCAGTCGCTCCATGCAAAATACTGGGGGCCTACCATGAACTCTTATAACAGGTCAATTTTCGACGGAAAGTGACCTGTCGGGCTATTTTGTACCATGAACACGTCAAATAACAGGCGAGGTAGCGATCACGTGACTAAAGCCGGTCAGTGGTCACGTGACAACATTTCAGTGGTCTGACCTGCTATATGCTCTACCTTCAAGTCCTTTTTGACATTTAAACACTTGAAAACTGAACTGCCCTGCAGTCATATTAAGCAGGCGTGTAAAAGTAACTTTAATTGAACTGTTTTCTTTAATTTATATAAAAAAACGTAAGTAAATGTTAATTTGTGTTTAAAATACTATTGTGGCGTTATTTAAAATTATGGTCAATAAAAAAAACAATCTTTTTGCCGTTTATTTTAGATGTGTGACGAAGATGAAATTTTTGAGTTTCTTGAGGAAGATTTTGATAGAAACAGTGTGAAACAAATCGCTAAAATCCAAAGGAAAGTTTTGAGAAGCACGATAAAACCTTTTGAATTGCAGGATAGCATGTTTGTCAAACGGTATAGACTGACTAAAGAGCTCGTACTTGAGCTTTGTAATGAGCTACGAACTTTCATGCCAAGCCCCAAAAAATCAATAGATTTGTCGATAGAGGTTAAGGTTTGTACTAAATCAATAAATCTATATAACGCACTAATTATAATAAGCACAATTAAATGCACTTAAATCACTAATGCCTTTCGTTTCAGGTTTTAATAGCATTGTCATTTTTTGCTACTGGTTCATACCAAAGACCAATTGGTGACATTGCTGCACATTCAGTTGCACAACAAACTGTGTCAGCAGTTATAGCGCAGGTAACTCGGTGCTTAAATCACCGATATTTCCGGCGAAAATATATTAAATTCCCACATAGCGATCATGAACGGAGAGCCAATGTAGTTGGGTAAGTAGGTAAGCATTATAAGATTCTTTAAATATTAAAATCTAGATCTTGTATCAGGTGTATTTTTTTTTCAGATTTTATAACAAATTTGGTATGCCTGGGGTTTTAGGGTGTATTGATGGAACTCATGTGGCAATAAAACGACCAGTGGAAAATGAAGAGAGATATTACTGCAGAAAACATTATCATTCTCTGAATGTACAATTGGTAAATAATCATACAACAAATAATCATTCAATCATACACATAAAGTAGGCTAACTTGTTTTTTTCATAAAATGTATTTATGAAAAAAACAAGTTAAATGCTGGACAAATTATTTTTAGATAGGTACCTACATAGGTATAGGTACATTCATTATGAAACATACAATAATCGTTTTTTTAATAAGTACTTAAAAAAGTTCTAACTAGGTAGTGGTCTTAAGATGTTCTTGGGAACCTGAAAGGAAAAATATTGCAAATGTTAAACTTATTTTTTAAATTTTAGGTATGCAGTTCGGACATGGCAGTTATTAGTGTGGATGCCAGCAATGGAGGAGCCACTCATGATTCCTTCATATGGGCTAATCACCCACTAAAAGCTCATATGGAGCATTTAAATAATATGTGGTTTTTAGGTTGGTATTAATTTCTCGCTTATAAAAGATGCAGTCTATTAAAAAAGTGATAACATATTATGATAAGTGGAATCAAACTAGCTGTACATGAATTTTGAACAATATCTGCATAAACAAGCTAGAAACAATAAGATTTTAATAAGATCCTTAATAGGTAAGCTTTAAATCCCAAGAGGTATAAGTAATCAATTTTATTTCTTTTTTTTTCTTTCAGGTGATTCTGGCTATCCACTAAGAAAAAGTATGATGACTCCAATCATAAATGCTCCTCTAGATTCACCTGAGGCTTATTACACTAGAGTACATGTAAAAACCCGGAACGTAATAGAAAGAACCATTGGACTTCTCAAAGCACGCTTTAGATGTCTTCTTGTACATAGAGTTCTACATTACGAACCTCGTGTAGCAGCATCTATTGTAAATGCTTGTGTGATTTTACACAATATTTGCGTTAGAGCCAATATCCCTGTGCAAGATATGACATCTGAAGAAGTGTTACGAGAAGCACAATTGCAACCAACTCACCATGTAGTAGACAGCGAGGGGCATTCTTCTAGTACTCAAAATGTTGAACTACAACATGGAGTTGCAACAAGAAGACAGCTCATCACTCATTTGTGGGCGAGCCGGCCAATCTAGAAAAAGGACATAAAAAGAAAATAGTTTGAGTTTGTGTGATTTATAACTTATAAGTTAAAATAATTAGTATTTTTAATTTTGTCAGTCGATAGTAATTATGATATTTTTTAAATTATATTTAGAAATTGTATCATTGTTAGTACTTATAGAATATAAATTGTATACAAATATTTTGATTACGTACCTATTGTTTATACTTTCTAATATAGTTGCAATACGGGAAAGTTCATTAAGTATTCCTATTAAGGTTTTGCTGCCCTCTTGTGTTGCCTCGGCTCGCATACGACTAGACTCAGCAAGAGCTCTTCTTGCTGTGTCTTGAGATATAGGTGCTGACCTAAGTCGTCTCCTCGGAGGTTGCGTAGAACTCATTATTTCATGCTGATTGGGTGGCAGTGTGGTGGATAGTTGTGGCTCTGTGTCTAGTACAGAAAATACTTGAATAGCAGGGCAAGCATTTATATTTTCTTCAACAGCTTCTGAAGTCCCAGGCATATCTAATATTGACTGCGAAGTCTGTGACAGCATAGAATCATTTGACATTATTGGTTCCTGCAAAATAAATTAAAAAAATATTATTCTAGCTCTACATAATTACGTATTTTATATGTAGTATTTAATTAAAGTTTAAAGTTTAGATATTATGTCCATGTTAAATAAGATATTGTAAAAATGTATTATAATTTAAGAAACCTCGTATTTTAGACTGATACAAGAACACAATATTTTATTACTTATAATGTAAAAATATAATAATTTTAATTGAATTTTTTGTTATTGTACATAATCGAGGGTAGGCAGAGAAGTACTTTGTACATCTACAGTTCCCCAGAGACGTTCGGCCCCTTGGTATAATAGGGGCGAGCTATTGCCATTTATCGGGCACAATTCCGAACTCTGGGCTGTTACTAGGAATTTCCAGATAGAAAAACACAATAACACTTTGCCTGACCTGGGTATCGAACCCAGGACCCCACGCTCGGCAATCGCGCTTACGACTAATAGCTTGACCAATGAGGCAAGAATTGTACTTACAAGAGTAATTTCCACATCAAATGGGTCTACTTGGATTTCTGGTAAACCTAAACCATAGTCTTCACCAAGGATTGACAGATTTTTTTTTTCTATATCTGTTAGGACAATTGTTTCAGCTGGTCCTCCACCGGTGCGTGATTGTGCTGATTTAACAGCTGCACATTTTCTTTTTAACTTTCCCTTGTAATCTATCCAGTACTGAAATTTTGAAATTGGAGAATAAATGATTAAATATGAAATAAATAAATTTGCAACATATTATTTAATTTGTCTCGTAGGGAGACAGGTTAAGAGTATAATTCACGTTTGTCGCCTCCAGCGTCGCTTTCCTAAGCGAGTCGTAAGAACCAACGAATCCTATGAATAGCACTAGGCTAGTACAGTGCACACCTATATCATGGGACTAATTACCAATGGCGAAACATAATAGGTGTATAAACTCCTGTAACAGGGAACATCTATGTACCTACCTATGTACATGGGCGTACCCAAATTTTGTTTAGGGGTGGGGCAGAATTAAATAATCTTGATTACTAAAGGAATTTTTCTCGATATAACTCCATAACGACGCATGCTCGATTTATCGATACTACATTGTTTCATGCGGTAATTTTGAATTTCACCAAATTATTAATTTATTTTGATAGGTACCTACTTAATTAACCTAAATTTTTTGCTTCGAGTCAGGGACCAGGGTGGGAAAGATGCCCCACCTTGCCTTATCGTTGGTACCGTTTATTTAATAAAAAAGTAAGTACTACAAACTTGTATGTTCTATAAATAGTAATTAGATATGCCAGGAAAGAAATACAAATCCAGAACACAATTTATAGAAAGATAAACCAATGTAACATTATGTTTAATAGATGTTTTAGGCAAAGATAACGTAGTAATATAAAACCAACTTACAGCTGCCCAGCCTTTAAAATCTTTGATAGCACCACCAACAATAGAATTCAAATTGTTCGTCACCTCCATCCACAATCTGCGGGACATTGCCCGAGCTTGAGCACTTTTATTATACCCCATTGCAATGCCCTTGTGATTATTTAAAAACTCCCACAGTGTTTCTAATTGCTCATAAGAAACTCTCCTTGAAGTCATTTTTGCCAAACGCACTTTCTTACCAATCACAAAATTCAAAATTAGCTCGTAATTTTTTGTGGTCTTGACAATCTGTTTGATACTTATCAGTTCGAAAATAGCAATAACTTTGGTAAGTTTTTCAAGTTGGTACTTACCTTTCTTAAGTATCTAAAAGTGTCTCCAACGTCATAATCGTGTGAAGTAATATTTTTTGCTACGAAATACAGCTTTATTTTAAATCTCTTGATCATTATAAACTGATAATAAATTAATTTTATCTAGGTCTTTAAAAACCGTAAAACCGGTAATATTGCGAAAAAGAATTTCCGAACGTTTGTTTATGATATGGCGTACCGGTCAACGATAATCTAGCAGGTCTGAAGTTGATACATTGCAGGTCAGACAGGAATGCTCAAGGTACAAATAGAAAACCTGTCAGGTTAACCTGCCAAGTTGACCTGTCATGTTACTTGGCAAGTATTCTAAATGTTCATGGTAGGGCCCCTGGTATTCAGCTGCATCCGGTAAGATAGGAAGCTGACCCCAACATAGTTGGAAAAGGCTAGGCAGATGATGTATCATTATTATTGTGAAATATTCAGTAAATGATTCTGAAAAAAAAAAAAAACATTTCATTTTATTGTTGCGTGCAGTCCAATTCGCTCAGAGGGGCCGAGAACAGTACCCTAATTGCGTAATACACGATCAATCAGAATCTGAATCGTTTTGAAACAGATTGCTAATCCATTGATTTATAAGTTCGAAAAAAAAATCTGCTCAACAACGTACATAACGCAATGAATGTTGTTGAACTATCAAAATTAAACAGATTAGTCGTAATCGTTTACGAAAATGTGTTGCGTAATTAGATAGCTGGACGATGGTCTCATCAACTTTTCAACGCTGGAATCGCAGTGACACTGACTCATTATAATATAGATCTAGTGCTGAATCTAAAAGTGTTCAGATTGGTCTTATAATTTGACCAAAGACAACCCTTTTCAATTCAGCCCAGTACTCAGTATCCATCGTGAGTTCGTACGCATCTCCACCCTAGAATTCATACAAGTCCTCTAATCTTTACCCGTCCGTGAATCACCTTCAATTACCCCAAAAACAAAAGACTATCAGTACCTTTCACACCTTTTAATAGACCCACTTCAACCAATTCGCGGCCCTCGTTTTGGGCAGGTATCTGCGGCATCTCGCGGTACCTTACCTACTTATATCAAAGCAAGTGCCTCTATGAATGGGGGTTTTTGGCAGCTCAAAATTGCAAATGAATATTTTATGGCGTCAGATACCATCAACAAAGCAGAGGAGGGCTACGACGACTCTTTTAGATATCTCTATAATGTCATTTAGAAATGGTGTTTTTAAATTCCTGGGGCCGTATTATGAGGAATTAATGCTATCATTTTTCGAGTGTCAGAGAGAGACGGAGCTATACATGACCTATCCTTTTTTCGCAACGGAAACACGATGGCATTAGAGCGTTCACCCTAAAAGTTGGCAATGTCACAAATATCTGTCAAATATTTACCTGCTTTGATTAATTTGATAATATTACTGTATGGAAATATGAAATGTGGCTAACTAGGGAACTAAAATATTGATTATGAAATGCAATAATTAATATCGTAACACCGAATATTTATTTTTTGATGTAAACAAGTATTTGGAAACTTTCCAAATGCCTTTTTTACACACATCAAATTCAGTGTTATAATTATTCAAATCAGCGAAATATTTGACATCAATTTGCGATGTTGCCCACTTTCAGAACAAACACTATTTTATGATAAGGCCCTGTTTAGTTACAGGTTTATAGGGTTGCACAAGTCCATTCATTGTTATAGGTAATTAACGTAGTTATTTATATTGCTGCTGGTGTTTTTTTGAAGTTAATATACAAGCTAACCCTGATGATGACAGAAAATCAAAAATAATTTTTGACACTCTAGAAGGTGAACGCAATTGCGACAAAGCAGCAGTTTCGGTGCGACCGCGACCACATTTGGTCGTAGACCCCCAATTTTGTATATTAAACAAGACCTAGGGCTCATCAGAGCAAAATCAATCTGCCTAGCCTTTTCCCATCTATGTTGGGGTCGGCTTCCAGTCTCACCGGATGCAGCTGAATACCAGTTTTCACATGGAGCGACTGCCTATCTGACCGCCTCCAGTGACTGGGTAATACGATACTCCTTAGTAAGACTGGTCGTCAGACTTTCGGGCGTCTGACGCCCCGTAACGACTGTCAAAGGTCCATGAATGACAGGCGGAACCAACGGCTTAACTTGCTTTCTGAGGTACGGAGGACTCTCGGTATGTAAAGATAGTCAATGGGGTGTACCAACCCCGGCAATCGTAGCTTAACCTGGTAGATCGACCCTTGTGGCTGTTATTACTTACCCACGAGGTCCTCTAGGCTCAACAACTAACACAGCGCATACGCAGCTCAAATAACTATACACCACTAACAAACAGCACAGAACTACAAGAACGAAGCTGAATAAGTTAAAATTAAGGACGACATACGAGTAACCGCATTTGATTCGACGATAGCTGGCGAATCTTCACGGTTCTAAAGTCACGTAGCACTTGTATAATATCTGAAATTCAGTGGGACCATCTAAATTGGTACGAGTCGGATAATAAACGGACCGGATACAGGGAAGTGGGAGGATTTATGAAACTAGACTAAGAATTAAAGTTGCCCGTATGTGCGGAACGTGCAGTCTGAAAGTTGAAATTATAATGAAACTAATGGTTGGGTTTATGGAGCGATTTCATAATCCTAGTATGGAAGAAAAGCCTTATGGGGTAGGTAACTAATTATTATAATCGCAGTGTTTTGAGTAAAGGCAGCTATTTAGACGTTATTACAATGTTGTGGCTTGAATCTTTGATGATAATATTATGGCTATTAGATACGGTTAAAGAGAGAATGAAATAAAGAACAAAAAATTATCACGTAAATACGTGCATATAAAAAAGACAACTTAAATACCTATATACTCAACATCACTAAACACTCTCATTCATCTAAACAAATATTATATACCTCAGAACCGATAACAAAAATTATTTCACTCATAGTAAGCCGAACTATTGTCATAATCAGCCTATAATGATCCCACTGCTGGGACACAGGCCTCTTCTAAAAGAGAGGGAGTGGGCCGTAATCCACCACGCGGTTCCAGTGCGGGTTGGTAGATGTCACATGTCTTCTAGGACATGCCGGTTTCCTCACAATGTTTTCCTTCACCGTTTTGAGAGCAGTGGTGATGAAATAATTTAGGTCAGGTCTGTCACGGTTCGAACTCGAACCTACAACTCATAAGTCACGGCCGTTACCGCTGGTCCACCATTGCCAAATGCCATAGGATAATTATGTTTTATGGTATAGTTGACCACACGTACGGATGTCAGAGACAGAAGCTAGTATTGTATACAAAACATCACGCCGTGTCTTCCAGAAGGGTAGGACAGAATTGTACCTATAGTACACCCACAACACACACAACATGACATTGTTTCAATTTATTTAATTTTATGCTTATTGTATTCTAGATTATTTAAATTCGTAATTTTTTTTTATTGTATTTTTATTACTTATATGAATGTACTATGCCGACTATTATTAAACTGTAATACCTCAAAAATAATTTAACTATGTCATCACTACAATTCAATTGTTAATTCACTTATTTTATAATAATGTTGCATGCCTATTATAAGGTAGATTGCACAAGGATCAACCACCAAACTGTCACATCTTATTTACTGTACCTGCAACAAATAAATGTTTACTTTACTTTACTTTACTTCACATTCCAGTTATGTTTAAGCCCCATGTAATAGGGGGCGAACCTATTGCCATCAACCGGGCACAATTCCAGACTCCGGGTTGCTACAGAGAAATGTCATATAGAAAAAACCAATAACACTTTGCCAGACCTGACAATCGAACCTAGGATCTCACGCTTAGCAGTAGCGCTTAGGACCACTAGAACAACAAGGCAGTCTAGTATTCTATTTTGCTGAATATTATTATTGCATTCTTCTATGTATTCATCATAACATTAGTCTCTGAACATCAATCAAAAATTGAGTGACTTTTTAAATAGGGCGTTGTCGACCAAAAAAATAAAATTGACCGTCAGATAGATTATTAAAAAATATTGAACACGTACTTTTTCTTCTTTTACGTAATCAAAAGATTACGGCGATACATTGAGTTAAAATGTGGCATGACGTCACTCTCCGGTAGATGTTATACTGGATTGTGACTAAGCGAGCCCCCACTCCCCAACTTTAATGCGTTTAATCTAAATTATATTTTATTAATATGATAAAGCAAAAAATACGTGTCTAATATTTTTTTACTATTTGACTGACGGACCAAATAGTTTTTTTTTTCCCAATCAACATCACTATTAAATCAGTCTGATAGGCTGATCCCCTGCTGTACCAAGACTTCTACCAAGTTGTGCCACAACACCTGCCATGCTATTCTGTAAACATCTGACCGTGAAAACTTGAGTGAAGTGAGCTGTCAATAGTGTCAATCCCTGTGGAATGACAACTCACTCTACGCTCACTTCACCTAAGTGTTCACGGTGAGATGGTTACAGAATAGCACTGCAGGTTCTTCACCTTTCGTGAGATAATTTGTATATTGAAGGTAAGTTTTACCTCCCAAAATAAAATAAAAAGCGGCCAAGTGCGAGTCAAACTCGCACACGAGGGTTCCGTACCACCGTTCAATATTTTACACATACATATTTCTGTAACAAATAATAAAATCAAAAATTAAAGGGGGACCCTTTAATTTTTGATTTTATTATTTGTTGTTATAGCGACCATAGCCATAGCCACACATGGCACACACAATCTGTGAAAATTTCGCGTGTATAAAAGATACAGCACTGTGACAGACAGACGGACGGACAACGGAGCCTTAGTAACAGGGTCCCGTTGGGATACGAAACCCTAACTAGATAATTAATTTACCTATGTGATGATGATAAAGACATAAAACTAGTCCTTGAGACTACCTCTTGAGATATTAAGTTTGTTATTAAAGTTGAACGACCGCCGAATACATCGCTCGTTTATTTACAGATACCTAACAGGAAAAATATGATCTTTTGTTTCTTTTATTGTCCTAACATTTTAATACCTTACCATAAAGTTTGTTGTTATTGTGCGAATAAGGAAGTTATTAATTTAAACAAAAAATATATTAAAAACAGGCAAATTTTGTGTTGCGATTTTTTTTTGTCATCTATTTATTTTTTTCTTTCTATTGAAGAACATAATCTTATTAAATGTATCGATACATAAGGTAAATTGTTTAATTAGGTGATAATATCGCGTTAAAAAGAGTATTTTAACGCGATATTATCACCTAATTAAACAATTTCTCTGTTTCATTTTTATGAAAGAAAATCCCCGGTTGATGGCAATAGGCTCACCGCCTGTTACACGGGAATGAAACATAACTGGCGAAATGTAGGTGAACTATATAGATGCACCTCTGCCTAACTCTTCAAGGATACAGGCGTGATGTTGTTTGAAAAATCATAAAAACAAATACGAGTACGAACCGCAAGCATTGTCAAGATTATATCATACAACGTGTCGCTACAATGGCGACATAAATTTAACAGTAAGTAAACATAAAAATTATAAAAATAATTCCACATATGAAAATTTTTAATTATCAAACAAACTAAATAATAAAGCTATCTCTTACCTTCAATTCGCCTACTCTTTACACGTTAAGGTTTATGCAGACCAGCGCGACGCGACAACGGTTATTGTTATACCGTGAAGTTTTCTTAGAAACTGTATTGTTCGACTCGCGTCGCGCCGTCGCGTCGTGCTGGTCTGAACGAGCCTTTATTCGGTTTCATTTAATTGATGCGATGTTTCGATCTGAGACTCCGGCTATCATGACCTCTGCGCTACAGTTCTCCAAGTACAAGGTTGCTCACGTTCGCTATTTTAGATTTGTTTAAATAAATCAATAAATAATAACGTATAATTAAATTAAAATATCTTCATAAAATTTATGTCGCCATCAAATCTACACGCTGTATAATTAACAAAATTGAAAACCACTAGTTTGTGCCTAGCACTGGATACTAAATAAAATAATACATAAAGTTTAACAATAAACCATTTAATCACAACAAACATTAACAATAACTAAGCAGTTCTTCGTTATCTCCACTGAGGGTTGAAGCCAGTCTGTTCAGTATAGCACTTCCAAGCATGATTCCCTGCAGCTAAACAGTCTGACACACCCTGTTCTCCAAATGTCACGGTACCACCGAGGTTCGTAGAGCCTATCACTGGAAAAATATACATATTCAAATCATTTATTTGCTTGGTATGGTAGGTATGGGAAATACATGAGGTGATACATAAAACAAAAGTTCTTCATATTCTACCTTGACATTATATATGCAAGTATCTAATACAATTCAAATATTTATTATATTAGTCATTTGGACCTGGGCTACCGAACTCTGCTCTGGTGAAAATAGAGAATGCTCATTGAATAGCATAGGATAGTGCATAATAATTCCATGTCTACCTACATACTAATTCCATGCTGCCATGATAGTAAGTACTTACTAATTCCATGCTGCCATGTCTGTCAATTGTCAAATGTCAATTATTCAAAGGTAGCCATCTTGTTCTAAACTTTGGGAGACCAAGCTCTGTGTGGGTGAAAATACGGAGAAAACGAATTTTCCCCAGATATGAGACCTAGGTAGATCGATTTTTCGGTCCCGTAAACCCCTATATTGTAACTTTCAATAAAATCGTTAGAGCCGTTTTCGAGCATTCGATTCGACATCGATTACAAATAAATATATATATTTATACAAATATTGCTCGTTTAATAGTATAGGATTACGTAATCAGCAAGACATGTGCCTTGTCTTCAAGAAACAGATATTTACCCGATAAGGATCACAACAAAGACATTACAAAATACCACAGTAACCACCATAATTATAAAGATTTTAATGAAACAAAGGGAATGTAAATTAGTCGCCACATTGGTATCTAGATAAGAAAAAGCATTTAGAATATCTTTAAAAGCATCAATATGAGTCTCAAGGCGAGTCGGTCTAACCCACTTACTTTGTAAGCTACATATTTCCTTGATAACAGACCTGATTTCCGTGAATAAACTGTTCATTCAAAGTTATTTAGATATCATTTTAGGTTTCTTAACGAAAATCATATTGAGCTAATTGGCACTTAATTTTAAGAACCTACTTGAAATCGAGCACGATTACTGACAGGTAGGTCGTGTACCTCCTTAAAGAGCGTTTATTCTGAAATCTATTTGATGTCAAATATTTAGCTGTTTTGATTAATTCGGCAATATTACTGTATGGAAATAAGAAATTTGGCTAACTAGCGAACTAGACTCTACTCGTCATACTTAAGAATTTTCACCATGAATCTCATAACCAATAGGAATGTTGACTAAATTGTTTTTTTGTCCGGCAGATATATTATTAAAAAATATTGGACACGTATTTTTTCTTTTTTACGTAATCAAAAGATTACGGCAATACATTGAGTTAAAATGTGGCATGACGTCACTGTCCGGTAGATTTTATACTGGATTGTGACTTAGCAAGCCCCCACTCCCCAACTTTAATGCGTTGTATCTAAATTATTTTTTATTCATATGTTAAAATAAAAAATACGTGTATAATATATTTTTATTATCTGACTGACGGACTAAATTGTTTCTTTCTTACCCAGTCACCATTCATATTCGTGAAAAAAAAAATCATATTCCTATACCACAGTAGACAGCCTATTTCGATACACGTATGATTTTCTTTTTACGAATCTTTTTCATACATGTGTGTCATAGTGAAAGTTGTTTAGTAAGACAGTAAGAATTACCCCCTTGACGGATGCAGCCGTGTTATTCAGTAAATATCTCACCGTGAAAACTTGGGTGAAGTGAGCTTGAAGTGACGTGACCTCACTCTTCACGGTGAGAATTTTACAGAATTTATCGACAGGTGGAATTTCTGCTCACTTTAAACTCATTTCACTCTGTAATTCCACCTGATGCAAGAATTGACACTGTTGACAGCTCACTTCACCTAAGTTCTCACGGTGAGTTTTTTTTTACAGAATAGCACTACAGGTCACTTATCCGCCATCCTCTCCGCTAACATCTCAAAATCGAGTACCTAAATCACGGCACATTTCTCGTCTCAAACAAAGGAAACACAAAGTGGCTTATAGCAACTATATTACAGTTACAACACAACTACTACTCTAACCTCCAAAGTGTCCGAACAACTCATATCAATCGCTGAAACTCAAAACTTTCAGCAGCGCCAAAAGCAGGCAATAGTTTATTTGATTTGATACATTATTAATGTAACATACTCAGTCCATACTCCTTCATCCTTCTCTCTTTGCCAAAGTCAACATTTACTCCCAAAGAAGTTATACGCAAGTTTATTCATAAATGGGAAATTTATTGACTATAGGGAAATAAATTTGCGAGCAAATATTAGAGAGTGATTTGGGAGCAAAGGAATGTGAAATCAGTTGAACCAGAATTGGTTAACTTCGCAACCAATATGCAATGTTTGATTTCCGGATTTTTATGCTCACAACCATTTTCGCTCGCGACGTAATAAGATTCTTCTTTCAGGTATAAAAGACTATAAATAGCTAATACTCCTCCCATCTCTAAAAATTTTATAAAAATGGTGCCCAAATTAGATTCTACGTTGATATTAGTGTCATAAATAAAAAATGTAATGATTCAGGACTGATATCAGCCCATTAACATCCAAGGCATAACGTTTCGGCAGGCAAAGTGAAATAAAAATGATATACGAGTAGGTACTTACAGTGATCGTTGCTTCGTTTAAGTTTTCCCTGTAAGTAATGAGATTTCCAGTAATTAATGAAAAAAAAATATCTTAACAACTACTCAGGTAGCAAAAAAAAAAATGAAGAGAAACTTTAACTAGAAATACCTAATTTGCATTTTAATCTGTTTAAGAAAAAAACTTGCAAGTAAAAGGAAATTGTTAAGTTCTATTAGAGCTGAGCGAAGTTAGAATGTATTTCTCTCAAGTTCCGGAGCAAGGAGCAGGTAAAGTGGAGTATTGCATTAATATGATTCAATTCCGACCAACGCCTCTACAAATTGTTTCTCGTCTTTACGAACTGAGATGAGAAAGTAACATTGTATTAAAGAAAAGATTTAAACAAACTGAATTTATTTCAACCATATTTATTATTTCAACAAAACACATTTGAGATTAGCCCTATAATCTTTGCTAAATAATAATACTCAACATCGAACGTAATTTCAAAACCCTTTAAACTGTTCTAAATCATCATCATTCAAAATAATTCAAATTTTCCAGTCAACCACTGCGATCCTTCCAATTTCAAAACACGAACCATAAATAAAGCAGGAATCACACTTACTGCACTCACGAAGCCCGCAGCCACAACAATAAGTAGAACGAGGCGGAATCTCATGTCGATTTGCATCAAACAACTCTACGGAACAGAGAAACAAACTGTCTTGTCGCACGTTTAATGTTGCCTCACTTAATAAAGGCTTCCGAGGCAGTGGCAGACGGTTTGCTAACGAGACTACCTTGGGGTGAGGTGTTTGTGATGAACGATAGCGATTTAAGATTTTGTTAAGGAGTTTTCTTAAAAAAATACCTGAACGTCCAGCGAGCACATGTGGACAATACGACGCGAACGCGACATAATGACACGATTTAAGAAGAATGCTGATCAACGTCAGCCAAAAGTTAAATTATTGGTACTAACCATAATTTCCTACAATCAATAATAAATAAATTTAGACCAAAATCACCTTTAACAAATAAAGAGTAGATAGATTACAGATTTAAACATCTTAATATTGTGGTAGAAATAATCACGGGCGATCAAAGAACCCAACCAAGAGTATTATAAAAGTTACACGTACCTATAATGAAAATGACATAAATCAAAAAGAGATAAATGGAAACGAAGTTTATTAGCTGCAATAAACAAATGAATCAAAAGAAAAGTCTTATTGATGTTTGTTTTCCTTAAGGGTATTAATACGAACATAGCCCTACAGCCATGGTATTCTGTAAATAAAAAACTTACCGTGAAGACAGTGAAGTGAGCTGTCAATAGTGTCAATCTCTAGCATTAGGTGGAAAGACAGCTCACTCCAGGCTCACTTCATATAAGTTTTCACTGTGAGATGCTTACAGAATAGCACTACTGGTTATAACTATTTAACACGAGTGAGAAGTATAATTTATCTTAAGCTTTTCCTCCTACATGGAAACACGAATCTCATATAACTTGGACCAACAAACTAAACCTGTTCGTGGTATGATTAGAAACACAATGGTAGTGTTCGTATTTATTGCAGCCTGCATGAGACAATTCAGTCTCCAGTCACTTGTGGAGAAGGAAATTATATAATAAACGTACTAATTTACGACTAATTTAAGCAAGCTTACAAGAGACATATTATGTAATTTTCATATGCAGAGTGAGATCTGAGAAAAGTTTTCAGATCAGTCGAATTTTCATATTTTTTGTCAAGTATTTATTGTTCATATATTTTCTTGTTTTGATGACTGTATTTAATTTAAATAAAATCTTAAACTTCAATAGTACCTATTTAAAAATATTACGTGCAAATGAATAAAAACAAATTCGTAAGCACCACGAATTTAGAAGCTATATTGAAAAACGATATAGAAATCAAGAGATTGCTTCTATAAGTCCGGACCTAAAATCTATTTATATAATTAATTCCATTAATTATACACATAACACATAATCAATTAATAGGTTCGCAGAGGTATCAGAGGCTCCTTTGAATCAAATAACTTATGGATCTTTTGATGGTAAACATACGTTAGCGATATTACGTGTTCATTAAGTTCACAAGGACTAAGTTTATACACGTGTATGTAAAGTTAAGGCGCGTTTACTCTAGATATCTCAGTAACTAGCGTACTAATACAAGGTCCCATTAAAATAGATGGACAAATTTTAACACAGCGTTCAGTACGTTTATCCAAAGATATCCAAGCAAAAAAAAACACTGATTATAGTGATTTTATTTTGACCTAAAATAATAAATGGCAATGGGTAAACAAAATTTTCAGTGTATTTTCTTTAGCTGATTTATTTTTCATGTAAGTATATAATGCGCTTTTATTTTTTATTTTTTTACCATTGTCCTTGTTTTGTTGGTTTGACTGATTGCTAAAAGTTTGTCTATCTATTTTAATGGGACCATACTATCATAATAAATGTACATATTTACTAATGAATGAACTACATATAGTACATCGAATTGTGTTTGCTACAGCTGTATAAAGCTCTATAATATATATTATCTTCGATGTGTGTGATGACACACATCGAAGATAATATATATTATAGCGCTTAAAAATACTTTAAGGTAAAATATATATATTATATTCACTCGGTTTGGTGGTTCATTAAATTGTACGGTGAGCGATATATAGAAGATAATATAAAATATATATTATCTGATGAGCATTAAGTTTAACACTTTTGGCACTTAAAGAAAGTGAAATTTTCTTTCCCTGGCATTTGCGGTGTCACTGTCTAGAACTTACCGAGTAAAGTACTTTTTTTTTAATAAGTATTGTAGACTTGTAGCCTACAATATGTAATAAAAACAAGACAACTATCGTTTATAAACGTAATAAAAATACAAAAGTCTGAGCTCGTAAAAAAACTAGTTTCTACAAGGAACAACTTTGTAAAAATGCAGATTTTTATACTTTATAATTAGATTTAGATTTTAAAATATCACCTTGAACTTTGCATATAAATTTTGACAAATGCGGAACGCATTATTATAATTTAATTTTAATACTAAGAATTGGCAGCGCAGATAAATCAAAGGAATAAATAATATTACCGAAATAAGGAAGTAAGGCTAACAGGTAAGTACAGCCAGGGAAATTAATTACAATCGCCATGTTAAAGCCAGTTTATGCAACTGTCAAAGAATGACAGTTGTGATTTGTACGCACAATTTTATTTATGTTGGTAGTCAATTAGCTGGCTTATTGATGATACGCCCGAAACGGGCGAATCGACAGTTAAAAAACATTATTTTTTTCTCGATGCGCTTCGCACGAAGTTAATTTATTTGTAGGCGAATCGACAACTCCAGAAATCGATTGCCTACAAATAAAATAAACTTCGTGCGAATCGCCTCAAGAAAATAATAATTTAAAATTGTCGATTCGCTCGTTCCGGGCAAGTAATTTCAGGCGAATCACCAATAAGCCAATTAGCTTAATAATTCATTTCCCTGTTCCTACGTAGTGTATTTTTTAGACTGTGTGTGGAGTGCCGCTATCGGCATAATAGTGGCGCTGCCTTAGCCCGTCTAAAGTGCCGTAAGCATTGCATTGTCATTGTCACTGAGTCATTGTCACTTGTTATTTTGTTTGGATGTTGAGGTTAGTTGGCTGTAAAACACCACATTCCCAAAACATTACATTATCTTGTGCCTAAACGGACCCTGGCACACACCGGCCGCTGCCAAGGCACCACTCGCTAAGCTCGCTCGGCTCGTGTCGTCACAGTTTTAACCTAACCCAACCTGCCTTTCAGCCATTTTCATGTCCTACTTAATTTTTCGTAAATTCAGTCATTGTAGTGACTTTTGATATAATTATCTAAAACAAATATGATCAATCAATACAAAGGGCAACGAACTAACCTCAACAATCAAACAAAATAACAAGTGACAGTGACAATGCAATGCTTACGGCACTTTAGCCGAGCCGAGGCAGCGCCACTATTATACCGCAAATAGCGGCACTTTATACACTTCGTATTTTTTAAGGTTAAAATTCAAACTGTTTATTTGCTAGAAAATACATGGTTCACAAGGTAAGATCTTATAGCCTTAAAGTCATTGTATTTTGCCTGCAAGCAAGCGTGCAAATTATTCATGTTTGAATGTCATACTTACATTATTGTTACATTATTATTACATTATTGTTACATTATTATTACATTATTGTTACATTATTATTACATTCCTATTACATTATTATTATATTATCATCACATTATTATCACGTACGTAAATATTCAGTAAAAATTTAAATACCGACGACATCGACATCGTATGGAAATCGAAAACAGGCAAAACTAGTTTTATTAAGACTGGATTAATTTGACAAACTGGATTTTTGGATTTTGGAGATTATTTTATTGGCTGGCTTCAATATTATACACTTGCGACATACCAAGAATTCGTTCACTGAACTGTGAAAAGATTCGACGCATAAATAATTAATATTTTGTATCGGTACAATTCTATTCGACCAGTATTAAAACCCGACTGCTTATGAACGATGTCAACAAAAAAATTTTTGAAAAAGGTTTACAAATAATGTTAAGGTTAAGAACCTTATTTTCTTAGAAGTTTTTTGCTAAACCGTATGACAAGTTTTTGAACAATGCATACCTTTTCAAACAAACATGACATGAATTAATTATGAACATTATTCAGTGAATCACAAAGTCACCAATGAATGCACGAATTGTTTTCGTTCTAAATTATATTGTTTGGTTAAGTTACGTGTCAAGCTTTTAATTTGTTAAACAGATTAAATTAATTGTAATTACAAAGTTTACTAACCGGAATGTTTGACCAAACATTGCAAAATTCGTAGAAGTCCATTGCAATTCTAGTCTGAACTTCAAGGAAAACTATGTAATATATATACTTACTTATACAACGTGTTCATTTTGATATCCCATATCTTTAGGCTATTAATGAGACCATATCAAAGGATCAACTGGCATATAAATTATATTTCAATTTTTTAAAGATAACTTACCACTAGACTCTCGATGTTTGTATCAATGTTTCATTGATAATAAGTACGAGTAAATCATTGTCGTTCAAACCTATAATTCATATTTAAACCAAAGATTTTTTTTTTTTTAACAAAAATTGTCTGAATTAAATGTTTATTTTTTATTTATTTTATTTCACCTATTAGTTTTTTACATAAATAGGTAATCGTGACTTTTTAAATAAAATGAAAAAAAAACATATGCCTGTTGATTCTTTGATATGGTCTCATTCATACCCTAGGAAATTGATTGAATATAAAAAAAATACCTTGTATAGGTAAATAGCAAGTCAATCATTCTGAAAACTTTGTTTCTTTTGGATTATGCTATTTTGGCAAGAGCACTACAAACACTATTATTATGAATTGACTGGATTCATGTGCGTACTGAATAACTATCACTTGCTTCAAAAACGGTGAAGGAAAACATTGTGCGACAGACAGTGAGCGATATTTCTCGACGGCATGTGAAGCCAAGTCAGAGGCCCATGGGTAGCTTTAAAACTCTGACACCAGGTTAGTCACTAACCACACGAACAGAAGAAGAACACTATATTTTAGACTTAAAAAGCATGTATGTTTGATATCTACACTTCAACATTTTGTCTTGCTATTTCATCATCATCACCAGCCTACAGCAGTCCACTGCTGAGCATAGGCTTCTTCAATTGCACGCCATCCAGCTCGATTCTCGGCAACTCTCATCCAGCTGCTACCAGCCACCCTGCGAAGATTGTCGCTCTACATAGCCTGAGGGCAGCCTACCTTACGTTTTCCGATATTTGTCTTGATATTTACTCAACTTATAAACAAAATCACCAAATCAAAGAAGCGTTCGTGTAAAAAAATACACCAAAAACTGTCAACCAAAGCACAATATTCAAAGCCCTCGAACCAAACAACTTATCACATAACTGTACACGAGCTAAGGCCGGTGTAAAGACATCATTTACCGAGACAAAATAAGGATCATAGTGCCGAACCGTCGTTAAACAATTTGTAAGGTCGTATAAACTTATCCAATCTTGTCTGACTGAGTGGACCAGCAATATATGTGGTACAGCTCTTGAAATTTATTGGATGTTCAGTTCATTAGTTGTATGGTAAATACGTAAATAGTTCACGAATGGGTAGCTCGGAATTTGTGGTTTGTTATTTGTGCTATGTGTAGTCAAGTTTCACGTTGTTCTTTTTTTTTTTGTTTTTTGAATTCAAATATGGAAGTCAGAGAATGCACCTAAATGATACTTGTATGAAAGTCAACATGTCTATTTCAATATGTACAGCGGCTATGACGACCGACAGCTTAGTGAAAAAAATCATTTGTTTTTATTTGAAGAGTCACAACTGCAACGTTACCATCCATCTGAATAAGAAGCTAGTCAGCAGGAGGTAACCAACCGATTTGGCCAATGAAGTTATCAGTCTGATGATAAAAAGCAAATATTTATGTCAATTAGTTGGTGGTTATAAAAGCCATGGATCACCTCCTTTCTTTTCTTTTTCGTGTAGTTAGTAACTTATACGATGTTTTCGTTCACCGCTTTTGAAGCAAGTGATAATAATTGTACAATACGCACTTGAATCCGAAGCCAGAGGTACTTGCCTTGGGTTCGAACTCGAAACCTATGACTTAGCAGTCTGACCATCACACCGCTAGGCTTTAGAGGTATGCGGAACAGGGTGTAAAGTTTACTCATCCTCTATAGAAAAGGGAGGGTCCTCCGACCAGACGTGTGTAGTGTCTGGCGGGCAACTGCCCAACGATTGATGTCGGGGAAGTTATATTTATGGTGTTCGCGCGGTAAACTCTAATTGCGTGATGCAGAATTTATGTGACGTAGTTCGCACGTGGCGATGCCGTAGATGCCGCCACAAGGCTATCACTGCTATGGATCACCGTTTTTTTTTTTTACGATTGGAAATTATCAAATAACTTCTCCCGCTCTGAGCGGAGCGGGAGGGCGTGTCAGCGGGAGGGCGTGGCTTTTACAGACTAAAACCCACCCGTGTTCCTTCCGTTGCCTGTGTGCTGGGGCCATGATATCCCTTTCGGACAAACTTGCAACCCTCCATAAGGAGCGTCTTTCTACTATGCTGAGCTGTAAGCAAAGGTACTGTTTCTTCTATAATCTTTGGGTGAAATAGCTCAGCGTAAACGTACGGCAGTCTAAAGTCATCAAAAATACTTATATTTTTGGACTTTTATGATCGCCTCGTTGGTCGGGTAGGTCGGGTTCGATTCTCAGGTCGGACAAAGTGTTATTGGGTTTTTCAATCTAGAATTTATCAGTAGCAGCCCAGAGTCTGGATCTAGCGTAGAGTCGCCCCCTATTACTTGGGACTTAAGAGCGCTTATCCTAAAAGTTGGCAACGTCGCAAATAGCTGTCAAAAATGTACCTGTTTTGATTTCTTTGGCAATATTACTATATGGAAGTAAGAAATGTGGCTAACTAGCAAACTAGAATATTAATAATTAATTGCAAATATAACATTGAATTTGATGTTGTACCCGTTTTAGGTGTAAAAAAAGCATTTGGAAAGTTATCAAACACTTTTTTTACATCTATAACTGAATATTCGGTGTCACGATATTAATTATTGCATTTCATAATCAATATTCTAGTTCGCTAGTTAGCCACATTTCTCATTTCCATACAGTAATATTGCCAAATTAATCAAAACAGCGAAATATTTGACAGCTATTTGCGACGTTGCCCACTTTCAGAATAAACGCTCTTAATCTAAACTAATACATCCATTTGCGACGTTGCCCACTTTCAGAATACTAAAGGTCCTACCCAAACCTTCGAGGGAGATAGTCGTGATGTTACGTAGAAATATTTTTAGACAGTTTCTTGGAGAAAATTAAGCTTTTCACTTTATTGTTTCTTCTCTTTAGCCGACTGTTAACTAGTTAAACATCATAATTAAGGAGTCAAATGAAATATGACGTAACAAATTACTTCAAGGTAAGTTTCGGTTCGTTTAATCCTTAAAACTTAGATCGTTAATTTAAATGGAACACTTTACACTAACCTTTTAGGCATTCAGTCTAGTTTTAATTTATTTTAGTGCCTCCTTCATTTTAGTTTTGATTTAGTTAACTTTTGACTTAGTTGTTCAACAACTGTCGATAGTATTCAATATTGCTTTGTTTTTGTTATAACGTAAATTGCCGTCTTTGTGGCTTATTCGTCGATCGCACGAATTTACTCGGCCGAAACGGGCGAATCGTCACCATTTATATTTGTGGGCGAATCGACAACTCCAGAAATACGATTTAGGTAATTTGTACATTTTGAATTTTATGCTTATTGCATAAAATTCAAAATGTTAAAAATGTCAAAAATTAGGAAAAAATAATTGGTTCCTAGTTTACTTTTTTAAACAAAAATCTTTTTTTTATACCTTTGAAAAGATTTTTACTTTTGTAAACGTGTCTGCAGTCCAATTATTCTCCTTTGAACTTATGTACACACCTATGTACTAAAATTACGTAAATTAGCATGGGTTTGCAAACAAAGCCCAGTAAATTAACATCACAAAAGTAACATTCAAATCGAGTCCCAACATTAAAAAAGCCTACATTAAAATTCAACAAATATATTGAAAAGCCGACCTAATAATTCGACAGTCATGTATAACAAAGGATTCGCGTCAAAGAAACGATATTACCATAATTTTTGAACCCTCCTGATTGGAGCTCATTGTTACCTACACTGCTACAGTGCACAGACTAATCAAAATATTTTCGCAGCCATACTACAGACTCATTTAGGTTTACGTAAATTACATGAAATGGCAATTTGAGGTATTTTAGAATGGTACTTGAGGGCCCGGTAACTACTTCGCCTTTTTAACAACCATGATTTTGAGATTATTTGGAGACAATAGGTCGAACGACGGCAAGTAAAAAGTTAAGGTGCTCTTCCAAAAGTGACCGTAACCGCAAACCGCAGTGGCAATGCCGTCCAATCACAACGACAGACCATAGCGACACGTCTGGTTACTATGTACCTCCATGAGAACGGCAAATAGCGGCAATGTCGCCTTCTACGGAAGCTTTTTCATAGAGTTACAGAAACCAGTCGTGTCGCTGCAGTTTGCAGTTGCCTTTGGAATTCTGCCTTAAGACTGACAAAAGGGAGGTTGTGTACTTACTAAAAAGCCACTAGTGTGAGTAGTACAGCATACTTATTAGGTCCCCACGTATGAAATCAGCGTTTTGTATGGAGAATTTTAAAAAAGTTGCATTTTTTATACTAACATTTTCTTAATTTATATAACAACCATGTACACTAATTTTTTTAAACTTTTATGCACTAATGTTTAAAACTAAGATGACGTAATATGCCACTTAGATTAAGCGACAAAAATAAGTTTTGGCTAAGTTAAAACGAATAGTGGTCATTTCTGCTAACAAAATGAGGAGTTATTTTTAATGTTTAGAAAACTATAAGTAATAAGGTTTACTGTTGGTAATTTTCTATAATGGTCATTATTCGATATAATACCAAGCAATTGATGAATATTTTAAATCATAGAAGTGACAAGGTTGTCTATTTGTGAGAAAAAAAAACGCCAACTTGTGGGAACCCAATATTAAATCTTCAATTAGTTGAACGGGTTAACAGGAATACTGGTAGGATTACAACCACATTGCTAGGTATGAGGAACAGGGTGTAAAGTTCACTCATCCTCTATAGAAAAGGGATCCTCCGACCAGACGGGGGTTGTGTCTGGTGAGCAACTGCCCAACCGATTGATGTCGGGACGTGGTATATATGCTAGTCGCGCGGTAAACGCTGCTTGCGTGATGCAGGATTTTTCGTGACGTCAGTGTGATGCGTAGTTTACATGGTGCGGTATTATGAAATTTGAGTACCTACCTAAAGGCGAGTTCCGAGTATCTACGGGGAAATATCAATGCTCTATAAGGTTATAGCAAAGCAAAGCATCAGATTAATAATAGCCATCGGTTTTTCAAGAGGACGATATCCAGTGTGAGCCTGTTTGCCAAAATATAAGTTTAATGACTTGAAATAAAACTTTCAACCAAAGGAACTCATTCTTAAATATTCCTTAAATTCTTATTCCTCATATCACCCGCATCTACACTATCGATGCTTCCTCGATACAGATTTAATTTAAAGTTTCCAAAAACTCTTAAAGCTAGTATATTGGAGCGGAAAGCTTTGCACTGAAAATTGACACTTGAAACTTCGCTTGAAGCTTAAAATTTCAAATACTTATTGAGATATCGATGCAAGTTGAATTAGCTGCAACGTTATTAATATAGTCTTACATAGTAAAAGATTTAATAATATTGGTGAATATATTGTTTCAATAAAGCTCAGCTTTGGAAATCTTTTCTATGCTTTGAAAAAATCTTTGAAGGAGAACGAACTCTTAAATTGACAATAAGTTTCCTTAGAATTTTCTCTATGTTCAATAGTTTTAGATTTCTCCATACTGATCCACCTCATCGAATCATTCTGTATATCATACTTATATAAATATACCAGGTATATGGTGTCGCAGGCCGCACTCGGAACGAAGGTAAGTTCGTTTACCTTCGCTCATGTAATTGCCGCACGATTGCAAAGACGATTAGGCTCACACCGCGAACTATGAACCGAAGTATGAAATGACGCGGTAGCTACATGAGCGAAAGTAAACGAACTTAACTTCGTTCCCAGTGCGGTCGATATTACGATTGACTTGTGCATGTGATATACATAATAATACAAACTTAGTGCCCCTTCAATAAAATCTTGTGTATAATGCAGCTCCTCCAAATCAACATCCTCCCTAGTCTTAATCCAACACGAGTCCAAACTATCACTTGTAGACCAAACACACTTAGTATCATTAATCATAAGTTCGCGAACTTTCCACGTATAAAGTTGGTCCTCTTAAGCCAAAGGAGGCATTAATGCTGTAGTGCTCTTTGCGTAACAAGTTACCTTGCTAGCCATAAATATATTAGCACGGCGTACGACGTACAAGTTTAATGAGAGCGACACGTGCCTAAGTGACGCACGTTAACACAAACTGAGTCGTAGTTGTACTGATGCACTCAGTTGGTCTTGGAAGGTACATTTATGTTTGAGAGAAGCAGTAGCCGTAGTATAAGCAACTTGTTCCTGAAATCTTGCGCCCATGAGCTTTTTTCGAGCGTCGTTTTAATTTGATTTTTTCTTGATAGAGGTTTCCAATCTCCACCCATCATTTTTGGGCATACATAGCCCAAAAATTTAAATGCATTTGCAAATCAGAAAGCATTTGGAATAGCATAATCAGCCTACAGTGTTCCCACTGCTGGGAAACAGACCTCCTCTCGGTGAGAGGGAGTGGGCCGTAATCCACCACGCGGGCCCAGTGCGGGTTGGGAGATGTCACATGTCTTCGAATATTTGGTTCTAGGACATGCCGGTTTCCTCACGATGTTTTTCTTCACCGTTTTGAGAGCAGTGGTGATGAATTAATTTACACAAAGTAAAGCGCCTGTCGGGGTTCGAATCTACGACCGTAAGTCGCGGCCGTTATCACTGGGTCACCACTACTCGCACATTTGGAATACTTATTCCAAATGCTTTCTGATTTTGATGCCGGCCATTAGTACCTAATTAAAAGTGCTACTCCTGGTAAGTCAGCCATCTACGTAGGTTAATAACGAGGTCGCTTAGTTTCGCAGCATTGTCCGCCCAGTTTAGGCGAACAATGCAAATGAAGAACTGCATACAATTCGAAAGCTACTAAAAGCGGTGAAAGATCAAGTTATAAGAAGTCAATTTAAAGTCCTTAATCCCACTTCAAAAGTAAAATCGCCTGACTTCAAAGATGATCGCGTGATTCCCCATAATGTTTTATGTAAATAAACAGAGATTATTACGTTTGATACTTTGTTTAAGGGTACGCTAATTGGTCATTCTTCCATACAAACGTAGTATGGTGATAACTCGTCTGTTTGACGGAGTACGTTCAAAAGTAATAATTATATAAAATTTTCTTGTTATTATCCCCATATCGAAGCAGAGTTGGAAAAAAATTATTGGTTTGGAAGAGTTGAAACTTCCATATTTCAATTACATATTCAACACTAATACTAACTCGTCTTTGGGCGTAAATAAATATAGTAAAAAAATGGCTAAATAGAAACCGTACAGGGATAGATAATAATTTATTCAAAAGTTTAAATCATTTTATTTTGAGTAAATACATCCAGTATTTTACATACGAGACTCCGTGCATCGGAAAGTATGTTAAGCCGTTGGTCCCGGCTGTCAGTCGTGGATCTTTGACAGTCGTTACGGGTCGTCAGAAGCCCGAAAGTCTGACAACCACTCTTACCAAGGGGTATCGTATTACCCAGTTACTGGGTTGTGGAGATCAGATAGGCAAGACGACTTCCAGTCTAACCGGATACAGCTGAATACCAGTATTTTACATGGAGCGACCCATGTAAAATACTATTATTCAGCTGTATCCGGTAACTGGATAATACGATATCCCTTGGAAGTCAACTCCAAAGTAGTTGGGAACAAGTTATAGCAGATTGGACATCCAGTATTTTTTTCATAATATCTGTACGCCCAAAGGTCTATTTATGAAAATTTACGCGCTCGTTCTCGTTATAAATCATCGTCTAATTCACTAAATAAATTAATAAATAAAAACTAGATAAATCAATACTAAATAAATAAAACTAAACAAATAAATAATTAGACGAATTGGCATATTAGTCACGCCCACCAACGAATTTAAGCCATCGACTAGTGCACCCTTAATTTCAGTGTATATCCAAGGACTTGCCCGTCTTAGCTGCAGGATCAAGGGAAAATTGGAAGGATCAAGAATATAATTACGTGTACATTGTCAAGATACCGGTTGTACATTATCGAATAATCTGTACTATTATAGGATCAGTTTACTATTCTGGGGCATTTGGTATCGTAGAAAATTGTTGGCAGCTTAAATTGAGGTTAAATAACTAGAAGGGTGTTGTACCTAATGTTTTTGGAAAAAATGTAAAAAAAACCGGCCAAGTACGTATCGGACCACGCATAAAGAAGGGCTCCGTAGTTGGGATGAACTTATCCCAAAAACGAATTTAACTTTGTACTTGAAAAACATGTTCTTCCATACATCGATATACGACACAGTCAATTCTCCAACTGCAAATGTAAGTTTGTAATCGCATTTTTTTTTATGTGATAAAACTACAAATTAACTATTTACTTGTGCTATGAGACCTTGGTTCCTGCCAAATTTCATGATGCTAGGTCAACGGGAAGTACCCTGTAAGTTTTGATTTATTTGCGAGTGACAAAATATGTCGTTCGTTGTCCGTCCGACGGACAACAAGTGATCCAATAAGGGTTCCGTGTTTTACTTTTGAGGTACGGAACCCAAAAAACGAACAATTTTAAAGACTTAATTACGTAACGTGATCGTTATTACGGAACCAAATCACCGAGCTCAATATTAACGCCCCAAAAAGAAATATTTGTGTTAAAACATAAAAGAACTTTCGCGTGTCGCCTGCCTATAAAATTTTGTAATTAATAACCACGACGCCAGTCGTTTATGGTAATACAGGCTATTTTTCTTTACACTAATGCGCGTCTTTGAGTTCAACGTGCTTGAAACAGCACTTTGCAATTTCAGTAGCCCTGAGATGTTATCTCTATCAATTATGGTCCATAAAACGTAATGACTTCATCGTAAATCTTACCGTACACGACAGAATTTTACTTGGTGTTGAATAAATGAGGCCAAATTGCTCGAAGGTATTAATGACTGTTGTCCCGGGCCACCCCGAGCTGATCGCTGGTGCGTGAGCACTCAAAAGGACACCCTGCCTTTGTCAAGAAATTATTGTGACCCTCTTAAATTCATAAATGAAGCAGTTGGCCGCACCCCATCAGATATGGCGGAATAAAGCTCACCAATTATAAACAAAGCCTTATCGCTGAACTGAGTTTACAAGCTTGATTCTCGAACAAAGAACATGTAAGAAATTAAACTTGCCTTCTAAGTGATGTATGGATTTCGGTTAGAGGCTTAATTAGCTCGGCTATTTGCCAAGAGACGATGTCAGTACATGCTTGCCAGAAATTATCCGACAGGAGACACGTAAAGATCATCAGTTCCCCTGTCATCTTTAAGTCCTCTCGTGAAAATTGATTTTTTCCTTTGAACTTTTCGTGTTTCAGAATAATGAAGCATTCTGTGACTTACGTAACTACCTCGCTCCGTAATACCTAGCTTATTTATGAATCAAAAGAATAAAAATGCAATAAAGACGTCTTTATTAGAATTTTATATTTTCAATTGTAAGGTAACCTGACTTTGAGGGTCGTATTTTGAATAAATAGCTCATTGAAACGGTGATAAGGCCTACGGTAAAGGGTATCAGGGAAATTGGAAAATGACAATTCGTGTAGATATTCGAACCCTATTGATTTAAGGTGTTGGAATACCTACGAAGTATTTGAGTGTTCTTTTGAGCTACAGTTGTCAAGCACAAAAGCAAGTCCCATACAATTTTTGGAAGGTGATCTAATATAGATTAGAATTGATTCAAGCGTGACTTTGCGGAAATCCATTATAAAATACAACAGACGACTTATAATAGGTCTTTACCTATGAAATTGCCGTTTTGTATGAAAAAATTTAAACGTTTTTTTTTCATGTATTTTTTATTTGTATTAATCGAAGTAATCACCCATGCAATCAATGCATCTTTGCCAACGCAGTGGCAATTTATTGATGCCCTTCTTTAAGAAATCAGCTGGAAGGGAGGCCACAAATTCTTCAAAGGCATTTTGTACTGCCTCTCGGGTATTGAATTTTTTTGCCGCCAAGAAGTTATCCAAATTCTGGAAAAAGTAGTAGTCTGTAGGCGCAAGGTCTGGTGAGTAGGGCGGATGACGGAGAGCTTCCAACCCCAGTTCTTGCAACTTGGAGACCGTCTGCTGTGCAGTATGAGGTCGCGCGTTGTCGTGCAGTAGTAGCGGAGACGAGCGATTGACCAATGCTGGTTGGAGATGTGCCAGCTTCTCCATCATTGTGTTCAGTTCTTCACAGTACACATCTGCAGTAATGCTCACCCCGTTTTTTAAGAAGCTGTGATGAATCACACCGGCGCTAGACCACCAAACAGTGACCATCACTTTTCTAGGGGTAAGTTTTCGTTTAGGGCATTGTTTAGGTGCTGAACCAGGATCCAACCAACTTGCTGAGCGCTTGCGGTTATCAAACAGAGTCCATTTTTCATCGCAGGTAACAATGCGGTTCAAAATTCCATCATTTGTGTGTCTGTTGAGCAGTGCAAGGCACGTCTCGACGCGTACTTTGCGCTAGCGATCATTGAGTTCGTGGGGCACCCATTTGTCAAGGTTTTTTACCTTGCCAATTTGACGCAAATGGACCAATATTGTTTTGACGCTAACGTCGAAAGCTGCTGCTAATTCAGCCGTAGATTGTGTATCATCAGCTTCCACAATCGCCTTTAATTCGTCATTGTCGACCAGTCTTCGGACGACCACGAGGTTCATTTTTCAGGTCGAAATTTCCAGAACGGAAGCGAGCAAACCAATAACAGGTGGTGTGTTGGTTTGTAGTGTTAGTTCCGTAAACGTCGTTGATGTTGCGTGCCGCTTGTGCCGCGTTGCTGCCACGACGGTACTCATATTCCATAATTACTCGAATTTTTAACGTATCCATGATGACGAAAAAGATTGAAATGCGATGAAAATGTAACACTAATCAATAAACAAATGACTAGGTACTTTTGGAAAAAAAAATCCATGTTTTTAAAATAAAATTAATTTGAAATTAGAATTCTTAGCCAAACAAAAATTATTTTGATTTGAAATGGCCAGTACTGCAGAACGGCAATTTCATAGGTAAAGACCTAATATTTACAACGCTTTTCTCTGCGTTCGGCGCATGGCGTGGCAACATGCGAGTTCGCAACAAGTCAATCGGCATGCTGAAGATGTCTAGTTGAGAAGTGAAACGCGTGTCGATTTCTAACAGGATTCTTTATGACTCTTTAAGATCAGTTAATCGGATTAGGTTACTAAGTATAAATCGTCTATTGTTTTTTTTTGTTTTGTACCTGTACAGGTGACCGAAATGTATGGGACGGGTGATCATTTTTTCGCACATAAAGTTGTTCACTTTGAGGGTCTGCACCACATCCTTAAATAAGACCACATCTTTCTCATACATGCTTTACCTATATCCAGAAAAAATACTGCCGGAATCGAATACGTTTCATAATTATCATCATTTTCCTGCCCTTATCCCAATTTATTTGCGGTCGGCGCAACATGTCCCGTTCTTCCATACTTCTATATTAGTCGTCATCTCGGTAGTGAGCCCCTTTCTAGCCATATCATCTATCACACAGTCCATCCATCGTTTCTTTGGTCTTCCTCTACTCTTATAGCCATCGACATTCTTACTCAAAACTTTCCTCACGACATTTTATTCATTCCTCCGCATCACTTGCCCATACCATGACAACCGATTTCCGCACAACTTTAAGAGTATAGAGAGACTTTTATAAGAGGTTATGTACTCATTTCTTATTCTATCCAATCGTGTAACACCACACATCACTCTTAGTATCCTCATCTCAGCTGCATGCAATTGCCTTTCATTCGTATATCGAATACGTTTATTGACGGAAATACGCACATCTGGGCGTTTCATCAATATGGTCACATACAGGTCAAGTAAGTACACAAAACGATATCACATTTTAATTTCTTGACACCAACGAAAATTAAACACGGTTTTACCATCTAGCTCGGCCACTTAAGTAAGCACTTAAGATGTCGTAGAGATGAATGGCTCAACTTCAAAGTTGCCTTTAACTTTTGACAGTGGAAAATCTCTAGAATTTTTATCTAGGAAGCTAATGGAGTCGTACTTTAAAGCGCTTTTTAATCACATTTTGTTACAGCAAATAAATTAACCAGTATACCTACAGTAGAATGTTTGCGTGGGTGACATTTTTCCTGAAAGTTTGTTAAAAAGCTCTCGACCCTCAGTATCAATTAATATAGCACTCAATGAATTTCAGATATTTTGTCGTAGCTAATATTAGATTCCTGTGACACATTTTTGCTACCAAGGAAAAAGGTGAAATATCTTCGGTTTTACATAGGTACCTATTTATTTTCATAGCTAGTAACATGGGTATAATAATTATATGCACAGACATAATAGGTACAGACTAATTATTCGTCTAATTGGTCGCAAGCGCTGGGCATCGTCATGCCCGACCTGGGAACCGAACACAGGACGTCTCCTGAGTTCGATTCCCAGGTCGGCAAAGTGATATTGGGTTTTTCCATCTGGAATTTCTCAGTAGCAGCTCGGAGTCTGGATTTATGCCCAGTTGATGGTAAAAGGCTCGCCCCTAATTACGGGACTTAAATATAACGGCCAAATATGAGTGTGCTATAGGTACACCTCTGCCCAACCCTTGAGGGAAAAATAGGCGTGATACACAACAATTGTTCAGTAAGGAAACTTGTTTTACAACTAAGGGCATTCCACATGGACTACCCGCGATCGTCACTAGTCGTCAAACAGTGAGTAGAATGAAGCCTCGTTTGACAGTTAATAACGTAAATAATAAATAAAGAAAATAAATTACACAAAATAATAAATGCCTAAAAGAGATAACATAAGTTTTCACAAATTCGAAACAGCAAATATTGAAATACTCTAGCGTAGAATACTGCAAAAAAAGATAGATAATTTTGATGATAAAGATAGATTAGTTTGAAACTTTAAACCTATCAATCATGTTAGAAAATCTTCCTTTTCTCCCGCCAGTGTGCAGGCTTCGTAGATCTAAGATTCCCAAATAACAGATGTAGTGATAAAGGAGACGGATACGCTTTCATACAATCTTGGGCCTGGATGTAAAGAGATGAAATTGGTATCAATTAATAGCTACTATATTATCAAACCATCACTGAAAATTTTGCGGATTTTAGCAATCTGAGAGCCGAGTTAAAAGAGATTTTGTCAAAGTGAGGTTACGTAACAAAACAGCTGATTTTTGAAGTGCGATGTATAACCTCATTGTGCGATAGGCAGTTGTTTTTTTTAAAGATAGGATGCTGTTACAATTATAGAAGGTGTATACAGTGCCGCTAGCGGTTAGTTCGCTGTAAAACACCAAATTCCGAAAACATTACATTCTCTTGTGCCTAAACGGAGCATGGGTGGCAGCAAGGGTCGTACAAGAAGTAAGATCAGAAGTCCGTAGAAAGAAAGCAGGGGTCGAAGAAAATATCAATAAAACTATGGGAGGAAACACTCAAAACGCACACGCACTAAACGATACGAAACGAGTGACTGACTGACATGTCACCATAGACTAAAAAATACAATAATCGATTAGCAAACGTGAATCGATTTTAACATTTATCTTTATAGATATTTAATTTGTTTAAACTGTTTAATACGTTAATTCTAATAATTAATGTATTTGAATTAATCATCTGGTAAAAGCGTCTTTTAAATAGTATGAACTCGGTCACGATAGTCGATTATAATTTAATCGATATTCCATTTTGTTCGTAGCCATAACTTAATTTTGGGATTTCTCAATTTCCAGATTGTAAAATGGGCTGATATTTCACATTTTGTAATAGAAAAATATAACCTTTTTTTTAACCATACGTCAACTTATTACAATCAGGCCCAGAAATCCCCGTCTCCTTTAATTACTAGAGAAATACTTGAAAAGCATTTCGGACGCCTACTACAAGTCCTTTGTCTGAACCTGAACCTGTGTCCTGAATGCTAAACTACGACTAATTAATTTTAAATTAAACTAAAATAAATTTATATTTTGGAACTAATTTTCATGACAAAAATAGTAACGAAAATAATCATCCCAATAATTAATGTACAACAAAAAATTATTATGAAAAATTATAATTATTTGTCATGTGTTGAAATATATGAAAGAATATTGGGATAATTATTTTCGTTACTATTTTAGGTAATAGAAGAACTGAAAAGGAACTTAATAAAAGGCAAAAACGATATGAAAAAACATATTATATTTACTGAATATAATAATAGGATTTTATTTCATTTATGACTGCCCCGTTGGCCTAGTGGTCTAGTGACGCTGCTTCTGAGGATGAGGTCCTGGGTTCCATTCCCAAGTCGGGCAAAGTGTTATTGTGCTCAAGCAGTTACATTCAAAGAGTAGTTTAAGAATAAATGAAAAAGTTGATGTTGGTGAAAAAGTTGGTGTTGGTGTTGAAGTTTAAAAGAGGAAACTATTGTAAAAATCTAAAATAAAATTAATTTGGTTTTATCGTATTTTTTAAACAAGAAAGTTTCATCTATAAAAAAAAAGCCTTGTTACAATTTGTTTTCCTTTATTTAATTACCTAAACCTATGGAGTATATGTAACCTATGGAGTATTTTTGGTTGAAATAACATAAGTAGGTAGGCTTTGTTATAAGCAACTCGTTATGTAAGTTAAAGAAACGGCTGAAAGTCAAACACTCCTGAAAACATAACGAGCTTCTAATTACCCCACGCTACTCTACCAACAATTACTAAAATTAACATATTAACGTAGGTACTAATATAATCATAAAGCCCAGCGAACATTTTTCAAACTACCTTTTTTTCACCGTTTTTACAAAGAATTTAAGAAAATATACCTCCAATTATTGCTTCCGCAGGTAATTACTATGAAAATTGCTTTCAGTGGCTCGCTAACGTCTTTATAAGCTCTATGATTATATTAGATGACACTTTTATTCGGCCTTTAAATGACCAATATATTCGACCTTTAGGTAAAATGCGTAGAAAATAAGTCAAGAATAATTACGCTTATGCAAACTTTAGAAGACTTGTAATCCAAATTTCAAAATAGGATGTTTTTGAATACGATGTAAAGCCAATTTGAAGATCTTGGGTATTAGGTAGCGAAATATCTGCTTTCAAAGACGTTGATTTTAAGTTTTAGGCCATACTATTCAGATGAGTTTTTTTTCCTCTGAATATCGAACAAACGACGACAATATAATTTGGTAGCATAACGTTATTTTTACGTTATTGTGCCCAAGAGAAATTCTTGGTAAAAACATATTAGGTAGATAAATAGGTACTAAAGAATTTTTCATAATAAATATTTACCGGTATTATTTGACAAGCCATTACCAGATAAATATATTATTAGGTGTTCTTCAAAATAGTATCTGCCGAAAATAGGACAATATATATTGAGGACAGTAACACCTAAAATGAAATAACTTGTTTACTGTTTACCTAAACTTAAAAGCCTTAAATGCGTCACTGTCTGAACCTAGGCCTAGATCCTAACACAGCAAACATTTTGTATCAAAATTATTTAGAGCCGATTCCTAGATACCTCCTCGGTTTCTATAGGTACCTAAATGTTGGTTAAGTTGTACTAGATACTTTGTATAGGAGTCCCTTTTGAATATACTATATTTGTAGGTATGTCTCACGTCTACCGACAGGTCTGCATATTCATACTTACTTAGCTGGTGTGGTCACAAGACTTATGAGAATGCATTCCAGCAATCTCTGAGCTGCCACCAACCAAGCTGACTGCCATTTTACAACGGTAAAATTTCAGAGCACGAATGAAAAATCCTAAATTCATTGAGGAATATGTATCAGTCGCAGTAAGGTGGATATGGCCCTGATATAGATATATCCCTAGGGATATAACTATATACCGTAATATAGTTATATGAAAGCGATTCATAACTGTCAGAGTGCCCTAATTTTGTTACTGCGACCAATTTCTACGTACCTAATTGGTCACAGTTCTAACCTACCGTAACCTATTAGGTCGGAGTTATATTACTAGATCGTGCTCGTATCATAGTTAGTACCTGATCGACCGAGCTCTGCTCGGGTGAAAATACAGAATGCTCATTTAATCACATAGGATAGTACTTGCTAATTCCATGCTGCCATCTCATCATTGACAAGTTATTATTGTCTTGTTCTAAACTTTGGGCGACCGAGCTCTACTCGGGTGAAAATACGCAGAAAACTAGCTAGATCGATTTTTCGCCCCCATAAACCCCTATATTGCAACTTTCATCGAAATCGTTAGAGCTGTTTTCGAGAACGTGATTACAAATATTGTTTGTTTAATAGTATAGGATATTCCTAGTAAGACAATTATGAACCGCTTTCATATAATTATATTACTGTACATAGTTATATCCCTAGGGATACACCAATTTATAAAAATAAATCTATCCAATGAAAACCGAATGAACATCTCGCCGACCCAAACCCAGAGAACCAGTACGCACCGTTAGGCTCCACCAAGAAGGCACTACCGTATGTGTTCCTTTACTCAGCCACTGAAGACCACTTATTACTTAATTTACAAGTTAAAGTGCGAGCGCCCGCGCACAAAGGAAAAATGGGTTATACAAAAGCACTGCGTACCTATTACGTTTTGAAGGCTTTCAGCCGTTATTCCGCCTTCATGTAAAATAATATGTTTATGAGCTAAAATTCTAGGAGATCGTTTCATTCGACCTTATTTTTGCCTGAATAAGTAAGTATATACGTTATTAAGGGCTTTGTTTAAAAGCTAGCCATCAAAGTGGAGGCTTGATGCCGATCAGCATTTGGAAACTACCCTTTTGTTTAGGATTTCCAATTTTGATATATTTTTATCTGCTATCCGTTTGACTCGCCATGCGTGTATATTACTCAAATTGCGTTTTACCCATTGTATGGTCATAGGAAGAACGATTTGCGGCTGTGGTAGTGGTGGCTTCTTATTTCAAAATTGGAAGTATCATAGACAATTCCAGTTTTAGAGCAAAGAAATTCTTTAAGAGCGTTTATTCTGAAAGTTGGCAGCGTCGTAAATAGCTGTCAAATATTTACCTGTTTTGATTAATTTGGAAATAATACTGTATGGAAATAAGAATTTGTGGCTAACTAAGTTACTAGAATATTGATTATGTTATGCAATTGTAACATTGAATTGGATGTTGTACCCGTTTTAGGCGTAAAAAAAGCATTTGGAAACTTTCCAAATGCTTTTTTTACGCCTAAAACTAAATATTCGGTGTTACAATATTAATTATTGCATATCATAATCAATATTCTAGTAACTTAGTTAGCCACATTTCTTATTTCCATACAGTATTATTTCCAAATTAATCAAAACAGGTAAATATTTGACAGCTATTTACGACGTTGCCAACTTTCAGAATAAACGCTCTTAACTGCCGACTGACTATCGACTGCCTCGCGCTTGCGACGAATTGCTTGGAATCGAACCCAAGACCTCAGGGTCTTGGGTTCGATTCCCAGTTTGGGCAAAGAGTTATTGGGTTTTTCCATTATACATTTCTCATTAGCAGTCCGGAGTTTTTATTCACGGTTGATGGCTATTCATATTCATTTATTGCATTTCATGTTGTTTACAGGTTGTTACATTATGATAGTTCCAAACAATGAACCCTGCTAGGGCACAGCAATGTATAGGCGACAGGTTTTAATTAATTTCACATGGTATCATTATTCATTATTAATACAATTTGTTGATATAGATTAATTTAAAAATTATTAATTATTATTATACATTATGTCATTCTTACAAACTAAATAAATAAATTATCATTTTCTGACTGATGTCTTATAGAGTACCTAGTTATGTATGTGTAATGTGTTCGAGTCGATAGTAATTAATTTATTTCTCAGTTAAAAATTATTTTAGGCTATAATATGATTTTAAGTTTAAGTAGTTTTGTAGGTAATTTTTGAATTTGTTGTCGTACTCTGTATCCTTAACTGAATTCGGGAGTTTATTATAGATCGCTATAGGCTCGCCATCTATTACATGGGACTTAAACATAACTGGCAAAATGTGGGTGTATCTACTATGGCCCCCTATGGACCTCTGCCTAACCCTAACATCATACCTTGATTCGCACAAGGCGTGATTTTGTTATGATGTTTGTGTGCGTGGTTATGATGTTATATTCTATATCACCCAAGTTCCGCCTAAGGTGAAAAGACACCTATGAAAGACAGCACCCGCCACCACCCGACAGCCCCAGGAGCATCTGCTACCCGGACGTGACCTGCAATCTCCAATCAATCGACTGCGGACCCAAGTAGGGTACAAGAACAATCTAGCGAAATGGGGGATAATAGATTCCGCAGGTACCCAGTGTGAATGCGGAGCTCGTTACCAAACCATGTCCCATTTGCTGGAGTGTCCAAAGTGTCTGCTCACCTTCACTTCTGAGGACCTAGAAAATGCCACTGATGCCGCGATTGGCGTTGCCACGTACTGGGCCCAACTCGTCTAACATAATACATGTTTTACCATCGACTCGAAAAGAACAGGAAGACCCTAGTTCTTGAAGCGCTCTTGGGTACAAACAGGTCCCAAAATCGACAAAACTTATCAAATATCTATATCGAAACATAGAAGGCAAAGTAAACTCAAAACCAAAGTTCTACATCCGTCGTCCCTTCCCGAAATGTACCCGTAATTTTATCGCTTAAAGCGTACCTAACGGTTTAAGTGATAAAATTAGGGTACATTTCCAGTATAATAGAATAATGTAAGTACATGATATACCTGTTGCTTCAATATGGCTGCCAAAGTTACGCCTTTGAGTTAAAAGCCAAAGCTTATGTAAGTTGTTACATAATACAGACGGGAACAGGTGTCGCCGAACTGTTGTTACAAACCTAGGAATCCGGAATTAATTTGAGCCTTGTCTACTTAATCTGTTGATTGTAATTTATAAGTCTCGTTGCCAGCTTTACAATTTGGAAGGCTGGTTTCATAATTATGAATAATAAATAAGCTTTCATTTAACACATTTAGAAAAGGTGTACTAAATGTACACATAAACAAAAAATTAAGAAAAAATAATCTGCCCAGCCTTTTCTGAACTATGTGGGGGTCGGCTTCCAGTCTATCCGGATGCAGCTGAATACGAGTATTTTACATGAAGCTATGCTTGGAATCTCTCTGAGGGATCGAATCCGGAACGAGGTGACCCGGCACAGAACCATACATAGCTCACAGAGCCTGAAGTGGCAATGGGCCGGCCATATTAGCCGTAGTACCGATGACCGTTGGGTAGACGTGTTCTGGCAAACGTAAGGTAGGTCGCCCTCAGGCTAGCTGGAGCGACGATCTTCGCAGGGTGGCTGGTAGCAGCTGGATGAGAGTTGCTGAGAATTGAGCTGGATGGCGTGCAATTGGAGAGGCCTATGCCCAGCAGTGGACTACTATAGGCTCATGATGATGATGCCATGGAGGGACTACCTATCTGACCTACACAATCCAGTTACAGGCACAGTAACACGAAATCATCCTCATATAGGTATAAACAGAAATTGATGAATCAATAACTTCGTAAAATCATCTGAAATATTCTCAAGACATGCCAACGACCCACGTCGTAACGAACTTTCCGCATAGCCCATAGGAATACCAAACTACTTAACTATGCATATAAATCCACGCAGTGAAACTAGTTACAAAGAAAGTTTATCACAATAGTTACAAGGGTCATTCAATTTCCTTCAGTTGACAATGCCTGAACGAAAGGGTACAAATAACCCTAAGTAAACCCGGTTCTCTTAACCCTCTCTGTGCTGAGATTCTGTTTTAAAAGGGATTTTTTTGTGGTAGGTTTGATAGATTTGTTTGGGAATAAATTGATTGGTATCAAAAGATTATTTTAGATTTTTTCTGTTATGACGTTAACTTAATTGTATTTAGAGATGAAGACATTTCCTGATAACTATTTTCGGGCATATGGTCGGTCGAAATCAATTACCCAGCAACTCCGCAGATGTGATAAGTATCGATGTAGATATCAATAATTATCACGCCTGCGAGTACGACAAAAAAAAAATGTTTTTTTTTGGTGTCAACGTACGGGTTACCTATCTACCTACCTACCCTACCTACATACCTACCTACCGACCCTACCTACATACCTACCTACATACCTACCTACATACCTACCTACATACCTACCTACATACCTACCTACATACCTACCTACATACCTACCTACATACCTACCTACATACCTACCTACATACCTACCTACATACCTACCTACATACCTACCTACATACCTACCTACATACCTACCTACATACCTACCTACATACCTACCTACATACCTACCTACTTACATACCTACCTAATTACATACCTACCTACACCTACCTAAAACCTTGTTCGGAGAATAACGAACTCAACAAAAAAAAAAATCCTATTTGGTGCAGCCGTTCTCAAGTTATGGCGTGACCAAGGGAAATAGGGATTCATTTTTGTGTAGATATATAGATAGATTTTCCATTCAGGGTTCTAATAAATTCAGCAATAATTAATTTCACATTTAATCTTAACCTTTAAATAAGCAGGTAGGCACGTCAATGGAATCACGACTATTTAAGTCTACTATCATTAATTAATTCAAAGTCATTTAAACCTACCCAAATAGAGCTCAGCTAAATTAATACACCTTGGAATAATTAACTTCCTAATTAAATTAGGAGGAGAGGGTATAAAGCGATGTGCTTAAAAAAATATTCCTTTCAATATTAGGAAATACAATAAAAACCAGGCAAGTGCGAGTAGGACTCGCACAAGAAGGGTTCCGTACCACCCAAAAAACGCCGAAAAAACATGTTTTTTGTTTTTTAAACGTGTTTAATATGGTACATGATATACAGAAGTTTAAAATTCCTAACTTGTTCAGTTGTTGCGATAGAGCTCGTACAAAATTGGTCTAAAACTGACAACTTTTACAGCACACTATTTCTTCATTTTTGAAGAAAAATAAAATATATATATAATATATGTATATACACTACTCGATGTGTCCGAGACAATGATACCCCACATGCTACGGTAAGATTTTTTTTAATCATTTTTTTTTATTTATGGGCACCCCCTTTAATTTTAAATTTTATTTACCGTTTATTATTTGTTGTTATAGCGGCAATAGAAATACATAATCTGTGGAAATTTCAACTGTCTACCTGTTACGGTTCATGAGATACAGCCCGCTGACAGACAGACGAACGGACGGACGGTAGGACGGATGGACGGACAGCAAAGGCATATTAATAGGGTTCCGTTTGGCACCCTTCGGGTACGGAACCCGAAAAAGGAGTTTTTCTCCTGAAATTAAGTTCTTTGAAGATTTCCTTAATCGCATTAACGGAATGTATTTCACGTAACAAGCATTTTTGCTTGATTTTAAAAGAACGTGATTTTATATTCGAAGGTTTTGGTTTTTCCTTGTTTTAAATGATTGATTGTTAGTGGGGATTGACTGCTATTGTTTATGAAGAATTTATACAAACAAGAGCCTTATAGTGTGAATGTAGACTTAATGAAAAAAAAACTTAAAAATTCTTAAATCAACATGTCTTTTATTGTTGACTTCGGGTACCTACGTAGTACTTACGTAGGTACCCGAAGACAACTAGAAAGATTTTCATTCTATCGATAGATACTTGAAGGAATAATTATTTTCAATAGGTACGAAGCAAGAACAAGTAGGTGTTACGTAGTATTACGAGTCTGTCCATATGGATAAACGGTATAGATACTTTTTTTGTGGCACTTTTGCGTATTAAGGCTCGTGCAGACCAGCGCGAAGCGACGGCGCGACGCGACTCGAACAAAACCATTTCTAAGAAAACTTCACGGTATAACAATAGCCGGTGTCGCGTCGCGCTGTCGCGTCGCGCTTGTCTGCACGAAGCTTTACGGTTCTAAAACATTTTAAGTTTTTAGTATTTTTGTAATTTTATTTCAATAAGGCAATCATTGATAGTAATTAGTCCTTAATACCTCAGCTCAAATTCACTCTTTATCCCGCTCGCACACTGCTCGAGGACTGAGTGAGAGCGAGACTGTGGAGCAGGAAGAAGGCTCCAAGACGCCGATAGTTAAGGTAATTTCTTTTACAATGAAAATAATGTTAATAAAAACATAGTATCTGCTTTATATTTAGTTCAGTTATTCTGCAAAGTTTCATGATCAAATTTGAAGTATTTTTTAATACTAGCGGTTTATTGTTCGGTTTGGAGGTAACATTGTAATTTTGTTCTGTCGAGAAAATTTTATAGAATCTTGTTTTCGTCAAACATAATATGTACTTAACTTAACATTAATCATCAATGTTAGTTATTTCAAAATTAATGTTGCAGTACTTTCGATATAACGGAGGATCATGCTAAGCATTCTGTACAGCAGTGGTGACCCAGTGAATCGTGTGTTCGAAGTTCCCAGGCAGGCGCTTTTCTTTGTGTAAATAATATCATCACCACTGCTCCCAAAACGGTGAAGGGAAACGTCGTGTACGGAAACACGGTGAAGAAAAACATTGTGTAGGAAACCGGCATGTCCTAGAACCAAAAATTGGAAGACATGTGACCAACTAATCCGCACTGGGCCCGCGTGGTAGATTACAGCCCTCTCCCTCTCAAAGAGAGGAGGCCTGTGTCCCAGCAGTAGGAAAATTATAGGCTGATTATGATCATAATGATGCGCAGCAATTTAAGGTAATAATACCTCAAATTTCTGATAATTACAAAACACACACACACATATACACATACACACACACACATTTTCATTATTTATTATTTTTTTATTTGCTTTTGCTATTTTTTTCGGCTCTTTGTTAGTTTTTTTTAGTGTACAATTTTCTGAGTCTAAAAAGACTCAGAAAATTGTAGTGACGGTTTAGAGAATCATGGAAAATTAAGCTAAAATCAATAAGAGGGTGTATAAATAGAATCATAACCGAAGAATTAGCAGCATATACGTAGTAAGACATATAGGTACATACGAAAACAGTTACCCTGAAATCCCAACCAAGTTTATCTTCTACAAACATAAGGTGCCTATGTAAATCAAAACATACAGTCTTTAATATTCTATACACCGACCCAATGTTGTTCCGACGCCGGTCGGTACCAAATAATTGGATCAACTACAATTTTATTAACCACTAAATTGTATAACTAGTTGGTAAACACATTGGCTAACACGGGTTAACTAAGTGGATTACTTGCTATGTATATGTCGCAGCTATATTGTCGAACAGAAGGGGTTAAATTATTTAATCTAATCAATCAATGACATATTGTAGAATCAGTATTTTCGAAATGAACGAAGATTTTTGTATTTTTTTTACTATTTTCACTGCATGGGTGACTGTAGTGGGGCTCATGGCTAAATAGTAACAGCCGCACGCGTCGATCCAAGGCTAAGCTACGCTTACCGCGGTCGGTTTGTAGATGGGTGACCATTCATTACATACTGAGACCCCTCCGTGCCTCGGAAAGCACGTTAAGCTGTTGCCCGTCTGTTATTCCAGATCTATAACAGTCTTTACGGGTAATCAGAAGCCCAATAGTCCGACAACCAGTCTTACCAAGGGGGATAGTGATACCCAGTTACTGGGCTGTGGAAGGCAGTCGCTTCTTGTAAAATACTGGTATTCAGCTGCATCCATTTCGGTTGGAAGCCGACCCCAACATAGTTGACAAAAGGCTCGGCAAATTGATTGGGTGGGTAATGGTAACTTACGGGAACTCAGAAAGATGGGTTGCGGGGCGGATTGCTTAGCATGCGCCGAACTGACGTTTTATGTGTAGCGGTTACGTCAAGCTATTTCCATTCTGTTAAGAACAAGGACAAAACTTATACCTACTAGATGGCTCTGTATTAAAAAACAATAACTTTTGACACTTGAAACTGATTTTTTCGGGCATAACGCTTTTTCGTTAAGTGACGATTTCTACCAGTTTACTCCTACCACAAGCCGCGTTAAAGAATTTCGTTGCAAAAATATAGTCGAATCACAAATCCAGTAATGTTAATTGGGAGACAAAGTCTAGCAGTGATTTATTGCAATGATGTAGACATGTAGGTAATTATAGCAATGCCATATTGACAATATACCTGCGACACACACAACAGGAATATAAATCAAGTCGATCATATGCTAAGACACGGCTTAGCTCTTAATTATTAGCATATTAATGAATTGACACAGTGCACATTATCACATTAACGAATCAACGTTTGATTGTTGACTGTGGTTAAATTACTGTGCATCTGTAGCCAATTAATTACATCATTGTATCTTCTCCAGTCTTATGCTGTCCTGGTATTTATCTCGGAAAATCTTAGTCAGAAATTTGGACAAAAGTAGTAATATAAGGGCATGAAAATGCATTCCATCCATCCATTCCATTCCATTCTTTCCATTTGTCATTTTCTTTTCGCAGGTCAGATATATATCAGACCATCGGCCACCTTATCTGTCCTTATAGTCTTGGCTGACCCTGTCAGAATAATGATAATAATGTTATCAGCATAAATATCACATGTCCAATTAATCATAATCCAACTAATGCAATCTAGTAGGTACTTAATTTTCAGCAAAAAGAGCTATAAAAACAAACTTTATTCACCAGTTCCAAGATAACCATATTTTAACTGTGAGCGTAACAAGTAGCGCCATCTGTTACCACTTTGAGAACAACGTCGCGAACCTCACCACATTTTACATAGCAGATTGTCCCGACCGATAAAAATAATTGTTTACAAAATATTCTAAAAACAACCTTTGACATCTCATTTTTCGTAGAAAGATTAATGTGTTTTGTGTTCGCGATAGACTGTGCTGACAGACATGTTCTCGTACTTAGTCTAGACAATTTAATTGGCTATCCTACGCCTGACCGTCGGCTAGCGTCGGTATCGGCAAACTTTGGTCTTTCACTATCAATCAACTTGTCAACAACCCACGCAAGACTTGTTCGCGCTACGATTTTCCTATAAGGTACCTACAAGATTTTCTTGACTGACTTGCCTTTTCAGTGACAACGGGAGAAATACATACTTAGGGCTCGTGTACACGGCACCGACACCGTGCCGCCGCGCCGTCTCCGGTTGATTTTGCAATATCACTCTTATAGAGCCCGTGCATTTTTGCAAACGGCGGGCGATGGAATAAAAAAACAGTTCAAACAATACTAGCGGTGTGCGTGGTGGCGGCGCGCTGGCGGCGCGGCAACGTTGCATATACACAGCTTAGAGGAACGGCGCAGGCGCGGTGGCAGCGCGGTGACGGCGTCGTGTCGGGACTGTACGTAAAAATACGTAGGTAAACTTAGGGTAGGTATAGCAGCTCGCCGTCCGATAGGGACCAGGCCCGGGTCGACGGCGCGTTGTGTTCCACGCGCGCCTCAAAGAGATGTCAGCACCAACTGACGGGGTCCGGAAGGGCCAATGCCTGCCGGGGTTGCGAGTTTGTCCGAAAGGGATATCGCGACCCCGGCACACAAGCAACGGAAGGAACACAGGTGGGTTTTAGTCAGTAAAAGTCTGACACAAAAGCCCTGCCGCTCCGCCCAAAGCGGGAGAAGATATTTGATAATTTCCCACCCTCAAAAAATTGTTTGGTGAAGGTAGGTAAAGCAACTCTAAATAATCATCGTCATCATCATCAGCAGCCTTTTAGACTTTTCTCAACTATGTTGGGGTCGGCTTCCAGTTTGACCGAATGCAGCTGAATACCAATATATTACATGGAGCGACTGCCTATCTGACCTCCACAACCCAGTAACTGGGTAATACGATACCCCTTGATAAACCTGGTTGTCAGACTTTCGGGCTACTGACGACCCGTAACAACTGCCAAAGATCTACAAATGACAGCTGAGACCAACGGCTTAACGTGCTTTCAACGGAGGGGTCTTGGTATGTAATGATGGTCACCTATCCACGAATCAACCGCGGCAAGCTAAGCTTAACCTAATCGATCGATCGCGCTGCTGTTATTACTTAGTTACAAGCCCCTCATATTTTACACCATTTCTTGAACATTATTTATTTGTAATAGCGCCAAATTAACAAGAGACTTTAAGGTAGGTTCCATTTGGTAAGATTCCAACAACCTTCAGCTCTCCTAACACAGAATACGATCAATAACGTGGAATAGACCCTTGAATATTTAGGGACTACACTTTTAATTGAAAAGGGTGTTCGTCCCAATACTTCTGTGAAATCGAAAAATTTAATTAATTCTTGGACGCGAGTAATGTGTTTTACAAATAAATTGTGACGTAATTGAAATTGAAGCGCAAATGTGTAACCGTAAGTGAACGGGAATTAAAAGGTTCATCGAAACTATGTAGGTACCTTAATCAACCTGCCAAGCCTTTTCCTAACTATGTTGGGGTCGGCTTCCAGTCTAACTGGATGCAGCTGAATACCAGTCATAATCATAATCATTTATTTGTCAGAATATGGTACATTTATACAGTCTTAAGATTAGTCAATGGTATCATCACATTCTGCCAAGTGTGGCGTGCAAATATTAGGTACATACATTTATTACAGGATAGAGATTATTAGGTTAGTATTAACATGATTGATTGCATAATTACGAATTAAAATTACAATTTTAGTAATAATATCATAAACACACACAATTTATTCAGGATGTCAAAGTATAAAACATTATCAATTCAATTAGGATGTCAAAGTATCATTCAAATAGTCGTTTAAATTCCAGTATGTTACATGAAGCGACTACCTATCTGACCTCTACAACCCATTAACTGGGTAATACGATACCCCTTGGTAAGACAGGTTATCAGACTTTCGGAATTCCCCGACTGTCAAAGATCCACGAATAACAGCCGGGACCAACGGCTTAACGTGCTTTCCGAGGCACGGCGGAGTCTCGGTATGTAAAGATGGTCACCCATCCACGGATCAACTCCGGCAAGCGTTACTTACTACTTAGGTACTTACATACATCGAAGCTATATGCCTACCTATTTAATGAAAATGATGTAATGGCAAATGGAGTTTTAAAAAACGAATGCTACATGGGTGTCGACAAAACGCTGTACAAAACCGATGTTTAAAAAAAATCAACGTGTTATTTGAACGGCCACTTGCCCCAAAAAAAAATATGTTGATGTTTGCGGACGAAACGACCTAAACCACGAATAAAAATGAACTCTTCATGTTTTTACACAACACATTACAGCTTGTTGTTAGTCGACAGGACTATGCTATGCCAATACTAAACTTTGAGAACAGCTTTGAGCATCCGAGAGCAAGATTCAACTTCACATCGTTGGTTTTCTAATTAGTGGTTTGCTTACTATTTTACGTGATAGTAATACTTGATTATAGTGCTGACTACGTAAATTTTTAATGAATAAAACATACTAGTGTGACTGAGTCTTTATCAAAAAAATGCTGAATTGCTCTGGATTTATGGATCTGGCTTTTGGTTTAACTTAAGTGAATGATAATTTAACTGTTCGCATGCCGAATCGTGAAATATGGCTGAGCTTTAATGTATCAATAACACCAATTTTTACCCATATTTACAAAATAAATGTCAATTTTTTTCTATTCTAAACATGCCAGCAAACACAAATATCAAATTAATCAAAAATGTTTTTAATAAAACAATTATTTACCAAAAGGTTTAAGAATAAACCTAAGTTTACAAAAGGCGCCTTCTAACAGCAATTAACAGAAAAACAAAGTTCACTTAAGATCTTAAACTAAACATGAAACTTAATCAGAAACAATTAATTTTCAAACAAAGAACAACAAAATGAGACTTAAAGTATGGCACGTCTTAAAACAATACACAAACAAAAAGACTATATTAAATGCAATCGGGCCAACAACCGGTGGATCGCAATATTCAATATCAACGTGAATTTCAATAGAGTGTCCTCCACGAGAAAATTGAAGGGAAATCTGAATATTCCTCGCCAATTTAGAAAAAAATATGTTAATCTATTCCCCGAGAGATGGTGACTATTTTCATAAATTGATTGCTTCGAGCCAATATCAAAAGAATTGTAATATTGAATTATCGACTCTAGAGGTTCATAATGAGTAACAAGCCGAGCACTTTACATTCCTCTCATTCTACCTCTCATTAGGAGAAGCATTCAACTTCTGCAATGGAAAATACGAAAATGGTGGATTATAAAAATATAAATAAGTACCTACAAAGCTCACTGCTCTTCACAGTAAATATTAATGTTAATAATGCACACCAAATTGGCACATTGGCTTGATAATTTTCTTTTTCTTTTGTCTGTCATGTGTTGAAATTGTACCTACTCGATAAACCCTCTTCCCCACAGGCGCGTTATGGCGATAATGCGTCCCGTTTCCTTGCACACTGCGTTTTTATCGTCCGATATTTCTAACGTTTGCATGTAACCTGCACTACAGGCCGGGGCCCGCACTACACCGTACTAACGTTATTAATTCAGGTGTTTCAGTGTTTGATCGCATGCGTCCTAATACAAAATGTTCTAAGAACGCACATCGGGATATCGCAGGACGGAGGAACGCAAGCTTCTACTTCTATTGAATCGTTACTATCGCAGCAGTGTGTAACTTCGAGGCCGTCCTAATACAAAATGTACTTAAAACAGATATCGCAATAACGCTTTCGACCGATAAAAACGCGCCTGTGGGGAGGAAGCTTTATGCCTAAGTTGCGCATTTTAACACTTTCAGTGCCGGGAGCCTTCCTGGGGGGTGCACCTAGTTGCATTTGGGATGCCGGCCCTCGCGGAGGATTCATTTTAAATGTATATTTTTCTTAGCCAATACAGCATTCTAAACCGTGAAAATAAAATCTGATGTATATTTTAACAAGATTTATTAGTATATGCATTGGTTTTAAAATGCAAGAATTTAAATTTTTGTTCACGGTTACAAATATTCACTAATGTTGGAAACTATGTATAGCGACAAGACCCCCTGAAAACACAATTTTACTTCGTTTTACAGTGTTTTATAACACGGTTTTAAACCCTAATGCTGTTGACCGTCCGCGATGGTTAACTTTTGCGCAAACTAATGCCGGCAACCCTCCCGGAGGGTTCACTGCCAATAATGTATGGCGGCATGGCGTATGAGTTATATGAAAAGTGGGTGGAGTCGAAAGTGTTATAAGAATTTAGGCGATATCTTTCAAATAGATAACACATTCCAAGAGAAATAACACAGCGCATGTCTAGACTAAAAGATGAAAGATGTCATCGGCCGACTCTATTCACAGCTGAAATACCTAAATGAAAAAAGGCAACACGCAAAAATAATGCCTTTGGAATGCTAAAAAACTTGCAAAAGAAAAAAAATGCCCTGTCAGCAGTCATCAAAACGAAGAAAAATGTTTTTGCTGTTTTATTTCTTTCGGCTTGTCCTAAGGGTCTGCCATTTGGAATGTGCCTGCCGTTGGGCACAGACCTCGCAATAACTGGCTTTTTATGCCAATTTTTCTGTCCTCATTTGCCTATTCGGCTGAAATATCTGACTAGCTAATTGATACTACTTCCACTATACAACCTTAGTTTTTGTTTACACTAAACCTCTTAAGGGGTCATTGTACTCATCATTATGATTAACTATCGCGAAAAAAAAATCAGCTGTTCCCTACATTTCGACGAGATAGACGCACATAAATGTTGGGAACAGCTGATTTTTTTTTTGCGATTTCAGCGTCGGTCCCATAGTGAAAGTGTTATATTTCGTTATGATATGACTAAATGACATAGTTGCATTGTTTGCATTTTGTCAAAACTCATTCAAAAATTTCAATTAGATTATTTCCGCTGATTTTGGTTCTCATGCATTGGACAGTGTGGTTATTGATCACTGGCATCCGCCCGCGACTTCGTCCGCGTGAAGTTTTCAGAATCACCCCATCGCATCGCATCGCATCGTCTGCCCACGCTAATACTTCGTTTGCGCTTAGCGTCCTTTCTGAGTTTTTTTTTCTTTTCGGTCGGCCTTAGCGTGATAGTAATAGCCTATAGCCTTCCTTATGAATTGGACTATCAAATTTTTTTTTTTTAATCAAAACTCACTGCTAGGTCCAGAGATTCGCGCATTAAAACAAATAAACCCTTCAGTTTTATTGTAGTAGTAGATAGTATAGATTGCCCGGAATGTCCTGTTTTTTAAAATGTTCTAGCTACCCGTAGGTTACAGAATCAAAAACACACACAAAAATTATTCAAGGCAAAAACACACCCAACAAAAAAGTACAGAACACAAAAACAATTCATTAAACTGCAACTAACAAACCACATTTCCCGTTCATTCCGAAGGCAGCTCTCAAAATACAACCACAAATGGCAGTCACATTGACGCAAAGACCACAGACGCCTTTAAAGGACTCTATTTATAACAGTAAGGTAAACAAACGTTTACCTTTAGCTGCTAAATGAAAAGGGACGGCAGAGCGGCCGCAAACGCAGGCAGCCCAGCATTTTCATTCGTTGGCCACTGAACCGGAAGGAGCGAATAGCTTTCGACCACGTTTTCAAAATAGTAAAGGACTTTTCATTTTAGCACGTGTGATTCACGGCCCTTTTGTGTTGGGTTAAGCAGTCGGAATGGTCATTTTGGTGCGCATAATTTTTAACACACGTCGGGGGTTGAAATAGATTTTGGTGTACTGTGGTGTGGTATAGGGAATTACGTTATTCGTAGTTTTATAGACATCTCTTAACTTTTGCAGTGATTACGAGTTTAACGATATTTTAGACACTTATCGATTTATTGTAACGAAAATTATTATGGAAGCCTATAATTATAGTCTATAAAAAATCGGATACGTTAAGTCTCTCTGGATTGCTCTTGGAAAATAAAGAAATATTTGACAGTTTAACAACTCAGCACTTAACCTTTTTCGCATTACCAAAATCTCAAAACAAAAACTTTTCACTTAGCTCTTTCATATTTCATTTGTCTTTATTAAATTAGCTTAACATTTCACACCTTTTACTTAAAACGAGAAATGGAGCAGCAAACATTTTATATTTTTAATTAAACCTCTTTTTTTTAAATTGTTTCTTTTTAATAACAGGCTGTATTATTAAAAATTCTTGGCTCAATACTGGCAATATTGCGTTAACGCGAATTCGCGGCAAAATGGAATAAATTAAAATGCTTACGTAATTTCGTTAATTATGAGTGCAATGTACCGAATGGCGGTCGGAAACAATAGTGCGGTATGTTATGGGCTTTGTAATGTAAAACTAAAGTGACAGATATCGGTATAATGTTTGTATGTTATTATTTCATTGTGTAAATAATGTCCGTAAATTTTTGTCGTCTGGTAACTCTTTGGGAAAGATCTCTCGCCGCTAGAACACTAGTGTGTTCTAGCTCATAATAAGAATCAAAATATAATAAATCCACGACGTACGTAGTCCCTCTACGAATGGTTACTGAGCTCGGGTCAGTGGCACTATGTCTTTGTATGAACACTGTAGATATGCCAGTGTCGACAAAGAACAGACACGTTTCATTGACGAATCCACTCAACATTCCACTCGATCAAAAAGTGACATCAAAACAACTGCCAATTTTGATCGAGTCCAGACGGAGGCAGTACACGAATATATCACAGGAAAATGACACGACTTCCATCTAAATTTAGCACCCGAGTCGCGTCTAACCTGACCGACACGTCACGACAACGTGTACAACTCGACACATCCCACACATATGCCATGAAAATCACACACTCACATGTCATGTCAAAAAATGTTTACGACGCCAACTCATCGGACTGTGAAAGAAAACATTTTTCCCCACTTTCCTCCGTTAGTGGCACTCTGTAGCTGAGATTCCTTAAAAGCCGGAAAATTTGTCCAATTTGCTCTTTGGCCCGTCTTTGATATTTTGATTCAAAAGAGATTTTATGTACAGTTCGCATCGCGAGCACAAAGCTGATTTGAGCAGACATATCGTGCTTCTATTGTCTACGAAAATATTTTTGGAGTGCAGCAACACTGTAAGTTCAAAATTTAAGGATTCTTTATTTGTATGTTGTACGACCTAGATTCCAAAATTAAATCATACGTAGAGCATATGTGCGTAAGCGAATGCTCGTTTGAATTCGGGTCTCGCACAGCGACGGTAGTAGTCCAATGAATTTTGCTGTAGGCAAAGTGGAGACGCATCGCCGAAATCCTTCGGGGGTTACTTAGAGACTTTGTCATGTAAATCAGCCACTCCAACCCCTAGGGGAGGCATTCAAACTGAAATATTGTAAATATTTTAGTCGTGAATAGATACGACTACTTTGATCTTCGAAACATAATTTCTTGTTGAATCTGCGAAAAATTGGGCCGAAAAAGTTTAGGACAAATTCCATTGGACTATGATTTTCAAATGTGTTGCTCTTTTCATTGAAATAAGGAATAGCTTTTTTCCTGACTTAGTTCTTATAAAATATTTCCCAACATCAGTTACTTTATGTCGTGACGTACCTTGCTAGCCTACTTGGTAGGTGGGCATTCTTTTTATTTCGTGATTTACTGCAAAGAAAATTTACGAGTATTGATCTCATTCACATTAACAACACTATTTATTTATTTAACCATTTATGTACACACAAATAATATGTTTATATATGTGTGTGTACAGACAAGAAAAAAAGAACAGAAAAATAAATACGTACGAAGGTGATGCTTATTTCTAAAGAAATCTCTCTCAACATACCTGCGATAGGAAAGTAGAAAAAGAACCAACACTATTTTATTTTTTAAGTCGAGAAAACTCTTGTACCGACTGAATGTTTTCGCTTTGTAAGTTCTGCAAGCGATATCATTATTCTATGACAACAGCTATGAAATATTTCTCAGGAACCTATGGATTTTTTCGAATGCTTTCTATAAGAATATCACTTCACTTTGCGACAGATTTCATCTTTGAGATGCAAATCAGACCGTTGAGGATTCATAGCTCAAATGGGGTGGGTGAAGGTAGCTGGAACACGGACTCATATTTATTTATACTATTTTGTAGATAACGCCCTAATGGCGCTTTTGCAAAAAACATATTTTTCTCAAGCTTATGTCGCGTATATACATAAAGGGATGTAGATCTATTCCGTAAGGACTGAACTATGTTAATATTTATCTCGGTTTTGTTACTATTGTGCTTACTGCTACATCATTAATTCACACCTATTGGAAAAACTGAAATCCGTTCTGATTTCAAAGTGACGTCATGTAGATGCGTTAAAAGCATCCACGAATTACCTACGATATGTCACTGCAGTGCTTCAAGCACACCCATGCCCACCAATAACCTATCTAACTGACCAATAATCTTACTTATAATATTATTAATGTGAAAGTTTGTGTTTGGATGATTGTTAGTTGCCGTTTTTGCGAACGCTGAACGGATTTGGATGATTTGGTACACACATAGTTTATAACCTGGATTAACACATAGGATACAGTTTATCCCAGTGTACGTTCCCGTGGGATAATTTCCGATCTCCACGCGAGTGACCGTCGGCCTGCCAAGTCATAGGTCTCAAGTTTGAACCCAAGGCACGCACCTCTGACTTTTCGGATTCATGTGCGTATTGTATAATTATCACTTGCAAAAACGGTGAAGGAAAACATCGTGAGGAAACCGGCATGCCCGGGAGATATTTCTGGACGGCATGTGAAGCCAAGTCAGAGCCCTATGGACGGTATAAAAAACTCTGACACCAGGTAAGTCACTAACCACACGGAAAAAAAGAAAAGAAAGCTCATGACCTCTAGTAAAACATCGATTTGAAAGCAGTCCCAAGTTCCTATTTCTGTTGTTCCTGTAAAAAAATGGTGATCAGTACCCTAATTGTGTAATACACGATCAATCAGAATCTGAATCGTTTTGAAACAGATTGCTAATCCATTGCTTCATACGTTTGAAAAAAAAATCTGTTCAACAACGTAAATAACGCAAGAAATGTTGTTGAACGGTCAAAATGAAACAGATTGGTCGTAATCATTTACGAAAATATGTTACGTAATTAGATAGCAGGGTATAGCTATAATAACAAAGGAACATTATCTATAAATGGCACTGCAAACTGTTACATATTATTGCAAGCGTGTTAACGTAAAAGCTTCAGATAAATTGCTCACACATCGTTAACGATGTTTCGAAGTATTTTATTTGTGTCTGTAATTCTCTGATGCAGGGTATCTTGCTCTTTTACTTTATTTTACTACTACTGGCCGGCCCCTGCTTCGCACGCACGGCTTCAATGTAATAAACACACAAACCCTCCGGAATAAATTCTCTAATAATGGTAAAACTGCATCAAAATTCCAAGGCCTGACCAAGATTATGTCTGGACTTTAAAAGAGACTGCGACCTCTGAGTTTGTTTCGGTCTTTCTTCTCAGAGTAGTCAGATAGGAAACACCGAACTCATCTAGCAATTTTTTAAATTTTTTTATATGACGTGTAAAAGTGATTCCAATATCCTATTTACAGAATAAACAATTTCATTTCATTTCATATCCCACCTCTATTCTGTTCCTGGAGGAGTTCAATTAAATTGTCGTGCGGTACGGATTCCCCGAACAAAAATGTCGGGGTCCTCACCAAATAGACCTAGACAAACGGCACTATTTGGTTCCTATTATTAAATAAACAAAGGCCTTTTCCGTAATTTACATTTCCGTAGCCAATTTCATTAGGCCGCGAGTCATTCGCTCGGGGGAACAAGGTATATTCTCTCTATCCTGCTCCACCATGATTCGACCAATTATAGCTCGGTTAATTACATATTTTGGTGTGATTAGAACACATAATTGGCTGGTTTTGTTTATTTCTGACAGTTTGCCATAAACTCTTTTTTTTGTTTAGCCTGTATTGTTGTGTGACAAGCATGGAATTAGTTAGTACCTCCTGTACATATAAGTGGCCAGAAACAGAGTTAAAATAATTCAAAGATTTGCTATAGAAACTACTATTACTGGGGAAATGTGGGTGTACTATAGGTACACCTCAGTCTAACCCTTAGCGGATTACAGGCGTGATGTTATGTTCTGTTTTGTAAATGAATAACTGAAAGGAGCTCAAAATGAATTATGCATTCGTATTTCATTCGAATTTATTACTGCTTACATATTCTAGCCTTACTTCAAAAAATAAATAAATTCAAACTTTAAACCATCATTTAGAAATGCAGAGAGCTGAATGAAGTATTCAATCAATGATGCTTACTTGAGCCAAAGCCCGTACATGCATATATTCATCAACAACTTTAGACCGAGGCAGCCAAACACATGCGTTGCTTAGGTACTAATGAATAAACATAGGTACCAATGCTTTGAGACTGATTAGAGTTCGCGTACAAAACACACTTGGATTTTGCTATGGCTATGCCTACGATACGGGATCTATTGTGGTGTGTTATACCATGGACTTTGACAGCCATGCTGTAAATTGATCACCGTCATCACTGTGCAACAAAACACAGGAGTAACAGTGGATGCCAGAAAAGTTTTCCACCAATATTGTCAAACAAACCAACAATTTTAAGCTATCGCCTGATATTTTAGCCTAAAACCCAGTGTAGGCATTATTTTCACTACTCTTTATAAAGATAATGCTGTAAATTCTCCTAATTCAGCTCGATCAATGTACCTATTTGCTCCAAGCCTGTATCAAAAAGCTATTTTATCAAAAAAATACTAACAACAAGCAGCAACATTACCACACATCCCCAAACACCACAGCTACTCGTATTGTATCCATAACACAGAGCACTCGAATGACATACGAGCCTGAGCGTTTTGCCATCAACAGTTTCAAATATTTGGTGTAACGGTGAGGACTTGGAGCCGTCCTAAGCAAACAGGCTTGAAGACGACCCTCCGACTAAGATCGATGATAATATGGTAACAGACAAGACACGTCTTTGCATTTTGAATAATAAACACGGTTTATGCCAATAATGTTACTTTCATGGGGTGAAATGCCGCCAGAATGGCAGGTGTAATTTATTTTCAAGTAGGTAGCTGACCCGACAGACGTTGCCTTGTCCAAATTTCAATAATTCATTAAAAAGACCCGTAGAAAAAAGAACGGTCAGCTTATCCCGAATTTGAACATTTTCCGGGTAACTTTTCCATTTTTCTCTTCATGAAAACATCGAAAATTAAAAAAAGGACCATGACTAAGTCAAAAACATGCATAGGTACCCTAACCAAAACGATTATGTCCAAAAGCTACATATGGTGCATTTAAAAGCAAATTAGACCTAGTTTTTAAAAGAATTCCTCTATTTTAATTTAATGTCCAGTTTTTTGTATATTTCGTAACAAAAAAAATACGTTTCCTGCCAAACAGCTCATTCGTTACACTTCAAAAAATGATTGATTGCTAATCATTTTCTGTCAGGCGTTGGTGGTTCAGCCATTCTCAAGTGATGCGCTTACCATAACGAACAGCATTTCATATTTATTATATAGATAGATGACTAAATCTGTCTAATATGCCTGAAAATGATTTTTTACTAACATTTTTCCGCTACGAGAAAAATGTATTCCAAATCTAACCCAATCGATCATTAATGAATGATACGCACGTCCCTTTCCTAATAGTTACGCCAGATGGCAAAAAATAATATACAAAAAAAGACAAAAGCTCAGAATATTTGAGCCAGATGTGACACTAACACAATCTCGACACTACGTAAGCACTCGATATTTAACATTGGCTCCTACCAACACTCTCCTAAGTTCAAACTCTTCAAAACCATAAAAGTTAAATTGAAATTCAAGAACAAAAAGGGAGTTGGAAATGCAAAGTGCAAAGCGCAAAGCAATTTCAAGGAATGGTTCCCAGTATATGTCCCGGTATTTGAAACAAGAAGTACTTTACCTACCTAAGCGATTCATACAGAGTTACCAATTCTTGGGGTTGGCTATCGGGTATCGAGCAATTCACAGTCAGTCAGGGATATTCTCGGTACGATATAAATGTTGGATTTTCTGGGGTTTTAACCTATTTCCAGGTCACGTTAGTCTAGTACGTGTTGGCCGTGCCAGATTTTTTGAAAATAGCCTTGATTCCAATTCTTCCTTTTTTCAAGTAGTGATTACGATAGGTTTTAGTGTCAACTCAAGCTTACAATTTTGAAGGTATGTACCTACAATCACGTTATTTGGAAATGAATGATCACCTTTATGTATTTATTTAAAGTTCTCGCACACAATAGGTAAGGTTCAAAGGCGGACTGCCTTAGGCGTTCTCTACAAGTCAACCAAGGGTGGTGAAGAGATAAGATGGCAGGTGCTCTGTTTGAGAGGAACATAATAATAATAAAAACCGGCCAAGTGCGAGTGAGACAAAGGGTTCCGTACAACCGTACAAAAATTAGCAAAAAACTTCGAAAAATAACACGTTTCTTGTATGCGTACAGTAGTTAATACTAAATAATTTAAGGGTTGCCAAAATAACATAAAGATAAACATTAAAGGCCCGGACGGAACCCCAAAAAATATTAAAAAGCTATCTTAATGACTTATAAATAAAATCCTAAACAACAATAAATACCTTTGTTGGTTGTAGTTCTATGAAAAAGAAGCTTGAATAGGTACCTAACAAAGAACTTTGAAAGAAGTTACCTGGCATACTTAGCACCTATCTATTTTCCCACAAATAAATGAAAACAAATAGGAGGAAATATATTTTTATGAGGAAAATAGCTCTCGGCAAAGATTATTCTTGCCTGAAACACAAACGATACTTGAAGAGAGAAAAGTACACTGTTCTTTTATACCTTATTTTCATAATAATGCACAATATTCGTAAAGAAAAATATACTAGTAAGTAGTTCTAATACAGTTCTTAAAATATGGTACAGCTGTATCTGATACAAAAATATCTTGTACTTCTTACTGCTTATTAGATTCTGGTAGGTAGGTACCTCCTATTTTCTATATTCGCCGCTCTGTAATGCCATTGTAGGTAGGTACTTATGTTCTGTTATCGGCTTCTACCCAACTTGTTTTACTGGTTCCATGGCCACTCTATGTACTTAAACATATTGATTTGTTACAGCTGTAGTGGCAACCATTGTCGTTTGGTTTAAATAGGTTTTTATTTTTATTATTTAATTTATCTTTTATATAGATTATTTTCTTTTAAATTTTGTGAATGAGAGAACGTTGTAGACATAACAGACTGTAGATATGTGGACCATTTTATATTTTGCTAAGTACCTGGTACTTGTTGATGGGCCTACAGTGTCCTCTCATACCTTTTAACACTGTAATTTGGAAACATTGTAAAAACCATTTACTTTTAAAAGAGTAACCGTGGAGTTTCTTGCCGGCTCTTCTCCATAGGAAACGACCAATTCGAACCGTGCACCTAGCTTCTGACGTTTCATAAGTGCCCTTGTAGGTTTATGTGAAATAAAATATTTTTAATTGAATTGAAACGAAACAGTAGTTTGAGGTAACTACAGTGGTCCTGTGATAAATGATAAATGATAAATGATGATAAATGATGACAAATGATTTTTATTTCTGTAAATAGGTTGTACAAAACACTTTTACACGTCAAACATATTATTTTTAAACTAGATGAGGTCGGCGTTTCCTATCTGACTACTCCGAGAAGAAATCTGTGTGTCTAAAGCTCGTCAAATCACAGATTTCAAAAGGCGAGGTATTTGTTAATTAACTTAGAGTAAACCGTTTTAAAACGTTTTAGATTTAGAGACTTGAATAAATAAAATAAATAAAAAATAGTTTATTTGTCACATAAACTCGAGCATAAAACTCGAGTAGAACCATAAAACAATAGATTTAAATATAGTCACGAGCACAAAACAGAAATAGTCGGCAGCTGCTGGCACATCATGACAGTGACAAGAAGGCTTCCACTCAGCATGATGCTGTGCCATAGGGACCCCGCAACACAGCGCTGATTTTCGGTGGTCACACGAAATAGTCACCTCAATGAGTGCGGCTAACGCACGAATGAATAAAACGCATCGAAATATTTTACACCCAAATGAAAATCAATAATTAATTTCTCAATCATTGAACCACAAAATAGAAAATACCCCAAATAAAATATTTTCTAAAATAATGCAGCAATTGTAAAGCATTTATTATTCACAGTATTTTGTAGTGAGTTTTCGTAAAGTTAAATATTTATGAGGTGTATTTATTCGGCGTGGTTTCAACGCAAGTCCAACGGTCGATTGAATCTCAAAGCGTTGAACACAATGTGAAAATTTCCTATTATAACATCCGTATTGATAAATTTATGAGCGCAAATGCGTCACGGAGAATATTCTGTAGACATAAATGATTTTGATTTTGTGCCAGACTTGCCAATGCATGTGCTCACAAAGCGTAATTTTCTGCCCCAACGCCAACATCTAGGTACCTACATTTTGTGAAAGATAAAAGGCATTATTCTATAATGCGGTTTTTTAAACGTAAAAATGTACAAAAACAAACAAACTACAATATCACACACATAATATATTTCGTCCTGTCACGTCTGCAACAGATAAGGCTGTACTTTTACAAAATTACACGGACAAGCACTAACATTTCCCGGGCGCGGGACGCAACTGCGAAAAGTAGATGCTACAACGACCAAAAAGTTCTTTTATTTCCACACCACGCTACACGTGTCGTGCCTTCAGCGTGCACCTTTTTGATCATAATGCGAACGGGAAATAATCGTGCATTCATCCAGAGCGTACTGCCGCTGACACCCGCAAGGGTTTATTATTTTTGAAGGGAGTGTAGAAGAGCCGGCAAATAGCTCAGCATGCAAACACGGTGAACAAGCGTTCATTAAACACTTCTGCGCAATTAACGTGAAACTGTGCGGCGTTGAAAACAATGTTCGTTTTATTTAACGCAACCTTCCGACAAACAGCGGACCTCCGCTATCCAAATACGAAGCGAGCGAAAAGGATTTCCCTGCATGGGCCCGCGTTTAAAACTATTTTTTCAAATTACAAAACTGCAGAACTTTTATTGTCGGCAACTATGTCCGCGCTCGAAACTTATCTGGATAAATATTTCTAAACTAGATATTATATTACTGCACTGAACTGCAGGATAGTGCTGAGAATTTACGGAGTTTCCGTGCGTTACGATCTGGCGATGGCTCATCACTATTTATTTCGGTTCAAGGAACTGTTATATTTCTCGGATGTGATACGAGTAGCGGTCAATTCGTGGTGTGTATCAGAATGGCGGGTGTAATTTCCAGATTTGCCTAAATTTATTACAGTTATTTGGTACCTTCTGTGTACCTTTACGTACCTCTCTTGAAAATCTGTGTACCTACACCCGTATGATGATATTTTAAAAATTAGGTACACCCGCCATCCTGATGTCAGAACCGCGGGTGTACTGCTAACCAATATATGTAGCCAAGCGTACTGTTTATGTAAATTTGGTACCTCTTGTGTACCTGCAGATAAAAGTATTAAATAAACGAAATACTGCAAGGTTGCTGCGAAAAATAAAAAAATATTTTTTTATTACACGACATTACTTTGTATTTTATAATACTAACTAACAATAGTAACGACGTCAAAGGATAATAACAATCTTCGGTAATTGAACCTTGAACCTCCATATTAAACATATTGCCAAGATACGTTTAATGTGTACCTAATATCTTTAATAGTAATCCCAAACCTCCGTGTATCATTTAGTCACTGTTGCGTGCGTGACTATACCAGGAATCGGAAATGAAATTAACGGACACAAGTTACACACAGTCTCAGGACAACACTTTAAATGTGATCCGCAAATTGTTGTTTTATGTGTTCTGTTTCACAACTTCGTGTTCAGCAGTCGCATACTACGACCACTGGACCACTGGCAGTCTACAATTAAACTATTTTTATTTGATGCATTTGTATTACTCTGATGCAAGGACGCGGTCATTATATTTCCTTGTTGCCTGTTTCCTAATGATTCTGATATCAATAGTAATAAAATATGAAATTATTTCCATTCAGTTCCAGGATCGAAATAGATTCATAACATATATCAAGCTAGATAATGTATGCATATAATTTTCTTGTTGAGACATACTTGGTTTATCGTTTCGAATGAAGGTAGACGTAAATATTAATATATTACACCAACCCTCTAACGACCATTTGACGATATAGTAATCTTACGTTAAGTAAGTTATCAATACGTAGATTGTTATTTTAAAAGATACGTTTTACGAGAAATTTTTATTTTTTATTTTTGCAGCAACCTTGCAATATTTCGTTTATTTAATACTTTTATCTGCAGCTACACAAGAGGTACCAAATTTACATAAACAGTACGCTTGGCTACATATATTGGTTAGCAGTACACCCGCGGTTCTGACATCAGGATGGCGGGTGTACCTAATTTTTTAAATATCATCATACGGGTGTAGGTACACAGATTTTCAAGAGAGGTACGTAAAGGTACACAGAAGGTACCAAATAACTGTAATAAATTTAGGCAAATCTGGAAATTACACCCGCCATTCTGATACACACAATTCGTGAGTGTTTCAAACCTAAATCCAAGTAAAATAGCGAGGTAGGCGAAATTCCCGGCGGTTGTATTTGCAGCGTAGCACCGACGCTCGATATTTATTATTCATTCATAAGGAGCACTGCGATATTTACTCTCCCATTACTGTGGCCTCGGAGTCGCGTTTCTTGCATTAAAAATTTAACACGAGTCCGTCTAGAAACAGCACATGAATAAAATGTTCGGTAAATAATTTTAAATAAACAAAGTCGAGGCCATTGCTCTTAATTGATTGATATTGTTTGTCGAATTCAATGGTTTCAGATGGTTTTAGAAATTGATAAAACTTTTTCACAAAACGGCCCAAAATAGCTCTACCGAAAAAAGCCTAATCCAAAATCGAATTCCGCAAGCCGCGGACCGCTGGACACCGAATAAATAACCACACAATGATAAAAACGGGACAAATGTCTCTCCACAAAGCTCAGTGCGCGCACTCCGCTCAAAAAATGAAAACAATTAGCACTACAGCGCAGCCTGCGCCGGCCGCCAGCAAAAACCTAGCAACCATAGATAATTTACTTTCAATCGCTGCAAGAGCCCGGGAACGCGGCAGATATTACACGTAGCTTTACTCGGCAAAATATCGGCGAAAAATCTCCATTTTTGTTGGCGAACGAAATTCATGCAGTTGCTAGCAAAAATTTCGTGATGTATTTTTTTTATTGCTATCCGTTTGGGGACTTCATCCAATTTTAAAATGGTGCCCTTACACCATATTTCAGCTTTAGTGTCGCCGTCCAGTTTGAATAAACATCCGCGATTCCGCGAAAACCTGAAATTTAATAAACCTTCTCATATCCTATTAAAAACCATAAATTAATAACATTATCAGATTAAAAAATATAGGGCGGTTCAACTGCATTTTCATTCGAGTTACTGTCGTCTACGAAAAGTAGGTCATTATGAAGGCGGATTTCAATTCTTTGCAATGTACGGGTCCCTGCTTTGCTATAAAACAGTTGACCCATGAAGCACTAATAATAACTGGCGAACAATAGGCGTAGCTAGCAAAACCGAGCGGTTTCGTTAAATCAGCGGAGTGAAAGGAATCCTTGAGCGGGATAGGCGCCCGGCATCGGTGAGATTACAGCAATTTATCCGGACTTGCCACATCTGGAATAGGACTTGGTGTTAACTTGTAGCTTTCACGGTAACTCCTGATATTGGAGAAAGATAAACAAAATTCAGGTCACGACTTCATTTTTACTTAAATCTAATAGAGTTGAAATATTTGAGCGTTATTCTCTTACAGACTCTTGAAATAAGTAACTCGTTCTGAAAACTATATTTCTGGAAAATTTACTACCTCATCATTTTCTGCAAGGAATCCAGCTATAAAATATTTCTTTATTTTTACTGCTCGTGCTTTTCTTCATCCAATTTGATAAATCTAATAATATCTACCCAAGCTCATAATATGAAGTTGACGATGAGATCATCCATTCCGTTTGCATGCCATACATTAATCAGAGCTCACCCCGTAAAAATAAACCCACTAACACCTCTGCAGACGAATAAATCATCAAACTAATCGCCTAAATCACAAACGATAGCCACAATCCCACCTATAAACGAGGCAAATAGATCAAACACTAACAAACTTAGCTAGCGGTATAAAACCAGTATTATACGGATTTATACGCGGCTAACTAGCACACACTTGTGTAAAGCTGCGTTTTCACAGTGTAGGTAGCTAAGCGGTGTCCGGAGAAAATTTGGTATTTCATTTTCCTAGCCTCGCTCAGCGCATCTTGGGTCGAAGAAGACTAAACGAAGCGAAGTCTTTGCTAAGGTCTTTTTAGTCTTTGTTTGTATGTAACAAAACAAAAGTGACAAATGTGTGCGGGGGCACTAGCATGGGTGGCGTGCGAGTAATGTGTCCCTACGAGGGCAACTAGTCTACCAAGCCCAGGCGCGCGCCCCGGGTGCCAACTGTAGGAGGCGACAAATTCAAGCGTAGTAGACAAGTGCACCACCCAGCACACCGCTAAGTACTTTGAAATAAATGAGACGGGCAGCACATATAAAATCTTTCTATTTCTTTCTTTTTTGCGACAGTTTTGGCGCCCTTGTTGGATTGGCGCATTATCGATCAATAAAATTTGATTAAATATGTTGCTGCCAACATTTTCATTTCAAGACAATTTGAATTTAGCGCATCCCTATAAAGGATTGGCGGAGGGCGGCAGACGGCAGTTTATGCCCCGCCTCAAAAAAAATGTAGATCCGGGGTAGACTACCAGTCAATATACGGTGTTTGTTGGAGATTTCGAAAATAGTGAAAAGATTCCGCTACGCATCCTCGCACCGCTCAGCTTCCTCGCACAGCTCTGGTGTAAACGTAGCCTTTAATGCGGCTCTGGGCGGCCGGCAACTCTAATGGCCTTCCATTACGATGCTTGCCACCTGTGCTAATGGGTCAGAAATATTTAATTGATGAGAGCTGTACAGATTTCCCGATTCACATTTTTCATCCATTTCGTAGTGTTTCATGTCCGCTTTGTGGCCAGGGCCAGCCTCATTACTGCAGAATATGTTTTGCTCTTTCTACGAAGATGTTTAAAGCGGAATTGTTTTCATCTTTCTTCCGTCTTGTTGTGTTGGCTAATTAGATAGCATAATGTTTTAGTTTAGATAGGGAGTAGTTGGTGTTATTTTTTTGTTGATCTTTCTCTTGCTTTTCGTATATACCTACACTCCATTTGAAATAAGATTAATAATGTAAACAAACCTTTTTTACAGTCCTTTCAACCGATTCTGACTTCTGATTCTGATTACCGTAGGCATAATGATGGCCATAAAAGCAAAAAATTGATTAGCGTACTGTTTACTGCAGCTGCCATTTGTCATGCCACCAGCGTAATAGAAGTCAAAATCGGTTGAACGGACTGTAAAAAGGGTTTAGTTAAATTTCTAATCTTATTTCAAATGGAGTATAGGTACCTATTCCAGTTTTCATTGTGTAAATAATGAAAACTGATGATACGTACTGTTGATATGTAGGTCAACATCAATTTTCCGTAAGGTCACCAGCTACAGATAGGATTCAATTAAAATTTTGCTGAAAAAGAGGAAATCTAACTAGGTATTGTATAATGTGAAGTCTACAAATAAGTAGTAGAAGATTAAACATTTGCATTTTTCTGAACTTAAGGTTGCAGTGCTTTGAAATGGATTTAAAACGAAACACAAATTCTATATCGGCTATTGCCCTAAAATTCTCGCAACAATATCAGACATCAAAATTATAAACAAAATGTTTAATTAAAATCATAATTGTGAAATTGTTCACATATATACGTTAAAACCAATGAAAACCAAATGCGGTTTGAAATCAAATCGCGTATTTACGGGAACAATGAGCTAAAACAAATTCTCGTCGGCAATGTGTTTGTATTAACTGCATCTGAAAGCAAAATCCATAACAGCCAAACGTATTCATTTGCTCAACAGACAATACTGGATTCGACCTATTTTATTGTCCAAATATCGCGTTTTAGACATCAAATAGGTAATTACTGATGATAAGGTGGAAAATATTGGGAAGATTTACGACTTAACACTTTCGACTCAACCTACTTTTTATAGAACTCATACGCCATACCGCCATACATATTAGAAGTGAACCCTCCGGGAGGGTTGCCGACATTACGTTTGCGCTAAAGCGCCATCGCGGACGGTCAACGGCATTAGGTTTAAAACCGTGTTATAAAACACTGTAAAACGAAGTACGAGTAAAATAGTGTTTTAGGGAGTGTTGTGGCTTTTTTTTTTTTTTTTGAGGATGGGAAATTATCAAATAACTTCTCCCGCTCTGGGTGGAGCGGGAGGGCGTGTCAGACTTTTACTGACTAAAACCCACCCGTGTTCCTTCCGTTGCCTGTGTGCCGAGGTCGCGATATCCCTTTCAGACAAACCCGCAACCCCGGCAGGCATTGGCCCTTCCGGACCCCGTCAGTTGGTGCTGACATCTCTTTGAGGCGCGCGTGGAACACAACGCGCCATCGACCCGGGCCTGGTCCCTATCGGACGGCGAGCTACCCATTGCTCACCGTCCGCAAGCCCGCGCCTACGGTGGCCGGAAGTCGGTTCTCGACTCCCGACGCCCGGGGCGTCTCCTGCGGCGACTAGGGGCGCGAGGGCGCGCATTTTGCCTCTCCCTCGCGCGCTCCGCCTCCTCCTTCGCGAGCATTACTGCTTCGCAGAAGGAGGTGACGGCCTCCCATGCACTCTCGCTCCGGACCATGGCCTGAACCAGGGCCGGACGCGAGAGATCGCCGCCGCCGATCGCCTCCGTGAGGACACGGCGGTGCTCCGCCCAAGCTGGGCAGACCTCCACCGTATGCTCCACCGTGTCCTCCGGGCGATCCACACAGTGGTGACACCCGGGCGTTTCTTCCCGCTTTATCCTGAACAGGAACCTCCCGAAACAACCATGTCCGGTGAGGACCTGTGTCAGGCGGAAGGTGAGGACGCCGTGGCGCCTCTCTAGCCACTCCTCAAAGAGGGGACTTATCGCCACAATTGTGGCGTGCCCAGCGCTGGGTTGCGACAATCGCACTCTCCATGCCGCCATGAGATCCCGCCGGAGCTCTGTCCGCTGTGCCGCGATTTCTCGCGGCAGCGGAGTTACGCCCCGGCGTTTCGCCTCCTCGCGCAACTCCCACATGTGCGCGAGGACTTTTGCCTCCAGAAGGGAGTGTTGTGGCTATAAGTAGTTTCCAACCTTTTAAATTAGTTATTGAATCTTATTTGTAACCGTGAACAAAAAATTTTATGCTTGGATTTTAAAACTAACTCATTTACTAATAAATCTTGTAAAATATACATCAGATTTTATTTTCACGGTTTATAATGCTGTATTCGTAAAGAAAAACGTACATTTAAAATTAGCCCTCCGCGAGGGCTCCCGGCACTGAATGTGTTAAGCAACGTTTATATAATAAACCCCCTAGTAACTACCACTTCTCGTCCTGTGGCTGTAGATATTGTAAGATTTTTGTTGTGGTATCGTCATCATATAAAAAATACCTTCCCAATTATACGCAATCCAGCTAGACTGCTTTTCCGCTTGCCGATTCGCCGGCCCTACCAGCGTTCGTTGTTATTGATACGGCAATTGCCGTATTATACGGCAATCCACGATTTTTTTCAGTAAATATGGCATACGGCAGGCTTCTCATTGCCGTATCACAAAATACGGCAATTGACTATAGGTGAAATGAAACGTTTTTTCACTAGCATATTGAATGAAACGAAAATAAAACTCAAATAACTGTCACATGAAGAGGCTGTGCGACACATTAAAGATTATTTTTTCGTTGCCACTAACCCAGAAACTACCACAAATTCTCAAAATTGAAAATGCCCTTCTAAAAATCGATGACAACTGATTCAAAATCAAGTACAAAAATCAAGGATACTGTACCAAGTTTAAGGTTTCGCGCGACATGTGCGACAAAATGGGAAGCAAGGACAAGTACACATTAGATAAACATGAATCTAAAATAATAGAAACGATTAGAAACCTTTATGAAGAAGAAACAAATGAAGAATAGCCATTTTTAAAATAAATACAGGCAATTTAGATATTTTTCCCCTTAAATTATGGCAAATGACATACGGCAGCTCAAATTTTTACGATCACAACACTGGGCCCCACTCAAGCTTTGCTATTCTTTAAACATCTCAACGTGATAACTTGGGTGAAGTCAGCTGTCATTACACCTAAAGCTAGGGATTGACACTATGGACAGCTCACTTCATGCTCATTTAAACCTCACTCAAGCGGTGAGATGTTTACAGAATGGATCGACTGTAGAGACATTCTGTAAAAATCTCACCGTGAAGAGTGAGGAGAAGTGAGCTGTCAATAATGTCAATCCCTAGCATTAGGTGCAATGACAGCTCACATCTAGCTCACTTAACCTAAGTTTTCACGGTGAGATTTTTACAGAATAGCACGACTGTTCCCCCCAATATCGATTCTAGGGCTAACAAGGCTCGGCCATTTTTCTCTCCAATTTTATTTTTATTTTGAGGGCTTTATCGACCTGGTTCTCTGATCCCTTCATTCCTCAATAACTAATCAAACTCAAAGAATTTACAGACACTTTTGAATTGTCAAAGGAGTTGCACATTCCGAAAGATGAAGCTAGCTGCCCAATCTAAGGCGTAGTGGGTTCCTATGGAGATGGACGGGCAAGAAACTCCATGGACACTCAGCAATACCTAAGATAATTACAATAGTCCCAAACTTTCACAGCAAAATTCTCTAGTAGCTAGAAATCGTGCATAATTCTGAAATTGCAATTTTGTCGTACCTGCCCACCATTTCAAAAACCAAATAACAGCAGCGATTCTATTGTCACGTATTTCGCTTATTATTAGCGGTTAATTATCATCGAGCGAGACGCCATTGCCACAATAATTGTGGTGTGTTCCGCATTGTATTTGTGTAGTGGCGGGAAATCATTGGCGGCGGCCTTTGCGCCTTAATTGTGCAGAAGTATTTAATGACGTAGTCTGTTTCGGATACATTAATGGATGAATCCGGATACGATTGATTGTTGTCTGTTAGTTATCTAAGCAACGATTTAATATAGCCTACCGTAACAACCTTTTATGATGGAGAATATGGAGAAGTATCAATGGGTACCTACTGAACATACCTACAGGTACAAAGATGTCTCTTATTCAAAAAGTGCAAATTAAAAGTGATTTATTCAAACTACGCTGGAAATCAGCACTTTTCGGACGTCGAAATTACAAAAGACAGACCCAGAAAACGCCCACCCTTCGCCATTTCCTGTGCTTTAGCAGGGAAGAAGTGGCGCAGCAAATTCCCCAGCACCACAGCTGTCAGTTCAGTTAGAAAAACTAGATTCCATACAATAGTATGCAAAATAATTTACATTAAGTACGCAAAACAAAACATTAAATTACAGTATTTGCCATAATATGTCAGCTAGCAGTAGCCGATATACCAACAAACAACATCGAAAACTAAACACAAGCAGAAATAAAAAAATACGTGTGGCACTCGAGGACTGCCGCGGTAAAGCTATTGCATAGCATATATTCAAAAATAAGAAGATAATATTGTTGATTTAAAATATTTTTTTTAAAAAATACCCCTATACCCCCCCCCCTAAATCGCAGAATTTACACAACCGTCAATGACGTCTGCCCTCACGTGTCTGCCCGCGTTCGGGTCGCGCACTCGGCGATCGCGCGTCATTGCCTATCCCGCCCCTCCACCCTCGTTCTGCGCGCCCGCCGTCGACTCATCGCAGGTCATTCTTATCGTTCTAACTTTTAAAATATTAGTCCAAATTACTTAGTGTAAAAGACAAATTTTATCTACATTAAATACCGAAAGCGATGAAGGTATTTATTTTGATACGAATTAACTAAATACTCTAAAATATGCAACTTAAAAAAAGTATTCAATTTAAATGTATTTATAGCTCACTATTTTGGCTATAATGGCTTCCACATAAAAGGTAGATATATGCTGTCGCGGACTTTTATTTAGAACTCTTTAAGACAAACAACCCCACAATACATTATTTTCATGTAACTCCAGCGGTTTAGGCAGCGCACGCAAAGATAGATCTCAGAGGGCAGGATTTTTTCCGACTTACTGGATACTTATCGTTATATTATGGCTAAATCACATAAAATCTTTATAAATTGTAGCCTATGTGTTATTCTGATATATAAGCCACATTACTGTAAAGTTTCATTAAAATCCGTTCGGTAGTTTTTGCGTGAAAGAGTAACAAACATCCATCCATCCATCCTCACAAACTATCGCGTCAGGTTTTTTTTTCGTTACGGAATTTCTACATTCGGTCGCCGCGCTCAGTCTCCGATAAAAGCTATGCAATAGCTTAAAAAATAAAAAACAGGAACGAACGCACACACACACTCCTATTGAATAGAAATAGACAGAGAGAGAGAAAGTCACATCGAGGGGGCATAACGTTTTTTCCGTACGTGACTATTTCTACGAGTCATATCCTACCGCAAAGCCGCGTTAAAGAACTTAGTTCCAATAAAAACGTAAAGAGAACTTAATACTTAAATAAAAGCCTCCAGGCTTAAAGGGCGGTCCACTTAGATAGGTACATATAGCTGTAACTCGAAGGATATACTAACAACACAAATGATAAACTGGGACCATCGAAGTAAAATAAATAAACCATGGTCAGCAAGACGACCAGTCACCACAAGCAGCACCCGTTCACGAGCTTAACGCATAGATCAGCCATTACCCCTTCGACATATTTGAGGGAAGGAGGCAACCCGACACCCGACGCTACCGCAAGCAGTGACAGTCATCTAAGGGAGCATTACGAACTTACTGCCGGTTGCTCAGGCAAGAATAATATGATCAAATATTGAGGTCGCTAGCTAAACACATATTGCAATACAACTCATAAAAAGCACTGTAATTAGTAAATTATGTCAATAAATAATGTAAATTAAATAAAACCTACTCATTGCATTATGCTATTCATACCATACTTATAGACAAACACCTCAAAGAATATAATAATAAAAATTAGCCCCTAGAAAAGGTCAATGAATTCGTTCACAAATAATGATAAACTTGAATGCAATGAATGGTTAGATTGTTGGTGAGCTTCTTTATTATTTAGTCAATAAAAGTACCTTAAATACATCCTGTCCTACTAATATTATAACCTCGAAAGTTTGTGAGGATGGATGTATGGGTGGATGTTTATTACTCTTTCACGCAAAAACTATTAAACAGATTTGGATGAAATTTGGCACACAGATAGTTTATAACCTGGATTAACCCATAGGATACTTTTTAGCCCGATATTCCCATGAAATCGAGACTTATGCTGATGAAACCGCTGGACGTTTCTAGTAAGTACATATATAAGTAAAACGGCTAGTGAATTAGGTAGGTAATTAATCTTAATATTATTAGGTATTTAGATATAGAAATAATCCTAAGAGCAAACTAAATAATCTACTATACAAGCTGTTTTAGGTCCGTTCGATTAGAGTCAACTGCTAATCCGAAAAGGGCGGAATTAACCTACAGGATAAAAAAAAAAGATATACTCAACTCATGCTTCAAGAAACAACATTACCAGCGGTCGTTGACCCTAAAAAAGGAACATCAAATCTTTATTTATTTCTTGTCGTATTGTGTTCTTAGATATTATTATCAATAGGTACTTACCCATCACGTCTGCGTAGTTTCGCTAGCTAATTTAAATTGACCTTGTAATGTGACATTATGTTAAATAAACAAAACAACTCCCATTCCACAACCGAGCTACAAAGTAGTGTGCCATTTTCATCATACCTAGCATTAACCCATATCGGGTGCGTAATTTGAATATTTTATTTTAGTGCCGTGTGTTAACGCGCACATACCTACCAACCTACCAACCTACCGCATGAAACGCGACTGCTTCTGCGGCAACAGATCCCTACCCTTAGTTTACATAGAAAACCCTTATGCTACACGCTCGGGTCAAAGCTAGTATCAGAAATACAAAGTGCATTCGACCGAAAGATACCTAGTTGGTACCTAGTTGTTAAATAGAAACTGGAATTTGCATGAGATAATTCCACTGCGCCGCTCCAGAGTTTGCCTCGCTGCTCCCCAAAGCTTCATTTTGTACAGTGGCAGTGTATCCTGGCAAACATCCGAAATAATTTAAGACCAGTTAAGTAAAGAGGATTAATTAACCCCGGTATGTACCGTAAAAATACTGCCGTTTCTAGTGAGAAACGGCAGTATTTTTTACGTTGCTGTAATAACGGCACAAGGTTATGACTCAAATTATTTTACAGGATTAGGTCAGACCCTAAAGAACGCAGCTCGCAGCCACAGCATCCTCGTGCGTTACCACACGTTACTATAGATACTAAATTCATATTTTTATTAGCTGCATGCGGCCAGCTGCGTCGAAGTCGTGTCTGTGGCCGCATCAGTGCGCGTCTAGCCTTATTATGTTTTGTTATTACATTCAGTTGGAGCTATCTTGTGATTTCGTCTTTTGTTAACCAAACAATAACTAGCGAATAGCACGAATAAAAAACTTTTTTACAAAAAATTAAACAGACACAAAAATAAAAGCTGAAAAGAGAAAAATTAAAAATTAACTTTAGTGTAACTAAGCTTCTCAACTAATTTAAAATGTAACAATTTTTGAGGCGACGACGCTATTCACAAAACGAAATTCGGAAAAAATTACAATGTAAATCGGTAAGAAGACATAAATTCTTGCGACAGCTGCCGACAGACTTGCGACTGTCGAGAGCAATTATAATGCTTGTTCTTTGGCGGCTAAAAACAACCTTTAGACAATAGGTATTCATAAATATTACTTATTGCATTTTTTTACTTTTAACTAATATATGCGTTGTTTGAAGTAAATATGTAAAGTTTAAGCTAAGTATGTTTTGACCGCTACTTATCGAAGTATATTTGAATTTGTCACATTTACTACATAAAATAACAAACTACATAAATAAAATAAAGTTCTTAGGCATAAAATATTTAGATTAAAATTTATCAATTCACACTGAGTTTACTCCAAAGAGTACTTACTAATTCCATGGTTTACTCAGAGAAGTAAATTAAGGAACGTAAAAATGTTTCACGTAATTGATATTTAAAAAAAGTTATGTTTCGAAATACTTCCCTAGTCATCATCTGCCTGGTCTTTTCTCAACTATGTTGGGCTTGGCTTCCAGTCTACCCGGATGCAGCTGAATAACAAACAGCACCTATTTTTACAATGGCCTATCTGACCTCCACAGCCCTGTTACTGGGTGAGACAAAATACTTTATAAAAATAATTAGTTTACAAATTGAACAATTTCTACCATAAACTAGTATACTACCATTTTGTAGGTTTAACGCTAAACGAACCTAACAATCTAATCAAATAGGAAATTCAATCCCTTCTCCTTCATAACTCACACAATTCAAGCACAATCCATCCATCATCGATTGGATTTATCAAACGGGTGTAATCGTGTGAGAACGATTATAATCGATTTGATATTGACAGCTGTCTTGTGTCTATGGCTTGCTGTCAGTTTCATGTCAAGAAGACATGCCAAATTGTCAAGTCAACACTTTAAATGATCGCTGCATATAATTTTATTATTTCATTTCTTATAATACAGTTTATTTTGTACTATTATTTGTGAATAACATTGTTTTGTGGAGTGTGTGTATTATAAGATAACTGTAGGAGTAATATCATAATGTCTCATCAAACAGGAATTCAAGGTAAGAAAATATACAGTTATCTACCTATTTTAAAATAAACCACGTAATATGCTAATAACCCCGGTAAAAAAAATATCTTTTTGTTTTCGAGACGAAGAAGTTATAACTAAATGAAATCCAGTATATTTTTAGTCATTACGTTATTCTGGCTACCAACCAACCAGATCTCCCACGCCAAAATTCCATATTGATAACAACATAATGGTTGATTATGGAATTATAAAAATTAAATCATAAAAATGTATTTTCTATTAGCAATGTAAGTTGGAGTTTGCAAAAACTTGAAGTGGTATGAAGCAGTGTAATGTTTTCTTATGAAATAATATAGGAAGAAATTTACTGATGATTATTTATTTGGTTATAACTAGAGAAAGTTACTTTAATACTCAATAAAGTACGACTTATATTATTGATGACAAGTGACCTGATATGGCTTCACACAAGTGCAATTCACATGTTAGGATGGTATTCCTTATATTATAGCACAAGTTCTGAGCAGTAATCTAACAAAAAGTACTAAGCTTGCATATATTCAAGACGGTTATTTCATTAGTATTATTATATTGTAAATATTTACATAATATTTAACCTATGATGATCTGGAATAATGTACTTTTCAAATGGTGAAAGTATTTTTCAAATAGGAGCTTTGGTTCCGGAGATAAACCTCCACATAATAATAGACATAAACTCACAAAATTTATTGTCTCTCTTTATAATATTAGTATACATTTTAGAAGTCATTCTTGTTTTTGTTTCATATTTATATATATAGGTATATTTTCAGAATATAAATAAATAAGCATCAGTGCCATGACTAAATTCTTAATAACTTAAAACATAGAATTAAGCATAACGATTTCCAAAGAACAATAGTATATCGCTTAGTAACTAAGTCACCATCTCCATTATTGTGGCAACAGTAAATTCTGAGCATATTTGCATTGTATCGCAACTATGAATTTACTTAATGTGGAATTGTTAAAAAACAACTGATTTTTGTGCTTAAAACTAAACACCACAAGCATTGCCTGGCCTTAATCACCCACATTTTAAGTGCTTGCCACATATAGAGACACTTAATGAATATGAGAATGAAGAAGGGCAAGAACTAAGAGTAGCAAAAATCATAATAGTAAAATTCATCTTTTCATTTCAGCGAATGCAGAGTTGAAGAAATATTTGGGCAAATGTAGGGATGGAAAAATTCGAGTGTTGAAAATCAGCATAGAAAATGGTATGGTATTAACAAAATAATTAGCCTTTTTGTAGCTAAAAACCCAATTTGACACTGATTACGCAGCACATGGCATTTATTGCTGTGGTAAGCTACAAGTATATGTTCAGCTGGTTATATCTGCAACTTATTTACAACCTATCAAATCAAGCAGGCTGCGTTGATAGCATCTTTAAAATACAATTGAAAAAATTATAAAAGTTTACCTATCATTGTAAGTAGAGCATTGCTTGTCCACTGCAAGTAATCCTCTGCTTTAGTTGATAAACAACTGGACTGGCCAACTCAAATTGTGGTTTTTATTCAAAAGACCATCTCAGACATTAGATTGTGACCTCTGAGTTTGTTTCAGAGTTTCTTCTCAGATAGTCCGATAGGAAACACGGCCTCATCTAGTTTTGAAACATAATTTATTTTGATGTGTATACCTAAGTGTTTTTTTAAATCAATTAATTGAAAAAAAAACTTGCTGCAAAGTTTACTTGTGCCAAGAGCTATCTCACATAATATTGTATTAACTTTCAGAGCAGCTGGTATTATCCAAGTATTACCCAACAAAGCACTCATGGGAACAAGATTTCGACAAATATTTACCTTCATTGGTAGTTGAAGAAATGCCCTGTTATATTTTATACAGGTTAGTCATTTTTACCCTAAGAATGTGTACTCTAAGGCCTAGCGCGCAGTACCATTTTAATTTTTGCGACACCATTTTGAAACGCGTATCTGTCGCAATTTTATTATCGCAGTGCACGCATACAATTTCATATCGAATATCACCCAATCTCACGTGGGGGAGATTAAATTAAGTAAAACATGTTTTTCTCTCTTAGGGGAGGGATCGAAACCTCGCCAAAATCGCCTTACGTGATTAAATAACGCCCCCTTTGTAAATAAAATGGTTCAATATGTAGTCTTGTTTCAACTCCTATTACAGAACGAATAAATGATAAAAATAAATAGTAGCATAATAATATAAATAAACTATTTATAGAAAACCAAATAACATTACAAATACTCCTTTAAATATTTCCTCATGATAACGTAGAGGACCTCATTTTTTTCCTGGACTTTCAGATTTGACTCAACAAACTCCCTTGGCCATGAGTGGCTGCTCCTCAGCTGGTCTCCAGACAGTGCCCCGGTCAGACACAAGATGTTGTATGCTTCCACTAAGGCCACACTCAAACAGGAGTTCGGATCTGCACATATAAAAGATGAAATGCATGCTACTGTAAAGGTATACTATTTGTACCCACTCTTAGACCAATGTAAGCCCTATTATGCATTGAAGCATCTTGAAGCGAAATATCATAAATTAAGTTACCTTCTCGAGTAAGTGATTAACAATATTGCCAATTCAATTGGAGGTTACAGTTGATAATTGTGTTACTCGTCTTTTTTTCCTCTATTTTTTTTTGAGTCTTCAGTCCTCTCTGGCTGTCTATGCCAGCCTCATAGGATCAAACATGATGATAGCACAATTAATAGCATTCAGGTTGCAGTGGTAGACAGCATGCACCCATTCATATCTATTTTATTTTATCTACATACTTTTACTAAAATTATCCTCTCCTTATGATGATCCACAATGTTTAATAAATAGCAGCCAATTCCTTGTCAAAAACGAGTATATACAATATCTGTTTTTTAATTTCGAAAAGAGCAATGACCTCGCAAGAAACAAGAATTGATTCATTGTGTATAGAATTTCGCAACTTGTTTTTCTGGTTGCAAAAAACTGAATCATCAAAATGTTGTCCTTACAATGATTTGAAATGGTAAACAAACGAAATTTTGTCGTTAATTTTCGAGGCTATGACTCACATAGTGATAAGTTTAGATAAGAAATCTAGTTAGTTACTGAATTGATTGATGTAATGCTGATAAGTGATAATATTAAATTATCAATCATTTTAAATGAAAAAAATTGCTTTACTTTATAAAATATTCAAGCACTATTGAGTTTTAATTTGTTTGAATTATAACCGACAGATAATGCAAATGAAAATACAATGTCAAATTAAATTAGACAGCAAAACTTCGCAGACATAACGAGTCAATCGATGTCTCAAAAGAAAAAAAGAATACATTATATTTGACTATCGCGACCGGTGGTAGTTGAGAAAAAAAAATATCTTTTTGTTTTATCGTGTTAGATATAGATACCCACCACGTCTGCGAAGTTTCTCTAGCTATTTTAATTTGACCTCGTATTGTAGCAGATAATTCTCGATTAATTGTAATTAGTGTTGGAATATCAGAGTGTCTTATTTCCAGCATTGGGCTATTAGAAGATTCAGCCTATGGAATACTAACAGGAATACCTTAGAAAGATGCCACATCATTATAAACACAATTTTTTTACTGACACTGTTTTTTTGTGTCCTTCCTAAAGGCGTGAGAAATGACGGCATTGTTCAGTATTTATACTTTAACCTTTCTATTTATAGGACGAAGTAAGTCTGAAAGGATACAAGGCTCATTTGACCGGGGTGAGTGCGCCCGCCCCGCTCACCGACCGGGAGGAGGCCTTGAAGGAACTACAGGAGAGCGAACACGACACTAACTATGGAACTGATGCTAGGTAAACTATTTATAGTTATATCGTAAAAGTGTGTATGTTTGATTACTCAAACATACACACTTTTACATTTAAAATATTACGGTATAGGATATCTCTTTTTATCTTGGTAGTACGTACTCGTCGAATGATTTCCGACCATCACGCGAGCGAAGCTGTTGGTAAAAGCTAGTAATTAATATTAGTTTAGAAGTAGGTAATTTTGGAATTAATTTACAGTTACGGTTTAAGGAAAACCGCATGAGGAAACTAATAATTGACAATTAATAGTCATTGGAACAACTACCTACCGCCAAATATTACAATCATGTTCCCTTTTGTGTGTTGTATTCACCATCAACTAAATTTGAGAAATCTTATACTCCGTGGATTTAAGTAGTTAAATAAAAAAAGTAAATAAAAAAAAAACACGTGACAAGAGAGCTGTCAAGAAACCGACTAAACGTAATAACTGGCACTTCAGTTCAAAATTCAAAATTCATTTATTCAAACGGCTGAGAATCAGCACTTTTCGAACGTCAAAATTACATAAGACAGCCCCCAAAAACGCCCACCCTTCACCACTTCCTAGTGCTTAAGCTGGGAAGAAGAAGTGGCGCAACAAACTCCCCAGCAGCACAGCTGTATGTTCAGTTGGAAAAACTTGATTCTATATAATAAATAATGCTTTAATGCAAAAATTATTTAGATTAGCACAAATTGCAATTAATTCATAAAATAAAAACATTTTAATGAGTAGATTATGTCAACAATAAATGAAAACAAAATTTAAAATAAATTGACTTACAGTCAAATAAAATAATCCAAACAATTATATGAGCTCATATAGTATCATGTAGTCTTTGATTCTAAAACCACTTGTTTGTTGCTTGGCCCCTCCAAGCAACAAACAAGTGGTTTTAGAATCAAAGAACATTGGAGTAGCTTAATTGGTCCCAAGCCTTTTTGTCGTCTAAGTAATCTTTAACTTTATAGAAACCTTTTTGACATAGTTTCTGTTTAATAAATGATTTAAATTTATTGAGGCTCAGTTCTTTGACATGAAAGTTATCATGCTACGTCACAGTTGTACTCTTCAATTTAGCAACGTTATAATTCGTTGACGTATAGATAACCTGTCATTTTGGGCTCTTCACAACAGATTACAAAATATTATATTATTATAATAAATCTAACTAAAAACTTTTGCTCAAGCAGTTACATCTACGAAGAGTAATAAAGGTTAACATACATTAATAAAAGAGGAAACTGTCATAAAAATCGAAAATAGATTTAATTTTAATTTGTTTATAACGTATTTTTAAACAAGAAAGTGTCATCTATAAAAATCCTTTTTTAAGATTTGTTTACATTTATTTAATTACCTAAACCAATAGAGTATAGTAGGTACTAAATAAGTTATACTGACTAGAAACGCAACGGTAGAAGCTGGAAATGTTTAAGCTCTTTTTAATATTATTCTCCTTTTTCTGAAAAATATTTCTGCCCTAATTTCAGGCAGTCGACAATGGGTGGTGTTTCTTTCCCTATTACTGAAGATGCCAAACAAGGAATTCATGATCTCAAACGAGGTTCCTATAACTACTTGCAATTTAAGATAGGTGAGTTTTAATGCAAATCATATAATGATATAAAAGGCCCGTATAACAGAACCTCACTCAAAACTCAAGCATTACTTAAAACTCATTTAAGGGGACTACAGGACCTAAACGTGCCTAAACGCAAGTTTTATAATGCCTAAAAGAATATGATCCACTGCAGTAAACAAAATCAGAAAAATATATGATATTCTTCAGGATATATGCTAGTAAGATAGTGTGTTGAAAACATAATACAACTAATTTGATACGATAGAAAAATATCACGAAAATACCTCTAAAATTTTCTTTTAAAGATTCAAAATCATATTAATATACATGCAATCATTCTGATTGTTTGTGAGGTTATTCTACAAGCAACATATTAGCGTAATAGTGTTTTAATTTTTTAGTTCAATCTATAGATTTTTTGTAAATAGATAATTGCTTCATATTTTGCAATAAATTACCTGCGTTGTGTCATCGCGCTTCTCTTTCTTTTCTATGCAGTCCGACAGTGACTGCACTTTAGCTGTTGTAAGCCTCTTAAAGCCTTTTGATTGGTTAAAACGAGTTTTAAGTAATGCTTGAGTCTTGAGTGAGGTTTTTTAATACTTACAACCCTATGAGGCTATGATATACCATTCACCGTAATACAGTTTAAACTGGTATGGGGAGCAGAGTGAATCAGTTCCGTGTAACAACCATAATAAGCACCGATACTTACCAAACAAAAATGTTACCTACCTTTACTGCTTATTTGTAACTTAGTGAATTGTGCAAGGTTGTTGTGTTAATTTGAGTAACTAAAGGTTTTTTTTTTTATTCACTGCTGACAACAACTTTTATGAGGGGTAAAGTTTGCAGGTTAGGAAACGCAGCCAATTTCACATGTTTAAAATGAATTTCAGATTTAGAAGAAGAAAAGATTCATTTATCCAAGGCGGCCAACATTTCTCTCGCTGAGTTACCACAGCAGGTGCCGAGCGATCAAGCCAGATACCACTTGTATATATTCAAGCACACGCATGAAAGTGACTACATGGAGAGCATAGGTGGGTAGTAAGCATACAACGCAACAAAACAAACAACAACAAACAAAAAACAACAAAACAAACAACAACGCAACAAAACAAACAAATAAACACAACAAACAAACAAACAAACAACAACGACAATAAACAACAACTTAACAACAATAAACAACAACTAAACAAACAACAACAAACAAACAACTAAACAAATAAAAACAAATAAACGTCATGTTTGGCTGAAATCACTATCAAGATTGCTAATCAGTATGGCAAGTTTGCTCTCTAGTTGTTCTTAGATATACGATATCACCACATCGCATTGTGTCTCGTTCACAAATGTTTTTGGATGATTTAAAGAAACGCTTATTTCACTCAGTGAACATTATCAGAGGATAAATAAATATAATTAATTATAGTATAAGTAATATAGGCCTGATTTTATATTATGTTTGGGTACCTGAGTGACCAAACTGTGTTCGGGTGAAAATAAATAGAGAAAACAATTTATCCCAGATATGAATCCTTCCTATATCGGGGGTTCGCCCCCATAACCCCCCCCCCCCTATATTGCAACTTTCATCGAAATCGTTAGAGCTGTTTTCGGGAATGTATGGAACAGCTGATTTTTAAATACTTAACCAATGAAAAATTTCAACGCAGGGTGGTTCAGAATCATGTATTGAATCTATGGTATCAGTTTTCGCGTCGATGTCACTACCACCCTAAATATGTATACAAATATTGCTCATTTAATTATGTTTAATTTGTTTACACTTTTATGATTTGTCAAACGCAGCTCATAAGATTACATGATTGGATACTTGATCATGATTAGCACCCTAATTGCGTAATACACGATCAATCATAATCTGAATCATTTTGAAGGATCTTGCTAATCCATTGCTTCTTATGTTCGAAAAATTTGTCTGTTCAACAACGTCAATAACGCAATGAAAGTTATTGAACTGTCAAAATGAAACAGATTTTTGATTGATCGTGTGTTACGTAATTTGGGCGCAGGCTTTAAAAATTAGCGATTCTGCATTCTTATTAATTTTTTTCCATCAATTTTACAGTGTTCATCTACTCCATGCCCGGATACAACTGCAGTATAAAGGAAAGAATGATGTATTCTAGCTGTAAAGGACAATTCTTAGAAATTATTGAGCAGTTGGGCGTCGAAATCGTTAAACGAGTAAGTTTGATCCCTATTTAAACCATTTGAAATCTCTGCTTTTTCCCATTCGAGACATTCAGTGACTGGCAGGTAAATTGGAAATATATGCACAATACTAACGCCGGAGATATAAATACAGTAAGTTACGGATATCAGATTGCGAGTTTCTGAATTCTCATAACTACTACTGCACGCGTAGCTTGACACGGGTTTTGTCGACGGAAGAATCGACAAAATGACAGATTGTGATTGTGAATCTGTCATTTTGTGTATTCGTCCGTCGACAAACCGTTTCTATGGTGGTCATGCTACGCGTGCTGTATCAATCAATCTGCCTAGCCTTTTCCCAACTATATTGGGGTCGGCTGCGCGTGCTGTATGTCAACCGATATTCGTATTATAATCCTAGATTCGTATGATTATCTGATATTCCTCTATCCATTATGTCAGCACTGCCTGCACTGCAAGCTTAAGATAAAGATATTTTATTTTGCAAATACTTGTACAAGTCAAGGTGTTATATAATATAAATACAGAAACAGCCATATTTTGCCAATTACAAGGCATGCAAAAGTAAAGGGCTTAGGTACAATTAAAATACATATTTCCTAATAATACATAATAATATTCTAATTCATAATCATGCTTTTTGAGTGATTAGTCCATGATAAAGTATATTATCCTGTTCTTAATAACAGTATAATCCAGCAACAACACGGATTCGTAAAGAAAATATCATGTACCACGGTGGAGTCTATGGATTATTTGTTGTTTTTGCCACGCATTACCGTTGCTTCCCCACATTTTTGACTTTTCATGCTTAAAAAGTATAAATTACGGGAAATATTTTAAAACTTGTCCTCTAAAAACTTATTGACCTTCATATGATGGAAACTTTTTTAAATTAATGAACCTCTAACAACATTTTGCGCTTTTAATGATGCGCACTTTTTAACTGGGCCTCTATTTTAAGTTTTTGGCCTTTTCTCTCAGTTGGTCGCAGTTACTAAGCTATCACACCAAACGGGTTAAGTTAGGTTAGAATTGTGACCAATCGCGCCCGAGCCGAGCGAGCGGTGGCGCGGCAGCGGCAGGCGTGCGCTACATCCAAGTTGGTCCTGTGACCAACTTGGATGTAGCGCACGCCTGCCTGTACAGTTATTTGGCTATTTAGTAATTTTAGGTCCCTAAAATAGGAATTACTTGAGGTTCATAAAAAAGAGGCGCAATCATTATATTAGACGGTTCAATAATATTTGTAGGTGCGCAAAATGGGAATTATTAGAGGCCTAGAGAAGGTATTTTTAATGGTGTAGAAATGTATTATATTTATGACATTGATATCCGTAATAAAAATAAGTTACATAGTTCGTAGAACGACAGTATGCCGCGGGGTGCGCGCACGGCGGCTGTGAGCTACCTCTTGTTGCAGTAACGCAGGTATGCGGGCACCTCTGCGTCTTACTAACAAATTAACAAGCATTCATATTGATAAGTTTGCTCCTTGTGCTGGCAAATTCAAAAATATTGTAATCAAACCACTAGGTCACTAGTAATTCTAATTAAGATTTGCATGCCTAGATGGGTTCTTTTTTTGTTTGCAAAATTAGCTTTTATTTTAACACATAAACAGCAGCTTAAAAAATAGATTATTACAATACGTCCGATATAATTTGGCAATTCCGAACTTCGCGCAGAGGGCTGCGCAGTAACATTTTTTAGGAACCAAATGGTGACATGAGGCGAGTGTGAGTGAGAGAACATGCGCGAAAGTTCATAGTGGCTATGTTCAGACCTGCCAAGTTATATCGGACGTATTGTATTTTTGTTGTTTTTTATACAATCTGGACAAAACAATACGACAATAAATGAAAACACGGGCAGTACTAATTATGGAGATATCAAATAAATAAAAAAAAGTGTTTGTTTTTTTTCAAACAAACTAAGTAGTAGTAGTGTGGAGCCGATTGTGGGTTTTGTCAATATTTGACTAGCTATAGTGATTAAACTATTGGATATCTTTGATTGAATTTTCGTATGCAGTCATTAGATTTAAGTAGTTTAATTAGTGTCGCATTGTCGTCTCCAACTTGTACACTGTTGTTTTAGTTTATTTTTTTGTTTGTTTTAATATTTAGTATGCGTTCTTCCTGTTTGTAACTTAAATGATTGTAGTCTGTAGGTTTGAGTTTGAATCGCAGGGTTTAGAAAGATTTTTTTTAATGAATATTCCATTCCATGGAAAATGATAGTTACACATTTGGCCGTATCTTTTTTGTATTTTTCCTTACAAAATGTAATGTGTCACTGCTTGTTTTCCCTAATAAATAAAATAAAATAAGCATACTTGTAATTATTAGTAGATTTAGTTTTAGTACACCTCTGCTTAACGCACGGGGAAAACAGTCGTGCTCGTGACCCGCCCTCGCTTTGCACAGGTGCGATGTACTGATGTGGCGATACGCCAAAACATCGAGAGTTCTGTGCTTTATCTAAGTTAAATATAAACAAAAAACAAAAACCCGAAATAAATTCTCGAAATGATAGTGAAGACCGCATCAAAATTCATTGTGTAGTTTAGATGTACGCGCAAAGTCACGAAAAGCGATTTTGTTTCATAGTATTTATAGATTTATTTTCCTTGCAGTTGGAAATCGACGACGGCAAGGAGCTGACTGAAGAGTTCTTGTATGACGAGATTCATCCCAAGAGGAATCTCCACCGTCCCGCCTTCGCCAAGCCCAAGGGTCCACCGAACAGGGGCGCGAAACGAATCACAAAGTCGCAAAGTTCGCAGTAATTCTAATAGTACAGTAGATGTTTCAATAATCACGTGGCTAAGATGAATTTATGACAGTTAATATTTTTCTAAATAATAGGTATAGTCGAACTCATAGCATAGCATAATCAGCCTATAATGTTCCCACTGCTGGGACACAGGCCTCCTCTCTGTGAGAGGGAATGGGCCGTATTCTTCCACGCGGGCCCAGTGCGGGTTGGTAAAGCGCTTATAGTTTTATGAAGTGCAAGTAACATTCAACCTAACCCCGCGTCCTACTTAAAAGCGATCGTCGCGCGAATACTCGATCGTCGTGTGCATTTGTCACTTTTTGTTCGGTGAACCTGAATGCGTGGTCACGCCGACAAATGGCGCTTTTCGGTTGTCCGAACAAAAAGTGACATAAGCACGCGATCGATCTCGTAATCGTGCGACGATCGCTTTTAAATAGGACGTGGCCTTAGGGTGCTAAAACAATTACGAGGTCGGCTATACCTCACGCCTTTTGCCCGAGAGGTTAGGCAGATATTACAGAACGCCACATGCTCATATACTTAGTCCTTTTCCTTCGTCCAATCGTGAGTTTATGTATGCATATATTTTTATAACCTAGTCCAGAATTGTTGCTGTGGCTAATTGCACAAAATGTACGAGTTTCAGTAAGAATTGTTATTAAAAATACTTACCTAATTTAGTTCTTGTAGATATACTTAAACAAAGCTAGGTATTTTTGAAAAATAAATACACAATTCTAAAGTTTTAAAATTGAAATTAGGGATGTACCGATTCCGATGCCGATATAATCGGCAGGCCGATATATCGCCATCGCCGATTATGTACAACCGATATCAAACAGTTCGAAAAGTGCGCGAAACGACAACGCGAGCGCAACGTTGTCGCTCCAGCGCCTACCGACATGGCAACACGGCAGTGTTTGCAGTTTGCTGAGTGATGTATTGTTTCGAGCCTGTTTCACGTCACCGGTATTCGTAATTCTGTTTATTCACACAGTGAAGTGAGGACTATAACACATTATTAAATAGTTGTGTCCGAAATACTAAAGATTTATTATCTACTAAACCATCGATATCGGTATCGCCGATTATTTACTTACTAGAATAATCGGTATTGTATCGGGAAAATTATGTGTCGTTACATCCCTAATTGAAATGTATGTTGTTAGAATGTCCAATAATTGCATTTAGTTCCAAACTGTAAGCCACGTGATTTGAATACTTACTTCTGAATTGTAAGTACTTGCCGCTGAAATATAACTCTGCTCATGTAGTTACCCATCTATATTAAAAATATATTGAAAATAAATAAAGACTGCAGGTAGGTCAGTGTGCAATAAATAACTTGCAAAATTATAGCAGTAATTAACAAAAATGTTTAAAACATCGATTATATTGAAAGGAATTCTAAACCAAAATTTACTTTTCAGTAATGAAGTTTATTTACTAAAGTATAAAATTATTGTATACTCTAAAATGTTTAAAACAATTTAGTACGTTATGTATTTAAGTATATTGAAAATTAAAGTATTATTACATTACATAATTATCAATCAGTAAAGGAAACGAATTAGTCAATAATGAATTACAGAGGTGCGAAATTGCACGATGTTGCATAATAAGAACCGCATTATTTTTATTTTTTTCATCAAAAGTGAATCGTTATCATGGAAAGTAAAGCGAATGAAATACAGTCAAACCGTTTATAACGACTTCGAAGGAACCGTCCGATTACGGTTGTTATACCCAATAGTCGTTATAACCAAACACTAATGATAAGTAAACAGAAATGATAGGAGCTCAAAATTTGGTCGCTTAACCGGTACGTCGTTTTAAGCGAAGTCGTTATAAACGGTTTTGACTGTATAATAATAAAAGTAGTCAGGGGCTGTATATTCATGTAGCTCCATGCCACACTATACCTCTGTTAGTGCATGTTACTCATTTTAGATTTAAATTCTATTGTTTTTGAGTAATTTAGCTGTACAAGTATTTTTGTAAAATTCGAAAGGCATACAATATAAAATAGTCAAGGAAAATTATGTGAAGTAATATTTCTTCAAACCAATTATTTCATTGTTGTTAAAAGTATTAGAACAGTTTAGATAGTACTGTACAAATACTTCTTTCATGTATATTTTTGCATTTGAAGTTAATATTCAATTGTATTTTTCTTAAAATTTTGCAAGGACTTATTTTAAAATCGAGTTTTGAATATATAATATGAACGCATATGTAGCTCAATCTATTTATTAATTAGATCTTGCCATTTTTAAAGTTTTGTAACTTTTATTATTAAATCTAAGCGTTCTTTATATTCTCGTTTCAAAAAATAAATATTATAAGTCTTAGCATTTTTTACCTTTCGTATTTTAAATTAAGCGAAAATAATTTGTTTTTATTCTGAAATTTGATGCACAAATACAATAATTATGAAGATTGTATATACATATTTCGTTATATTTTTGTAAATCGGTTCGACCACATCTGTATTGTGCAATGTCTATAACAATAAAATGCTTTTAATATAATTTTGAGTCTTATTTAGGTAACAAGTCAAATGCTGTTGTCTAGAAAACTTACAATTCTGAACCCAAGCAACTTGTAAAACGAAATAAAAACCAGCATTGCTATTCTGTAACCATCTCACCGTGAAAACTTAGGTGAAGTGAGCGTGGAGTGAGCTGTCATTCCACAGGGAATGACACTATTGACAGCTCACTTCACCCAAGTTTTCACGGTGAGATGTTTACAGAATAGCATGGCAGTACCCGTAAGTTAATTTAGCACATAGAATTGTAGAAGAAACTGTGAATTAATAACATAAGATAGAATTATTCTGTGGATTCAGGTTTATGCAATAGGAGAATTCGTAAATTCCATTGCCTACAAATAAAAAAACAAGTTATAAATATTGCCTTTATTTTCTTTATTTACATTAAAATATACTACATTTTTAGACTCTCATAACTATCCATACCTTACAGTATAAAACAAAATAATTAAAAGTTTATCGTAACAATTTTCTTTATAGGTTTTACTTTATTAGTCCCAGTCCATTTTACAAATATATTACGTGACACACAAAACAAATAAAACAAGATTTTTTGCAATTTTCCTAAAGACGAAAGGTCTATGATCATGTAATATTTGTATAATATAAGCGAATGTGATCAAGTGTTATATATGAATATGAACAATATCGTCATAATAATAAAGGTCATATTCGTATGAAACGCTTTACCTAGTAAAAGCTAAGGTGCGGTCTGTGAGTCTCGAGATAAAAGTGTATTCGAAAGATCGGAAGGAAAGCCAATCATCACACACAAACTTAAGCTTTAAACCAATTGACATAAAGCGGTTTTTGAACAAGTCAGTAGCAAAACTTGAAACAGCCAGTCTACGACTTCCGAGAGTGGGCCGAAAATCAGTGTGGAATGGTGGGCGAAAATCAACGGAAAAAGCGTCATACGAGATTGATTGTGCTGAAAAGATTATTTCGACCAGAAGGCCATTTGAAAAAGGGAACGATGTGGATGTAACTTTTCAAGCCGATGCCGATCAAGGAGTTCGGAAATCAAATACCAAGCATAACAATGAAAGTTCTGGATGGACACCAAACAGTTCAATCAACAGTATTGACGACTGACAGAAGAGCGACGATAATTACTGTACAAATCCTGACTTATAATATTATAAATGCGAAAGTGAGTTTGTTTGTTACGCTTTTGCGCTAAAACGGCTGAACGGGTTTAGATGAAATTTGGCACATGGGTAGACCATGACCTGGATTAGGACATAGGATATTCCCACACAGCATATTAATTAGCATGCGATTTATTAGCATATTAATTAGCATGATTAGCAATAATTCAATTAATTGAAGTTGCCAAATTTCGTGAATTCTAAAATTCACAAACATTGCGCGAAACGCAGCAGCGACGCGCGAAGCATCGTACGGCCGTCATATTACTTTCATAGATTCGCACGCACTGACTCTATTTAGCAAGATTAGCAGGCAGGTTTGCTAATCCACGTTCGGGTCCTGTCGGGCGACCATCGGCTTCCGACTGCCGCCGAACGTGACTCGAGCGAAATACGAACAAATGAATGGGAAGAAAGTAACTGTATGCAATCGTTTAATTTTCATAGTTTGCATAGCATTCACGATTTCGCAATTTAATTTATTCGCTGTTTCTCTTCTTATATTTGATGAAATTTCATATTAGCATAGCAATAGCACTTAGCATGCTAAGCTGTGGAATTTAGCATGCTAATTAAATTAACGAAAAATAGCAATAATTGCCATTACTAATTCCCACGGTATCGAGACTTATGCGAGTGAAACCGCGGGGCGCAGCTAGTAATAAATAAATAAAACAAATCTTAATATTATAACTCGTTAGTCTCGTAGTTCATAATACGCGGCACCTGAACTAATATAAGTAGGACCTAATATTCAAGCTATTTAATGTCATCTAACTTTTTCTCCCCCTCTTCTAAAACTAGCATTTTGTGGTGTTCTGTGAGTTTGTCGTTCTTAATTGTTGCAGATTTTTCTAATGCTTGGTTGAATTGGTCCTCTCTGTAAAATAAAAAGAAATGCATCAAAATCTAATAGTATGTTGTATGTTTTTCTACATTTTAGTGTAGTTTTATGTACTATGCTATGCATTATAGGGCATAAAACTATACTAGAATGTTCGTTATGGTGCCGAAAGTTGACAATATAACAACGCGGTTTTATTTAAACATTAATTTCGATGTCGCCTAGTGTTAGGGAAAGTGAAGTTGTGAGATGTTGTAAGTGAAACAGGTCCTAGGACATTTATTATCAAGTGAATTATGAATGTTAAAATTTCCAGACATAAATTTGATTGGAACCTCAATTCCCATTTTGCTTTCCTAAAAATATTATTGTACACTCTAATATAATGAAAGCGCTTCTTTTTATGAACCTCTAATTATTCTTGTTTTGGGGTCCTAAAAATAGCAAAGCAACTGCGACCAATTTGGATTTAGCGGTCGCCGGCACTGCTTAGCTCGCTCGGCTCGCGGCATAGTTCTAACCTAATCTAAGCCATTTGGTTGGGGTGCCCTAGCTTAGTTATTGCGATCAATTCGGCTCGCGCGTGGTTGGTCACAGCTCTAACCAAACCTAACAAGTTTGGTTGAGATATCTTAACTTAGTTACTGCGACCAACTGTGACAATAGGCCAGAAATTTAAAAAGTGACTCATTTATTAAAAAAAGGGTGTTTTTTTATTTTTTTTTACCTGATTTTGTTGAAGAATATAATTCAGTTAATCAACTTACCTGGCTTCTTTCAACTTATATAAAGCTTTCCTAATATCTTCCATGTTGAGACCAGTGATTTTCAATATTGCTATAATCAACAGACCAGCAGCAGTACTTAATACAGTTCCTGCAAAAATAAAACATGGTTTTTGTTATAATTCAAGCTTTTTGATATCGAAATAAACTGCTGAATAAATATAAATAAGGACAAGAGCGATCCATAAACTACTTCACACATCATGGGGTGGTGGTGGACAAAGCGAGTCATATGATTTGTGACGTCACTTTAATAAATCTAAAGTATTAAAACTACTACTAACTTCAACTCTTATAATATAAGGGTGTAATATTAGTATAAGATTTAATTTAAAATTGTAATGTCACATCAGGGGAGTCACACAAATATGACCACCTGTGACAAGGATGGGGGGGAAGGTCTTCAAAAATCATAAAATTCTAGCCAACCCCTTGGGAAGGTGTGAGTTTATGAAATTCGTATGACTTAATTTATGTCCAGTAAGTGTTGTTTGCAGTAAGTGGGTTCCAGTATGCTATGCAAGGGTTATGCAATTTGCTTACTAGAGCAACCTTTAAGGCAAAAGAGCGCTTTCTCTCATATTAACATGTTGCACAAAATTTCATACCTAAACCAGCACCAACTAATATAGCTGCTAGTCCCATATCGATCTTGTATAATGCGCCTGTTAGAGCTCCCGCTGATACATACTCAATTAAAGATGTGTCTCCTCTGTACACTGAGATTGTTGTTGAAGTTAAACTGAAATAAATGAGTATTCAATTAAAATCAATACAAGTGGTGAATTTATTAGTGGATTATGATTATTTAAAAGTTTGTGGAAGCCTTGAAGGTGCAAGATTCATAGCAGATTTTTCCACCTGTAATTATTTTAATGCCAATAATTAGAACAGGTTTTTACTTGTTGATAAATTTCGAAATACCTTAAGGCCAATTCCTGTAATTTAAAGCAATCAAAGATCGACGATCTTCGCAGGGTGGCTGATAGCAGCTGGATGAGAGTTGCCGAGAATCAAGCTGAATGGCGTGCAATTGGAGAGGGTTATGTCCAGCAGTGGACTACTGTATGCTGATGATGAAGAAAGCGTTCAAAATCTAGTTGTAATCTACGACAATCAATGTCAAAAATATAGGGATTTTTTTTACAGATTGAGACAGATTAAACTGCAATTGTGTCCAAAAATACGGGAATTGCCCCTCAGATGTTGAACTATGTAAGTAAAATGTATATTATTATTTATATAAAGATAATTGATAACTTCATTACCTAAACATTCCTGTGAAGAAGCACAATCTCCAGCCCCACTTATAAGCTCCCTTTGCAAAGGCTACCGTCACATAATCTTGTAATCTTTTCTGGAATCAAACATTGATTTTTATGTATAAATTTTATTATTTACCTAAAAGGGAAAATAAATTGTATTGAAAAACAAAGAGGATTCCACCCTTTCAATAATTTCATAAGTAAAATAAAATAAAAAAATATAATATTTGTGAAATACTTAATAATGTAGGGAGTACCTTAGCGTCAGCAGTAGATTTAAATATAGTTGCTTGATTATTTTCTATAAAATTCAAATAAGCCACCCGGGAGCTAACAAATCCTCCCATACAAGCACCAATGAAGGCCCCACATAATGATGACTGCAGTACGGTGTTCAGTTCTTCAGACACTTCTTCATGTTCACTGAAATTTTGTGGAATATGTACTTATAACGTTAAAAAAACTTTTTTTTATTTATTCTATGTTTCATTACCGATATATGTAAGTGAAAGAGGTTAGGAGCTTTGGTTTTGCAAGATAACAGATTCTGGCTTCAGATTTTATTTTTAATGTTTAAATATTTGAGAACTATAGGGGAAAATATTTGTATTTCCAGTTATGTATACTTAATTAAAGGAAATATCCTTCAGAAAAACATCTCTGTACCAGGAAGTTTATCTTGGATTTTCAGTGTTTGTTGACTTACTTTCCAATATACATTAATTTCACTCGGTCCCAACCAGTTTGAGGAGCAGTAATATCAGGTCGATTCAGTAAATCATGGTCATATTGACCAGTACCTTTACTGAAAATAGAAAGGCCGAAAGAAGGAGATAATCTCAACACTGTCCGAAACATTGTGAAGGACAGATTTTGACCATTAGACCACCAACATCACAAGTTTTCTTGTTTAATTATATAGTCTTGCTAAACGTAGTATAGTTTAATTATTTTGATTTATTTTACTATTTCTTCAACAGTTCCAAACAGTTCCCATGAAATGACTAAATCCGGGTAACATCCATAATCCATACACTATTATTTTCCCGTCCGTAATGACATTGACATGTTGAAATTGACTTCACGTTGTCATGTTGACATTGAAGTCATTGTTTAGAAATGAAACTTTGGCAAAATCATCTCATGATTAACGTCCTTATGAAATAAACGGAACCCTTATAGGATCACTTCGTTGTCCGTCCGTCTGTCAGTCTGTCAAGACTAGCATTGCCGGAGAGTAATATCCCGAAGTATTCCCGTCATATTATACTCAATACTCAATACTCAATCAGTGTTGCCGTTTTAGTGACTTTGTCACTAGATCTAGTGAGTTTTTGAGGTTTATGGTGACTTTTTTTTACGATTTAGTGACAAAAAAAAGTCTGGTGACTTCTAGCGACTTTTTCATGATCAACACAACAGTACATATTATTTATCTTGTTGATGCAATCTATATTTAATAAACCAGAAAATTGTGTAGTTATTAAGTACCTAACGTGCACTGGGAACACGAAATGTTCATTTGACCCATAGACTTGTTGGGTCCATGATCTATGTACCTATAATATGATTTGACCAACCGGGTATTCCCCTATTAACGTTCCACGTTGCAGCACGATTCGTTCGTTTATAGGCATGATCGTGCATCTCGCTTTGTCACGAGAAAAATATATTGCTATCTTAACGTAAAATGTTTAAAGTATAGTCAAGTATTATATAGTTTATTTGGTCCATAGTTCTCGAATGTTATTGTTTGTAGTAACATTGATATTCTCTGAGTGAAACTGGTTTATTTATCGTTTTGTTTTCAAGTTTGATTAAAGTTTCTGAAATGGATCTGCCTTTAAAGAAGAAGGCGTATAGTCAGAAGTTCAGAACTGAGTGGGAAAATCAAGAAGAGTTTAGAAACTGGTTAAAACCTGTTGTAAGTGATCCCACTAAAGCCTTTTGTTTATTTTGCCATAGTGAGTTTTCTGCTAGAGTAACCGATATAAGAAAACACGCAGATATCAAGAAACATAAACAGAAATCGTCAGTGAAGTTCTAACAGTACGTAAGTCAAAAATAGCTACTTTACAGGAGAGTGAAAAAACTGTATGAAATTAATGTAACTTACGGTTAAAGCCTTATGTGTTCAATTATTAAAAAAATACTTTTAATCAGTAAATTTAGTGACTTCTAGTGACTTTTTGAATCAAATTTTTCACCCAATCTAGTGACATTTTAGTAGAAGTTTGGTGACTTTATTTTTCCCTAAGCGGCAACACTGTACTCAATACGTTTATTGCATTCCACAATGTGAACTTAGGTGGTAGGTACATAAAGACATACATTCGTTTTGGAGCATTGTGGGCCCTGTCGGGCATAACAACATAAAAATTAGGAGGAGGGCTATTATAGATATTTGTTAACAATTTTAATATTAATCTACTCTTTCGTTTTGTGTAGGTATTATATTATTATTCGCGTAGCACTCGGAAGTATTGAGTAATATTCAGAATTATTCGCCAAGAGTTCGTCTGAAATCACCAACCCTTCTTCAGCAAGCAAGAGAGAAGGCACGAGCATTGATCACCACGATCAATGCTCGTGCCTTCTCTCTATGAGAAGAGGCCTTTGCCCTGCAGTGGGACAGTAAATGGCTGGTATATTTATTAAGTCAACGCAATTAAAATTAATTGTACGGCCAAAACCTACTGGATACTTCCCGTTGACCTAGAATCATGAAAGTTGGCAAGAAGCAAGGTCTCACAGCAGTTCACATCACATTTATAGGAAAAAGTCCGTAAATCGTTAATAAGTAGTTTCACTTTTTTTTTTTTAATCTATTACATTATTAGATTTTCAGTCGGAGAATTGACCGTGACCCACCCGCGCGTCCTTGACAGTAAACTGCCAGTTGCAAAAACGCTCGATTGTACAATGGCACGAAAGTGGCTTTGAAATTCGCGCGTGAAATTGAATGACAGCGCACTCTGTTTTTATTTTTTTGAATTTTTTCAACCGAGCTACAGCTTTCGTTCTTGTACTGACAGAAAGCCATATAAATTCCTGACATTTTCGTAAGATGGCGTTATGTTGTTAGAGGCATAATAAATATTGTAAAAACACGATGCAAGGGAGAACATGTTTTGCAACTACAATGCTAAGTTTGTTTTTTGGTTAAATTCATCCCCACTACGGAACCCTTCATCGTGGTCCTACATGCACTTGCCCGGTTTGTTTTGTTAATTGTATGAGTTTGGTAGATTTTGTTTCTATTAGATTGAGCAATCGAAATGGTTTTTTTTTGTGGTAGGCTCCCAACGAAATTTAAAAAAGGCCAAGAGTATGTCGGACTAAGCACAATGAAGGGTTCCGTAGAATATTTACGCATGCACATTTCACAGCATCAATTTTTTCAACAGCAAAAATAAATTTGTATTTCTTGATCTAGCTATGAAAAAAAAAGTTAAGCGGTTGTATACAAAAAAAAACCCGTATCTCAAAAACTATTGACTTAAAAAGCAAAGCCACAAGAAACATCTTTATCATTTTAATTATCTTCTTCTTTTCGTCTGGTTAATACATAAATTAACAAAACAAAAAATATATTATTTAAATATGAGATCCAACTATACCTACCTACACGCTTTATGTGCATAGATTTTTTTTCATCCCTTGGTTACTTGTATGGGGAATGCCACCCCTAATTACGTTTATCGAAATTTCACTACAGCATTGTTTAGCGGTGCAAAGAATACACCTTTTTCCAAATTTTCATCGATATAGTGTAAATTGTGCGGTCGGGGGACCCCCGTCAGGAACGACATTCCTTTCCACTTAAGATTTAAAACAAAAATAAAATTTTCGCAGCCGCCATCTTGTATTTACATTTTAATGTCACTGTCGGCTTTAACACCCTGGAAAACTCTCTCTATCAAATTAGAGGAAGAGAGTCGCAAGTATGAACACTTTTTGCGTGACGATTTCTGCCAGTTGACTCCTACCGCAAGCCGCGTTGTAGAACTTCGTTCCAAAAATAATATAGATAATTAAAAAATAATATTTGTGACTCTTACAACAAACCCTTTCATTTTGATATGACACAAGGTATAGCAAAACATTTTTTTCAGTTTTCTAATTTGCCCATAAAAGTGACCCCATATTCAAAATTCATTTATGTGTTCAGTTGAGTTAGGTGTGCCTCGAGGACCCCGGAACAAAAAAAAAAAAAAAAAAGGTGTGCCTCGAGGTACACCTAACTGAACTCGTGGCCCGGAAGATTTCACTCCATTTACCATCTACGGATAAATCGGGCCTATTATGTAAATAAGAATTTATAACGTCGAGAGCTTCGTTTTGCGCAAAAGCGTGACATGATGGACGTAATCAAAGGCTTTGGAGAGATCACAGAAAACCCCAATAGCATTTTGTGAGTTCTCCCATGCGTTAAATATGTATTTCAGCCATATAAATATATATAACAGGAGAAGTGGCATGGGGGCGTGTCTGCGTCCGCGCGTAATGCTCACACACAATGCTCATGCCTCAGCCAAATGGCCGTCTCCGCTACCTAGTGCGCTCTGCGCTTTCGAACGCAATCGTGATAACATTTAAGAATACCGTGGTTTCTTGTAAAAATCGAAGCCAAACTAGAAACTTTATCAATCATAGAACCACTTATTATATATCAGCACAAGTATTTTACTATATTTGTGTTCAAAATCATGAAAAACAACAAATCGTAAAATATTTTTTGCCTTTACTACGTTATTTTAGTTTTCATATATCACAGCGACTGTACTATTATTGCAGTAAATACATTGCTTCTTTACCACTACCTAATTATGTTTCTAAATGACTGGACAAGCAATGTAAAAATCACAAAACGATATTTTCTTTAAGCGGTTGCATCGCGTGGTACAGCCGCTGTGTCTTGCGACGAGTTAGTGATTTGGTGGTGCAGATCCACTAACGTAGGCTATCGACAACAATGCCAATTGTCGTATGAATTTATATTACTATTATAGTTAATTCTACAATGTATAGCCTGATTAGTTAAGTCAAGTTATAGCCTGATTGGAAGACCGATGTGAAATCTTGTTTTATACTCATTTAGATTTTCTCATAATGTTGAAATTTATGATTTCAGCAGATGCAGTGATAAGATTAACTACTCACCAACAGTACCTTTGTACTTTGCCTTTGCCATTTTAAACTAAGTTGGGGTTGCTTGTAGAACAGTGGTTTCGATTCCTTGTGATATTAGTTTTAACTTTGATTGACAATTTAGGCCATGAAGTAGGTAGTGTATTGTCTGTGTACTTGCACAGACAATACACTACCTTACGTATTCGCAGTTTTAGACTGTTATTACTGCCATGCTATTCTGTAAACATCTCACCGTGAAAACTTGGGTGAAGTGAGCTGTCAATAGTGTCAATCCCTATGGAATGACAGCTCACTCCACGCTCACTTCACCTAAGTTTTCACGGTGAGATGGTTACAGAATAGCACTGCTGTTATCTTTTTGAGTAAAGCAGGAAGATGGGAATATAAATAAAATAAAAACTCCATTTTCAACTATATTTTATTATAAAATCACAAAGAATAAATCTAGAATTCAATAGGGTAGTCACTTAGATATTAATATTGTTGTATATATTTATAATTCATATAACTGTTTTACATAATGTAGTTTAGTGAGCGTCCGGCCTCTCAGACGGACCGCACGCGTTTCATAAAATTAATTTTCAAAAAACAATCATCAAAATATGTTTTATCTTGAAATATAGCTCGTTAAAGCTTGCCATTTTGATTTTAAACGTGTATTTATTTTAGAGATAAAACATTAGTTAAGTTGAAAGGAAAAATATTATAATATCCCTGTTATTTTTCCCAACGATTGGTCTTTGGCATATTGAATTAAGACTAATTAATATTGACATGTTCGAATTGTTTCAGCAAGTTCCTACTACGATAGTGAACAAAACTAGATGTGCTTCTCAAGAAACTGATGAGATAAACGTTACTCGAACGATTGTTTACATCTATTTAACTATTTTAACTTTACACACAACCCTTTAATTTGCACACCTTTATTTAATTCTTTTAATGAAACAACTAAAACATTATGAAATCAAGAGGAAACCAAGGGAGGTAGTAACAGTAATACTTCCTAAGAAGGGTTCTCGATAAGTTAGGTAGGTATATAATTAACTAGAGCGACTACTGAAATTAGGATAGGATATTTAACTAGTAAATCTTAAAGTAATGATTATGTTAATCTTTACTATAGATCCTATTAATTTAATTTGTAATTATTAACATAGTCGTGTATAATATTTACATCCTCAGATTAATTTAACACGAGTGTAGCTGCCACTTTCCCGCACGTAATGCTTTCGAAACAATTAATTTAAATACATTCAATACAATGTCACTGGTTGGTTGTTCTCTCCTGTTGTTGCTCGGGTCTCGTTTATTTATTTAGTGGCAGGTACACAATAATTTCGCTAATAACGTTTCATTACGGAATGGTTCAGTTCTTTCCACACAGTAGGAATAAGGGACGCAGCACGGACACAAAATAACCGCCGCGGGCGATCAAATGCCACGGGCAGCGCTATAATTTTAATTCACATTATACCCTGTGCGAAATACAATATTCCACTTGATAATATTATATAAAACATAATTATCATTGGCAATATTTTAAGTCCCTTACTCCCTTCACAATTCAACTAAAAAACGTGTTTTTATTTCGCCTAAATATTTTTTTCTCAAGTCAGAAGACTCAGTTGAAAAAAGGTAGAGAATTTTTTATTCACAAGTTATATAAATATACCGAAGCGTAATAGATATACTTTAAAATGTAGTCGAGTGTAGATTTCGCCAGAATAGTAATAATTAAGTTCTATAAGTACGAATATGTCTAGAATACCAATTGTGTACTAATGTACATCATCTCATTATATTGATCCCCTTTAACATTTATAAGTTTTATTTACAAATAGTTTCTTGAAACTTCTTCAGGTGGTCTGAAATAAAGGGATGAAATTATACACAGACATTCATGAACAACAAACTGAATGAAGGCAGTGAGTGAGTGAACTAAACGTTGGCTTGTCGTTACTCCGCCCCGCTGTCGTTTCGTAGACAATTGGTATGGAAATTGAAATAAAAAGGGATGTACGTAGAAAGGGAAGGGATTGAAAATAAAGAACAAAAAGTATCAATGATAATAATAGTTTAATTATGAAATTAAAAATAAAGAGTGAAATTAACCACACAAAAGGCTTAAAATTAAAATAAGAAGACGAGGACGACACGTGAACGTTACATGAACCATCGAGCGGTCGTCGCTGAGGTGAAAGGAAGGCAGACAATATCTAAGCAGAATATCGAGGAGCATGACAGAGTATAATATATGCGCCTTAGCCAAGGTTCTATTTATTGATATGTTGGCCTTTATTCATATCATTATGAAATACTAAATACAGCTAATATATGTATGTAATAGAGATAAATATTATAAAGCGCAATAAAATATAAGCATATTCAGTATGATATGCGGAGATATGTATGGAACGCAAGAGATACATACGAAGTACACGATAACGCAGAGTATAGCTTGACGTGAAGACCGCGCCGACTCAACGGTCACATCGCGCGGTTGGATATCAATTAACACATTCGAAAACAACGTTCACATCATTTTTCAACGCATAACTTTAACTAACAAATTGAAACAATGTTCACTTACAATGAATAAAATTGCATATATTGCGCTTAATAAAACTCTCAAATATAATTTAACTGTAACATTTTCATCAACTTTTCAATAAATGTTAAGATTACTTCAATTACCTTTTACCTAAAATAATCTGTATTGACTTTAAATTTGGCATCTCATCCTAAACACTGATCTATTTATTTATTTTTAATAATATTACCATTAAAATCTAGATATTTAAAATACTTCTCTAAACACATAAATTCCTATAATTACCTATTAGTCAATACCAATGTTATTGAGAAAATTTTAGGCCAGAAAACGCTACACACAGGGAATAGTATTCGACCGTGTCTACGAATGTATTGAGCACAAGCGACTGAGTAACTGTTCTACACGCGAGCTGCGAGCTAGCCATCGACGGAACGGGACCGCGGCATGTGTGTAGCGTTCTACGCTGAGTACAGTAGATATGTAATCTCCTCTTTGTGATTCTTGTTAATTTAAATACATAATAATAATAATACAATTATTATTAAAATTACAAATGCGATTACCGCCGCTCTCGCGCCACTCGACCACCACTTCTCATCATTTCAAAACACAGACACAGAATCCTGCGCCGTATAGAAAAACATTTTCAAAAACGTGCAAAATATCACCACACCCTGGTCACCTAACATTATCTAAACCAAATAACTACTTTTACGTTCTTATTATAGGTAGGTACTGATTAATACAATTGTATGATTAAATTTTTCTATTAAACCTTACATCGTAATGACAATCTAATATTTTTTCAGTTTAATCATCTTACTAAGCTCTATCTTTATTTCTTATGTATGTTACGTGATATATATTATACATTTCATAATAGTGTAAATATGTGATTTTTTTATAACTTCACAAATGTTTTCTAAAATAAAAGTTTATTTTTTACATTTTTTTTTGTGACTATTTTTCGACATTGGGATATGTTCAAAGTAATGGAATAGTTAAGACTGCCTGATGTGGTATATGTGCATACACTTCCCGGGCTACTGCCCTACATGACTACGTACTGCGGGTAGGGTGTCTCACTCTTGTGATTCAATCTATATACACCTCGTACCGTATCGTTTTATTTATCCTACAATATACATTCCCTTTTTCTATCCTAATTGAATACCGACCGTGGCATCGTCGAGATATGTAATGCATTGTTTGATAAGTGACTTACAATATTAATTAACACGCCAGCCGGCTCGCGCCTGTTCCCGCGGTGGCGGCAGTATCCTCTAACTCGTCATATTCAGGTATCTGTTTCACGCATGCTTTGCCTAATCACATAATCTGGACGTGTAACTGAACACTTAAACTGGTCCTAACGGTAGCGGCTCTCGCGGGCTTCCCTCTACCAACAAATTCGTTACCATATACAATCTTTTTACAAAAGCTTTTCTACCAGACTTTAAATAATTTGAGACGAATTCATAAGATTTTGATAACGTAATCACTTAATTCACAAACTTAATCTCTTTTACATTGGACTAGACATATTTTTTTAAATTAATTTAAGAAGGCAAAGATGTGTGAAATCCAATCGAGAGCTTAGCGAAGTCCGAAGTGTGAGAAGCTTAACGCATCGAAGTGGGAGTGTGTCTATATACAAAACGAAGCATCGAGAAGGACAGTTCATTAACTAAAATACTGTTTCATGAAGTTATTGTGACCTAGTGTAAATACTGCTGATTAAATATGTCGTAGAGCAAAATCAGATCTGGCTAATACTTGATAGACCGTCGCCGCAACTCCACTGCATCCATAGCAATAGTGAAAATTATTCTAAAATATATGTTCGCGAAGGTTGGCCACACCGCTGCGCCTCCCAACGCTCACAAATAAATAATTATCTAAAATTAACCACTTAGTGAACCGTATGCACGAGCATTTATATATGTTGTAGCTACCATTAATATAAATTAACATCAAAATAAATGCATCATGTCACTATTATGTCACTGAACATAACGTTTAAATAGTGATATATAACTAGATGCTTAGCGATAAGAGTTGTGATTACACTAACTAAACGTCAATAACTATGAATGAAGTAAAGAACAGACAATATTCTCCTAACAACGAAACAAGAATGGAAGCAAGACCACCGGCCACCGGTGACAGAACACGGTTACATCTAAAATATATTATTAAAATTATATCTATAACTAATATTGCACACACATACACATTTCTAAACATAACATTCCAGTAATAAAATAAGAAAAAAATGTGTATGCGCACAAAACTATATTTACTTACAAAGAAATGCAATAATAGTAAATTGTGCATATTAAAATAGACAATAAAATATATGTATAAAATACAATTTAATAGTAATAACTGCAAATTAATTATGTGACCAAGAGATATTTCAACAATGTGCTAATAATGTGATGAATATAAAATTGTAAGGTGGTACATAATCTGGCTGTAGTACTGAGGACTTACAAGCGAGCAATGTTTGACATTGCGAGCCATCGGTACACACGAAGTTGCCCAGTGCAAACGTAACTAGCGCAATCTAATTGCAAAACATACCATCCTGATAATTCATTATAACGAAACTATATATTGTAATCACGGGGAAACATTACGAGTTTATAAAAATAAAATAATTGATTATACTTATTCAAAATATGGAATGAATATCACACAAAATATAATTCCTCTCTACGTTAATACGTCCGTTTAGAATCGTATCGAAAATACAGTAGATTTAAGAGCAGCGTTTGACTGTGATGACATTATCTTAGATTAGATGTACAGTAACAGTAAACGTACGTATTTATTAAGAAAATAGAATAGCACTTAGTATCTAGTGATCCGTGTAAGCGTAATACAGATATATTTTAATTTCAGTCGAGGGAAATTCTCGATTTGTGTGAGAGGTACGATGTTGGTCAGTCGCGTCATGGAGGCTCGCGCCGTCGCGGAGTGTGTGGGGGGCCTAATGTTGGGAGGATTTAAATGCCGTTGTGTAGGCCGGCCGCAGACTGTGCGACGGTGACGCGACTGCCCCGCTTGTGTGATATTCCGGTCGCGCGGACTTAGATCGAGGACTTGGAGAAGGACACTCGCAGGTGGTTGGACTCGGACAGCTGGTAGTTGTGCATCTTGATGAGCGCCGCCACCGCGTCGTCGATCGACGGAAGCTGCACCAACGCCATTTTGCGGTCCTTCCTGTAATAGGGAAATGGAAATTATATGAGAAAAAAGGTAAAATAGACAAGGCTTGATTCTATTGAAAAAAAAAAAAAAATTTTTTGAATTTAAAAAAATAACAACTTACGGGAAGAACTTGAAAGCCTTAATCGTGAATCCTCGCTTGGTGAAGGCCTCCTTGATATCATCTTCAGACACCGTAGCTCTGTAAATAAACAACAAAATGAAGCTACCTCTACCGTTCCGGAAAAAAAACATTTTTAATAGTATTATATAATAAGAAGAATTTAGATCTTAATAAATAGTCAGAAACTTACGGAATGTTGGACAGGTGAAGAGTCGCGCTTGGTGGGTAGATGTTCTGGTAGTTTTTGCTGCCAGGCTTCTTGAATCTATGCAGCGGGCTCTGGGAGTAGTCCCTGAAAAATGCATATAAAAAAAAATTGAATACACGAAATCGCAACCGCGAATTTTGTAGCGAAATCCATGCTACGCTGCGTAGCGCTGCGCCTACGCACGTAGCAGCTAAAGTGATGCGCTACGACATTTTGGCGTAGCGTAGACGCAGGATTGAAGTTGCTACGCCAAAGCAGTTGACGTTAGAACAATTAGTGTGTTTGCCAAAAGTAGCTATGGTTTTTATTTTGTGGTAAATAAAAGATACGAAAACAAGAATACTAGTTCAATATTTATCTAAATAAATGTTGTTTAGTAAAGAAGGCGGAGAAATATCAGTGGTAGATCGATTCAATTCAATTCAAAATATTTTATTTCACATAAACCTACAAGGGCACTTATGAAACGTCAGAAGCTAGGTGCACGGTTCCAATTGGTCGTTTCCTATGGAGAAGAGCCGGCAAGAAACTCCACGTATACATCTCTGCTTATACATCTTTACTTTCTATTCCGAGAGCTTTCAGACTATTTGACGAATATAATAACGTATTGGGAATATCGGCTTAACAAGTCTTAGTAATACAAATATCGGACACGAAATGGGATCACAAAGTCAAGCTGTGATTCAGACCGAGTGATGTAGGTTTAAAGGTCATGTCAATCACTTCTATAAAGTGCCTACTGAAAACTGACACGATAAATAGAAAATGTTTATATTTAGGAACCTAAATTGGTATAAGTCGACAGGTTATAAATAATCAAGTCGCTGTGGGTGAATGTCATAATAATAATCTATTTTATTGGTTTTCTTGATGCTATTACACATATTTGTTTTTGCTGCCCTGTTCGTCTAGTGGTCGCAAGTGCTACTGCTGAGCATGAGGTCCTGGGTTCGATTCTCAGGTCGGGCAGTCTCATTGGGTTTTTCTATCTGGAATTTCTCAGTAGCAGCCCGGAGTCTAGATTTGTGCCCGGTTGATGGCAATAGGCTCGCCGCCTATTACATGGGACTTAAACATAACTGGCGAAATGTGGGTGTACTACAGGTACACCTCTGCCCAACCCTTCGAGGAAACATGGCGTGATGTTCTGTTATATTATGTGTATTCTCATTTAGATGTGAGCAAGGCAGATGTATTTAACGCATTATTTCATATAATAGTCATATAATCGGGATAAAAAGTATCCTATGTGTTAATCCAGGTTATAAACTATCTGTGTGCCAAATTTCATCCAAATCCGTTCAGTAGTTTTTGCGTGAAAGAGTAACAAACATCCATCAATCCATGCATCCTCACAAACTTTCGTGTTTATAATATTATATATATACTAGCTTTCGCCTGCGGCTTCGCCCGCGTGGTTGTCGAAATTAAACGTCATTCCACGGGAACGTACTACCGGGATAAAAAGTATCCTATAAGTTAATCCAGGTTATAAAATACCTGTGTGCCAAATTTCATCCAAATTTCATCCAAATCCGTTCAACCGTTTTTGCGTGATTGAGTAACAAACATACAAAGTTTCACATTTATAATATTAATTAGTAGGATATATATATATGTAGTGTAGGATAGTAGGATTATTGTGACGTACCTGGTGAGTCCAGCATCAGGCTGTCCTTCCTTGGGCAGCTGCACAGTCTGGTGCTTGCTGAGCATCACGCGCATCGCCTTGCCGAACACGCGCAGCTTGTCCATGTGCGTCATGGCTGTTTGAAGATTACATGTTAACTGACCATTTCGAGGCATAATCATAATAATCAGCCTATAATGTTCCCACTGCTGGGACACAGGCCTCCTCTCGGTGAGAGGGAACGGGCGGTAATCCACCACGCGGGCCCAGTGCGCGTTGGTAGATGTCGCATGTCTTCGAATTTGTTGGTTCTAGGACATGCCGGTTTCCTCACGATGTTTTCCTTCACCGGTTTGAGGGCAGTGGTGATGAAATAATTTTCACAAGGTAAAGCGCCTGCAGGGGTTCGAACCTACGACCTACAACTCGTAAGTCGCGGCCGCTACCCCTGGTCCATTACTGCTCTCAGTCGGCCATTTAGAGGCTTTTGTAAAAAATAATATTACTTTCTAATTTGATAATTAGCTCATTTGGTAATGTGTAATTCTGATTTATAATTTGCAGTTTAATAAACACATTTCAACAGTTCCTAATGCCTTATTAATAAGAGAGTATCTAAGTCAAACCTATACTGAACTAATTGAAGGGGAAAAAACAAAGTATCTCTTAAGAAAATGTTAATGAATAAGACTATAAGTAGCAAGTAAACAACGACACTTCATGTTACAAGAAAAACAAACTACAGCAAAGAGGAGAACCATAACTACGCTCATAATCCTAAATAAATACATCCCTTTTAACTTAGAATCGACTTTAGGGTAATGGCAATAGGGTTTGTAATAGAATACGTACCTAGATGGGCCTGGTGTGGTTCGGCCATCTGAATGAGGGCTGAATCTTTCTTGTTGTAGAGTATCTTCACCCGTTGCACATCGCCGTACACGCCTATACGCAAAAAAAAGTCTTACAAACACGCTTTGGGTCTATCGATGTAGAAACTATGGATAAGTATCCTTATTTGTGTAGAGTGTGTTTTGTTTTAATATGTCATGAATTTTGTTTTTGTTTTTATTTGATTTGGGTGAGAGAAACACAGTCTAACAATAGGATAATGCACTCTCAATGTTGTCTATACCTATAGCTAACTACGTTACTACACTTGACACGTTTTCTTTAAAATAACAGCATTTTTTAGTACAACGGCTTGTAATATATAATGTCGTGAAACGGGACAGTTGGAAGGTACAAGAAGAAACAACTCCAAGCTCTAAATTGGTCACGTTAAGCTTTCGATTAATGCTTTAGCGGTTAACAGCGCCGGCCGTGTACTGGCGCGCTGTGTTAAGCAAATTACTGCAAACAATTATTCACTTCTACTCACTAGTTAATGTGCAAACAGATCTTAAGTTCTCGTTTGCTCATAGTTGACGCACCTCTCATTTATAAAAAGCTCTTAATAGCGATTACCATGTTTGTGGTGTCGCTGTCCGATTACCGATATACAGGTAGGTATAGTACTAATACTAGGTAACTTAATAAAAAACATAAAAATGACATGATCGTCACATAGAGGATGCGTATTTCGCTGTACCGTATCTAGTTTGAAACTGACAGCCCACAAAGAAAATAAAATAAACTGAAATAAAGACAACACTGGGTAAATAGACGATCTAACTAACTTAGCTACGACTAGGGTGTCTGAAACACAAATTGTCATACGAGTTAATAAAGCGTTTAGAATTTAGATTCGATAGTGTTATCAAGCAAAGCTTCCACAAGTGGTCGGATGCGGTTATCAGTACAGAAGTCGAGAATGTTAGCTGACAATTTGTCTTTCAGGCGACAGGGCTCAGGAGCAATATTAATGTTTTAATATAAAATACGGAATGTATGTGCACACGTACCGAAAAGGGTAAAGAGAGCGTCAGGCGTGACCATCTAAAACAATAGGAAAGAGAAAAGAGACAGTATTATAAATAGTCGTAAAAGATATCTGACATCATATCTATAAATAAATTAGCAACTTATCTTTAAGGAGTTTAAGTAGAATATATAAATAGAACAACCTGTAACGCCCTTCGTGTGGTTAATGCATTAGTTTGTTTGAATCGAAAGTGAACCCACAGTTACAATGGTGTCTGATACGGGCGTTACTGGCTATTGTGTTAGCGTAATGAATAAATTTGCCAATAAACATTAAACTACTAAGTCGAAACAATGTAGGAATTTTGTCTAAACTGTTTTAAGTACAATCGGGAGTGATTTTTGAATTTCAAGTTTCGAATTCTGTATTCTAGAAAAGGGCGGTTATGTGAAAGAGAAGTATAAATCCGCCTGCCAGTATTGAGGAGGGTTTCGTATCGGTACCAACCTCCTCGTTGAGGTTGGAGACGAGCAGCACGGTGGCCAGCGGCAGTGGCGGCGCGGCCAGCGCGCGCAGCGCGGGCGACGCCGGCGTCAGCGTCAGCGCGCCGAACGCGGGCAGCCCCACGCCGCCCACGCCCACGCCGTACGGCGACGCCAGGCCCGAGCCCAGGCCCAGGAACTGAGGAGCCAGCACTCCGCCGCCTGGGATGATACGACCAATGTTACGATGTTGTTTTTTTGTTAATTTGAGTAAAAAAATCAAAGGAAATAAGTACGAAAAATAAAGAAGTCCTGCCTACAAAATATTCAGAAAATAAACATTTTATAATTTATTTAATACCAAGCCTAACCTAAATAAAAAAGCGCCCGAAACTATATAAGAAATTGATGTGAACAAAATTCGAATTTGTTAAAATAATGTAGATAATATGTCAATACAATAACGTGTAATAGGAAGCTACTTTAATATAAACAAATCACACCAAGAACATAATTATAACAAAAGCAGAACATTCGCAATGGCGGAATGATCCACACATATTACAACCCTCTACGGTGCTATACGGATTTATGACGAGTTATTAGTCACCGCGGGAATATTTAGCATTGAAATATGAATAATAAACAAGAAAAGAGCTAACGTGGAATAGCAAATGTAATTTGGAAGCGTTATTGAAGATTTATTTCACACTGTAACTTCATACGTATATTGACGCAACAAAAAACACACGCATATACGGCCAAGAATACAAAATCACCGTAATTTGCAACATAAAGAAAGAAAGGCAAAGGCGCCTTTATACAAAAACATCAAAAACAGTGAAAATGAATAAAATATGGGGACCTATCAGGCTACACAGGGAACAAAGCATATTTCTCAGGCATTCAAGATTAATGCTATTACTAGGGACATAGAAAATGTTCTGAGAGTTCTAACGTAATGAGCATACCTGAGCTTGAAGATTTAAAATGGAAAGACTTTTTGAGATAAGAAAACCAGTAAACTACCTAAGTAAAAAGGTGCAAGAGCGATCGAAGTCAAGTCCAATAGCCAAGTGTAAATGGGGCAGACGTAGATAACCGGGAGCGCGCTTAAAAACTTGGCATTTTAGATGATTAATTGCTTGGAAAAAAAAAGGTGGATTGGACCATTCATCTGCCCCATTGGGTGGGTATCGTTGGATGCAGGACGCAAGAATCTACGATACATGTGTGAAGGTTGGAGCGCGGTGAGAAAGCTTCCAGGTGCGCAGAGTAGTGAGGACTAACTCATCCTGGATGCGAGGGCCAGGGCGAGGCGTGCCCGCAGTGGCATCAACTCACTGGTCAACAGCTGGTGCGCGTCGCCATCGCCCGACGGCAGCGTCGGGTTCGTGTAGTCCCGAGACTTATCGTTGTTATACTTCACATTCAGACACGTCATCTTTGAGTAGTCGATGCGCAGTGTGCAGCACCCGTTGTAAATATTCTGCCCATCTAAAGCCTAAAAATAAATAAAAAAAGTTACGATTATTGAAATAACTTTTCTCGTTTGACACGAAAACAGAACGAATTATAAATCTCATCAAAAACATATTACAAGTCGGAAAAGTTTCACTTCTTTTGAGGGTCGTTTATTTGAGTGATAATAAGGATGTGACGATTTTTATTAGTAATATAAAATGAATCGCCTTCAATTTAACTTTTTAATACGATCAAGTTAAAAGAAAAGGCATTCGGTAAACCTGGGTGCTTGTTTTTTTATTCGTTTTATAATTTGCATCGGAAGTATAAGGCTAACCAAGCAAAATTCCTTTTAGCACGAGATAAAAAAGTGGATCGATACACTACCCGTAACAAAGAAGAAAAACTCGCATTATGGCCGTGTCAAAATTGTTACGTAGCGAGAGCAGCAGCTATTTGTTTGGCCGCGACGCCTGCGGGAGGCTGATAACACCACATCGCGATAGAAAAGAGAATTAATTAAAATGCAACAGCACTCAACCCATTCCTGCGAGCATAAAGCTCGTCGGCGCGGCCGACGTGTACATAATATTTTTATAATGAAACCAGAATGCAACACGTTTTATTTTCACTAATGAAACTAATGCTATAAAAGAACCGTACAGTCATATTTATGATCGCGTACTCAGTGCAATCGTCTGGCATAATTTATTGTTACAAATGGGACAGAATTATGCATAGAGCACTCAACGTTTTCTGTTTATTATTTAGTTAACAGAATTGAGTCGAAAAAGTATAATCGCTGGTGCAAGAGGTATTGTATACTCTTTAGCTCTTGAACGTTACGTCTTTCGGGATTATTGTTATAAGAAACTTAACAATTTGGCGAATTCGTAAAACAGTTTCGTAGAATTAACTTAGTGTTCGTAAAGAATCCCGGCTTCAGTGCGGCTTTAAAAGGTTTTGTTAGCATTTAGGTGAATACAAAACGCGCTTAAGACGCTGTGTCGTAAGACTGAGTAATAGAATTAATTTCTATTGCTATTATAACTTATTTTATATTCCAAAAATGGCACGTGCCAAAATTGTTATAAGGTAACGTTACTAAAATATGTAAGAAGCCTGCCGAGAGAAAGTTTTATCAGAGGATAAAAATTAAAAGCCTGAATTACTTAATTCCTGTGGAGTAAATTGGAGTTCCTTTGTAAACCGTCATCTGTCAAATGAATTATGACATTTTTACGACGGACTCCATTAGCTGAATAAAAATGTTTTGGGCTTTTAATGCCTTAGTACCGTAAATGATTGTGCTAGTGGCCATCGTTAATGATTGCCGTCGCCATTGTCTTCTCTGTTTTAATTTTTTTGTAAGAAGGTCCGGAATAAAAATTATGAAGGACTGCAGAAGAAATAAATCTAGTAGATACTTTAATAAGTACGGCTCATAACAACAGTTTTACGGTGCAATAAAAATATCAGGGGAGTCGTAGAAGAAGCAAAAGTTCGATGTCGGAACGTGGGATATTGGCTGTAGATTTAATAAATTTCTGTTCTATATGCAAATGCGACCCCCTGATGTGTAGACGTGAATAGATTGGCTCGTTTAAAGCTCAACTTATATGGAAATGGGAAAGGCACGTAAGAAAGCGTGGAAGAAGATAGCTTCGATACGTAATTAGTTTTGTAGAGCCTCCCGGGCCCGAATTCGATTTTGAATGCCAAATGTACCGCGGCAGGAGAATGTAAAGAGTAATTAATTTACAATTCTAATATACATCCATTTAATGCATAGCCATTGTCGAGTGACATTTTAAAAGTCAAATGAGAACATAATCTGTGATTCCAATATTGTTTCATTTTCGGCAATTTGCATTCGTTAGTACACCAAAAATTATGGCAGCTGACAAAAACAAACAACCCTTGTCCCAAGTGGGGAATATCTAGAATTCATAGAGTTTTTTTGTGTTTGCGAGAAATTCAGAAAGCGATTATCTTAATTGATATGAAACCTTTTCAATCGGATAGCATCCGAGCGACCATTATCACTGAAGCGGGGATATAAAATTCACGGAAACAAAGGTTTATCTAAAATAGCGGTATTTTTTGGGATATGTTTATCGGAAACTGTGTGTAACATTTTAATTTGCACAAGAACATTGTGAACAAAATAATTGGGCTTAAGTGGATTTCAGGGGTTGGAATTCCCAGTACAAGAAAAGTGAAATAAAAGGATTTAGGCAACATAAAGGTTTGACAGTCGTTTAGGAAATAGATTTTCTAAACTGCTTTTGAGTAAACAGGAACGTCCATTCCTAAGATTACTTAGCTACATATTCACAATTGAGACTAAACTCAGCAATCTATATAACATTTTAATAAAAGTCCTCGGATAAGTAGAAATAAACTGTTATATTCACAATTAGACCTTTAATGAAGGTATCTCAGCTGAACGTTTGTCGTGGATTTACCAAAGAAAAGAATGAGACGAAAAAGAATAAGAGGGCAAGAAGGATTTTGAATTGCAGATTAATTTCTTACTTTTTATAAGCTTTTTCGGAGGCACTTTTGAATTTAACTCGGTGGTTACTTTAAGAAGTCTTATTTTAATCTAAAAATCCCAATGTTACTTAGAAAAGATTGCGTATATTTTACGAAAGGATCTGCGAAAACATTACGTCGTTGAACATTATGTTCTATGAATATTTTCATAAATTTATTTTTCCTTCTTAGCAATAAGGAATCGTAGATATCGTTTACACTCTGCAATTTCACGGCAATTAATTCGATAATATTTCTGCTAAGTTGCGCCGTTACCTTATCTCGACTGACTAGTCTTAAGGTCAACTCTCCTCAGAGACTAATATTTCATTTAAGTTATGACTTTATGAGATCCACCGGCGAACAGAGTTATTTGTAACATTTAGCACCTGACGACGGCTGTAAAAATCCGGTATTCAAACTATGAAGGAAAATGTGCTGCTCAGTTTATAACACCCGGCCGATCAGTCTCTCTTGCAGTATCAATATTCTCGAGAATTTCATTTTAATCTTCTGAAATGGTTATTTGCGCTCGCGGAGGGAGTCGTAATTGAGGTAAAAAAAATATTAGGAAGAGTGACAAGGTGATAAAACGACAAACGTCACGCCCGATTTTATATTGGAATCTTTTACTGCGTAATAGGGTGAACGAATTCCAGTTCAGTCGATTTATTGGATTTGACAAACATTGATAATAAATTAGAATTTTTCACTTATATTTTCTGGGGCAGAAAGTTAAGTTTGAGCACTTCAAGTAGACGGGTAGGGTTCGCGGCGTTGTCGTCGGCGTCAACGTAAGACGTAACAAGTGTCCTCCGTATCTCTTAATCACGTCCCCGGTAATTGTTTTATCTTTAGCTCGTTAGAACTCGTTTAAGCAAAGCCTTCTTAGTGAAGGATTAAATGCGGTCCGCCTTAATCCACCCCCCCGTTGCTAATTCTGGCGGTTTTTCCACGGAGACCAGATAAACGTTTTTGTTGGGGTCCCGAGCTCGCCGCGTTTAATATTTATAAGAGCCCACATAGCTCAGAGTGCTTCTGTTGCCGGTGCAAGGATTACGTTAGTGCCGGAATGCATTTGGTTTTTGTCCGCAGATGACGTCAGAGAAATTGTAATGAAAACATTTCGGGCGCATCTTTTTTATCAAGTGACAGGCTTTGAATTGTGTTCAATTTGTGTTGATAGCTAAATAAATAATGTATTGAGTATACGTTTTAATTTGGGCTGGTTTACTAAACAACGTGTTTTGGACGGGTAGACATCCGCTCGATTAGCCACGGATAAAGGATCACTTATCGGGACGGCTCACGGGCGGCCCCGGCGGTGCACTAAAAACGTAAACCAAGAGCAAGCTTTTAACTATTAATAAAAATAAACCAACAAACAAAACGACTGCAAAATTGCTCATTTTAATCACTTCGCTTTTGCTATTGGAAAAGCATTTAAAAATTTAAATCGGCACAAAATGAGATTGCACTGTGACGAATGGCACTTTGAGTGATTTCTTTTTGGTTTGTTGGAATAAAAAAATTAAACTGATTTAATTCCGTGCCGAAAACGCATCCGATATTTATTGTAAGCTGTTATGATTTTGATTAACAAAGTAAAAACAAATCAAGTTGTATAAACAACAATTTGCAGCAAAGTTGTAAGCATATAAGACCACCTGAATCATTCGAATACTCCGCAAAATTTACTGCGAAAAGCGGACTTCAGTAAAAGGGGAAATAATAAATTAAGTTTTGATAGTGGCTCTAACCTAATTACGGTACGTACGAGTAGGTACACATTTGGGGACGCGTCACCGAACAAACCGCGTTCGCTCCATTAGACAATGTAATTAATACTCGCGGTTACCCCTAATTGTGGTTGACTAATAGTGACGAACGAAAATCGAGTGACGATAGCTCAACAACCGCGCCCACTTAACACACCGTTCCAGTTTGCTTTGGAAACGAAACTAAATTGGTGCTAAATGTATGTACATTGTAACATCATGAATAATGAACTCTACCACTTTAGCCCGGGGGGGTAAGGCGTGAATCAGTTTTGTCCATGAACAATATATTGTTCATGGAACATAATGGCATTGTTTTACCTATATTCACGTATTATGAGCGTGTAATACAGCCTATGGGCGGTGTATTGTGAAGTGGCCGAGTAAAACATGCGAGTGCTGATAGTTTAAAACTTGTGTTCGAAGCTTGATTGTCAGCCGCCTCTTGATTACGGTAAGCAAACCAGCCACAGAACACTAACAAAACAACTGCTAAACAATGTTTGACACGTAACTAGGTGATGCAGAGTGCAGCTCAAGCGGTGTTGACACAGTCTGTAGGAGCCCAAACAGGGTGGGCGATGGCACGTGCAATTTTAAATGGGACTCGGACCTCGGTGCAGGTGAACGACGAACTGTTTGTTAGCCGCCGTGAAATTTCTATGAAGTTTGACCGTCACTAGCACAGAGCAAACGAGATTCTATAGGTAGTTTCAAACTTTGATACATTGTATTTTGTGATGTCAATAGCAATATTTCAAATAAAGCAAAGCTCTGCGAGTCAGAGCATGACATTTCCTTTGATGGTGCATTGATCTCTTTCAGTAGATAGTTTTACTGCACTAGATTTGAGAGACGCCGACCGTTCGGCGCAAGTATTACAGACTCGCTCAAGGCGAAGATATAACATTTTTGACGGTTACATTGTTTGAACACGTCCCAGTGTTGACACAAAGACACCGGTTAGACGTTGCCGCAGTGCAAAGTGCAATTTTAAAATGTAAACAAAGCCCGCACCTTGAGTCCATAAACGGTATCTCGGATTTCGCCTTATTGAACCTTGGAGACGAAGTCTTGTCAACTTTGCCTCGTTTACTTATATGAAAAATACGAACGGCTGTTACTGACGCGTATTACTTTTTATGACAATAATTCATGCAAATAGACTGCGCTGTATGAATTTGACAATTATTTATGATATTGGAAACGATTCATATTTTATTTATTCGTGCTACGTTACGGGTCAAACGATTCAGAAACGGCTATATTCAGGTTGTAATGAAAAAATATGGATGTAACATGATGTAATCGGGGTGTGCATATTTATTTTGGGGTGCGTGATGAAAAATCGTGTGCGATATAAACAATAGATGGGGACGCACCTCGGACTGTTAATATGGATTGTCTGTGACAGCGCCGGCTACGTTATGGATGAGGCAAGAGTAGCAGGCCGGAGGGCCGCATGAATCACATTGTTATCAATCATAACTTACTGATGGAGCGGCCAAGGTTCTGATTAACGGCCCACGATACAACCACTACACTAATGACTGTCTCACTAGCGAGTAGCGCTCCTCTAGGATTACTGTGTTGCGCGTAATATCGCGTTTTGAATTTTTGACAACGTGTGATGTAAATGATAGAGGAGTGTTGTCCATGCTTTTAAAATGATTGATCGTCTTTCAATGATAAAAAATGGTTAACATTTTTATAAAAACTATCCTGCAGCTAGTGACATCCTCAGAGCACTTCCACAAACTCAACAGTACATTCGGTCGGTTGCCCAAAGCGCAGAACGGCTATTTATATACATTTACATGTAAGTACATGTAGTCGAGCGCATTAAGAGCGTACATTTCGTGTCTGGGCGCATAAGCCGCCTTCTGAAAAGATTTGATGGCGAGGTTAGAGATTTATGTCAAGGATCATAGAGGCGGGATCGGGGGATTTCAGAGCTCCTAACATCCGACTGTACCCTTTGTGGCTGGAGCACTATCCGGCTTCACTTCACTTTGTACCTCTTACTTGTGCTGCCACTTACCTCGCGGGACGTTTTAATTCCATTTCGAGAAAAAACCGAGTCCGAAACGAGTGCCTACACGGGACTGCTCCCGGATAACGTTCGGTTTGTAAAGGTGGTGTGTAACTAATTCTGTGTGTAGTGTGTTTGAGGATTATGTCGGTTCGAGTAGCTAAGACTAGGATAAAAGGATGTCAGCACCGCAGTCTAAAATATTCGTGAAGTCTTTTTATCGTTCGCGATACGAATATCCAAGTGTGTTTAGTTAATTATTTACAAGTATCTGGCTGCTTACACGAAACAAATAGCACAAAACAAAACGAAAAAGAATTATACCTCAATAAAATATACAATGATTAAAAAGAACATGCCGCTTGCATGTAGCATTGCAATAAACAGAAGGGGCAATAAAAATAGATGTAGTAGCCAACATTGTATGTTCGTTAGGTCGCATCGGAGTTACGGAGTCGCGAGTTACGACCTTAGATCCGTTAACGAGAGCAGACTTATTGCCGTCGCGACCACTGCCGGAACTAGAGTACCAACTAAACCAATATTATTGCACTGACACTGGGATTAAAGTATGCTATACTCATTTCAATTACGTGTTAAAATGCGATTCAATGTTGATGGAATGGTCTTTAAGGCTTCGGGTCTTATGCATGAGGTTCAAATTCGGGCAAGTACCAATGTAAATTTTTCAATTCATGCGTTCTTTCTGAGTTTATCTTGGAAATTACTGATATCGGTGAAGGAAAAACTTCGTGAGTAAACCTGGATTTATAGTTACTATAGGTCTGAAATCGCCAACCCGTCTTGAGCAAGCTTGGTGATCAATGCTCGTGCCTTCTCTGAATGAGCAGAGGCCTTGGCCCTGCAGTGGGACCATTATAAGCTGGAATAATTTATAAAATATTTATTATAATAATAAATATTTTATTTCATCTTTATACAGATATAATCTTAATTATAATATACAAGCTAACACTAAAATATATATAAACTATTAACTAACTATACAAATATAAAGGGGCGGGACAATCATAGGGCATCAAAAAATTCGTCCGCATCGCTGTCAACAGGAAAAGTGCCCAAAAGGCTGGCAGCATTGCCACGCTGTATGGCAATGCTGATTCTCTGGCAATAAATATAGGTATACAAATTGCAGCTATTAACGATGACAAGGCATAAGATACTCTCGTCGTAAAATCACTACAAACAATACAATCAGACAAAACATTTGAACATATAAGCACAATGTAAGTCGCGAAAGAGTAAAATCAATTTTATTCATAGTACCAAATGGTGGTAGGAGTAAATCCGCGTTTATTACAGTTAAAAATAAACCCACTTTTGATCCGACTGCACTAGCTAGTCGGCGCCAACACGGTTATGCTCAACTCCAATCGCGACGCAGTTGATGGGACTTAGCGTTGCTAAGTTTTCACCACTCTGCTCTGCCGGTGATATCTCAATTCCACGAAGGGGTTTCCCGGCTACCCAGCATTAATTTCTAACATTAAGTCATAAGCTGAACGCGGTGCACAGTGCACACTCTTAAATATAAACCTGTATCTTTCAATTGCAATGCGCTACCAGTTTGCAGCTTATAACAATCGTATTAAGCTCCACAGGAATTGGGCGTAAAGAGCGACTAATTAGGACGGATAGTCGACTCGCTATTGTAGAATTCATTAGCGAATTGTACCTACGCCGCGAGGTATTACAGACAAATTCGGCAAATGAATGGAGTAACAAGCCCGTTAAAATTATCTTTTGTGCTCTTATTATCCCTGTTACGAATTGTTTTGTTCATATACATAAAACTTTTGAATGTAACAAAAGAAACTTTCGCACGAATCGTTGCGTTCGAATGATAAAAATCTAAAAGTGAAACTCTCAGTCGCCATCGGTCGGAAACAAAGTTACGTTCAGCGATTCATAACCGTATGGCAACGAAAAAAAAACAAAAACTCGATAATTATACTCGTAAAGCGAGTTTGCGGAAGCCGCAAAACGAAATTTAATTTGCCCTGAACGCTGCATCAGAAATAAAGTTAAAACAGTCGCTGCAGTAGGCGGCAGTACGCCCAACTTCTAACGCAAATGAATAGCGAATGGGAAAAGTTGAGCCGAGAAAAATGATGTCCCACTCGCCGAGTCGGGCGCTGACTATTGTCGTGGACTCGCGGCTGCCATGTTGTTTCTCGATATTATTGTTATTAAATGCACATAAACGTTCTGTTGTTGTTAAAGCTTTGTTGTAGGTAAGCTGCCGACGAACGTACACGGAAGTTTAATGTTTTGAGGGCGTCCACACTCCAAATGAACTGAATAGATTTCCTACAACTTTTTTCGTTTGTTCAGTTGTTTTTTTATTTAGATTAAATGTTACACCAAAAATTTTGTGACTGGCATGTTTTCATCGTTTGTCATTTGTTTGTGTATATCCAAAACGTTCTCGGCGACGTCGTTCAAGTGAAGTAAAGACGAAAAGTCACTTCATTTCGAGATAGTTCGAGAGTCATTAAAGTGAATGAAACGTACGGCAATAGGAACTTTGTTTTATGGCTTTACTTTACAAACAGTTAAATAAAAACAAAGAAGTGTTTTACTTACTGTTTTTGCCGTTTGCGCCGATACCGTGTCTGGATACTGAATGAGGGCTTGGAATGAATCTGTAAACAAAATAGACTTCGGATTAGGACTAATGAGAAATGGAGTGTTGAAAAAGAAACTCTGCAAAGCTTGTTGATCTTTATTTGAAGAAAACGAAATACTCGATGTTTTTAAATCCTTAATTAAAATGTACAGTGCTGGTTTATTAAGTGAGTATTGGTAAGTGTGAGGAGCTCGTGGCTAAGTACTAACAACCTTCGGGTCGATGCATCCGGTTAAGCTACGCTTGCCGGGGTGGTCCGTAGATGGGTGACCATCTTCACATATCGAGAATCCTCCGTGCCTCGGAAAGCACGTTAAGCCGTTGGTCCCGGCTGTCATTCGTAGATCTTTGACTATCATTACGGGTCGTCAGAAGCCCGAAAGTCTGACAACCAGTTTTACAAAGGGGTATCGTATTACCCAGTTACTGGGTTGTGGAGGTAAAATAGGCAGTAGCTCCATGTAAAATACTGGTATTCGGCTGCATCTGGTTAGACTGGAAGCCGACCCCATCATAGCTGGGAAAAGGCTATAGGCAGATTGATTTTTTGTTGATGGATTTTTTGTCGATGGATTGAGTGTTGGATAGTATTTGAGAAAATGAAATATTTCTTATGATGTTGAACAACAAAGGTACACTTTATAGATCTTACTAAACTACAAAGATACATATCATAACATCACGCCAATGGGCAGAGGTATATATGTTTAAGTCCCACGTAATAGGGGGCGAGCCTATTGCCATCAACCGGGCACAAATCCAGACTGCGGGCTGCTACGAGAAGTTCCAGATTTGTAACTAAAATTCCACCTAGTTTTATAAAAGGAATTATATTCATAGCTGGGAAACCGTATAAAATTCTAATGATTCACATTTTAGTTTTAACAACACTAAAATATGTCTCATTACTCCTCAGAGCAGTCTTACAACTTAAAGTACACACCAACATTTAAGTATCATGTGGGCTTTATAAAATATAACAATTTTCGTAGTCGTAAAACAATTTTCTCTAGAGTACTCGAGTGTTGGATGTCTCACGGAATTCCTGACAGGCAATATCTTGTTCACAAGAACGTTCAAACAAGGTGAAATTGGCGCCCGACGTGGGCCACCCGCGATCCACGAACTCTCTCAGAGTTAGTCGCAGGTGCACCACAGCTATTTTATCATCAACACTTTACCGAATATTCAACTAAACAAGTTTCATGCCTATTTACTTTCGTCATAAACCCCGAAAGCAGGAATTTATTGCATCTGTCGCGTTGTTTTATTCGCTCACCTTGTGAAACTTTGATGCGGTAGCGTGTAAAACAGCCTTATTTCGAGACTATTGTAAATAACACATAGTTACATGTGTACATACTATACGGTATTCTCTGAGGTAATCAATGATCAAAAAACTCGTTAATCACAAAAACAAGTGCGTAAACAACGGAGAAACTGGGAGCACATTCAACTGGAATGGTCCCACAAGTAATATAGTTGGTGGAGTATATTTAGTGCGAGGATAAGCGTTAAACCCCCTAATTTAAGGCATGAGCCGGGCGATCATTGCCGTCCGCTGGGCGAGACCATAAATTCACATTTTTAGGAAACATCGTTCGGGTAGGTAGCACCTGCGTTGGCCACATTACGTACCATTAGACGGTGTGACACGGACTCTCGGTCGGTTAAGGCACTGTTATGTCGTTATTTTGAGGTTACTTAGTTGTTATGGAACACCTCAAAGCTGCCTTTTTTTTGTAAGTATTTTTGTACTACAGAAAAATCAAGGATTGAAGAAGGTATGTATTAGATCTTTTTATTTAGAAACTTGATAGAGTAGCACTAGGTGGGTACCACTAGGTATCTTTAGATAACACACACAGATAACTTTAGGTTTTCAATATCTACTTATTCTTTTATGAGTTTTCCGAAAAATTCGCTCAATGTAAACACCACATACTTTTTAGTTCTGTCTATTAGATAAGACAACCCCAAATCTTCCCATGGTTTTCAGAAGAGTCACTTAAAGGATAACAGGACAACAGGGTGCCACCCGAAAACCCAGTTTGCCCAAGGCTTTGAAACTTGCAAGTAAGGAAAACCCTTAAGACAAGGAAGAGATAAGATTGTATAAAATATGAAGCTTATAACAACATATTAACTGCCGGCAACAAAATTCGTTATTGGACCTCCCTGTACCTTAACAATTTGCCTGCACCTATAAAATATAGAACGTAGAACCACTCAAGGTAGGAAATGTCGGCGTAAATTAAAAGTAACGCGGTGTCTCCTTCATACATAGTTAAACGCTCTTTAAGGCCCCATATTTTCTTTGGCCCATTTGGGAACGTTAAAATGGAATGCATAAAAGGCTTACCGCAAATTGGAGTTTTTATGTAATTACATAGTGAATAAGCAAGAACTTTTTATAGGGACAATGGAGACGGCCACTTGAATGTAATAGTTACTTCGTATGCACCGAGTTGATGAAAACAAAGGAAAAATGTAGCTCAGGTTTATTTGGTATTCTGAAAAATGTTTGCACTTTACATTACTACGGAATTTTTATAATAAGGGCTGAGTCTGAAAGCCGATCTTTTGCTGAGATTAGGTATGCTGTTTTGAGGATGAAAATGTTTGTCGTTGTAGGTTTAAAAGTTGCAAGACTATATTATGTTGCTCTATTTTTAAGTTTAAAAAAAATTATGATAAGATTTTTCTCGATGTCTTGTGAAACATTAGGAAAGAGTTTCTTTACAAAGAGGTTTTTATGAATACGTATTAGACTATTCTTATAAGACTACGTGGGTAGAATCGAACGGGTATTAAATATTGAAGGTGTACGTAATTAAATACCTAAAACTTGTAAGGAAAACTTCTGTGTATCCCTAAACACAACTTCACGTAAACAAAGGAGTACCTACTATGTAAGACATTTTGCTTATTCCAAATATGTTATCATATTTTTTATTTATTCGTTATCTTCGGTACGATACACAGGCATGTTACGATTTAGCCTGGGGGCTGTTACGTGTGTTAGCGAGATATTTTGCTTCATGCTACGTTCTTTAGATGTTGTACTTTTATTACGATACTAGGTTTAATTAGCTGAGTAGGGTTGATTTTCTTACAAATATGGTGGACATGAGAAACATGCGGTAACAATTGTTGTCTTTATAGATAGTACCTTCTAATAACAGGTTTGCAGTAGGTAGGGTCTCGCTAACAGTCGACTTGAAAATAAATATACAGGAAAAAACAGTTATGATCACAAAGCTGAACATTACTTAGCAGTGGTTATGGAAAATTTACTGAAATTTTCTCATAAAATTTCAGTAAATTTTCCATTAGCCATTAGCCGTACAAATGTGAAATATTAATTTAAATTAAACCCCTTTCACAAGCTGCTGTTGACACAAAAAGTTTTATGCACTTTAGGCAATAATCAAAATGGAAGTTTGGCAAAATAATTGTCCCCTTTGCTCTGTTTTATTTATCCAAGCTGAAATATTCAAGCGCTAATTCAATAACGTTGCTTGCGGCCCCGATTGCGCGCAAGAAATTCAAATCTCAATCAATCCGTAGCGTACGCGCCGCTTCATTATGTTTCATTAAAAATTCAACTCGAATGCGCAATTACTTTATGGAATATTTAAACGTCAATGTCTGCGCAAAAACAAGATGGGAGTTGTGGTAAAATTAAAATTTCGTAATCCACGTTTCGCTGTGTAGCAAAGAGGTTGCTTCCGCTATGTTAATATTAAGCGGTGGGGCAGGGCGGTGCGCCGGCCGACCGATTACAGTATAATTTGATATCTTAAATCTCGACGTCTCCCCTGAAATGAGCGAGCTCTGTCAAGCCTGAATGCGTCCTCGTTCGCAATTTACACGCCTTTTCAACTAACCTTCGCCTCCGACACTCGGATACTACTTGCAAATTGCTAAATACTTGCACAGCAACGTCGTTAGCATTGGTGCACTTACACTTCGAGAACACATTTAGGTTGTTCCTTAAAATTGCTCAGCAGAATTAGTTGCGACGCGACACGTCGGTATTCATTGGGGTATGTAAATAAGCTCACTCTCGGCGCTTCTGCGAAAACTAAGACGCCGCAAAGATGATATCTGTAGACGAATCAAATCCTTAATTAAGGGAATCTAACGACGACATAGACACGACACCTACCGCAAACAGGGGACGCATAATAATTGTAGCGGTCTGCTACACCTTAATAAAGCCAATCGGGGCAGGTTGCGGGGCAAGGGCGAGGGGTCGGGAGGCGGTGTAGGATTACGGCGACTCCGCGCTCTTCATTGAGATTTGTTTCGGGATTAGGAACGCGTTTGATGGTAACCTCCCGTCAGCCTGTGGCCGACGCGCCGACAGAGCGGAACCGCTATTATAAACGTTTTCTCTACGCCCATTCAATATGAACGCAATATAAACATAACGGAATATTCATCAGGCAAACTTCGGAACTCATGAAAGTAACACGCATGAAACAACATGAATCAAAATTCGGTAAAAACTTTCTTTGCGATTAATGTTATAAGAAAATTGTGGCTTTACCAAACGTAGACTGCGAATGTGTAAATATACTCGTAAATAAATGCGGAATATTAAATTTCCGATGTCGGGAAACTCAAACTCCCGTGTGCTCACGTTGATAAGGATAGCTGGCAACCCCTTCAATTTTTAATCTGTTCAAGCGATGACATATACGAATAATTCAGGGTATGAGATTGAGCATCTTAATAGGGGAAAAAAGTTATGTCACACATTATAACTTCGCTGTGCGTCAGAGGAATTTCAAAACGATTATGTAAGCGATTTAGAAAAAAGCACGAATATCATCGGCATAAATAAGAAGAAAACGCTTTATGTAAATCGTGTAACAGGTAAAATATATACTTGTAGGTAAGTTTAGGCAGGTGCGTGACACACAGAGGGTATTGAAAGCGAAAATGAGAGCGGTATAGCTATGAGGTTTATTTGCTCCCCTACGAGACAGGATAATTGAAATAAGGATTTATACGTTTCGGATATGCAACCTACTTCAGCTTGCGTCTAGGTATTAAATACGGATTTAATAGATTCTAGGACTAACACACGCGTAGTTTAATTAATATTGAGCTTACCGAGGGTAAAACAACTATATTTTTTATACTGGAAAAGGATAATTTTTCCTGACTACTTAATATGATCAGAGCTAGGTAAACTTAGTTATAACCAGAATAAGGAAAATAAACTTATTTTTGCTTTAGGTCTTGCCTTAAAAAAATATACGACACCTCAATTTCCTTGAACGTAATAGGACCTATTCTGATGCTATTTACAATATCACTGCAGTACATATAAGAGTCAAGCGCCCCAGTCAGGTGCCGTTATGAATATTCAGAAGCAGAATAGGTGCCGGGAAATTGTCCGGAGACAAAAGCTTTTACAATTGGACAATGATGAATGTGGTAAAAAAGCAAACAGCCGCTTGGAAAGCTGGACGTTCGGAAATTGGAAACGCAGCATTAGGAGTACTGATGTCATGATACCGACAAGTTATGAGTCTGAACTGCTTATACTGCTGCGATCCTGGTACGTGTATTGAGATTTAGCGGAACAAAACCGATTAACTGTAATGGCAGATTGCTGTGATTTGAGTTTGATAGCTTTTTTATGGGAATGTTGTTTACCTTACACGTATTGAATAGGGGTTGTGTTCATGTTTGAACGTTTAGATACAGATGTGCCTGATTTTTTTTGATGTTTCAGAGAAGTTCCAAAGCCGTAGTAGCTGTTCAGTTGAAGTAGTAAAATAAACTTTTTAATTTTATGCCCCGTACTAAATGTAAGTAGATGAAACGTTGTATAAAACAAGGCGAATCGGATTTAAAATTGCATCTGTTTTGTTCATGAAAGTTGACAAGTCGCTATCCCAGCAACATGGCACTATTAACTTTCTTATGTTTTTTTTTGTTCAGCTATTCTAAAATTAAGGAATATGCTGTATAAATCTTTTGTGAACCTGTATCTATATAACAGTATTGTAATTAAGAAGGTGTGAGATAAATCCGGTTATGACAATATTTGCGGGGCAGTTCCAGACAAATAATTGGCTACTTCTATCCCTTCGTGGGTTGTGATTAAGAGAGTGTCAAGAGGTTATAGGCGGCAATATCCTTTTATCTGCTAATAACATTACTACCTACGATCACTAAACTGCCAACCGTAGTGATAATAACAATATCCCCTGACATTTCATTGGTCAAGGTCAAACAAACACCTAATTATGAAGAAAATGAACTGAAAACAGGTTTTTTTTTTTTTTAAAGACGGTTTCAATATTAGAAATTAAATGTTAATCATTGACGCTAAAACGGCGTCCGAATCGACTTAATTAATGAAGGGACCGATAAAAATTAATTACTCAAATTCTTTTTTACGATTTCACTGCTCTATGAGTATTCATCTATCATTAATTTCAGTAATCGGATCTCCAGAGGTATTTCATAATTGAAGATCGTAATTTATAGCTTTCATCAAAGAGATTATTTAAGCTTATGTGTATACAACTGCTTTAATTACAAATTACTGTGAGCTAATTCGACAAATTAATATAATTTCAGAACTTCTTTCGTACAGTCACTTGTTTTAATCTATATGTAAGTAACTTGAGATATAATTAATTTAATTATTATTTAATTTTAATTTAATGATTTTAAATATTTTAATGAAGTTAATGATGATTGCGATTAATTTATCTTATACAATTTGATTGTATGTACCTATTTCAGTTATTTATTTTAGTTATAATAGTATTATTGTGGCATCTTTGACTACTAACATATTTTTAAGTAGGTATACTAACATAAATATGGATCACTGTATCTGATATAAATAAATAAAATAAATATTTATTTAACAAATGTTTGAAAAACTGTGCTGATTATATGCGCTTTCTTGCGTTGGCTCATGTTAGGTTGTGTACACTGTGTACAGGCAGCGTAGCATTTGCTTTGCGTAGCACACGTAGGCCTACGTTAACCGATACGCTAGTCAACTTCTACGCTACTCTAGAGAATTGCATCTATCGGTCGATTAGTATACATAAGGTTCATCTACGATATTAGTAACGATGCAGTGGACGAAACTTGAAGCATGCCAAAGTCAACCAACTCGTAGCTACCTTGCTACGGAAACTCTCGTAGCTACCTTGCTACGAAAACTCGTAGCAGCTTATAAATTATCTTTGTTCATTTTGCTGCATTACACAGTCTTGCAATGTTAGAAGTCTCTCACCTCATCAATGTTTTAATTAAATAGAATTCAATTAGGTTAATTAAATGAAAATGTCGTCAAGAATCGTTTTAGCTTGCAATTTTCGCGCTCGGCAAAATAATTCCGCGGGCGTTGCCCAGCGGGGTTTTTAAATAAAGTTGATTTGAGGTTTCTCGACTAGGTACTGTAATTAGCCAAGAGTGAACTGTAATGTCGGCACTCGGTACCGCCACGCCGCACGCTGCCCGCGGCTCAGGGGAGCTTATCAAATATGTACCTACCTACCAGCCTCCTGTGTGCCGGATTTATTTAGGATATGCATGAGGGTACGATTTAAATTTTAAACGGATTGCGCCCTTGGATTTCGGCCCTGTGTTATGTTTGGTAAATCTATCACTATAACACGTCCGACCGAAATTAATTTTAAAGCTCGCCTCGGTTGGATTCAATAATAGTTGTTTTAGCCGCTGTAATCCTGGGTTGCCATAGACATAAAAGCGATTGTGACAAAAAGGCTTATTAAACAATATATTTGAAGCAAATTACAGAACGGTTGCATAATTAATTAGGTGGATTTTGTGCAAAATTGTGTTAAAACAAACGGAAGGCTCCTGAGGTGTGGTGTGTGAGGCTGGGAGGTATTGAGGGTGCGTGAGGAGTGCGGTAATGTTCCCTCGCCCCTCCGCTTCCTCCTTTTTCGGTGCCTACTCCTCACTCGCGGTTGCCACCGTACCTGGGGCTCATCCATCAAAATTGCGTTCGTCGCTGAAGATGTAACTGTCTTCCGCAAACATTACGAATATGCATATACATAATTATATTCCGTAAATTCAACCCTGCGTACGTGTGTGCCAGTTATATCAAAGAGGGTGATGTAAATAATGTAAATTATGTACTTACTATTTTTAGTGAATGTGACAATCTTGAGCACCTTCCCGTACCGTTGGAAAATGGAGTAGAGTACGTCGAGCACGATCGGGTATAACATGTGTTCTATAATCACGCGCAGGACTGTGTTGGGTCCACCCTGTGAACAAAACTAGTACATTAAAATATGCTGTGTTTAAATACAAATAGTAATATAGGTGCAATTCGTTTCAAACTATTCCAAGAGATAGGAAAAACATAAATTCTGTCAGATCCAGGCTTCGAACCAAGGACTTAACGCTCGAAACCAGTGGTTGAACCAATATAAGCCAAGATTTTAATAAGGAAAATTCTAAATTATTTCGGAACATGTATAAGCCAAGAAATAAGCACAAAAGAACCTTTTCCAAGTACCTGCTTGTTTACATGAAATGTTTGGTTTAATTAATTAAAACACAAAAGGAAGTTCAGCTATCAATTACACGGCAATTACGAACAAAGTATACAATAATCTACTTCCGTTAAAAGCATTAATTAGTGCTTATGAGAAAGCTTATCAATAATTAAAGTCCCCACAGACACTTTGTGACTGGAGCTAAGATACATGAAGCTAAACGTAGGGACACATTGAGAAGCGGGGCGATATTGTCCAATGTGTCTTTGTTATAAACCCGTTGGGTAATTTCTTCGAGATGTCAGTTAGACATTAGATATTATTAAGATGTGGTACACGAGGGAACCTTTGACTTATGTTTAGCTATTAGAATGAAAGCGATTGGCATTTGTTTTTTATACGTGTTCATTTGTAAAGATATGCTTAGAGAGCTCGCAAGATAAGTCTGCGCACGGCTGAAATCGGCACTAATCGTATGCCGCATCGTCTTGTCGTTTATGTAAGGTCTAATTTAGAATTATTTAATTAATTAATATTAATATAAGATTAATTATTAATATAGATTTAATATTATATTTTAAATATTACAGTACGCCGCTAGTCGCGCGCAGGCTTATCTTGCACGCACTCTGTTTATTTTATTGCATATTTGGACGAACAGCACCAAAGAAGGAAAAATTTGTGGCCAGTTTCAAAAAGCGAATTGGTGACACTGTTGCCAGATTTCTTGGCAGAAACTTCTGATGAGGACCCCCTCGCAAAGTCGCCATCCAGCCCACTACGTTCGTACCTTACCAAAGTATATTGACCGATGCAACTGCATGATCCCTAACCGCCGGGCGACAATCTGTCGAACGTCTTAGACCAGTCTATCCGCATGCTACCCGCAGTCTACATCTTAGTCTGGGACCCCAGGAGAATACCCAAACCTAATTTGTGGAGCAAGTTTAATATTTAAAGGTATTTCTAATCGGCTCTATTTCAACGGCTCATAATTATATTGGAATTTCTCTGTATTACTTAGGTTGTATGTTATTTACTTACGTGTATTGGGAAAGGTAAGATGATTAATGGATACAGGTAAATTATGTATAGTTTTAAACACTATTGTTGGAGATAATTATTTTCGGTACACTAGGGTATTAGTTTCTGAATAATATAAATTTAGGGTTTACTTGAATACCGAGTGATGTATTACGATACGTTTGTTACCAAATACAGTTGTAGACATTTTCCTGCTAAGGTTTGAGACCTCAAAACGCAGCGTTTAATTTTCTATCTACGTTTTTTCAGCAGTTCCTTGGGAGTTAAAGGTTTGTTTCATCAAAACGATAATAGGATGATGACTAAAAATTTTTTTTTTGTCTGTCATGTAGATTATTAAAAAATATTGGACACGTATTTTTTCTTTTTTTATGTAGTCAAAAGTTTACGGAAATACATTGAGTAGGCAATGCGTTAAAATGTGGCACGACGTCACTGGCTGGTAGATTTTATACTGACTTGTGACCTAGCGAGCCCCCACTCCCCAACTTTAAAGCGTTTTGTCTAAACAATTTTTTATTAATATGATAAAGCAAAAAATACGTGTCAAATATTTTTTTATTATCTGACTGACGGACTAAATAGTTTTTTCAGTCAACATCCCAATTGACTACGGCTAACATCTGAGTTATGGAAGTAGCCTATGTTTAGCAAATTAAGTAGCAGTAATAATACCAGGTTGAAAAATAAAACTTTTGGTATTTTAATCTGTAACACTATTAAAAATAAGGTAAAAAACAAGAAAATTTAATTCTTACCTGTATTTCCGTGCCTCCGTTCGCGGGCTGTAAAGCTGCACCCGCGCCGGCAACGAGCGCAGCGCCGGCGCTGTTGGATATGGCCTGCGCTGCTTGTAGCGCCGCCTGCGCCGATGCCGACTGCAAAAATATTACCTATAAATAATAGGTAAGTGTACGCCGAAGGTATATGTCGTGTGTTAGCTTATTAAATAACTATGCTAGTTCTTAACTAAGTATAGTAGCAAAATAAGGGTATGGGTGAGGAAGGACGGAATAACTGGAACAAGATTTTGACAACATTTAGGGATTTTTAAATCTTGAGTTTACTTTAGCATTGAGGCTTACTAACTGCCTCGAGGGTCTAGTGGTCGCAAGCGCTACTGCTGAGCATGAGGTCCTGGGTTCGATTCCTACGTCGGGCAAGGTGTTATTGGGTTTTTCCATCAGAAAATTTTCAGTAGCAGTCCTGGATTTGTGCCCGGTTAGTGGCAATAGGCTCGCCCCCTATTACTTGGGAATTAATCATCACTGGTGAAATGTGGGTGTACTATAGGTACACCTCTGCTTAACCCTTCGGGGATGACGATGACAGGCGTGATGTTAATGTGTTGAAGCTTACTTTTCTCTAATTCAGATAAAACAAAGGACATTGAATCGAGATCCCCAATATGTCAAGTGCGCCTCAGAGATCCACACAAAACGTGTTAACTCCCTCATTCCAGGACGTCCTTCAGTAAGTAAAAACATTCATTGTCACGTAGAAAACAGTATGTACAAACAACAGCCCTTCGCTCTCATAATTTCGCGAACAATGAAACGTAATAGGGGAATGGAGAGGAGAGTTATCTGACACACGCGTGAGCCACCTTCGAGTGTCCAAGACCAACAGATAACATTGACCACATCAAACAAAGGGGGGGGTCATAAACTTATTTTGTATCGTCCGGGAACAATTTGGTACTTTGTTGCGTCGTTATATAGGGGCGGACGGCATTGTGGACGCGACACTTTGAGCGCTTAGTGAGTTAGATAACATTCATAAATTCGTCATATAAATGATGCGGTTTTTTTTTCAATATTTCTCTAATTTGATTGCATTCGTTTACTAAAAGGCTTTGTTTCTTTTATAAAAATTACTACAAGTTTTTCCAACAAGCTCAAACAATGTCAGTTGCAGCCTACTGAAAAAATACCCAATATCTACGTGAAAAGCCTTCAACACGATCTACGGTAAGTTCAAATAAAAAACGTAATGACACGCGAGTGAAATACAGCGTGTTGTTTACACGTTACGATCGCATGCAAGGGCGCGGCACACTTTGATCCTATATTTTCACATGGCTTTGTGCGACGACGGGCTGACAAGCGGGCAGGCCAGACACAAAAATAAGGCTTTAACCGTGTCATGGTAAGCCTGCCGCCGACGGCAAAGGCTCTGGTACAAATTCACGTTGACTTGTTCCCCACACTCCTCTTTTTCTCTGTTACGAATTCTTTGATGTCTATGTTGGAACTATTAGGCAAAATGTATGTTTTCATAATAACTGACCAGTAGGAGTTTAAAAGTTGTTACCGAATTTGTGGCAAGATTAATTACAGCTTTTCGCCAATAACTTTTTTTAAAATTATCTTTCTTTATCTGCAACTTGATCCGTTTTTAACCGCTAATTTCGTCCAGAACCATCTTTTCTTTGATTTAAATCTCAATAGCAAAAAACTCAGCGTATACGAACATGCAACAAAAGGATTTTAGGAATGCGATCCCATCAAAAATATTTTCCGTGTCACCGGCGCCCGCTATGTCGAACTTGGAAGATATTTAAAAGGTCTTATTCGGGGGACGCGCAATCTTTCAGAGGCGACCACTGGCAGACAGGTCGAGGAGAAGCGACAAAATAACTCCATCCGCACTACGAGAATTCTATTCAACCACCACAAAAAGCTTTTGCATCGCATGATTGATCAAAGCTTTGCATTCAATGCGCGTTCTTTAAAATGCAGCTGGTGGACGTCATTCTCTTAAGTCGGGAGAGTTCAGAAGACAATTCCGTTAATACGATTAAATTCGGATGCTCAGTGATGTAATGATATATAAGGCGTGTCTTTTCATGTGTGTCACAATAACAAAGCCTAGTAGTCTGTCTATTCGTAACAGCCTCGTTATAACTTTTAATAGTGCACTACAAAGAGATCCCAAAATGTGACGAGATAGCGATAAAGCTGTATAGACACATCATCTTGTATGTACTTATGCGTTCAGTGTTAAGACTCACAACTTATATTTTGTTGGAAACGTGTGGATTATAAAAAAATGAATGGTGCACTTGTATTCTAGTTTTATGAACGATAACTTTGATTCTTTGCCATGCACTAAAGTTTGGCTCATATCTGTTCACTATGTTCCTACATTGTTATGTTTTATTAACTTTAAGAGGTTGTCTTGTTGAAGCTTAAATAACGCAATATTATCGAAGCTTTCAGGAGTGCTGAAGTTTCAATTAAAACATTCGAGCGGGTTAATTTGTGAGTGATATTAATATGGATGAGAATTTTGATAAGATCTAGTCAAATACGGGGTTAAATCTACTTTGGACGATAGAAATATTACTATAATTATTTTTTTAAGTTAGCAGTTGCAACTGTACAAAGAAATCACAGTATTAAAGGTTTAAAAGGTACATGAAAAATGTGCAGGGAATAAAGTCGTCGGTAATGGTAACGAGTTCTCGACGGAGTCACATCATTATGAGGTATCGAACAGATGACGCTACGTCAAATAATATTCTTGCTTCCTAGGTACCGAAATAAGGACTTCTTTTTGAAGAGATTTTAAGTGTATTCTTTTGGGAGATAGATCGTTTTTGTTCGTTTATTTTTTGAGACAGGAATTGTGATGCCGATTTTGTCTATCTATACAGAATGTTAATAGTAGGTACTTAAATGATTCCTACTCTAAACCAATATTATAGATTTGATTTTTTGCATGTTTGTTTGTAATGGATAAACTCAAAAAATACTGAATCGATAAAAAAAAATCTTTCATCTAAACGAAAGCTACATTATCAGCGAGTAAAGCTTTCTGCAGACAAGCGCGACGCGACAGCGCGACGCGACAGCGCGACGCGACACCGGCTATTGTTATACCGTGAAGTTTTCTTAGAAATTGTTTTGTTCGAGTCGCGTCGCGCCGTCGCGTCGCGCTGGTCTGCACGAGCCTTAACATGGTTGTATTTAATCGACTTCCAAGCGAACGGAGTCGCCATCAGAAGTTAGTTTCCAATAAAACCATGATATAGTGTATGTTTTAGGCTTATGTTAGCTATGTTTTTATTTGATCAGAATTTTAGAGAATTTTGTTACAATTAGGTACCCTTTATCAACCAGCACACCTTTGTAAATAAACACCTATTTTCAACCCGAAAATTTCGTTTGATTACCCCACTACCTCAAACTATCAAAGACTAAATAACCACATCTACTTACAACATTTGTAGGTAGGTATTTGTACCCAGTGTCTACCATAATTCGCTTAAGATGTTACAGATCAATATTTACACTCCACTACAGAGAAGCAGGGATTAACGCAAACAGATAATAGACACCTAGATGTATCCGTTTTGAGTTTAATCATCACATTAATTAGCCACGTATTGACACAAACGCCTGTTTGCGATGCCGACAATTTGATCAAACAACCTGCAACTATTTAATAAACAATGTATCGCGAATATTATTTAATGTTACAATAATAATGTAGTGTACATATTTGTGAAGAGCAAACTTGTAAATAAATGACTAGTTGCAGACTTGCTAATAATAACTAAATGCGCTAACTGAATAGTTAACAGTGTTTTCAGTACATTTCACGTGATATAAGTAATCTAAATAATATCTTGTCCAAACTTTTGTCTGGCTTATGAATTACGACGACAAAGAAGCTTTTACCGCAAAAAGGGTAAATTATATTATTAGTGGCAAATAGATGATTGTGTTGTTAGACAATCCGGTGGGTAAATATTCCCCGTGGTCCGACGCTAACCCTTGCGCATGTTATCGAGTGCCATCCCCTCAATTATACCAACACAAATTTAGGCAAGAACAATTTCTCAATATTATCAGCCATCAAAATGGTTGAGGGTTTGTTTTTGATAGGTTTCGTGGATAAACGAAACTAATTAAGCGTTTTAATTAATCCTCCCATTGGGTGTTTTGTTACCGAAAATATTGATTTCCCTTTCTCATTGCCGAAGAGCCTCCGGTAAGAAAGGTTCACTCACAAATGTTTGGCATTTATCTACTTTTTACGTAACGTTATCCGGAAAGCATTATTGTGGAGGGTGGTAAGATTCGGCGAGCGTTGCCAGTTGATTCTTATAGTGACGAATTGCGACATAGGTGCTCGGGACCCCGGCTTTATTTTTCCCAACAAGTAGTTCGAAAGTCCCGAACTTGTGTAGCGTTTAGTAACAAACTAGAGGATGGAACTAGCTAACTAACGTTTTGATGCGGTTAACTGAGCAGATTCAGCGACATAACCTGTCTGTAGACACAAATAAGTTCCTAAAGGGTTAGTAACCAGTTTAACCAGAGTAACTTTAGTTTAACTAGGACTATCTATTTCGCGTCTATTTCATTATAACAGCTTATTGAGATATAAAGGATGTTCTAGTTGTGTTCGTAATTATAAGTCAACGCGGGAAGAAATAAAAGTAAAGTAAAGTAAAGTAAAGGGAACTAAAGCAATCAACAAGACACGGCGACATTAAGGAGTTGAGGATATTTTTTAGTGCTCAAAGATGTTACGGGGGACGTTAATTATAGAGAGCTGATGGGGTGACATCCTATTAAATATGGAGAACAATTTTATCTTGAATATGAATTTTATCTTGAAGCTGAATAAGTTTCGTTGGAAGAAAAAGCAATTCTGTTTATTACTACATCTTTTTGATGTATATTAGACAAGCTATAAAATAATGAAGAACTATTTATATTATTTAACGCGGATAGCCGAACAATGACAATGTGGAATCATCTTAACCATTGCAATAGTGCAATGGTTAAGGCGATTCCACATTGTAAAAATCTAACATAAATTAAAGTTATCGAGAGATTCACAACCTATCCCCATACGAACATTATAATCGCGACACACGGATTCGTCTATTTACGAACGTTTACCCCATAAACGAGGCAACTTTTCGTGAAATTATTCAGTAGTCGCGACACGCACGGCCGGTATCACGGCAAATGTATAGACAGAACAGTAATAGTTTAGTAACTCAATCAAATCGGAACAACGTCGGCGTCGGCGACTATGTCCCGCCGCGGCATGCGGGTTTATTGAATACCGTTATCTAAATTGTGGGGTCTTGATGCCCCCAACAAAGATTAAATTAACAGGTCGAGTGCAGGCCACAGCCGGGGGTCTGTTCCGCAATTGTAACATCGGCTTTAATGCCCGATCGCATACCGCACGATAATCCCGCTGTTGTGTAATAGGGCTAATTGAACTGTCGTTACGTTATTACGTATTGAGTGGACGCGTTTTGTATATCCAACCCGTGAGCGTAATCCTAATTAGTTACTGTTATATCCGATGTTTAACATGTTCTATGTATACGGATTTGGTAGCCTTTCAACCGATTAAAATAACTACTAACAGTATGATTTGTATGAGGAATAGAGATGATGACTAAAATTTTTTTTAGTCCGTCTTTGAGATTATAAAAAAATATTGGACACGTATTTTTCCTTTTTTTACGTAATCTAAAGATTACGGCGATACATTGAGTTAAAATGTGGCATGAAGTCACGAGTATGTAGATTTTATACTTATTTGTGACGTAGCGACCCCCACTCCCCAACTTCAAATGCGTTTTATCGAAGTAATTTTTTACTAATATGATAAAGCAAAAAATACGTGTCTAATATTTTTTTATTATCTGACTGACGGACTAATTAGATTTTTTTTTTTTTTACCCAGCATCATCTCTATTAACATGTTCTGAATTTCCGTAAAACCACCCTTTCGTTTCAGTATCGGTTTTGCCTGATACCAACCTATAGAATTTGTTTACCCCGGTATCTGTTGGTCTTTATGCACTTATTGGACAACATTAAGATAAAATCTTTACAAAATAAAGGTACTTACTGCATTGCTATGTGTCTGATCGGTCTTAAGCTCCTTGTGGTTAGAGAACTGGACGTAGACGGCTCTCCCGCGAAGCTGAGCCACGCAGCCGCCGAAGTACGCCACCATCGCCACTGCCGATATCTCCTCCGCCATTTCGAGGAATGCCTGCACAATAAGGTCAAATTTTAGTTAAGTTAAAACTATAGGAAAATTCTGAAAATACACTGCAGATGAAAATAACAAAATTGGACGTCACGTTTACCTCAGCCTCCTAAAATTTAAGATACGTTCAACCTCTTTCATACATATTTTCACGATAAGATCTATTGTCTCTGATTCTGACCATAGTCCTAACTTTGCATCTACCCCAAATGTTCTAAACACCATCTCTCACCGTTGAGTATCGGACAAGACAGAATAATAGTTCTCCCCTCTCTAACTCTTTTGTTGGGTCGTTAAAATGTACAAACTCCTCGCTCGTGGAGATAAATCAATTGTTTAACAACAGCGGTAGTGTAATGCGGCGCACCCCAACTAGGTTTGTGTTTGCCGGGCCTATGGAGTCCAATTAATCGGATCCGAGCCCCCAACCATACATAAACCTACTCCACACGCGTCGGCTGATCTGTTATGTATTCTGAAGTCTGCATCATTCTCTAAAAGCGTTATGTTTTCAATGTCCGTTTCGTCTGTACATTCATCTATTCCACGTCGTTTTCAAACCGCAGTATCCTGCTTTTGGCATCGGACAATATGAAACACACGGCTCTTTGTGTGTGTTATGCCGCAAATTAAATAGAATACTTGCCCGGGGCTAATTAAAAATATTCCTTTACACGGCGATGAAAAGCGGGGTCAGCGGAAAATTCTGACATAGGTATAATGCAAACTAAACGTTAGCGTGCCGAGTTTTTGGAGTATTTGCTTTGCTATCTATTAGATAAACAATCGATCACAAATATATTTATGCAAAACATATTCGCAAAACAAAAATAATGATCAACTCGGAAAAACATTATTTGAATTGCATTTTTAAAGTAAATAAACATTTCAAATTGTATGTTTGTCATTGGGAACGAACTGTGTTTTTACCGATTAATGGCTCATCGTCCTTATTTGGTTTGAAAACAAACATAATTTAAATAAAACGGTTCGTTGGCCCAGGAATACCAAACGCTCGATCATAGAGTTACTTACCCAAATTTCATCCCATCGAAAACGGTTACGGGATCAAAATCGATGCAGCACAAATTAATAGAACCGTAGCTGTCACGCGAGCGACGATCGTAAAATAGTGTCAACGCCTCTTTCGCTTTAATCACCGAGAGTGGGGGCGATTGTCCGCACCCACTCACATCCATGTTTGCCCACCTCTCCACAGATGGCGCCTTTGTAACCGGACTCTCACAGGTTCGGTAACCATCGACTACCAACGATACTTTTCATCATCCACTCTGAGTGCGTCAAAGGACTAGCGTTGACCACGTTCGGTACTTTATATTGATTAGTTTCAAATAATCTAGTGATGTGTTAACTTTGCGAAAAGATTTTGTACTGGAACCGTAAATCCCAACGTTTTTATTATTTCTTAAAAGACCGTAATATTGCACAAAGTATTTTAAAGCTGAACTATTTAAATCGCTAATAGAAAGAAAATGAAAAATTTCTAATACTTTGCACCTCGAGTATGGCTAGAAAAGGACATGGAATATTTTATATGAAAACGCAAGTAAAGAGCCTGTGACCGTTCATAAAAAGGGATTCGACTTGTTTCTCGTGCTGGAAGAGAGATTGTTTTCCTTCACGCCACGCTATATACAGGGTGGATGTCATACGAGCTATTTATTAGACGGGATAACATTGTCGCGGCTGCCTCCTGCGTTCGCGTAATAGGATTTTCTTTTTATTATTTTATTTCCCGGTTGTAAACTAACTCATTTTTAATTTGTCAGCGGGAAATCGTAAATTTCTCATTGCACGTGCCCGGTGGGTGTTTCGACGTAAAATACGCAGTAAAACCGGCTGGATGTCGCCTTATAACCTGCTCGCACTTCGCGCTCGCGTGATGATGGGAGCATACTTTTTGATGGATTACTAACTGTACCTCGGCAACTTGTTTCTGGACTTTAGCACTCCGCGTTTATTGCACACTTCAACTAAAGGAGAATAATAAAGCTTCACCACAACACGACCCGAAACGGATACAGAAATTGAATAAAATATGATCATAAAATATCATTTGAGGAGGTCAATCACGACAAACGTATCTCGATCTACACTCATTCATGAGCCCTTCTCGACCCAAATTGAAATTTATATTAGATGTCATCGCCTTTAATTTCCGCAATGTACAATTTTAGATGCAATCTCTCCCTTGGGTTTCAATTCGCGAAGTGTACCTACCTACTTTTAAAAATAAGCTGGTAAAAATGAGAAAGGGGCCTAAAATGTAAGAGTGAATATTTGTTCCAAATTCGCCGTTCATTTTGACCCCGCAATAGATAAACGTCTCTCGTTTGACGGGGGTTAGTAGGGATGTCGATCATACTAAAATTGCTTTCCATCGTCGGCGTAACATTTTGTTTTAAAATATACAAAGCGTCATTTATCGTGCGTCTTCAATATTTGGGTTTGTTTTTGTTGTTTGGTAAACAAATGAGTCTGAACACTTTTTAATTACTTATGACTTCTAATCATCTCCTAAAGTTATGAAGGATTTTGTTGCAACTAGTATTTAAAAGAACCACGACAGGATTGTAGGTTACTGGGATACATACAGAAAGGACCAAGAAACATCACAGCGATACTCATTAGTGCTGTATCCGACAAATCCTCTTCAGTCATCCCCTGTCCCCCTAATACTGCAGTTACAATAAAACGTGGGTAGGGGTAGGCTGTGACAATGGTTAGCGGCCTATTTGCGGACAAGCCGTGCCTGCCACTTGTTGTGCTTCCTGTGGAGGCGAGCGCCATTGTAACTAGAGTAGCTACATGGCCGACTTCATTTGTTAAATGAGGCCTGATCGGTTACGTGGCCTAAGTTTGGCTAATCTGCCTTAGTGGTTGACGAGAGGCTTGGCAAAGTTGAACTTAATTATGTAACTATTCGGTTTTAATATCCCGCTTTGAGGCAGTGCTAAATTTACCTACGATTGATGAAAATCGGCTTATCGTGAGAAGAATCTTCACTTATTAAAAGTAACATCAAATGAATGAACACTCACTTTCTATCTAGGTAGCTTTTTAATATATGTTTTGTGTAATAATTGTGGTAAGTAAACAAAAGTTACCCTCATAACACAAACTCTCATACCAACCATTCAAATTCAGTAAGTACCCTAATTAAAAGGATTACATTTACAAACCAATTTACCAAAAACAAATGTAGGATCTTACCTGGTTTTTGCCTTTAAGCACGAGTACATTAGTGACCCTCCCGAAGGGCAGGCCGAGTTGTATGATCTCGGCTTCTGTCGTCTCATTAGGTATGTTCCGTATGTGGATGACCCGCGACGGTTTGCCAACATTCTGTTCGAGTTTCACCTGTTAAAGATAAGAAATGTTAATTAAAACATATAAAATAAATAAAGTTATAAACTAATAACTGACTTTTAATCTGAAGGCAAGAAAGATCCATAAAAATATTACAAAAAGGACTTAATGAAGAGAAACGTTTAGTAAAGAAAAACGACCGTAAAGATCGTTGTCTATAGTGTTCGTTGGACGCGATGATCCGTAATCGAATGGCGTTCGATTTTGGCCGAGCAAACGCGAATGTAAAAGGCACACAGCGTATAAAATGACCGTTCTAATATACATAAATAAAGCTAGCATTGTTCGCGAGGAAGAGCCGGTTGGATAATTGAAAAGTCGATGTAGTATAATTGTCGAGGCTTATCGGGCCCAACCCCGATGTGGGCGCCATTGTTCCCCAGAGAGCCTTTTGATTACGGCGGCGGGCTCGAACCGAGTCCCGAATATATTGTAGCTTTGTATGACACTTCACTTTCCATTGACGTGAAAAGAGCAACCTTCACAGCGCAATTTATGATTGTAAAAAATCATAAACAAATTAAATAAAAATTCTAAATCTCACGACGTATAATAAAACAGTGTTATCAAATATTTCCACGATTATAATTATGTTTTCGAGGAAATCTTAGCAGACATTTCACTTGGAACAGCGAATTAGATTTGGGGAGTTGCGGGGTAGCTAAGCGTCTCCCTTTTTACGTTCTTTGGCGGGCGGCGAAGCGTGGAGGTGTAACAAATGAGTCTAATGCCTATTAGTTCGACCTTGTTAAGTTCAGACAAAGTGAGCAGCTGGTCTGACAAAAGTGCAGGGAAAAGTCGAAACACTTGGAGAACTGTTCCATTGTGGCTTTTAATGGCTAGACTCCGTATACTGTTGATACAATGCGATTGACTTTTTAATTACTTACCTGACCTCAATTAAGAAGTACGAGCGCGATTGGAACTTTATTTAGTCTTCAGTGCGTACTTCTTAATAAATTAAAAGGGCAAAAGAGTTTATACTTAAATGAAACTTATTACAAAGATCCGATTGATTAATTTATAATTCGAATTTATGATGAATGGTAGCAAAAATTCAGATTATAAAAAGAATCTGTTTGACAGAACAAATATTTTTACGTTACGTCCAAAAGGTCCAACCCAACCAAGAAAAAAAAAAACAATCGAACTCACAGATCTTTATAAAAACAAACCGCCAACTAAAAGAAAAGAGTACACAGATATGATATTTTTGAACAGCCCGAATTTCGTTAGAATCGACATCAAAAGAACCAAATCTCCGTAAATAAACAAATAAAAAATATTTTTCCAAAGTGACTAGCAAAAGGAGGAATAAATCGTCGCACACGCTCGCCCACCTCGGAGGTACATTTCGGTATTTTCTCTTCTCACGAAAGAAAACAACTGGTACGTAAAACGTAAAGAAGGACATTACTTTCGCTGGGTCAGAAAATCTGCGAGGAACGATTTCCACATCAGGCACTTTAAATCATCCGCTCCGTCTCACATTTCATCCATAAATATTAAATCTCGGCTTGGTTCTTTGGATAGAAAAAATGCTATCGTATGACATTTTTCCTGTGAGGATTTCCCGGAATCGGTCAATTTTCCCGGTGATCGCGCCGGCCGTGTTTATTGAAACACTATTTCTCAGTTGGCCGCGTCTACGGCACCATATCATTTAACTATAACTACGGCCACTTGTGTTGACATCTACTTTGACCTATCAACACCAATTTTGTCGTTAATTAATATTTTACTCACTTTTTAGGGTTCCGTACCTCAAAAGGAAAAAAACGGGACCCTTATAGGATCACTTCGTTGTCTGTCCGTCTGTCTGTCAGGACCCTTTTTCTCAGAAACGCGTGGAGGTATCAAGTTGAAATTAATATCAAATACGTAGGTCGATAGTCCTTTGGAGCTCTAATAAAATCAAGCATCAAAGTGAGCGCAATAAAAAAAAAACCGGCCATTTATGCGACATATTTTGATACTCGTAAATAAATCAAAACCTACAGGGTACCTCCCGTTGACCTAGAATCGTGAAATTTGGCAGGAAGCAAGGTCTCACAGCACATGTAAAGGAAAAAGTCCGAAATAGTAATTTGTAGGTTAACCACTTTTTTTTTATTGCGATTCCAATCTTACATTTGCAGTTGGAGAATTGACGGTGAAGTATATCGATGTATGGGAGAACATGTTTTTCAACTACAATGTTAATTAGTTTTTGGTATAAATTCATTCCAACTATTACGGAACCCTTCATTGCGCGTGGTCCAACACGCACTTGGCCGGTTTTTTTTATAATTTTCGTGTATATTTCGTAGCAGTACCTATTGTAAGTGTACGAACTCAAGCGCAATATAAATTAAGATATTAAACCGAGTATCGAATAACATAACCGCGCTGAAGTACTGTCGTAAATTGATAAAATATGGGGAGTTTGACTTTAGAAGCGATTAGAACTATTTTCAAACTTATTTGTGGTAACATTATGGAGCCATAAACTCGTTGCCTCAATTTTACATTATTATATTTTCTGAAAAAGAATTACGGCACTTGTATTTAAGAATTCTTAGTGGCTGTTTAATTATTGAAAGCATTTTTCCTCAAAGTAAATCTCCGTGAAGAGTTTAATTTAACCCATCTAAATGCTCTTTGTTTTCTATGTTTTTCAATGCAAACCATTTATGCTAATAGCGATAATTGTTTTAGTAGTTACTTTTGCCGAGTCCGTTTTGTGAGTTTTTTAGTCGAGTACCCTTTAAATTAACCCGTTTTACCACGAACAGAAAGTTTATACTTACTACTTCCCTATCAGTAATGACAACAACAACTTTAACACCCGCTTATAACATAACTAACCAACTAACTTTAAACATCGGAATTTGTAATCATGTAACGCCCCTGTAACCGAACACTAATATTGGCACGTTCAAGTAAACGTAACACGAGTCAAATGTACCTGAACGCACTAAGTATTCTGCTTACGGCCGTTGACAAACGCCCCATCGTTGGTGACACACTGACTAAGGAAACGACATTCTGTAATCCGCTTGTGGCGCACGGGTCAGGCTCGACCCATCAGAAACGGTATTACCCCGTTTAAGAGCGACGTCTTATTTTTTAACATCTGTTAAGGTTTTAAGTCTTCAGCAACATTTAGGATGCTCTACAAGTACAGAGTAATAGTCGTTCCAAGCTAACGATATTATATTTTTAATATTCCTCGCTTACCTGACTTGGACGGCTATTTTACATCGGGTAGTGGTACAGTAATTGACAGCGGAGATGGAGGTAGGTTTATTTTAAAAGAAATATGGTAGCCAACTAATAAGGCAATTTAGTCTTGTTAGGTATGGTAGGTAATGGGTCTGTGAAAGCTCAATAGATTGCAGATGACTTTTTAACGGGAATGGTCATAAAATTTTCATTCTATACGTACGACGCGAGTCTAGTGTAGAAATAACTATAACTTAAATTGGATAGGTTTTTCAATTATTTACAAAGAATACAAGTTACGGCATCCGCAGTAGACAATGACTGAGCGAATATCAAAGAAAACGGCCCTCAAGCCTACACCGTAATCGATTTCGTGATGCAGGAAAACTTCTCACAAATATTTATTTTATCTACGTAAACAAAATGTCTAGGAACTTCACCGTATATTTACGTAAGAGGATTCGTTAAACTTTTAGCTGTACTGTTTACTATTAAATAAATTAATATTGTGCTAAGTAGCTTTGGTTCGTTCAATTTAGTTAATATACCCCAGTGAGTTGTTAGAAAATCTGATAACAATCGTTTTATTTTGCGCGTCGCTTCTTGCTTCTAAACGTTTAAACATTTTTAAGATAACTGTAGAATGTCGGGATATTTTCAAGATGATTTTCTTCATTTCAAAGAGGGAGAAATTCACGTCTTAGCATTTAAGATGTTCTTGCATCTAATCTGGGTAATATTTAAAATGCCTGAATTAAAGTTATAGAGGTAGAATGCAGTTTTTTTTTCTGAAGCTTATTCTTAATTTTCATACATTCTCGATTTTCTTATAAATTCATAAACTGTAACACAAAATTGGCAATAGAGATGCCAAGATTTTTTTTGGTCACTCAGGTAGATAATAAGAAAATATTTGGCACTTTTTTTTTATGTAATCAAATTTTACGGCGATACATTAAGTTAAAATGTGGCATGCCGTCACGCCTTGCTAGATTTTATACTGAATCGAGACGTAGCGAGCCCCCACTCCCCAAATTTGATGCGTTTTATTTAAGTAATTTTTGAATTAATGTGTTATAGCAAAAAATACGTCTCTAATTTTTTTTTACCTTTGACACTGGAGAAAGGGCATTTTATTCATCGTAACAGTGAATAAAACTCACTTTTATTCACAAGTGAATAAAAACATTTTGAATTTGGAACAAGCACGAACTATACAAACTATGTACAAAAAAATAATGAAACGTACTGAAAGTACCTATTTACTGGCTGGCTAGATCGAGCTATTCCTTAGAATCTATACAATAAAATAAAATAAAAAATATCCCGCCAACTTTAGTTAGGTTCTTTTCAATCTGTTATCGTGGTTGTTTAACTGTCATTGGAAGTTATAGTAACATAATAATAAAATTAGTTCTTTCAGTGACGAAAATGAGACACTGAATACCACTGACTTCGGAATCATTTCGTTCTGAAGCAGCAATTATGGTAGAAAATTTGTTGCCGCCAAAAATTTGATACATATAAATAACATAACATCACGGCTTGTCCCATGTAATAAGGGGTGAGCCTATTGCCATCAACCGGGCACAATTCGAGACTCCGGGCTGCTATTGAGAAATTCCTGTTGGAAAAACCCAATAATACTTTGCCCGACCTGGGAATCGAACCCAGGACCTCATACTCAGCAGTAGCGCTTGCGACCACTAGACCAACTAGGCAGTCATATAAATACTACAACTACGACAAATATTGTAACTGAGTTTCTTGCCCATTCTTCTCCATACGAAAACTACCTTTTGGAAGCGGCGACTAGAATCAATTCAATTTTTTGTAAACTTTGACGTTCAAAAGTGCCTTACAAGAGCCTATTTGAAATAAATTATTTGACTTTGACTTTGACAGACAAATATAAATACTATACTACTATATAAGGTCCCATTAAAATAGATGGACAAACTTTTAGAAATCATTCAGACCACCAAAATAAGGACAATAGTAATAAAAAACATAAGAAAAGGCATTACGATACTTACAAGGAAAATAAATCAGCTAACGAAAATACACTAACAATGTTGGTTACCCAATGCCATTTATTATTTTAGGTAAAAAAATAAAATCATTTTAATCAGTGTTTTTTTTTGCTTGGATATCTTTGGTTAGACGTACTGACCTCTGTGTTAAAATTTGTCCATCCATTTTAATGGGACCTTATATATTTTCTCGCAGTCAATGGTAAAAAGTAGAGTAGGTACACAACTCGTGAAAAAAAAAAAACTCGGTTCTTGTATCCCTCGCTCCGCTCAGGATTCAAATCTAGAATACTTCGCTGCTCTCGGGATCCAACTTAGTCCCTCGAATTAAATTCCCTTTTTTTTTCACTTATTGTATAATCTACTATTTATTATCGACGGACTAAATATATTTTTATTTTACTCAGGCATCATCTCTCAGATTCACGACAAAATGGACAAATTTATCACAGCTACTTAATGGGATAAAGTACTTTTATTGATGGCCCGTAACCATGTCTGTCATTTGAAAAATAATGTAGTATCGTATAGAAATCTCTCAAAGTCAGTATCAGAACCCTTGAACTAATAACAATTGCGATTTAGTGGGGCTTCGGTAGCAACTCGATGAAAGTTTGAGTACCACAGGTACGAGGCACAAGTTCTCATGTAGCAGCGATATTTATCGTAACTAACTGCGCGGGCGACTCGGCTTGCGATAAATGTTAGATTTGTTTTAAAGGTGATAACTTCCGTGCAGCCTTTGCAAGTTTTATATTTTGTATTTTATGAATTGTTGCTGCTGATTCAAGCTTCCTGACAATAAATAGTGGACTTTAAAATAAACTGCTACGTATGCACTTGAGAGCAATAATAAACCAGCTTCATATATAACACACTTTTGGGTCTAGTCTACCTGCAGCAAATTTCTATGCAAGTAGATGCTTGCCAAAGGAATCGCTGTCGAATTAAAAATAAATAACAATGCTCTTTAGGTAGTCCAAAATCTTTCCAAACTCAAGGACCAAACAAAATCCACGCAAACAAACAAATATATATAGATAAACAACACCGATATCGAACGGAATATTGTTTTTAACTCTCCTCCATAATAGAAGTTTACTAAAACAACCCGCCATCGTTGATTCTTATGGCTTGCACCACACTTGCAGTTGCATCCGCCGTTAAAATTTCAAGAGCATTATTGCACCAGAAATCGTTGGAGTCGATTCGTTGAAACTTTTAATTGGCAGTCCACTAGAATATTGTATTTCAATGCCGACCATCAATGATATTATTTGATACAGATTGAGAGCTGCTTCCAGCTAGTTATTACAGTGGGACCATCAAATAAATAGAAGCACAGCGTTTAATGTTGGTCGTTATAAAGGCTTTATTAATTGGTATTGTGTAGAAATTATTCGCAAAATGTGGGTAGCATAATTAGTTTGAAATTATATTGTAGGCGTTATTGGTGAAATCGACGAAAATGTCTGGTTGGTCTGTATTATTAACTAATTTCAGTCTATTTGAAATATAGAAACATTCAATTTGAGTGTTGGCATTATTTAACAGCATTTCAAATAGATCATAAATTACTTGTGAGCAAGGATTATTTAGTAACCAGTCAAACTTTAGGCTTGTCTAAGACATTAGGTATTGGAAGGTTAGGGTTGGGATTTAGGCTTCCAGTCCAACCGGATGCAGCAGTATTTTACATGAAGCGACTGCCTAATAAATATTAAAATTTAATTAAACATTGTTGCAATTATTACGTTAAAATTAGGGCCTATTACACGATGCACGGTCCGAATAAAAAAAATATGGAACAGAATTTGTATGATTTTATCTGCCAAGAAGTTAACGAGAACGTAATGGTAGGTGATGAAACAGGCCCTTAGTATAACGTAAATAATTCTATCTGTAACTGATGGACATTCATTTTGTTAATGCGGTGGTCCCCAAACTAGGCGGTGCCTGTATCTTGGGGACCTGAGTTATGATATATAATTCTATTTTTTAATAGTGTTGATATGGGAATAGGTAATTAATTGCAAAAAATAGGTATTATGACAAAAAAATATTTTTTGTCTGTTTTTGAGATTATAAAAAATATTGGACACGTATTTTTTTCTTTTTTTACGTAATCTAAAGATTACGGCGATACATTGAGGTGAAAAGTGCCATGACGTCTCGAGTATGTAGATTTTATACATACTAGTGACGTAGCGACCCCCACTCCCCAACTTAAAATGCGTTTTATCTAAGCAATTTTTTATTAATTTGATAAAGCAAAAAATACGTGTCTAATATTTTTTTATTATGTGAGTGACGGACTAATTAGAATGTCATTGTTTTTACCCAGGCATCATCCCTATTATAAAAAAATTCAATTTCATTTGAAATGAGATCAAAGATCTGATCTCCACAACCCAGTAACTGGGTAATACGATATCTTTTCGTAAGACTGGTTGTCAGACTTTCGGGCTTCTCACGACTCGTAACGACTGTCAAAGATCCACGAATAACAGCCGGGACCAACGGTTTTACGTGCTTTCCGCGGCACGGAGGAGTCTCGATATGTAAAGACGGTCACCCATCCACGGACCAACCCCGGCAAGCTTAGCTTAACTGTGTGTATTTAGTAAATAGTTTTAACGATTATTGATTAGGGAATCAGATTGTTATACCTCTGATGAATTTGGTGAAGTAATTTACTTACTAATAAAATCTAACGCCTATCTTATATAAAAGACAAAAAAATAAAGACAAACAAAACCTCTTATCTCTTTTGAAAAGTTGTAAAAATCAGGTGCAGGAAATTGGTTTGCCGATACGTGGCGACGACAGACGAATCGATAAACTTAGTGTTGTTCACTGGTTTAAAACATCCACTGTGATACCGTTCTCGAAACTTACGAGATGGTTCATAAAATTCGAAGGTGTGCCACATGTAAAATATTTCAAAAATATTATAGTGACACTAAAGTTTTGATTTTGAGGCTACACTATTTTTTATCTATATATGTAATAAAATAGTAACGAAATCAAAATTTGTATACATTTGAATATTTTTGAAAAAAAAAGTAATTGTTACGGAGTTTTTAGAATTGTTGTCCGTTTGACTGGTCTATTCCGGATTGGCGCAAAAACGGCTGAACGGATTTGGTTGAAAATTGGCACACAGATACTTTATAACCTGGATTAATTACCCGTACCTACCCTTTTTAATCCCGGTAGTACGTTCCCGTGTGATGTTTTCCCGACATCAAAGCGGGCGAAGTCGCGGGCAAAAGCTAGTACAGGTATAAAGTCAATATGATTTATACAGATATCTTCTTACTATTTTTGATAGCCGATATAATAAATGACCACCGAATATTTTCCGACATTTCCCAGCACTAATAATTATCGGCCAGAAGGTAGGAAAGCCACCGAGATTTTATATTGTCGTCACTTATTTTTATGGTTCATGTGACACTGTGGTATGGCCTGAATACTGGTATTCGACTGCATCCGGTTAGACTGGAAGCCGACCCCAACATAGTTGGGAAAAGGCTAGGCAGATTGATTGTGACCCTTTGGTATGGCCAGCGTCAAAAGTCGATAAACACTGCTGCTTTTATACATCATTTAAGTAAATTGAATTATTAGATAAATTTGATGTAATAGCTAACTGTTAATATTTCAGCATTAAAGAGTTATTAATATTCTTAAAATTTTACTTCTGTGCCGATTTTAATTAAATAATTATGTAGCTCAATATACTCGGGGAATGTGGGTGAACTAAAGGAAAACCTCTGCCCAACCCTTCGTGAAATACAGGATTGATGTTATATTATTTAACTTAATATTTTTAATGTTTAATCGACATTTATCGCTGACTGTTCCTACCTACATTTACGGTCAAATATAAAATACTTATCTTTTTTAAACTTTATTTTAAAATGGCTACGTACTTCCCTAAGAATATTCCCGAAGGAAAGTGGTCGAACATCCACACTTTACTTAGCTAGGTGCTAATTCATCCATGCATAAGAATGGGACAACTTCGGGCCGGTAAACTTTTAATAGTGGCCTTCCCTGGGCCTGAATCGCTTCGCAACTTCCAGCCATTTTGCCTTAAGAACATTATTCCTTGAAATAAATATTGTTATCCGTTAATCCTTAATTAAGGCGAAGGTTTTTCGTTCGTGATGGCTATATGAATAAAGAATGGTGGAAATATGAAGTGTAAGAGCAATACTTACTTACCTACTACGTTTTGAAATCAGTAGTTTTATTATTTTTGCATAAGGCAAGGATATTTGATTAGAGTAAAGATAAATGTTTGTATCCCTAAAAAGTAACAATAATAATGTTATTTCAGATAGTTAATTGACTCAGGCGTGACTTTGTGGAAATCCATTATAAAATACAATAGACGACGTATATTTAGTAACCTAATCCGATTTAACTGTTCTTAAAGGTTCATAAAGAACCCTGTAAGAAATCGACGCGTGTTTCAACGAGGCATCCTCAGGATGACGATTGACTTGGTGCGAACCCGGACACGACGTGTTGCTACGTCAAGCGCCGAGCGCAGTGTAGTGTAGTGTGATTTCTTACAGGGTTCTTTATGAACCTTTAGGAACAGTTACTAAATATACGTCATCTATTGTATTTTTTAATTGAATTGCAGCAAGCAGCCAAAAGAACACCATGTTCAATGGGGCTGATCTGATATGAAGAACATGTCTAGATGAAGCTACCAAATGAATTCAGGGGCACTTTAAGTAGCCAATGCCCATTTAAAAGGCTTTTAAAAAAGAGTTTTAAAAGCTTGACTCCCGTTGGTCTAGTGGTCGCAAGCGCTACTGCTGAGCATGAGGTCCGGGGTTCGATTCCCAGGTCGGGCAAAGTGTTATTGGGTTTTTCTATTAAAATTTCTCAGTAGCAGTTTGGATTTGTGCCCGGTTGATGGCAATAGGGTCGACCCCTATTACATGGGACTTAAACATAACTAGCGAAATGTAGGTGTACTAGAGGTGCACCTCTGCCCAACCCTTCTGGGAAACAAGGCGTGATGATATTCATGTCATTAAAAGCCTTTTAAAAGTTCATTCGGTTTTCAGAGCAAAACTTTCAACAAATACTGTAATATTCACTCAAAACGAACTGAATAAATCAATGAAATAAACACTCGTTCGATAAAATTCCCTTACCTACGCTTACATTGAATGTTATGTAATGCATGTAATAACGATAACAAACTATAAAGGTGTACTGTATATTAAACTTACCCCTCCATCTGTAACTATGTCTTAAATCACACGTACCGTAAGTTTTTGTTTGAACAGACGCTCAGGCCGTGTTCGTGGTAGGAAATCGTAAAATAAGATAGCCAAATGGTTTTAGTACCCCCTAAAACTAGCAGTAAAATAGTAAGTGCCCGGCAATGAATATCTTTATGAGATCATTTGATTGATTACTGAATTTTCCGGGAACGAAATCGATGAAGGCGAGTGGCTGTATTATATTTCATTCGATTTTAGGAACTGCTTTATTAATTTTGTTAGTTTATTTAACTTGGAATAATATGAAATTAACTGTGTTCACGCGGCTTCATTAGTAAGCAATATTGATGTTAATTATTCTATTAGCAACTAAACTATATACTAACGAAGTCAGTAAATGCGGCCGCGTTATTTGCGTACGCGCTTAGCACTCACAATACGCAAATATCTTACAACTCCAAAGGCTGTTTAGGGTACTTTACTAAATAAGTTATTCTCGCCTTCAGAGCGTCATTCGAATATAAAACAGAAGGCTATTTATAATTTACCCAGCTAATTTACCATTTTCCACCGAGTGGGGCAGTTTAAAAAGAAAATAACAATTAGGTTCTCCAATGAATAAGAAAAAAGGAACAGAATAGATCGTAAATTCTTCTCCAAATAAGATCAGCAGTCAACCTGTGCAAGCGAAGTCGTAACTCCGTAAGACAAGCTCGTAAATGCTTAAGTAGTGGTAAACGCAGTCCCCAGGCATCTTCTGATTTGATTGATCTTTACAAGGCAGACCCTTTGCGTTTTTACAGGAAACGTCAAGAAAATGAGGAAAAAAACTGGGAACATGATTAATTACTTGATTTGGACATTAATGACCTGGTCAGAGGACGAGGGTTGATTAGTGTGTTTTCTACAGACGTGCTCCCTCTGACACTGGTATTATTTCAACGAGAGGACTCTACTAAATACACTTGTATGTATGACACCAGAATACCCGCGAAATTTCGCGTTGTTGCATAACTTTTTGATTAGTCGAGATTTTATGGCACCTCTTTAGGTCATGAGCTATCCGAATATCAAAATATATTTGGTCTAGGTCTTAAGGGGGAGGCGTGAAAATTGATTCACTGTTATAGTAGATCGAAGTTGAAGCAAACATTTCAAATTAATTAAAACTGTCTGCATTTTCCATTCAATTTGAAATGGGAACTCGAAAATCATTGAAAAATTACCTTTATTTATTTTTCCTCTAACGGCCCAAATACATTCTCATAAAACATTGTATATAAAAACAGAAGCTCTGAGTTTTCCTTCAATATTTTCACAGCATTAAGTGTTTGCAGTACAACACAAAGGGAGAACATAAAAAAATACTTTTAAAAACGAGTCGCCATTCCGCCGATAGGCACCAAATGAATATTCAGGGCAACAAAGGAGAAGGGGTGTCGCAAAAAGGCGCTGCCTTAATTTTCATTGTAGAAAAAAGCGGGGCAATCGCTAAACCATAAAATAGCAAATAAATAAGCAACGTTGGGACACGTCCCTATTTAATTATGAATTAAGGCCGAGCAGTAACGAGATCACAATGTAATTAAGATTACTGCGGCGAGGTTTTTTCAGGGTGCCCCTAACAAGTGAGAGTAAATGGACGGCAAAACGCCGCGAAACTAAAATGGCTACCTTGTTTTGCTTGAGATAGGGAATCATTTAATGAATCTTGTTTGGGATTGGATGATTACGAATTAGTGTATCTTCGATATATTGTTACAAGGATTACTTGTGTAATGGCTTAATGATCCTTTAATCGAACAAGTTGAAAATATAATAATATAAAATTAAAACAGACATAGAAGTCTTCATTCTTGTCAAGGTTGGAAAATATATTGGAATAAACTAATCAATTTAGAATAATGTTATTCCCACGTTTCTTGAACTGCTATTAACCCAATAAAATATTAAAGGTAAAATAGTAGGTACCACACATTTTAATACGCGTAATCGCGAAGAAGGTAAGAAAAAATTATATTTCTTCGGAGCGACTACACATCTTAAATACTTACCTACAAGAATCATTAAAAAGGTTTTACGTAAATTCCTATTGAAGAAAAAAAAACATTTCTCTTGTACGCAACAGCCAGTATGATATTTTATTTTCACAGTGACATAATGACCGGTGACAGCGGGGGAAATAAACTGCGTGAGGGTAGAATAAGAAAATGGTTTCTTTTCAACGAAACGGTTCGCTTCTATTTAATTTGCGTAAATGATACCTACGGCAATGTTAAATAGGTTTGGGAATGAGAACACACTATTACAGTAATACCTATGTTTACCGAAGAATGCTGGTTACTCTCACAGTTTATTACGAGGTATGATGCTCCAAGAAATATCGAGTTGTGGTAATATATTGAGTTTAAAACTTTTAGCAGTGCATTCGTAGTGACAGGTCCATCGCTTAGTAAATGTAAGTTAGGTAGTACACTTCTTATCTCCTAAATTGGTAATGTACGTTAGTACAGTGGGCTCCAGAGAAACCACACCCCCTAGCAATGTAAAAACCAATGCAAGGGGTGAGGTTTCTCTGGGGCACACTGTACATAGTACCTCAATGTTTGTTATCATATTTCTAGGATGGTTACATCCTATTTCAATTACGAGGATATTAACTTTGACAAGTTCAGTAATTGGAAAGTTATAATTGCTGATAATTTAGAACGTATTTGAAAATACCACGCGGTTCTTTTACACGAGTCTACCAAAGAGTTCAGAGGAACTCGCGAATTGAACCTTATTAAATTGAGGTGCAGCTTTAACGTAAGCAGTAGAGCTAATTAGCACTCCGAGACTTAAGTCTGCCTTTAAACTCAACATTTTTACAAAACTTCTTCAAGCAGTGCGTAGTTTTTATTAATTTTCTGAGCTCAACCACACATGCTAAGGAAGGGAGAATATGTAACACAATCTGACCTAGCAATGTAACACGTTATTCCGTTTTAATGGATGATGCAATCCATTTGGTGGTTGGAATACACGGCCAGCACTGGTCTCGACAAACAAAGAACTGTTTGGACAGCACCAAACAAAGTGTGCATGCAAAACTCGCCCTGTATTTATGTAAATACACGATGAAACAACTGTGCAGTAGGAAAGACCCAAAACTGCGACCTTGTTTATTTTTATAAACAGTTTTCTTCTATGTTGATTGTTTTCTACCTTTTGCCACGTGCGAGTTTTGAGCTCAGATTTTTTTTTACCTTACCTCTCCAACATCTCGTTGATTAGTGCTGTGTACACACTGTATACATTGTTGACGCTTTTAACCTTTCGGTTAACGGTTTATGTTACATTGAAATATGGGCAGTGAATAACCTATAAAGTTTTTATTTATTAAAGTGTTTTACAGCTCATTAGCAGTTTATTAAAATATTTTACTGGTCATCTTTTTGAAACTATAAGTTATGGTTTACATTTCACAAAAAAATTGGTAATTAATTAACGTTATTTGTGTGGACACTATCCTGCAACATACTTTTACCTAACAAAAATATAATGCGAATTATATCAAATGGATGCAGAGTACCTACAAAATGTTAAAAATAACAAATATAATAACAAGCCGATAGAATATCACATCTCTTTGCAAACGCAATAAATTATCAAACGAAGGAGTGAAACGAGGAAATGTTCAAAGAAATAGGATAATGGAAGTTCGTTTCGTGTACTTCAAATTGTTTTATGAATACTGAACAAAGGACCTTATTTTTACGCATTCGTATTCAATTAATATTTAATTCTGAATAACGTTACGTTTCTTTTTCCAGCACATTTTCGTCTTGTTCAAATATTAATTAAAAATTCATTGCAAAATATAAAGAAAAAATATTCAAATAAAATTGGCCGAAAACATTTTTTTATTTAATTTTAAGGCCTGTACACACTGACCACTTATAAGGGTTAACCTTATCGATTTAATTTCTATATGTAAAAATTCATCCCGGTATCGGAAACTCAGGGGTGGAGATTAATAAAAATTTGGCCCCCAAACCCTCAGGGTAGCTCTTTATGGCACGTTAGCTTTTTACGAGGGACCTTTTATTTTAATACTTATTACGGTTTCGCGATTCCGCCGTTTTATCGCGATTAATCGTTTTTCAGTTAATTACACATTTCAGCAAAAGAAGTGCCGTTAAAAAGGTAAGTAAAGGAATGGGCTACTTATTTTCGTCTTTGTATTGTGTGTGGGTCAATTTTACATTTTATGAACTTAATAATTTGTCAGAATCGATATCTTTTAATGAATTAAGATACTTAGAATTTGCTCAATGCCTACTTCACTTGCGCCAGCGACGGTTGTTGTGTTTAATCCGCCAGCTAATTTTTTGGACATAATGTGTAAGGAATGCCGCCTGCCCATTATGAAACACGGTTTATTACAAAAAAAACTTTATCTATCTAGATAAAGTTTGTTTTGTAATAAACCGTGTTTAAACCATCGAGACAATCTTTTATTTTGAGACACACAAACTGATTTTAAACATCCATCTAAGTTGTCCATTTTGAATTAAGAACTTGGTCTCAGTCGAAATAAGGTTCGAAATACAAAAGATGTCAGTAATGTCCAAGATAAACTCAGAAAGTACATGAATTAAAAAAGTCACATTGGTACTTGTCCGGATTCGAATCCTCCTCATGCATGAGAGGCGAGGCCATAACCACTGGGCCATCATGACATTTTACTGTAAGCTTGCTGTAAGATATTATGGTTTATTTACCTTTTTCGCAGCGGAGTCCTGGTTGTTATTGTCGGCGTGGTGCGGAGCGGCGGGCGCCATGACGGTGACGCCACTCTGCGAAAGAAGCTCGTCGGAGCCTCTCTGTGGACAAAAGAGAAATACTTTGAAGAACACTGTCTTATTTAAAAGAATCAACTAATTGATCGCTAAAATTACGAACTACTTTTTATGGTGTGGAACAAACACTACATAAAGTTTATTGTATTTTTGAGAAGTAGGTAATTGTGACATGCACTAGTTGGTGAAGAAAATTTACTTAGTAAAAATCGCTTTTAATTCCGTAATCGTCGCGCGACCGCTCGACCCGGCTGTTAGTTTGATAATGAGCAAAGAAAATATCTACACTGCTCCGTAGACAAATGTCATCCTAACTTTGCTAGAATATAAATCAAAGTAGGTAATTTGGAGTCAATGTATGTGCAATAACGAATGTTTCTACTGAAAACCAGCACATTAACAGATGTATGCTCCCATTCAAATTAAGTAGTTCAAATTATAAATCAAAATATAGCTAATTCAAAATCAATGTACGGGCAATGAAAGCGAATGCTTGCACTGAAATCAGTAATTGGACAAATTGAAAAGCGGAAATTTTCAATTCGTCAGTTACAAAATGTTTGAATAATATTTTCGGATAGCAGTACCTAATTGTGCAGTTTGTTCTGGTGCAAATCCACAAAACTTTTAATGAAACTGTGAAATGTTCTAATTGGCAATCTATCGACGAAACGAGAACGTATCAATATCGAGCATTACCACAATGTGAACCGAGCCTTTAAACGACGCAAAATAAGGCCGCGGCGCTGCCAAAATATTGACAGGTGACTTTGCATGCGCGAAGACGTCATCTCCCCCGGCACAAAGGGAAAAACGTAACAAAATAAAACAAAAACACCCAACGCACACGTCAACCCGCCCTACCCCGGGATCAATCTCAATTTAAGACGGCGAAATGACAGACCTCAGCAGTTAAACACACCGGGCTAAGGTATAAATCACGCTACGTAATAAAGAAAACGTACAAATGACGCAACACCGCGGATTTTGTATCGCGAAGCTCACACCTGGCGACGTTGCCCGGATATCACTCACACGAGACACTTAATAAAGCCGAACACATCAATTGTTCCTAACGCGAAAAATGACAGTCGGTGATACACGCACCAACCTATGTAAACTTACATTCGATTATGAAAATGCAAATTAAGAAATTAATCTGTTATTAGGAACATCCACATCAAACCTGCGTAATCCCTTTGAATTGTCAGCAAAGGTTTTTTATTTTATCAGAGCAGAATATTCGTGAAAATTCACAATATTTTAAGGCAATAATAAATTCTGAAACAAAGTATGCAGATTTTGTTTGAGCTACACTCCAATAAAAGAAAACCTTTTAGCTCTTAGTTTCGCATTTGTGATAACTGTGACCCTTTATTTGCATTTTACTTAATATTATGAAAAACAGATAAAGGTAACAGCGGGATTCTCATTTTTCAGCATAAAGCTTTCATTGTAGAAAAGGAACGCTCTCTCTGAAATAAAACCAACTTTCACGAGTCCTATTCCTTGGAGTAATTTCGTAGAGCGCGTGTAATAATTGCCTGAAATTAAATAACATTTTTCACAACAACGAAAAAACAGCACGGATGAAAATTTTGCGGAAGGAAGGCGGATTGTGTTGGGAAGGAGGGCAGTTATCGTTTCCTTCGCAATTTCTCAACTTAATGGAGAATGATGTTGAATGATGCCTTCATGATGAAGACAATGGTGACATTCGGTATAAATACGGGGACTAACGTTATTTGTTAGAGGCTCATCAGTACCAGGTAGAATGTATCTGTCAGAAACGTAAAAGCTGCTGCCATTTTGTTTAAATGATGGACGCTTATTTTTTACAAGGACTTTTATTACAATACCTTTAGATTTAAAGTCCGTAACCAAACAAATTCGTTTGAACTTTTTTAAACACAAAAAATCGGGATCCTGTTTTATTTTCTTTAGTTACAACTGTTTTACAAAAGCAGAAATATTCTCTTTAGGTTTAGGTTTATAGAAAGTTTATTCTTAATAAAGACATATATCACTTACTTGAGAACAATACGAGAACATACATAAATTACGCAAAGTTCGTCGTCATCTGCTACAAACTAGATACCCATTCAATGTCTTTATTTCTCCAAAAGTGATCGATTATATACTCACTAGACTAGACTTTACTAGGCATTTAATATCGTGAAATGAACGTATAAATAAAAAATGTTATCTGTCCACATAATACGTGCGTAGCTATGTACAAATGGTACCTACGACACAAAATCAATTCCCTAGATTGGTTCTTCACAAAATGGTATTTGGTTTTACTCTGGAAAGAAAACTGTGATCTTTTCCCGATGAGAAACATACTCAAACGTTTCTCCAATATGTCATTTGAATGAGCGTGATACGAGGGGCCCACATATCAAAATATAGCGAATAAAATATACATGAAAGGTTTACTTATAACAGACGAACGAGCTTGGGCCCTTCTTACTGATAGTAAGGACTCAAAATGATATGTTTACGTGGTCAAAGAGGAGTATCGAAGTCCATTGTCGGAAATCAATACGGATAATGTATTAGTATATTAAAATGTGCTGAAAACGTTTGGGAACGATGGGACACAAAGATTGTTGTTATTTATGGAATCTACTGGCGTAGGGTAGACTTTTGATACTTGAACAAATAACATTTGGAAATCAATTCCCTGAAAAAGCTTCAATAAAATCGGGTAAAGTAGAATATCACGTTCAAACATTAAATTGTTGTAGTCAGATTTCTTCAGCGAATTAGGTGTAAGGGTCAATTTGTGGAAATAGATCGCCGGTTGTTTGTATACGACGAATAATTGGGCTATTACAGAACAACTTTATTTTTATTGTCGTTACAGGAAACATCTCAATACCGTAATAGGATTCCAGAAGAAACAGTTCAGATTTCTTAAAACCACTGAGTGCTTTATTTGGCTAAGATTGATACATTAACAGATCAGTATCAGGGATTTATTATACCTATTAATCAGAAAAAAACGCAGGTTAAAATAACCCAGTCTGCAATAAAACTCTGTGTAGTGTGTAAAACGATAACCCCAGAATACCAAATAATACCATTTGTTCCCAAACTGGTAGCGTGCGATTTTTATGAACATCATAAACATATCCGACAACACTATCGTGGCATATGAAATATTTATGTGCCACTAACACTCTTCAGAGATTATTAATCGATATGTACGAGTACCACCACTCCACTGTTCAGGAATGTGGGAAATAGGTCGTAGGAGGAAAGAAAAGATGTGTGAACTGTTTGACGTTCCGATTTATATAATTGTAGAAAACATTTTAAGGACCGACATTAACGAATGATCGAATGAGTGAAAGATCGATTGTGATAATCGAGTGATTGAATCGTGTAATTATTTTAATCTGTTAACACTGGGGTTTTTGTAATATTCCAACAGTCCCCCTCAAAAATACAAGTATACAGAAAAATAGAGCTCATTTCAATCACTTAACAAAAGTAAACTACTGTTTGTGTACCTAATAGAATAATTAATACTTATTTATTATAACATAACAATCAAAATGTTGATTAAGTTAATGTTTAATCTTATTTTAATATTCACTTCAAAATCAGATGAAATAAATCTTACAAATTAAAGTTTAATACAAATTTAAACTGTGTCTTAAGTCTAGAAACCTTTTGGAAGGAATCGCTTTCGTAAAAATATCAGCTAGTTGATTTCCTGTGGAAATAAATTCTAGTTTTATTATTTTATTAGCGATTTGTTCCCTAATGAAATGGTATTTTATGTCTATGTGTTTAGATTTTTTATGGTTTGTAGGATTATTTGCGATACAAATGCAACTATTGTTGTCTTCGTATATTATAATAGGCTCTTTTATTTGAATTAAAATGCTATTTAGTAGTGATTTAATCCAGACTGCTTCTTTTACAGCCTCAAACAAAGCCATGTACTCAGCTTCCGTTGAAGAGACGGCGACAGTATTTTGTTTTCGAGTGTTCCAAGAAATTGTACAATTATCAAAAGCTTTGAATAAATAGCCTGTTGTACTTTTTCTGTCGTTTTCATCGCCTCCCCAATCAGAATCTGCATAGCCAGTAATTAATTCCTTATAATCACTTTTACGATAAGTTAATTTTATACCGACTGTACCTTTTATGTACCGCAAAAGATGTTTTAAGTATTTCCACAATTCTTCATTATTTTTAGATTGGTATCTACTCAATATACTTATAGCAGCACAAATATCTGGCCGTGTACAAAGCATTGCATACATAAGACACCCAATTGCATTTCTACAGGGTGCGTCATAGTATGTGTCAGAATTTAAAGTCAAATAATTTAATTTACAAGGTAACGGTGACTGAGAAGGATTGCAATCACTCATAGAAAATCTATTTAAAACATTCTGTAGGTATGTAGATTGGTCCAATGAGATAGTATTTTTTGACCTTTCGATTCTGATACCAAGGAATAACTTTATTTCTTTTAAATCAGACATTTCAAATTTTTGCATAAGACTGTTCTTATAAACTTGTAATGTATCAATACTTTTAGTGGAAATTATCAAATCATCGACGTACAATACTATATAAACATTTTTATCTATACCATTTTTATCTAACACATATAAACAAGGATCTACTTCAGAATTTTTAAAACCCATATCTTTAAGAACGAGATCCAGACGTTCGAACCAACATCTGGACGACTGCTTTAGGCCATACAATGTTTTGTTTAGTTTGCACACCTGATTATCTTTAGCTAAAATGCCTTCTGGTACCTCCATATAAATATTTTCTTTTAGTATTCCATTAAGGAATGCCGTTTTAACATCCATATGATGTACATGTAAATCAAATTGATTAGCTAAAGCTAACATGAATCTAAATGTAGTGATCCGAGCTACTGGCGCGAAAGTTTCATTATAATCCTGCAAGTACTCTTGAGTAAAACCTCGAGCAACCAAGCGAGCCTTATATCGTACGGGTTCACCTAATTCATTGTTTTTAATAGTAAATACCCATTTGCAACTTATTATATTGATATCTTTAGGTTTTTCTACTAAAGTCCACGTTTGGTTGCTTCGAAGTGACTCAATTTCACTCTGTACAGCTTTTAACCATTTATCAGAATCATGTCTATCAAATATATTCTTAAATGAGGATGGCAATGATTGTAAAGTAATTAATGACAAAAATAAATCAGGATCATGCATCTGTTTATAATTTTTCGGGGGTAAATTGAGAATTCTTTCGCTTCGCCTTAAATTATTAGGTTGATTTCCTAATGACGAATTTTCATTCAAAGAATCTTGAGATTGACTTTCTATTAGTTTTGCCGAATCATTGTCGAGCTTACTAATTTTTGTGGGAATCACAATGTTGTCGCTACTGCTACTTGTTGGTCGTGATTGTGTAAAATTCAACTCATCGAATATGACATCACGAGCTATGAATACTTCACTATTTTCAACATGAAATAATCTATAACCATTTGCATCGTAACCAACTAATATTGACTTATGAGATTTTTGATCGAATTTACTTTTTCTAGTTTTATTATGAGCGTATGCAGTACAGCCAAACATTTTTAAATGATTTATTTTCGGTTTCTTACCATGCCACATTTCGTATGGTGTTTTATTTATCAGAGCTTTAGTGGGTAGAATATTAGTCAAATAAGTTGCTGTTAAAACAGCTTCACCCCAAAATATTTTATCTAATTTCGCACTTGTAACCAATGTTCGAGCCATTTCGGTTAACGTACGATTCATCCTCTCTGATACACCATTTTGCTGTGGAGTGTAAGGTACCGTTAAATGATACATTATTCCCTTTTCAACACAAAATTCTTTGAACTCGTTAGAAAGATATTCTCGGCCATTATCACAATATAGATTAACAATCTTAGAATTAAGTAAGTTCTCACTCTTAGCCACAAAATCCTTAAAACATTTAAATACTTCTGACTTAGAATGCATTAAATATGTGACTGTATAATGAGTAAAATCATCAACAAAAATAGTAAAATAATTTTTATCATCAAATGTAGGTGGTGTTATAGGACCGCAAACATCAGAATGAACAATAAAAAGTGGTCTGTTGTTATTGGATTTCACTTTTGACTTAGCAAAGGGTAGTCGTGATTGTTTACCAAATATACAAGACTCACATAACTCATCACTAGGAATGACATCATTGATAATATGATTATCCTCAATTAGGTCTTTCAAAATATTAAATTTTTGTTTATTCAAATGACCGAGACGTTTGTGCCATAAATCATAAGGTTTAGAAGTCTCAGATAAATTTAAATTACATTGAGATCGCAGATTCGACCGTACTTTAAAATGTAACTTAAAAAGGTTATTACTACTTATACCGGACATTAAGCATTTGTTGTTTTTGTAAATATGAACTTTATTATTGTTAAAAATAACCGACATACCTGCTTCTTGAATACGATTTACCGATAGTAAATTATATGGAACATCTGGTGAATATAGAATATTATCGATTGATCCTTGAAAACCTAGATTACTATTAACATTTATTTGTCCTTTACCAAATGCGGGAATGTTAGTGCTGTTCTTAGCTACCCCAATTTTTAGCGGAGTGGGTAACTCAGAGTATGAAGAGAAAAATTCCTTTGTATTTACAATGTGGTCAGTTGCGCCCGAATCTAAAAGAAAAGTTATTGTATCATTAGTAGAATTAAGATGCGAATGAAGTAACTTACATGTTGTAAACATAAAAGCGAAACTGTCCTCATCATTGCCTGAAATCTGCATTGTATTTGCGGATGGTGTCTGGCTGCTACCACCGCTATCTTGCTGAATTTTCTTATAATAATGGCAATCCTTCTTGACATGATTTCGTCGACCGCAATGATCACAATATAGCTTCGAAATCTTATGCATTGAGTTTCCAGGCTGGGGCTTCTTCTTATATCGAGTACTGTCACGGAACTTTTTCTTATCAAATCCAGGTTTTGATGTAAATTTCTTCGTAGATGTATATAACACTTTCAGTTCGGTTGTAGTATCAGCTTTTAATTTCACTTCGTGATCTAAAAGACGTGTCTTAACAAATGCTAGATTTAATTGTTCTTCTCCTAACGTTTCTAATGCTGTTATAACGCCGTCGTAGGAAGTAGGTAAGGTTAACAATAAATGTGATACTTTGTCCATCTCATCTAACTTTGCACCAGCTGAAATTAGTTCCGTAATTATATTGTCAAAGTTATTGAAGTGCTGGAATAACGTCACATCCGGTTGCAATTTTAAATTTAATAATTGTTTTCGCAGTGCCAATTGTGTAGCTAAACTCCTCCTTTCGTAAATTTTATCCAAATCATCCATTATAGATTTTGCCGTAGCAGCACCTTTTGCAAAATTCAAAAATGCATCGCCTAAATATTCCACTATCGTACCTTTTGCCAGCATATTTTTCTTTTTCCACTCTTCATCTGGTTCTGATGGCGGTCGTTCATCAACCACACACAACACTTGCAATTCTCCTAAAAGTGATCTAACACGAAATTTCCACGTGCTATATCGTTCCCCGTTAAACTGTTGAATATTTCTTTTACTTCGCGACTCCATTTTCAAATTATTTTTAACGAACTAACAGTTGATTATTTTTGCACACTAATATAATCTTAACACTGTATTACTACGTAGCCTGGGCCCATAACCTGTGGGAAATAGGTCGTAGGAGGAAAGAAAAGATGTGTGAACTGTTTGACGTTCCGATTTATATAATTGTAGAAAACATTTTAAGGACCGACATTAACGAATGATCGAATGAGTGAAAGATCGATTGTGATAATCGAGTGATTGAATCGTGTAATTATTTTAATCTGTTAACACTGGGGTTTTTGTAATATTCCAACAAGGAAGAATTTACGTTCAATGAAACGCGAACAACTGATTCTTTTCTAAATACTATCATTGAATTGTGATGCTAGAGATCACGGATATTTCCGGACTCTGTAACAAAAGATCGATGCAATTCCATCAAGATTTGGCGGCTTCAACGGATGTCAAATAAAATATTATATCCACTATGCACCATCACAGTGAGAGTGGGGTAAAGCTTATATAATAAAACTCGTGTCGAGCACCTTGTTTCTGTGGCCGAATGAAATAGGGAGAAACGAGAGAAAACGAACATTTACGATGCGAATGAAAAATCGCTTCGGCATTTATGACGTCATTGTTCCTGAGAATGAATCTAATATGAAAAAAATAAAAGGGTCTAGCGTGGAAAGGCTGTAACGAGTCTAATAATTTTTATTGCGATTTCACGAGCTTACAGTCTGATTTAACTCGACGTGTGTAAATTATGATTTAATTTAATAACCAGCGTTGAAAACGAACGTAAAATGTTTTTATGTGAGATAATATACTTTTCATTAAGAGTCATGCGTTACTCGCACAATTTTATATTCATGTTTTATGGGCGCAAGCAACTCAGCGGAATTGAATCGTTAACAAAAACATACACGGATTTGCAGAACAGCTTGCTACAAATGCTGCCGACTAGAAGTCAATACATCAACTGATATAATATTGTATAGTTCAGGGCATTAATTATACCGTTTATGTTAATCTCCCTAATTCGTTTAAAGCTCTTAACAGAACAATTTTTCACCTTCGTGCCCAGAGAGTGTTAATTAACTTATTTTGCCTTGATTAAAAGAAGGGGTTTACTTAAGTTAGAAGGAAAATGAATCAAAAATAAATACTACCTACTACTACGTGGAAAATTTCTTAAAACAAGACTTGCGTAATGGTAACTTTACATAAGAGTATCAACTTAAGAATACCTAATGCACCTACATAATAACGAAGCTTGTTCAGTGGAAATTTTAAACCAACCAAAATTTTGAAGTAAGAGACAAAATAATTTTCTGGGAAATAAGGTAAGCTTTGCAAGCTAGGTACTAAGCTATTATATACGTTACCGCTAATGCCCGCGAGTAGCGTGTCGAGCGTGGAGACAGACGGCGCTAACAAGCCTGTGTGTAAGTACACCAGGCGATGCGCGCTAAGCACCGCACTGCTGTCGATATCATCGCTGCGAGTCACACCGTGTGCGCCGCACATTCATCTAATGCTTGATATCATCCCGACCGCCGTCGACTAAGATGTCGAAATTAACGATCTTGATAATATTTGTCGGCTCAGCGCTGCCAAGCTCCACTCGTAATTAATTGCACCAATTTGTTCTGCGCTTATAACGGACATTTGTCAAGCGCCCACCCGCGCCGGATGATTTTCGCACTAACTTCATAATCGATATTCGGAAATATCGATTATCGCCCAAACTCTTTGCCCCAACTCGGATATTAAGACGTTCCGCAGTCATTAATAAGCCGTAACGATGTTTTCTTCGATTCCAACGAGCAATATAAATTCCAGTCATAATTTATTATGTTTGCACTTGTCGGTGTTATTGAGATGTGTGTATTAAAAATTCAAAGTGTGACTGCGATAAATTAGGCAGATACGAGACGATGTAAAAGTTAACAATTCTCATCACAACTAGGAGGCAAACCTCTTAGCCCCAGAACAATATAAGGAGATATTACTCGCTGTCACAACTCTACTTTATAGGGAAAGTAGGAGCTGCGAGTTTGTGTGAACAAAGTTGTAGGGGCCTGGTTACTTTAGTAACGAATAGAGACGTCAGGAGGTAACCGCCACTCGAGCGCAGCTCGCGTGCCATTTTAACTCGGGCCGAACTATGTCGGGCTAACGCCGGGATCGATGCGGCAAACTGCTCTGTTACTCTCAACAATATATTAATTAAAGGGTTATTTAGTATCCGCGTGTATTACGATCCGCTTTTAAATCGCACCTGTTAAAGTTGTAAGATAGATCGGATCATTACGCTCACTAAACTTGAGCTTAATGGCCGCTCAATTTACGATACTGTTAGAGCAAAACTAATCTGGTCTGAGGAAAAGTTGTGCGATAAAAGTTAACAGATAGGTACAGAGCGAGACAAACAAAGGGCAACGTTTAGAGGCGACGTTCATTTGCATACGAGACGGTACGAATACAGTGCAGTGGGCGCATAGCTGTGTTTTATGGCTTTCACTATTTTATAAACAACTGGAATGAAACCTTGAACATTTACCAAAAGAACTAATTTCCGTGAAAACATTTACTTATCATAAAAAGTGATTCAGAGTTCACGAAAAGTTAGCGGACTACGTTAGAAATAATTTATATGTGCCCTAATTACGTTTTATAAAAATAGTGTGGGGCTTACTGTGGGCTCAATGAGATTGATTTAGTCCCGTGGATCCAATAAAGGCTAATGTCACTATAAGAAATGTGTTAATGGTTGTTATTTATCGTGTGAGGCTACCGAGTGGGAGAATAATCACAGATACACTCTGCTCCCCGACAAGGATGTTACAAGCCAACCAGTATGATTTATGAGACAATATCGCTCATGATGTACGAATATATTACAAACCTTAATATTGAATAGAAGAAATCTTTCAGCAAGTTATGTATAAGCGGAGTCTCCTAACACAGGCTTATTTGCTTAAAAGGAGGCTCCAATCACTAGTACGTTTACTTGTTAAAATAATAACCCATTTTTCATTTTCATTTTTCAGTTTTGAAATTCAACATTCATCATTATAACTATAAATAACATAACATAACGCCTGTATTCCTCGAAAGGTAAGGCAGATGTGTACCTATAGTACACCGACATTTCGCCAGTTATGTTTTATAATATGTTGTGTATGTTGTGTGGTATGTGAATATGTATGTTGAAGTGTTGTGTGTTGTTGTATGTTGATGTGTTTCATTATTATAATTTGCACTGAAAACTTATCTCACTCACACAGTTGAAGCCACTTCCTTTATATTTTACTACCCATATTCATAATACTTGAGGAGTTGCGAAAGCGGCTTAGTGTGGGTTGTGACGAGACAGGTCCGGCCGGCTCCTAATGAGAAACTATCAAACTCCAACGGCACATTTGTCTTGTTAATGCTAATATTCAATTCTCTAGGCGACGCCGCGCCGCTAACTAGGCTTTTAGTTGGCCGTGTACCGGTAGGCTAATGTAGATAACGACATGTAATGTAGACGCAGTCAGGGAAAATTAAGTTAATTAAGTTAAGTAGTTAGGGGATTTATTTGCTCAGGCTCCTTAGGCACGTTAAACAAATCAACTTCATATTCCAAGTCGTATAATGCCAGCTAAAATGATGTAAGGCATATATAATTTCAAAGATGTCATCTTCAACAAAGGCCTAGAATGGGTTCGCTTGTATCGCATTAGCACATTCATATGGTAGACAATCGATATCACTTGACTAAGGAAAAACAAATAGATTCTTTATGGCAATGTACGAAGGTAACAATTCACCCCTCAATGGGCCGTACAGAATCTAAAGCGATCGTAATTTCGTCTGGCAATATTCCACCTTTTCATATTTTCCTTTTGCCTTCCAAATGTTGTATCGTGCCCAATACAAGGCAGCGATTTCGTTTGTTATTTGAAGCCCTCTCACGCTTCTCCGATTTACTATAGGTATCGACACGTGAAGCATCAGTTAAACAAAATTTGGAATCACTTGAGTTTTCAGTTGCGAAGGTGACAGATTTTTCTACGCGAAAAGAGTTTTCAAGCAAAACTGTGTCGTAAGGTTATAAAAATGAATTAAAAAGTGTTATATTAGTGACGGATGGAACCCAATTAGGTAGCTTAAGTCAGGGAAATTCATTTTTTAGCTAATTGTCTACTAACTTAAATTCGTCCGTATATTCAAACCATAACCTGTCATTCTTTGACAGTTGTATGAAATGGCTATAACACGGCGAATTGAAGTAGTGTGTCATTTTGTACATGGCATTTGCACATGGTCTGGTTGCCCTCCCATCCCCCACACATCGAGGAACTTTAAAAGTATAACAAGCTATATCAGGGTGTCACATTTTCAATAGTAACAATCGCACTCCGGATGGTACGAGAGAATGCAAAACGTGACACCCTTTAGTCGTCTCGTAAGGCTGCGTCAAAGAGGACCGTTTCACAGCTTATGCTGATACTGTGTCTTTGAGGAAACGCATCCCGCGCTAGATTATGTATGCCATCTTTAAAACAACTCCAAGGAAATATGTTTCGTTCAACTATTGAGGGAATTTCGCGAAGTGAAAACTTTTTGACTTTGTAACCACTTTTTGTTTCTTCTTTTATTTCTTGAAAGGGGTTAAAATACTTTGGCTTTTTATGTATTGAATGTTTACGAAGAACAGTCAATATTTAAAGGTCAATATTTTTAAGCAGTTGTTGATTTTGTGATGTCACATTTTATTCACGTAAACGAACAAACTTCATTGTTATTGTTTGACCATTATTATTCATGTCATGTTGGACTAAGTAGAAAATATGACGTGTTTCAAAGATCAAAATCAATTGCGCTTGTTCCATAAAAATGGATCGTATAATCGATATCGATAATGCTCCCGCAGATAGGCGCGACGCGACAGCTTGACGCGATTCTAGTAGAACAGTTTCTATGAAAACTTCATGGACATCTTTTACCAGAATCGCGTTGCAATGAAAATACACTGTATCTTAAGTTATCTTCAGTGTTATTCTCAACATAATTAAACATACATTACATTCACAACAAACAAACCAGAAACAAATTAAACGTCAAAAAGAACGTCACACATGACAACAAAAAAATTACTTCACGTCAAAACTATTTATGGTATGCTGGCGTATATTCGCGGAGGGCGTTTTCAAAGGCAATGCTGTGTTTACATTTGTCTCCAGAAGAGTGGCGGGTAGCCTCAGATATTTAACCGCCAGCGGCGCTTCGCAAAGATAAATAAAAACGGCGAGATTTAAATACTTTTCGTTCTTATTCTTCACCTTCCCTCTTTGAAGCGAGTCCTTTATATTTATTAACGGCAGATAGCAATATTTAATTATCATTAGATCGTTATGAAGTTATATTGGCTGGTTTGCAAAGGGCGTGAAAATTTTCTGTCATGCGCTTAGCGAGTTATTTCACTTACAGTTTTCGGTCCTTCGGTACGCGATCATTAAAACGTCATTTTAATTAATAAAACCACTGGAACTTTAATCAATCTGTTCATTAACGTTTTTCCGTTGGACAGACAGACATACCAGTAACCAGACACGGGCTTTGAGGACGTTTGATGTGTACTAAACGTGCTCAAACAGACCATCGCCAATCAAAAACCTCCAGTCGATACGGACCAATAGACTGCAGTCGACTTTTTGAAACTCATCTGAAACCGATTGATCAGGATTAATTACTGTAGCCAGAAAAGAAATAGGTTTATTTTTAACTTACTGCCCGTGGTTTCACTCGCGTCGTAGGTAAATTAATTAATAAAAAAAGTATTATATATTTTAATACAAGTCTTATGCTACCCGTGCCTTAAATTGTATCTCACTCTATTCAGCTGTTAAAGTATCATTAAGTAACAAACATCCAAAGTCACAAACATTAAGTAGGATTTTCTTTTCATTAACAGTGATCATTAATTGAAATACGAACCACGATGTAAAAATACACAAACAGAGCAGTTACCGACCATAGTTGGTACAAGTGCACTAATTAATTACTAAGTACATAATACGGTATATTTAGAGTACGGCTGCGAACATTGGCCAGTGCAGCTATTGATTAGACCCCGGAGGTGGTAATACCACGAACATTGCAGTTCGGAACTACAGTATCGAGACCGATACCAAGTTACGGAGCATACAGGACTAACTAAATGTTAATGTTATTGTTATACGGAGCAATAGGACCATTGTTATGTTGGTGTAGGTGTTTTGTTAGTTTAATTGCGGTGGGCAGATGTTAGGACCAATGTTTCATGTGGATCAACTGTTGAATAAATGAAACATAACCGTTGTCAAACGTGGCCGAAAGTCAGTCTTTTGAAACATATTCATAATTTTAAGAAATGTTATTCTAAAATTAAACATTAAATTTTTCATTATGATTTTCAGCCACTCAGCACCTCTCTAATATTTTTACTGAAAGAGCGAACCGTACGTAATGTTAGTTTTACATTCATAATTTTATTAGGTTCTCCTTCATAAACTTTTAAAAACATATATTTTAATCTCTGCACCTACCGTACCACCTGGTACGGTAGGTGCAAAGATAAAAATGTTGCGACTATGAATCAAATTACGTCTCGTAGCGAAATTAGAACACAGAATAATGACGAAAATGGATCCTTAGGTAAGAATATAGATACAGATAAAATAATAACATGAAACAAACCAAAGGCATAAGGACCAATATATAATTAAAGGGAGTTTTATTTCAGCCACTGAGCCCGCTTGTTAACAACCTCAAAGCAATGAAACGTGAAAACTGCATTGTTGAACAGTAAAGCTCGGTTAAGTTCGGTGAGAACCTTCCATAATCCAATAAAAACAAGAAATTTTCGTACAAAGGCTTGCACAAAGCAATTGACCGGTTAAAGCAAGTGTTGTTAGCCGAAGCGAGTGCCAAAAAGCGTTGTGCATCAAAATATCTGGCTTCAAAACATAGTCCACAGCTCTTGACGCGTTAATGGACTTACCCGTAGTACAAGTTTGGAAGCCTTGTAGCGTTACAACAACCATGTTACGAGTTTAGAGCGCTTATCAACAACACACCACAATGTCTAAGAGATTAAGGAAATTAGTTTTCCGTCAAAAATTTTACAAGCTACTGAGAACTTTGTTGTTAGCTTAGCTGAAAATATAATATTCAAAAGGTTTATTAAGACATAAAATAATTTTAAGAAAGTTCTTGAAATAACTTATCATACGATAGAAGGAAAGTTGCATGAAAGTGTAAGTTGGTAGCTTTGTATGTGAAAAAAAAATCACCGACATAATAGGTTTACTTGAAACTTTTTCTCATTCAAAACTCCGTTCCTTTTACCAAGTTGAATAAAATTAAGAAAACAACATTCGAGATTCGAGTTTAAAAGTGAGTCCAGATTTGGAAGTAGCTAATGTTCTTAAATCGGAACAGACGGGTAACGAGCCAGGACAAATATTTTGCCACTTTGGAACGTTACCTGACCGGGGAAGTGGCCGCGGTGGAGTCAGCCGCGGGGAGACAAAGTAAATATGTCCCCGTTTCCCGGGTCGTCCCCACATTTTATCGGGGAGCGATCGGCGCTCGGGTCGGGAAATGAATTTAAAACGTGTTTGCGGGTAATCTGTTATCGGTCCCTTGTCTCTGGCTGGAATATAGACGTCCAGCCCGTTCCTATATCTCGATCGTGATTTTGTGCCGCTTGTAAACATCACCGTTTATAGTTGTGATCGTTGTGCCTCATTACACATTGTTTCCTGTTAATATCGTTATCAGGCACCCCAACACTGATAACATTGTACAGGGTAATTATTACGTTAAAATAACATAATAGAAGCTATTGCTATTTCAATTTCATAGCATAATATGAAATTTCAAATGAGGGATTCAATTGAATAAGAGCCACAGCCGTATTCGCTAATTAAAAGTAATCTGCTGGGTATCTGCTCCTTGCAAAACATAACGATACAACCTCATTATACTGCTTATTGAGTTATAGCCTACAGCTAAGGAGCAGAGGCATCGTTATTTTTTATTAAATCGCACAAAGCGAAAACATCGCTAATCTGAGGAAATTTCGTATAAAGAGTACAATAAAATGTTAAAGGTATAAGTAGTGAATGTTAGATGGAAGCGGAGTCTAATACGAGCAACACTGGGTTAATTATTTCGTCACAAGAGCCCTCGTAAGCCACTGTAACAGCGCTTCAGCCGAGCTCGGGGGGGCCATAAAAGCTACATAATACGCGGCGACGTAAAACTCTTATTATTTTAGTATCTGCGAAACGGTCGCGGGAAACATATCGTTAAATAAAACCTGTCGCCTTGTACGAAGATGCAAGCCCCTCCATCGGAGGCGCGGTTCAGCCAATGTGCACGCTCTAAATCCAGGTGGATTCAGTGTGGACACCGGTTAGGATCGAAACCAGCGAGCTAGGTGGATTTCTATGGTAAATACAGACTTTATGGTAGCCGAGGGATAAGTTTCCATTTTAAATTGAAGAGGAACTCTGAAATGTTTCCTTGTCTCCCGACGGGGCTGAGCGCGCGAAGCTGAATAAAAATTCACGTCAGGTAAGCACACGGAAATATTTACACAACTGAAGAATTTACTGGGAGTTGCAAGTGGTTATATAAATAAATGCTTAACCTTATCGTAACTCTTTCCTATCGATTGGCGTCAGGTGGGGTGGAAATACGACATGAAACTACTAGATGTTGCAATAAGTGAACACACTAATATTATCGTTTTGTTCGTCCTATCACAGCGAGACAGACGGTGAGACAAATCGAGAATCACAGATTTGAGTGAAAAAATGTCAACATGAAATTATTCAACTTTTTTTGGCGAAAATACGACTAAGTCCCGGATACGCCCATTTACATAGCCGATGTCGGCGCGATGGTGCGTGGCGACTTCAAATGGGAATTATAATACCAAATTGAATACAAAACTTTCCTTTCAGTGCCGAGTAATGGAGGAGTCTATGCACCGGAACAATCGAAAAGACAAATAGAATGAGAGAGGAGACGAGACACTCGCTCTGTTGAAATAATAAGTGCCTGACGTCTTTTTGGACATTCCTGCCGCGCTTTTTTTGTACCGATAAATTTTTACGCTTTGATCTTTCCAATTCAAATAGGCTTTTTTTGCCCGTAGAATCAGAAAGTTATAGGAATATTTCAAAAGCTTTAAGCGAGGCGACGGAGCAGATTTTCTTTTCCACCGGCTATATCGTTCTGATTGAAATGCAAATGAAACGGTGTCCATTCTAAATGTATTTATTTTATCTTACCTCTTTGGCTAATCTGCCAAATTAGGGAAATAATAAAACAGTACAATAATTAATGCTGATCAAGTAGGTATAATTAAATCTACACAACTTTAACTGAAACCCTGCTCGCTGAACTGCTACGAAAGTATTAAATTACTCGTTTTGTACCTACCCTGATATTACTCCAAGAAACTATAAAAATATTAAATTAAAATATCTCAGCATTAGTAGTAAAATTTATGAAATTTTAATCTTCTCTCTGCAGTCGAGCAATGACAGGGATTGTTTGCTGAAGAATCTGAAGCGGTTCATTATTCCGTTCCGAGTTATTTGGCGCCCAACGAGGGGCTACGCGCGCTCGACGGCGAACATCTGACGAATCACTCGCAGATTTGAATCTGTATCCGCGGAATGTTTCATTTTTAAAGCCATATGGTCTGGTTTGTTTTATTTATACGAGTACACTCCATGTGTGTGCGTCATAAATGCCTAACCGCGTTTTGTAGTTGTAACTTCAAATCAGAACAAGTTACACAACGAAACAAGCTGCAACAAAAACATTTGCCTATGTCGACGTTAGTGAATTGTTCTCCCGCTCGTGACTGGGTAATTTCCATACATTTCAAGTTCCATCGCCTGCGGGACGTTCGTTCTTTTGTTGATAAATGTTTGACGGGAACTCCGGGGACGCCATTAAAAGTTTTTTCGTGAATAATTCCAGTTTACATACGCAAATGTTTACTCGTGAGTTTACCCCCGCGCTCACCTATTCGGTGATTTCTTTTCATAGAGGCGTTTGTTCAAGGAGTGGTGAATTTCTTCTGAACGGAGTCGTTGAATATGTAATTGGAAAAGTTTTTGTGTTTTCTTTGTCATAACCCTTAGTTTTGATGTAATTTACCAGGGATCAGGGGCAAACACCGAGCTTTTAATATTGTAGAATTCTCTAGACAAAAAGTTGGTCGCAGAATTTTGGCTTGATTGAAAACTGCAAACAGACTCGTATATTAATAGGAGTCAGTTTGCGGGTAAAGTTTATTGGAAAGTTTTTGTAGGAACAAAGTGACCGATAAAGACACGTAGACCTTAAAGTTGTCGGCGACGTGGTCGGGTGAAGTGGTAAGTTCTGAGCCATAACTCAGTGGGACGAAGTTGGACGATCAGATTGTGTGGCAGACAAAAAGAGCCTGACGTCACGGAAGCTAGATTGCGTGGATAAACGCGCGTGCTCCCGACACCACGGGTTAAGCTCACGCTATATCAAACCTTTTTACTCGAATATCTAGTGTTAGGAATTTTGGAGCAAGTTAATCCACATAGTGCTTAGGCTTTATTAAGTGAAGTAGTTTTAGTTCTGGTTTCCTTGTGCTTTTGAATTAAAGTCATAATTTAAACATTGAAATATTTCTTATTTTTGAGTTATAAATATGGTAGGTAGCTAATGACCAGAATTAAAAACTAAAACTCAATTAGAAATCACTGAGTCATTAAAACCATCTAAAGGGAAGAATCACTGTTATTCTAGCATTTCCACGCATATACAGATTGTATAACTTCTATTTAAGTACTACATAATTATTCCATATCTCTTTCCTTAGAACTAAGTTATTGAGCACAGATATCCTTAGATTAATTAACACTACTAATTCCTCGGAACTCGCTCTTGAACTAAGACACTACTTAGGTAATCCTTTACCGGAATACCGTTAACTAACTGCAAATTAAGATAACACGTCGCGATAAGGCGACGTGTCGGGTTAAAACGGGATATCCAATAAGTGGGTGTATCAGACCGCACTTGTAAAGGTGCGTTTACCCGGGCAATTTTTCACCGGACAATAATTGCCGGAGCTAGTAAAGAAAAAGAGAGAGAGTGAAAGAATAACGTCCAACGAAAAGAATGAATTTTTTTATTGAATAAATTTTATCGGCAATGTTGCCTCTATTAATTGCTCCATAGATTCGGTTACTATTGTTAAATGTCGCCAAAATGAATTGCCACATATCAAATGGATACTTTCGCGTAATGTATTAAGTTTTTCCGTGTTGGAGGTGAACTCCATAAAATATGGTGGAGCTAACTGTAGCTACAACCAATGTTGGAATTGACAAAAATTGCTCAGTATTTCTGCGAAGTCATAGTTCAACAGAATTGCCAAGGATTGCGCAATTTTAGTTGCCAGTGTAAGCGCACCTTAACCAAGTACCACTGGATATTTATAGCCCTGCAAGGTTCTCCAGTGAACCTATTTTGTTGAGGCTGGTTTAGAAATCAACGGTACATTAAATTTGTGGGAGGAAGTTTGAGTCGATATTATTGTTGTTTCAGAAATTTTTTTTCTCTCTGAGATGATAATTGGTTTTTCCTGTTATTGCTAAGTTGAGGGTAGGTTTATTTATAGGTTTGAGTTATTAAGCAACCTATTGATGGTGAAGGGTTTGTTAGTATGTTTGGTTTCTGTTTTATAACACATAAAAAAAAAAAAAACTTTTGATAAATGATTTTATATCTGTAAGTGGGGTAGCACAAACACCTTTGCACGTGATTCATATTTAAAAAACTAGATGAGGTCGGGGTTTCCTACCCGATTACTGTTAGAAGAAACAAATTCAGAGATCACAGTCTCTTTTAAGTCCACAATCTTGGTCAACCGATCTTGTGAGCACCATTACTGTCTGAAATATTATTTTAAAGAAAGAACCACACAGATTGTATTTTGACTACCTAACTATATAATCACTAGGCACTCGTAGGAAGGGATAAAAAAATATAAATCAACAGCAAAAATTATCTATCAGAATTAAGAAATTAATTTTAGTGTCATTGAAACTGATGAAAAACGAGTAAAAAACCAATACATTCTCTGATTTGCAGTGTACGATTTTTTTTTTTTTTTTGAGGATGGGTAATTATCAAATAACTTCTCCCGCTCTGGGCGGAGCGGGAGGGCGTGTCAGACTTTTACTGACTAAAACCCACCCGTGTTCCTTCCGTTGCCTGTGTGCCGGGGTCGCGATATCCCTTTCGGACAAACCCGCAACCCCGGCAGGCATTGGCCCTTCCGGACCCCGTCAGTTGGTGCTGACATCTCTTTGAGTCGTATGATGGTGTTTTTTTTTACGAAATATTAGTATGATTTTGAAACCAGGACCTACCAACTAGACCTAACAGGGCTGAATGTGTACATACATACCTACCTACAAATTGTGTATTAAACGTAAATAATTTGAAGGATCAGTGGAGGCTGGCTGTGTGATTATTTCACGCTAACGAAATTAATAAGGTAAATTTCAACGGTGTGCGAGGGGTGTTATTGCGTTACCTCGGAACCGCTTGTTTGATGTAAAACAGCCAGGAAAGTAGCGTTTTTCACAATACTGTTATAATCTCAACTTATATTAACATTATTAAAAAAGTGCGGTTGCGATATCTATCATGTTTAATTTTTAAAAGGTAAAGATTTGATGAGAGATTTGGGTCTGTACGAGTAGATGGCGATAAAATAGAAATCATAATGTTTTGGCAACCAAAAAGGTATACAAAGAATAAAATTGTGATAGATTTAAGAGCTTCTGTCAAGATTGTTACCTAGTACGAAAATAGCCATTCCTTCAGAGGGTGTCTTGAGACAAATAACTAGGGAATTATATACAAGGCTTTAGCTTCCAAAAAGGAAAAATAGTCAAACTATATTTCAGGAAAAATATCTCTATATCATCAACATTTTATTTGGTCCCATAAAAGCAAAATCCACAATATCGTGAGGCTGTGAACTATCAAACTATATTACCATGTAATTTATTATGAAATATTCAAACATACAAACCTGGCAGAAATGGCAGTGTCGTGGGAAAAGCTAAGTATGAGCCAAGATTCGTGCAAGTTAATAGATATGAAGTTTTTATGAGCCATAACGTCACCTCTGGAAGTGAAATAAAAAGTGATATAGCTTTTTTTATGTGGCTGCAAAATATTATATTTTTTCTTAATTTGGACTACTGTACTATACTATACAGTAGTCCAAATTAAGAAATAATATAATATTTTACTAAATCACATAGTAATTCAAATAGAGCACCTGCCATCTAAGCTCTTCACCACCCATGGTTGACTGGTAGAGAATGCCTAAGGCATTAAGTCCGCCTTTGTACTTTTTTGAGTGTGAAAAGTCTAAATAAATAATACAATTTATCGGTTTATGTCCAGAAGGTAAAAAGCTAAACGAAGAGAAATCAGGCGACACATACGTATCTTAGGCGCTAAGGGATCTCCCGGACTAGACGGTCAACGAAACGGCTAACTAGCCGCGCAGTTCATATAATACCACTAGAGGGCGAGAACTGCCCGGAGTCCTGGACGTCGAGTGCGCGATATCCTTAAATATTGATGTGTGCGTGTGATATTTTGGTTTCACAGTAAGTAAAAATTATAAATCACAAAAGTAAACTACTTCTCAACGTGTTACCCTTGTGGTAGGTAACATTTTACTCTGTCTACGATATAAAAAGAAAAGCAGATTTATCAGAAAGCTAATTGTCCTGAAAATCGTCATAAGCACGTTTACCTCGTATATAGACAGAGTAACAGTCACTTCAAAGGGCGACGTCGAGGCAAATCGAGGGTGTCCAACTCTCGTACAACAAATTATGTGCCCGCGGACAGATAGCGATATTGTCGCCCCAAAAACACTTTTCCCTTGTTTTTCCGCGAAATGGGGAAGGAAGAACGGTAGTTCGGCAAGACAGCTTGATCCGGTGTACGGCCGTTTTAGGGGCAGCAACAAGTATCTTATTTACACATGGGAATACAAACTTTGTACCCCAGAATAAAGAGTTTAATTTATTTCGTGCGCATGCCAGGGAAAAGAGAATTCATACGTGCCTGAATAAGGAGGAATGTGAAAGTGATGGAGCGGCACACGAGGAAACGAGTTATAGTCTGAATCAAGTACTTAGTTTTATTGCGGTTTGGCTCACTGGTGGCTGGGTAATGTACGAACAAGATATTGTCAGTGAGACTGATCGCTAGTTGTTTTATCTTATTTAAAATAAGTCACAACACGCATTTTCGCACCTCCGTTACACACATTATTCAACGTTCTAAAATAAGCACTTGGACAAAATAAATCAGTGCGGAAGCTTATGTACAAGTATGTAAGCAATGACATTAAAAGCTAAGGCACCTTCAAACGACAACGTCCCAAAAGAAAATACCTTAAAAAGAAAGGAAAAAACGGGAAAAACCAATTGTGCATCCCCGCTTCATTGTGACGAGTCCAAAAGAAGCCCGATATAAACGAAGGACGGAGAGTACTCGTTAAAAGAGATACTTATGAAAAGAGAAGATTCGTGGAAAAAATCGAAAAGCTGAGGTAAACAATAGAGACGCGGTTGGAGGCGCCGGGACAAGTTTTCAATTAACAGAATGAGACTCAAGTTGACGGCGACTCGACAACTCGATAGCACACTGCACTAGCATTCCCTCCATACAGCTGTAACTAAGGGTACTAACTAAATGTTGTAGTGAAGCAAAAGGGGCGATGAACTGCACAATACGTAATATGTAATAGGTGTTTATGTGAAGGTGAGTTGGCGGAGGTTTCGGAACACCCCGCAAACTGAGTGGGTTAAATGGAGCGTGGACGCGACGAGGCCCGCTGCACTTGTTGCAATTTCTCTCCACTCCACAACTTAATTGTGCCAAGTGTGCCTTTACTTTAGCTATAGGCGAATGGCGTTAATTTCACCCGGAAAGGTTACCGTCCATTACTCTAATTGCGAGCCGCATTTCATCTAAGCATCTCACAACTTTAGTCCGCAACGAAGAAGTCAACAAACTCGAGAAAATTTACAGAAACCAACTACCAAAGAGTATGGAAGTAAACGAGGACTCTTCGCTAATATTCCTAATTAAGCTTTTAATGTAATTGAATGAGTGGAGACACATTGCGATTGGAAGGAAGGAGTGAGCGAGCAGCGAACACCCCTTCGCTCGCGACCAAAAATACTTTCAGATAAATTACTTAGAGCGAACTCAGCGCGCATACAAATCGGCCAGCGATTCTCCATATTTCACTTTGCCGAACACTCGCTCGATTTACACACTTCTGTAATAGGCGGGGGAGGGTAAACGCCGCGATGGACGAGTGCCGATGCAGAGATCTCAACTCGGTGAAAATTAAGCCATTTCCGTTTAGGAGCGTCGCGTCCTAACTTTATTACTAATCGAGTCACGTGACGAAAAGAATTTCCGATATACAATTAAAGGTGAAACGGGTGTCGAAGATCTTGAGTCAGAGGTGGGCCGCTATCGTCGGCGTCTGTCGCGAGGAGGCAAATAACCGGAGAGTAGGGGCACCTGTGCTCGATAATGCGCCGCCCCGTCTGGCCGAATGGGAGAGGAATCAATTAGGCCGTTGCCGAATTGCGTAACGGCTCTAGTTACGAGCATTACGAGTGGGTCCGCAGCTGCTTTTTGCTCATCCAACCTCTTGTTATTGCACAATCGACATTCGACGCCTCAGATTAAGATATTACGTATTCATCGAACCTTTTCATTATAGTTTTATGGAAGGATTTAAGTAAACAGGCTTGGACCTCTAGGTCAGTTTCTAGCCGCCTTTTCGTTTGCTCCACCTTCCAATGATTTCAGGGCACATCTCCCTTAGTGGTAAAGAAATCTGATCCTATAAAATAGCATGTACCTACGTCGTAATATAGTTTTAAACGAGTGACCGTTGGCATGCGTGTATTTAACGACGACCGCACGCGTTCGCTGCTGGCGGCTCGGTAATGGATTACCTTCAACGCAACTGTATCATCGGGCTAACCGCAGCGAGAACGATTCCAACTAAAAATTACATTTAATCCGTTTGGAAATATCGCGGTTTTAACTGTTATATTTTGTGCTCGTTTTGTATTTTTTTAAGACTGTTACAAAGTTAATGAAATGTTGATTACTTAGAGGTTTAGAATCGGTTTTTGTTTTTTATTTATTTAATTTATTTAACGGTTTATGTACACACATATAAACAGACAAGAAAGGAACAGAAAAATACGTACAACGGTGATGTTTTACTTGAAGTGAAGCACTTACCTTATACTAATTCTTAACAAAGATCTACACAATGTAGTTTCATAGGTAGGTATTTCAAAAAAGTGTGCAGATAAAAAACGCTAATTAAAAATGCCGTGTGAACGATCGATAAAAGGGAAGCCGCAGAAATCAAATACGTGGCAAAAAGTAAGCTTAAAATTAATCAATGTCTATAAAACACAGATAAAGGCTGAGCACCCAACGACACGGACCGATGCTGGAGTATAAAAAAATAAATCCAAATTAATTAGGCCGAATAAATTAAAATCGTCAAGGGAACGAGCTCGTAATTTTCACCATGTCCGCTGTAGATTGCGGCGTGTGAGGGCAGTCGTATGTGAATTATTTAGAGGCGGTCGCGCGGCCGACTGGCCCGCAATTAATGAAGTGGTCCGAGTCGTTTGTCAATGCGGTGGTCTGTGGCGGTCGGCGGACCCTCACCTACACCAATCTGTTACCTAAAATGTGTCAGATGCAGTAAGCCTAAAGAATATTTGTGATTCATTGTACCAAATCAATCGTAAGCTCCAATTGCGAGTTGTTCTAGTAACTTAAATTGCGTTCAGTCTTGCTTTAATTGCTTTTCGAAGAAATTGGTAACTTTTCAAGAATATTTAGCTGGTTTCAAATAAAGTTTAAATGGCCGGGACGTTTATTAGATGGTGCTTATTAAATGAATGCTTTCCTGTCATAAATGCCTAAAGGTCTCCAACATGTAATTATTCTGCTACAAAGCCACCCATAATAATTTTATTATGCGGATTACATGGCATTATCTTACGTCCATTAAGTATAATTTTACTAATAACTATTCAACGGCTTAGCATCACTGTGGCGATATTCTAAAAGGTGATTATAAATCTAGTGAAGAGGTCGGAAGCGGGCCGGGCAGGTCGCCGTTAATTTTAATGGTGAGATTTATTTGTCCCCGATTACGAGGAGTTTGATCAAATTCCGAGGCGGCGTGTAAGCGCCCTCGCAATGACATTAGGCGCGATGCCGCGACCCGCGCCGCGCCGCGCCGCGCCCCTTTAATCGTACCGTTTAAATATAATTGCAATAAGTTAATAAAATCCCACAGCGCTTTTAATTAATTTGTGGCGACACAGGCGCCCAATTAAATGGGGATTTCGAAAATTTCATAAAGCGCCGTTGTGTGGTAAACGCTATTTTTGCAGGCACTTTGTTTTTGTGCGGTTTGTTTGTGAACGCCTGGCTCGTCAATTCTGAGTGAAAATGTAAATAATGTAACTGCTTTCATTTAGTGATTGAATTAATTTGAGCTTTTCAAATAACCGCGGTCACAAATCAATCATAAATTTACTGATTTGACATAGGCAAGGTATGAATAAAAAAGATCTTAATGCACACATAAGAGTAGGTAAATGGACAGGTAAGTACTTATTAATGGAACCCATTTGGAATCATGAAGTATGAAATACCTACAGAAATTCGTATACGTGGTTGAATTACTAGGCCAGAAAAAGTCGTGTCATTTTATCAAAATGTAGCGTCTCAATTCGTCGTCCTTATTGTAAATATGCATTAGGGCGGATGACGTCGGCTTCGGCTCCTCATTACGACGATGCGCCATCAAAGACGTCCACGATCCGGACCGTGAAGTGTCCCGGATACAAGCCGCTCAATTATGTTAATGGATTTGCAGCATTCTGCCTACAACAGGCCTGCCTTCAGCTGATTGATATGCAGCCTCCACTACGTCACATGTACACATTTATGGCGATTACATTACACAGCCATCTATTATTTGAGTAACATTAGCGCCGCACGTAATTATGTCGATAATAATAGCGGTCAAAACAAAACAGAAGCGTATTTGCTTTACAGTGATGCTCATTTCATACAAAATCAATAGGAGCCCTAATAAAACAAATACATTTTATTCCTCGACGTGTCTAGTAACGCGCAAAGGAATGATTGATAGTGCTTTGAGCACACAACGCTTATTGAACGGCAACTGAGGGGACCACCGAAATAATGACAGTTTTTATCGAATACAGGGGAATGTTATCAAAAATATATCGATCTACACTAAAATAGTAATTAAAGGCAAACTTTTGAAAGCAAACACGATTGGAAATCAATCGAGTTCACTTCGACGGTCTTGTAATGATATCGATACAAATGAAAAACACAATTTGTGTCTGAACTGTGAGTCCGCAAAAAGGGAATTCATCGAGGCAAGGGTGGGTTCGTAGGGGCGACGTCATTTTACATAACAGTTATAGGAGAAGTCGCGCACCTGCTAGTCTAACCGTAAGATTGGCAGCAAAACGCCGACTCACCCGGCCGGTATACGCTTAAATTACGCGTAAAGCCGAACACAAAGGCTATGCGTATTCAAATTCCATTAATCTCCCACCCGGGGGAAGGTGGGGTAAAATGAACCGGCGCGGACAAAAACAATGCCGCCGGCAAATAACCGGCTCAGCATTGTTCCGGCAATTAGAAAGCTTTCCCATGTACCGGTCGTGTATAAAAACAGTGTAACATCAGCACGAATCGCTGCCTATTGCTCGTTACCGTTGATGTTTATTACGGTTATTAGGACTAAGCCGTGCGGTTCCATAATAATGTTTTTCGTATAAGTTGTTTTAAATTAATCATGTGCCCACATAGGTGGCTAATCACGTGTTATTTGAATCCCGAAACTGTTATAATCTGATCGGTAATAGCATCGTTAACTTTGATTGCAGTCTGAATGTGTCGAAGTCGTTTTAAGCATGATTGGACAAACGCTATCGTACGACGATATAATCTGGGAAAAGCCGGATCAAAGGTGGATATCAGCGAATTAAAACCGACTGTCGAGTGTTCGGTGCCGAATGCGACAAATGACACCACGTTACGAATTGATTCCCAGATAATCCCTGACCGGTCATTCGAACGAATGTCGATTCTTCAGATATCAATAAGTTGAAATTACACGCTTTTGATGATGAAGGATTTTTGTAAGAACTACATACAACTTCTACACATGCTCAATGGATTCATGAAATAGATGATATTACATGTGATATGTATGAAGTTTCACTACAATATTTATATAATAGAAACTCACGAATGTATAATCCGCGATACCGATAACAGGGCAGCTTACCTGTAAAGAAAATTATGTACATTAGGTAATATATTATTTTACATTCCATTGAGCCCCAAACTGCAACTTGACACAAGCTGCTCCTCGTAATGGGAACAATGTGGCCGCCGCAATCACAAGGAGCATGGCCGTGCTATTGTTTTTACCGCTGTTATTGCGGAGTGCAGAGTAGCAATAAGCGAGCGTTGTTTGCTCAGGGCCACTATTGTACCCGGTTATTAGGACAGGTCCTACGCCGCCCGCGGCGGCGCGACGGCGGGTTAAGATCGGCTCAACCAACTCAACCCAGCTTTCTTGCTGTGTGGCACACTTAAGCCAACTGACGTCAGGTGGCGTCGGGTTACTTCGGGTAACTTCGAGTTACCTCGGCAACGTTATAACATATCTGAAGGATTACGTACATGAGTTTACAGTGTTACAGTACCTTGATTAAATGCTTGTGTATTTAATTATACGAGTATTCTGGGGAAACAAGCGTCAATTTGTCCCGGCTGCACGGAGCAGAACTAATAATTAATTTGACTGACTGAGATTTAAGCGTGCTCATAATACCCGGCTCGCATTTCCGCAATGCACAACATATTCCTAATGTCGTCTCGTTAAAGTTGGCGTATTCATGACGTCACTGTTATTCAACGATACAACTCATATACTACTAGTACAGTTTTATCATAAAAGATTATGAATGTCTACTGTGAAATTTACGTGTCAGAGCTTTCAGTATTAAAAATCGGTATTATGAACATGGAAAATAAGTACCTACCTAATATCGAATGAATATTACCTAAGCTAATACTTAAGTAGACCACAGCATCACCTGGAAGAAACTGTGGAAGGCCGTTACGTATGCCACGTGTATTTTACGCAAGAACATAATATTGGGGTTTATTTACAAACGTTGCATAAAGTTAAGTGACGTTTAAACGTCAAAATGTATGGCTAAACAGTCGCTTATCATTATTCAAGAGCGTTTAAGACCGTCTATCTTTAGGATAGACGGTCTTAAACGCTCTTGAATCTTAAAGCAACGTCGCAAATAGCGGTCAAAATTTACCAGTTTTGATTCATTTGGCAATATTACTGTATGGAAATAAGAAATGTGGCTAACTAGCGCACTAGAATATTAATAATTAATTGCAATTATAACTTTAAATTTGATAATATACCCGTTTTAGGTGTAAAAAAGGCATTTGGAATGTTTGTAAATACTTTTTTACATCTAAAACTAAATATTCGGTGTTACGATATTAATTATTGCATTTCATACTTAATAATTATTCTAGTTCGCTAGTTAGCCGCATTTCTCATTTCCATACAGTAATATTGCCAAATTAGTCAAAACAGCGAAATATTTGACATCTATTTGCGACGTTGCCTACTTTCGGAATAAACGCTCTTAACTTCAACGCTTAATTTTTAAACGTCATGTAGCAACAAACTCTCAAGGAAAAGGATTAATATCAGGCAAACTCGCGGAGTACACCTAGTTACGTTATAAAGTTTCTTTTACAATATACCGAGTAAATGTATGTACTTAACAAATTCCGGGATTGGAGAATATTTTAATGACACCCTTATCGAGCCGAACATTCCTAAGAAATTCAAGTCGCTCTTAAAACGATACCAATTCCAATAATTCATGTCCTTGACATAATCAGAATTAAGACAGGAGTATCTCTGATTCCTGTTTAAGGCTGTGTTTGTGCTGAGATATTTATAGACATCACAGCCTTCTTAAAGGTAATTAATATTTTGGGTAAAGATCGGTTTTCTAGAGGTGCGGCACATATCTTCCGCAATTTACCGGCAAATGACATCACAGAAACATTACTTATGAAAGTAAGTTGGTGTGTTTTCCTGAGAGCGTTTTTTGACACCGTAAAGTTAAACCATGGTGTCACGGTATGACAGACGTTGCTGCTGCCGTTATATGGCGGTCAACGCTCTTCTAGGAAACCGTAGCTTTAGGATCACTTCTTCTTTAATTATTTTGCTTTGGTTATTTCTGCCTATCTCAATGCAATAGCCACATATAATTTCAGTTAATCACAACTGCATAGAACTGAGGGGCAAATCCCGTAATTTTTAAAAACATTCGCATTTCATTCGAAATCTGCCAAAAATACGTAGGTGTAGGTATTTAAAAAAAATGTTTTTGACAAGTTTGACAGATTGCGACTTGAATGTGAACGTTACATAAGTACGGTCCCGTATTTGCAGCTGAGCCCTAAATGACATTAATTTCTGCGTGCACTAAAGAGTATGAAAGTAATAATCTTACGTCCTGTCAAATTGCTACTCCAAGAACCGATTAAACAAACCCGTCAAACCAAAGAACCAATAAGGCAATGATACCTTTATTTGGGTAAAATGTTACGTCTAATTCTCTGTGCAAATAATAGGTAGAACAACGGATATGCGAGCAAACAGTTTGTGGGCAAACATACGTCGCGGTTGTCATGGCCACGTACGTTGTATAGGTGGGGTAGGCAAAGTGCGGGCTGGCCGCGCGGCGGTTTGCCACCGAACATTAGCTGTCGACATCGTTTCCGACAATACTGTGATTATTTTAAATATTAAACGCTTTTGCCGCATCTGAGTAACGGAAAATAATATTGTGGCAGTTTTAGTGATATTACTTTGCCGCAATGTTGCGGAGTTACGGTTGGCTTTATTAAAAAGATACTGGACGTTTTACTTTGGGTTATCTGCGGGAAATAAGGCTTTAAACTGGGCAAAAATAATGCTTTCAAACTGTGTTTAGGAGTAATATCCAGAACAAAAAATACTTAGTTCAGCACTTGTAAATGAAATCGATTAAAAAATATACGTCAGCCAAGTGTTTAACAGGTTCTACGAGTTACGAAGTTCAGACCATAACGGGTTCGAAGCACTAGACAACTCATATACCACGGGCACCACGGCCGAGGTCCGTTAGGTAAAGCAACATAAACTTGTATCTTAAACATAATGTTAAAAAGGAGACCAAAAAATTACACCTTGTTTTCTTTTTATTTCCAGATCAAATGGACTAGAATTTAAATAAGATTACTGGCTTAAAATAAGTGTAATTATGGTGCCCAAATGAAATTTCTCACTAAACACGCTCAATATGAACTCCATTATCACAGCTATTATCTTCCATTCGAGAGTTTTCCTTGTTATTTTCTCGTTGCCAACACAATTCATTAGAAAAACGGCGAGAGGGCTCCATTGCGACAGACTCCGTTGTGGGAACCGCAAAGGTTTTGTCAAAACAAGCTCAGGTTTGAATGTAAAACGTTAGTCTTTTCACGTAAAAAACTCACCTCATTTATCAAATCACCGTTGTCTACATTACAGCGCGGGGCGTATTGTGAGTAGGCTAAAAAGCCCGTCTATACAAAACGATGTGGCGCGCTGCGCGACGTTTATTTTACGTCTAATCACGTACGAAAATGAACCTTAAATTGACCCAATCTTAAGCGTTCTGTGACAGATTTTGCGGGGTTCAACAGAAAAGTAATTTGACGCCTAAATTAAACGAGTTAAATTATACAAATAAATTAATTAAACTGCAAAAGCGTAGCGATTTTACAAACAAACATTGTTTAAGAAACTCGGAATAGTTAAGAATTATTAAAATTCAGTATGAAGTCCACAGTAACCTCTAATTTGTTGCGAAATCATTGTATTAGGGGCTAATCCCAGCGTGAACTGATTTCTACTTCATTACTTATAGGTAAGCGATTTTTCAGGCAGTTTCTAGGTCTGTTTTTTTTTAAAGAACCATCTTCTTTTACGCTTTTTTCGATTATTTCGTCTATTATTCAAAACACAAAGTCCCAATCTGATAGGTCCTTACAGATACTTTTATTTGGTGTGCATAAAATTTTCACCGCCTTTTAGTAAAGCGGATTGCCGTGAGGCAAAAACGACGAACGAAAGCTCTTTCATTTGTTTAAGAGTGGCTTTACCTCCTTTAAGTGCTCCAGTATATAGGGACGGGCTTGAATACCCGTGAGTGTTGCAGCGGGAAAGGCTCACTTAAAAATTGCCTGAGTAATTTCTATGACGAACACGTACGTGTGAGACTCAAGTGCATTCCACATCGGAATTGGGCGGCGAGACCGAGGCCGAGACTGCGAGTGTGCCCCGGAGCCGCGCACAGCCGCCGCAGATATACTCCGAGCGAGGGATTACTTAAGTCAATTTTGTCTTAGTGCTCACGCCATTACCTGCACGAGTACATGGACACACACGCTTTAGGGACGTGATTAACAGCTAAGTGAAATTTATTTTATCGGGCTCTATGCGAGCGAGAGTGTATTCCATTGTCTAATGGAACATTCGTTTTGCTTATTCTCAAAGAAATGGAAGGAAAACGGTGCAGTGGATCTTTTGATTAAATGCTTTTATTCGACAGTGTTGGACAGCTGATGGCTCATCTGTACAACTACTGTAATGCAACAAATAAACGTAAATACACGATATGTAATGTAAATACAAAAGCACCGGCTAAAGTAATTAAGTGAATACCTGATTGTTCATTTCTTTTAATAAATTAAGTATTTATAAACACATCTCTTTACGTAATTCTTAAGCTGGAGATAAAAAAATTACTAGGCCCTCGCGGTAACGGAGTTTTCACGTCGGAAACTCATATAAAAGACATTTCGGCGGAGCTCGTTGCCTATCGGCGGTATTATTCAAATTAATTTAGCGCGGTGAGGCAAAAAGTGCGCGCGTTGGGAGTGCCGCCCCATATTCATAGAGCAGCCCTAAATTAGCATCACAATGAAGTGTTAGAAGCGAGACTCGCGAGCGGCAAGTGCTTAATGCGGCCTGCGTCTTCTCACACGATTATATCACATACTAATGAATTAAGTATAAAACTTTTCAGCCGCAAATTTGTTTGGGCTTCTGCGAAATTAACTCAGACTAATAATTACCGGAAGGAATTCGCGCTCACAGTAAATTGCGCATAGTTACGGTAATGTCTTAAAAGTCTCAAAGCCGGGAAATGAGTATCGCAGAACGGAAGGGTATAAATATGTAGGTTTATTCATAGGGGCGTATAATGTTAAGTGTCCCAAGTAGCGCGCCAGCTGAACGACGCGGTATATTGTTTTTGGACCACCCTTTTACGCTTTCACGCCTATAAATAAATCAAAATATTCAGGAAGGGCTCGACTTTAAGGCGGCTTAGCGGAATCGTAAAATTCAACAGCGTTCGTACCGCCCCGGGGTTTATCTTTCGCCAGCGTTTGGCGTGTTTTTGCTTGAACCTTAAAAGAGTATCACAGTGTATGAATAGAAAGCAACCCTCCCTTTTACCGAGGACATATGGAGCAGAGCACTTTACAAGTTTAATGCTGAGAGCAGATTATCTGCTCATAGGAAATATGAACCTGCCTCTGCTTAGTGGTGAGCCTGGTGAATAATTACTGACACCCCGTTACCAACAACTCCGTACCCGCTCATGAATACCGTAAACTCACGAAGCTACAAAAACTTGGACCATTTATTTCAGCCTACAAAACAAGTATGAAGAATATCCTACACTCGGCTTCACCTGGCGTAACTACATTTTCCATGTTCATTTTCATGACTACAAAATAATTTTCATTTCACGAATAGTTTTAAGTGAACCATTTATAAGGCAATGTCACTTAAGAAATTCGCTATCAATTAGGGCCTATTAGTTTTAATTATCTTTGTTGTTATATTGACTATGATGAAAAATCTACATCCATAATCTCGACGTCTAAGCGTATGCAAGGAATTCGAAATTTATCCTCAAAATACGAGCAGCTTTTGTTATTCGCAAGTACGGAACGTTTTGGTCATTAATAACAATTTATTTAGCACAATGCCGTAATTTCGGCCCAAACCTTTGAGAAAACGTGGATTTGATATTAAACGCCGAATCGTTTTCTAAATTGATTAGATAGTTTATGATAAATTGTACAAGTTTAGGGATGCGTCCGCATTTGTTTTAAACCGGGGGATAAAGCATAGGGATGTTTGGACATATTGTTTAATTAATACAAATAGGTTTTATTTGATTTATTGAACAAAATGCAAAACAAAACTTTTGGTTAGAACTGTATATTTATTTAAGAATTAATTAGGTAGTAAATAAAGGTAAACAAATCGTAAAAAGGTTTTTATAGATGTCACTTTCATGATTAATAAATAATAGTTTAAAAAAACAAAAAAACACGCTTTTTATAGAAAACCGAACTAAAAAATAGAAAATAAATTTTAATGAATTTAAATAAAGAAAATAGTGTTAAAAATTTCAATGAATATAAATTAATAATAGTGTGAATAAAAAAATATATATTTTATTTTAAAAAAAGCGTGGGGTGGTGTCAATAGTTATAAATATTTTATTGACAGATATGAGTAGAGTGATTATCATTTCGATAATATCTTAAAAAGCATCCCACGCTTTTTTTAAAATAAAATATATATTTTTTTATTCACACTATTATTAATTTATATTCATTGAAATTTTTAACACTATTTTCTTTATTTAAATTCATTAAAATTTATTTTCTATTTTTTAGTTCGGTTTTCTATAAAAAGCGTGTTTTTTAGTTTTTTTAAACTATTATTTATTTTCTACTTTTTAGTTTGGATTATTTATAATAGCTTGTTTTTTTAATTTTAAACTATTGCACGACTCATGATGCGAAGCATCAGAGAGTGCTTTACGATCGAAAATTTTTTTTCGCCTTATTTAGTTTGGTATTTTATAAAAAAAAAAGTAGTTTTAGTTTTTTTTAAACTATTATTTATTTTTTCTTTTTTTTTACTTTGGTTTCTTTAAAAAAGCGTGATTTTTTAATTTTTTTAAACTATTATTTGTTTTGTAGAATTAAAATTCTCTTTAGTATACAAAAATTTGTCAATATTAGAGAAAACGGCTAATGATAATTATTGGAAATAAAAATTAACACAGAGTCCTGCCTTATCGACTGTAGAGAAAAATTATAGAAAATTTTATTTTCTTACCTTATCGACTATAGATGAAAATTATATAAATTAACAAAAATCATATTTTGCAAATTGAAAAATGGAATAATTTTATCAAATTAGTGTATTGTCATCGGTCCTCAATAAATCTACAAAGTTTGAACGAAATCTGGCAGTTTAAAGTGGGTCAAATCGCGCACAAAGAAGTCGGTTACAAACAAACATACAAACAAACATACAGGTGAAGCTAATATAAAGCGTGTAAAAATACGATAAACTAAACTAAATTTATTTTACATTTTTACAATAGTTTCCTTTCTTATTAATGTATGTTAAACTTTATCATTTATTCATAAACTACTCTTCATAATAACTACATTTAACCCTATGGAGTATAGATACACTCTACTTAATTTTAATGTTTTACAAAAAATCTGAAACATCCAAGAAAAACCCGGGTTCTTTAAACGCTTTAGACATTTTTAATGCTAAGATAAGTCAACAATTCACAAAATACCCATCCGCATAGCAGGCACTTATCAGGAAATAAGCAAGGCACTTTTTTTGTAAAATTCTTTCGTTAGCGGGCACACAGAGAGAACTTTACTTGGACTAAGTTGAGGTTCCCAAAGTTTTCCATTCACAGCGACGGCAACCGGCCATTGTGGCTAATTCAAGGCTATAATTAAATTTGTTTACATAATATTCTGTTACGAGATGAAAACTTGCTGGTAATACACCCTCGGGGATAACAAGTCAAATTATATTTTACATAGTTTTATAAACACGAACATTAAGAGATTTTCGCGGTTCGTTGTTTAATGCTTCAAAAGTTATAACAACTCATTAGGTTTATGATGAGATTTATAAACAACTTCAGACTTAATTCACTCCTCTCAACAGAGCGAAATATCTGTTAATGAAAGGCAGGGACATAAAAAGTTATCTTAAAGATTTAACGTTTTAATAAATTCCTTTTAAATTGAAATATTTTCCTTGATATCCTTTCCTACCTAGAATTTTATAAAAGAACATCTCTCTGTTAACCCGAAAACAGGAAAAAAAATCTGCCTAAATTACTTTACATAAACAAAAGTGGATTTCAAAGGGCATAAATCAACATTAAGATTGTACAGTCGAGAGTTTCATTTGTGAAAGCAATTTTTTTAGAAAAATAATGAAATTACCCTTGGAACTAAAGTGACCCGCCCGAGGAAAAACAACAATATTCTCGGCCCTCACTACAAAGAGGCCAGCATTTGTATTATCATTCCATTAAACAAAAGTCACCGGAGTTTCAAATGAAAACACAGAACTCATTATACCCGGGGCAGAGAAATGATTTCAAATGTTAACAAGATTCCCCATAATAGAGTTGTTCACGGAGAGATTTAAGAAAAACAAGTATGAGCTACGGGTCGCGTTGCCTTGTGTTGTGATTCTGAAGAATTGTGTTAATAATAATGTCTCTCTACAATACAACGCCACTCGAGGCGGTACACGCTTATATGACAAACGGAACCCACTCACCGTATTGTTTTATAATCTTTGCTTTCTATTTATGCAATGTATTCGAGTATCTAATTTGCGTCGTCGGGATTATCTTGAAGGACCAAGTTAATGTTTTTGGGGATTATTTATAATTTGACCGAGCTATAGGGTGGCAAGGACATCGACGCGAAAACTGATACCATGGATTCAATACATAATTCTGTTTTTTTTTTTTTAATCTGCTGCTCCATACATTTTGACCGCGTAGGTATTGCACTTTTATATGAAACAGCAGATTTTTTTTTTAATACTGGAGAAAATTTTCAACGCAGGCGGTTAGAATAATGTACTGAATCCATGGTATCAGTTTTCGCGTCGATGTTGCTAGCCTGTATATAATACAATATTTTTATAATTTTGAATTTTAGATTACGTATTTTGTCAGAGGTAAAGATACCAGCGTACCAATTTTGTTTAACATATCCGAAGGGGGAAAGGTATGCCAAATCCAGAATCCGCGTCTTCCCGGCCCTCCGCGGAATTCCTCTATTATATAATACATTGGGGAGGATCATTTTGCTCGTTTATTGCCGGATGTATCTGTGAATGCTCGTTTATCAAATGCACAGTCATTTATTCAATGGTTTATTTTATGACTTCGTACCTCTATCACCCGAAATAAACAAAGAGTTAGTGTGCATCCCTCGAGGGATAACTATAAGATAAATGTGCTTTTGAGCTCGCGTAAATATTGCATTAAAATACTTTTCTTTTTATTTATACTCGAGAAAATATGAAAAATGATAGCATTGACGATGAGGCAAAAGTTTGTAGCTTGACTGATTTAAAAACCATTTATAATTTACCTTATGATATTTATTTCTAAACGAATCATATTATTATTATTTAAATAACACTTTTAATACAACTAATTAAACATAAAGACAAGTAATAAACGCTACTTTTGCTGGCAGGAACCCTCTGCGGTAAACTTGTTAAATGCGAATCCACGCGAATAAAGCTAGTTTATAATTCAAATAAGAGCAACGTACTCGCAAAATAATGCCAGTATAAAAATAAATTATCACCCGCCCACAGCGAAAAGTATAAAATGAAGCTTTTTAATTTTAACACAAAAAAAGACCAAAGTAATTAAATTCGGAAATACTGGTTAGGTAGCCTATTCTCAAAATACGGAACAATAGATACGGTGAAATTACGGAAGGATTGTGCATGCACGGAACTGATTTAGTGTAATACGTTCCCGAGCGGTATTCGGAAACTGATCTGTAACTGTTCTGTGGCCTTTATCTAGCTATTCCCTACATACTGCCATTCATCTGACAACACAGCACGGAGTTACGTCTCCCATAAAATATCGTAGATACGGCAATAGTTCGGTATTTCTAATTAAACTCTGTATTAGTTTCGAAATTTGATTAGTAACATAACTCGCCAGACAAAAGCAACCGATAGTTATATTTTATAGGTATTCCATCTGACATCGAAAATAATTTCATGAAAATATGAACAATATTCAGAATTTCAAAATAAACAACCTTGTCTATCAATAAAATGTTATCTGAAATTCTGTTTGTATTTTCTCTCAGTTTGATTAGCTTTGAAATTTTGCTGTCACTCATTTGCAATAGTGGGCGAACATGGTACTCGTAAATACGATACGTGCTATCATCGTATTTGTAGTTTGTGGTGCGCTGGAGGGCCGGCGGCGGCGGCGCCCGTCCCACCAATCAAACAGTGGTACAGAAAGCGAGCATCCAAAGGCTTTGTATCTCATAATAAACCCGATATCCGGGCTGCAGCCGACAGAAATTAAATACCTACGATGTGGCATGAATTTTTTTCAAAGGGTCGGATTGAAGTTTTCAGGAATATCGTGTGCACGTCCGCACGTATTGTTTTTGGATATGGATTGCATTTTCGATAACAACAAAATGCTTTGGCGGGTAAACAATGCCTGTTACCAAATACCAAATAGTGGTGAAGTGAAATGGCTTGGTAAAATGGCTAATACGTTAACGTGATATGGGGACGGGGTGGATTTCTTCAGGACGTTTTGTTTTATTTTAATACACCTGGCAAATAAATTTATGTGGTATAAGTATGTACCTATCTGTATGAAGTGGGTTTATATTATTTTATATAAGTCTTGTGAGATTCAGTGTAGTAAAAATGTTCAGTGATTTGTATCGAATGTATCGGAACATCAATAAGTTCCAGTGTCGAGCGTGGGGAACGACGCGATTGTAAAGTTTCCGGTGTCATGAAACCACCGCGTTGTAAAGTGAAACCTTTATATTTATTTCTGTTATTCGTTAAAAGCCTCGTAAAGTTAATAAAGGGTTTTTTGTAACAAGCAGGGAGCACGTTCGAGATAAGCCCCCGGTCTCGAGTTGGAATCTTTTAAAACGTCGTTAAAACCAACCCCCGGTCGGCACAGACAAAAGCCCAACAACCTAATTGTTGACGAAAAATATTCTCGATGCAAATTCGCACTCTTTACAGCCCATTCGGAATTTGTACTGGACCCGAAAGAAGTTAACGTAATTAGCCTCCGTTGTTGGGGTGTATTCAGATTTTGCGAAGTCGTGATGTAATCGCGAAAATTTTTGTTTCCAACTCTACTGTGAAATGCAGTATCGTTTTAGAGCAAGTACCATTGTTTTTTTTTAGAAGACGACAAAGAAGATATACTACGAAGTAATTAAGTAGAAATAATATTGGTAATTTGTTTTCATATCCATATTTTGTCTAAAATACAGTGAACCTTTGAGCAAAGGCTATGATACCGTTAATGAAATTAAAATCGCTATAGAATCATGGAATAACTGTAACAATAACATTAGTAGATTGCCTTGTTATTAGTATTTAATTAAATTCTTCAGCAATGTAGCGGAGCAGTGACTCCGTCTGCCTTGCAGGGACCTTTCATTTAGATTCCTACGTAATAGGACGTAATGATACCTCTTGGGTCAAAAGATAAACGTCCAATTAATGCTTAGAAAATGCATCTTCTACGATAAGATTAATAATACTAGAAAACACGATTCAAGGGAAGTGGTCAGTGGGATTTTTCCTGAATATTCAGCAGAACTTTTCCGGAACCTCGAAATGTAAAAAAGAAATAAACACTTTTTACGAACTATTTTCACATTAATGGTGGGTATGGTAATGTTAAGTTTGATAATACAGACTTGACGTTCGCGCAGTGGAAAACATGTTTTTAACCAACAATTTCACGTTCTATGAAGTTATTAGAAAAACAGATATGAAATTGCGATTTTAACATAATTTGTGGCTTATATTTACCTAAGTAATCGTGTAAGAGCTATATATACTTAGTGATCTATCCTCCCTGTACCAACATATTGACTCGTACACATCAACAGTGTTTACATTGAAAATCGTGGTCACTGGATGTTCGCCGCGCGCTTGTCATTTCCCGGACATAATTTGGTGACTAGTCCTTTATCCAACTCAGGCGATGCTTTCCAATTCACCTGCTGACGACAATTTCGATCCTAATTTGTGTTATCATTTCCAAATTCATAGAATTATACAATAAAGTACTTGTGTAACATGCTATCCTTAATTGGTACCTACGGGGATCTGGAGTGCTCATTGGGCACACTTCTCCCCGAAGACAAAGGTTCGTGGAGTCCTTGCAATCGGATCCGGCGCGCCGACGCCCTCTCGGTAATTTTCTCGTTAACGGAATGAATAAAACATTTCATTCCTTACCTTTCTTTTGTAATTGTTAATGGTTGATGGGTTTTGGCAATTTACGTTCGGTTTCTTTCAGAAACCCTATTTTGCCGCGTCATTTGTTATTCGATATCCATTCAGGATTTGCGTGACGGCTTTAATTGTACGCAGACAGATCACCGATCACACGAAACGTTGCCGTCTGGAAGGCCAGACGACATTGTTGTTTTATCGTCTATTCAACAAAATTAAGTACTACAGATACATATTTGGATGGTTTTTATAACGCTCCAAAATAATAAAATAGGACCCATCGCTGCGATAGACAATTTGCAAAGAAAAATACATCACGATAAAAAATGTTACTCTAACGAGAACCTCAAAATGGCTCGTAAGCAATGAAACAGCGCAATTTCATGAGAAAGGCGGCCCGCAAATAAACCAAAGCGGAGCACATTCCCGCCTCCATAAAACGCAGACTGAAATAAACGTAACAGACTCCGTTCTTTAAAAAATCCGGGCGACGACAACCGCAAAGCTCAGCAAAAATCTCTAGTGTGAGTTGGAATTCCAGCGTCGGAATTTTCATAACTGGCGCGTGGCGTCGTCGGTCGTTGAAGCGTTCCAGGTGAAAGATACCGAATTTATATCCCGAGGCGGTTCCGACGCCGATCGTGATCCGGCTGCGGTTCGCGCTCACGCCGCCGTCGGGGAATCCTAGCGCCGTACTTTATTAGGTACGGATCCCGCTTGCCTCTCGCCAAATATGTGTGCGGCCCTCCGATGACAATAAACACCCCGTATGAACGCTGCCCACATGAAAGGCTTTATTTCGCCAGGTGTCATGTTCATGTATGCACGTAAAACGTAAACGCGTCCGTTCTCTGTTATTGACATTCAAGGGAAAATTGTACTTTCAATGTGAAGCTACTTCTTGTTTTTGAGATTGTAGCTTCATTTTCCCAATCCTAAATACTGGACCTAGGTATTCATATAACATGTCGATCCAACCGAAATTCTAAGTATTCAAATAATTTCATATTCTACGAGAACTATTCACTGCATTGTTGAAAACTATCCCTCATATTAATGAGGGATAGTGAATTAACTCCAAAGATGCGCAATACATTAGTATTGCGCATCTTTGGAGTACGCATTGCTATTTAAGAGTATTATGTTCATTGATGTGCTGAAAGTAAATTCCTCTAACCTCCTCTGTCCAAGTATACTTTTAAATCTTTTAAAACGTTAATGTAACAATTGAATTATGTTTTAACAAGAATCATCTAGGGGCGCCAAGTGCAGGATATTGTGGGCCACACCCCGCGAAGATTACGCGAGTTTTTCATATAAAGCCATTCAGCCAATTTCCTCATATCCTACACAGGAGCATAATAAAGGAGGCTTTTGTGAAGGAAAGAGGTTCGCGCACCTACAATGCGTAGACACCGCGTGTACACCGCGAAGGAGCGAGACGTAGGATGCTTCCCTCTAGCTTTTTCGGATAACTTCTGATATTTAGGGTGCTGCCGTTGTGAACAAATTGGTACTTTTACAACGTCAACGTCTGCTCTATAGGAGATTTAGTTTCGTATTCAATTTTCACTAAATCATGTGCTTAGGAAAGGTTTAGTTTTTACATAGCTAGTTCAAAATTTATCTCGATAAAATACGACGCTTCTGGCGCGATTTCTGATACTATTTGAAGTTATTCGTAGTCAAACAGTTTTCTCTCTCGACTGGTTTATTTTGTATCAATATGAAGAGTGTAACTGCAAACATTGGATGTAGGACCAGCAGATTTAAATCTTTTTACTTTTGTGTTCTTATTTCATGATGCCTAAAAGATAGATACCTACTTTAGAATTCACTTTCAAAGTTCATTAGGTTAATGACCGTAGAAACCGTGTTTACTTACACCTTTCGAATCCCTAATTAACCTCTTTTGGCAAAAAGTATTAAAGTATTATTTTCTTTAGCTACCTCTCACGATTTGCGTGGGTAGATTAAGATTAGGTAAATAAAATTCTAAATGTAAAAATAAAAGGGTTACTGAAACATACAACACAACAAAGCATAATCAGCTTATATTGTTCCCACTGCTGGGACAAAGACCTCCTCTCTTCGAGAGGGAGTGGGCTGTAATCTACCACGCGGGCCCAGTGCGGTTGGTGGGTCACATGTCTTCGATTTTTTGTTCTAGGACATGCCGGATTCCTCACGTTGTTTTCTTTAACCGTTTTGAGGGCAGTGGTCATGAAATTATTTACGCAAAGTAAAGCGCCTGCCTGGGTTCGAACCCACGACCGTAAGTTGGGGCCGTTACCACTGCGCCACCACCGCCCTCAACACAACATAAATTGTGTCAATTCACTCGATCTAAAAGTAAAAAGTGGTGAATGGGTATTCCACAAGGCTCGATATTTTTTTTAGTATACAAACATCATACAATGATCTACCCCATTTATTAAAAAAACAACTACAAATGGTGTTATTTTCTGACGATACTTCCTTATTTTTTTAAGATAAATATTCATGGAACAAATCTTGACGATGTTCCAATTTCGGACTTGCAATAAAGCTTTATTTACCTTTAATGCAACTCCGAAATTGGTACACTGCTAATAATTTAGTATTATATGGGGAAAAAAAATAATGAATAAGATTTGCTTTACTGAATGTTAAAAGTACTGATTCTGACATAGTATTGAATAAGGAAAAACTAGAATCGTCGATAAAACTGTTTTCCTGGGATCACGCTCGACTCAAGGCTGCAATGGGGTCCTCATTTAACATCTTTTGCAGGACGGCTAAGTTCAGCAGCATATGCCGTAAGAAAAATTCGTCAATTTACTGATGTAGATACCGCGAGGCTAGTCTATTTCAGTTACTTTCATAGTACACACGTCTTATGGTATTTTACCATGGGGACGGACTGCAGATATCGACTCAAATTTTATTGTAGAAAAGATGTATTAGAGCAATGCAGGCTCGATTCTCTAAGGGAACTGTTTAAAGATACCGCACCTGGCTTAACGCTGGTAAAGCTCCACAAGGGCGCATAAACTAAATGAGTCATCATTTAGTTTATCATCATTCGAAAATATTGTTGGAGCTGCTAAAGATTGCAAAATCTCTGCATTGTTCACTCAAACGTCTCGCTGGTGGTGGCGTGTGTGTTGGATCATTAGTTCCCTTCAAAATGGTTGAGCTAAATGGTGCTGATCCATGCGTCATGTTCGTGAACGGGCGCCGTCAGTGCGGACTGGTCATTTCTTAGCTGCCACGGCTTATTTGAATTTATTTTAATTTAAGAATTGTTTTTGTTTTTATTGTTTTATTCCGGACGCTTTTAACGTGCACGTCTTCCCACGTACCTGTAATTGGTTTATTTGAAACAAATGCTTTGAGTTTGAGTTTGACCATGGCAAAACAATACTTTAATTGGGCGCTGGTTGCTTATCTTCTTGAAATCTTTACATAAACCCTTAGTCGCCTTTTACAACATTCAGTAACCAGTAACAATATCCAGAGGGATCGCTCTGGATATTGATACTGGTTACTGAATGTCCAGTGCGAGTTCCAGAGACGTACACAAATTTAAAAAAATAACATCTTAGCCTAGATATAGATACCCTTTACCATGTCCTACTCCGTAAATGAACAAATTACCTGAAACAAACGAACACACAGATGAATATAGGCCGAGCACAGACAAACAACATGTAACATAAAGTGAACACTATGTAGGCAAGGCCTGGAACAGCTGATGTTGACAGCGGTTGCTGCGGTTATCTCGGGTCGTGAACGGTGTACCATCCAACACCGTATACAGTATTAACACGCATATTCTACGCTTTATTTTGGGTGAAAGAACCACACGGATGATAAATTTAATATTTTTATTTACTTGGTCAAAGAAAACATTTTTTTTTATACCTAGTCAAAAACATCCCCAGGTCATCAAAATAATAACGTTAATATAAACTTTTTTTTTTATGATAACATAAAGAAAAATGCTAGTTTTACTGACACATTCACCCATCGATGTTTTCATTTTCTTACAGGTGAAAAAGCCAATATAAAACACGTACATAAACATAAAATAAATTGATACTTCAACCCCCTTTTCCATAAGGCCCAATAAAAGTAGAAAAAAACACACATCTCATACAAGATAAACTCCCCCGCACAAATAAAATATTAACTAAATATTCACTACACTATCTAATAAAATATCGAACATATTTCAATATACGTCTCTAAGAGAACGGCCCTATCGATATTTATTTGTGTAGTAACACCCCAGCGGCCGCCGGAGTCCGAAAACGCCATTGGTATCGTAATAAATCGTTAGAGACGTGCCGTACTGCCGCTGGAGCTGTTACTAGTGCGCTGTTTTTACTGGCAATAGTTTTCCGTTAATCTACTATAACCAATGCTGGGTGTCGGCCTCAGTATCGGCAGCGCAAGGGTTAGGCTCGAGCGAGTGTTGCCAATGATTAATATTTTAATGTCAGTCAGGCCTGGCTTGATTAATTTCTTCGGAAATGTTTTTACGAACGGTTTTTTTATGCCGATGAATTTTACGTTGTCCAAGCAGTATGCGATATAATATTGGTTTCCCGAATGCACGGCTCTGTCTAAGAAACACACGTAAACTTTTTTATGACTTACTTGAAACTTCAGCTGTGAAGGAAAGCATCGCAAAAAATTCACGCATTAATAATAAACTAAGCGTGTGGGAGCGGCGATAGGTAGCGCCACGTGTCACTTTGAATATAAAGTACTGTAACCTAGATACATATTTGCTCACTCCGTAAGGAACGCAAGCGTGATAATGCCTTCACAGCACACTTTTATGGCACACGCATGTACGCAATTATTAAGAGAGAAAAATAGAACAGTTACCACTCCAGTAAGTACCAACTTTACGACCACTATAAATATAGGTAATCTAACTTCATTTTTATAAGCTGCTTAGAAATCAGTATAGGATCAGAACTAATTCAATGAAACAATATTTACTGGCTATAATTCGAGTGCGTCCCTTGTCGTTCGCAATGTGAATAGATTAAAGTCAAGCAACTTTTCTCCGATACAACGACACTTCTACCAGTTTACGGACGGTGTAAAACATGGACACCGCACTTTTACGAGTGTCGCTTAACATACAGTGCCGTTAAACTGAGAAACTACCAAAAACTAGACATACAGACATAAAGAATGGTCATTCCGCAGTTCGTTAGCTAATTGGATCGTAATGTATCGCTATGCTACAGCAATCAAATTAATGATATTTCTTTCGGTGTCGTGTCTACTGTTCAATGTCTGTTATGTGCCATATCATTAAGTTCACACGCGATATAATAGATACACGTTACGATCCTGATATGCTAAACGTTCTGTTTCACAAACATTGAACATAAATTACACATTGCGTTCATTTTGATGCTCATTCGACGGGTTATTTTTATTTCATTCTAGGCAGGTGCGCTTCGGCCGTGTTTCAGCCAATATTTTTGAACGATTACCATGCTGATGAAAAGCCAACATCAGAACATGTAACATGTTCTCCCACACACGTTCGCACTTACATAGTTTTAATTCCATATTAAATTACACCTTTGACGAGAAAATGTTCCGTTTTTAACACAAACATTAACAGTACTCCAAGTCTTAAATTAACGCGCGTAAATATTACTTTAGTTAACACAATTTGTGATGAGAAAATTTTGGTGGAAAGGTAAACGAAATTTTATATTAAAATACAATAACAATAAACAGATAAAACCGATTACGTTCTCCGTTGGAACCAATAAGGAGAGATCCCGATCGTGGCTTTTCCCAATAAATATATCGAGATGAGACCAAGATAAACATATCGGAGCGAGCGGGCGGTAGGTTTAAAATATGCAGCCTTCCGCGCTTCGTGAAATTCGTGTAAACAAGTGTAGCGGCCGACTGCGGATAAATCTTCGGGTATTATTGTATTCATATTCTGCGGGAAAGAAGGCTTCGTCGATACTTTTTTACGTATCGGTTAAGCTGCTCACGAAAATTGAAAGACTTTGTTAGCTTCATACATATAATTCGTCTGTAACATTCCTCCTTTCTGGAATATTTAAAATTTTCTACCGCGACTATATCAAATGTTCGCATAAGGTATTGGGATATGAGATATTTTCAAGTAGAATATTTTCTCGTGGCAATATTTTCTTAAGAGTAACCGGAGATTTGGTTTACTGTTAAGTTTTAATATGCTAGATACACTTGCAAAATAAATGAAAGATAAGGTACATCATAAATAGCCATAATAGTTATTTATAAGGCCCATAAAGAGTTAAGTAGGTAATTTTATTTAGCCAAGGGTATATATTAAACGGTTACCCCACATCATTAGGTGGCAAGTTACGGCACCAGCGCACAAAAGTAACGGAACTGTTGTCGGAAACATATTAATGGTTCGTTCAGACCTACACAAAGAAGTTTGACAAGACGGCGTACAGGTGATCACTGACATGTTTGTGTGCCGACCCTTACTTCGAACCGGTGGGCTATATGGGTCTTATCTCATAATACGTATTAGGGTACCTACTTGTATATTGATACTGTTACCCGTACAAAATGCATTCAGATGAAAAATATGGAGAATTGGAGACCAGAAAAGGTCAACATGTAAATCATCTAATTGTGACACTGTGGTTTTATGAAATGAAACACGTGGGTGAGGAAACGAAGGAGATGATCGAAAATGAAAATCCATGAAACAGTATTTCTACCTGTGCTTTGAAAACCAGACATCAAAAGCACAGTGTTAATATGAACCATATTTCTACTAAATCTCATACAACAAAGAATGCATTGTACCACTGCAAAATTGTATTATGTAGCGCTCAGAAAATATGATAACTGCATTCCAATTTCGGAATTCAATAGTCGCGAACACCGAGCTATTTGAAAAATCTCATAAAGATCCGATATTTGGAACATTTAGTTGCAAATATCGACTGTATGAAAATTGACAGATAGTTTGTCGGTAGTTAAACGATCAGTATGGTGAATAAAAAACATATGTCGCCGATAAATTCATATGCAAATAACTGAACGAATGCGCATCCAGCGAAAGTTAAACGGTGAGTATAAAAGTTGTGCAAATATGTTCATTTGGGCGAATAAAAATGATCAGCGTGCGATGCGACGACGCGACGTGATGCGAGCGTGCACGGCGAATAGGAATGTGAATACACGCACTCTGTTAGCACGGACGGGTTGTCAGTAACGTGTTTCAGTTTTTTATTTAGCTCTTTTTAGACTTCTATCGCATTCTTGTACATGAGGCACTGGATTATTCTACTTTCTACCAACTTATTGGGTCCGGCGCGGGACGCAAAGCACAATCTAGAAGGCTTTAATATTAGAGGATAACGTACTAGTTTTTCCCAGATACATTTTGACCAGTTTGAGCATTTTGCAACGAATAACATATTTTTAAGCGAATTTATTGTTTTTTAGTTTCACATTTCTTATCAAAACTTCAATAAAGTTGGCAGCCCTACGCAAGCACGTGCAAGAGCGAAGCGAAGCGAAACTCATCGCAGCGGATAACCGGAAGTCAACCCGGCAAGTAATATATTTTTAATTGATGCATACAGCGGCCGATGTGTCGAGTAAACATTTACGGGTTTATTCGAACGATGACAGGGCCGCCTTTGTTGGTCGATTTTAACTCAAAACATTAATTGGCGGAAAAGTGTGCAATTCGCATGTTTAAACTTTCAGTCGATGTAAATATTAACACAGTAATTATGAGGGCGTTGATTGTATGTGTCGATTTTAATTTTGTGTACACTCTTTGTTGTAGCTTTCGAGGTTCATTAATACTGTAATGGTTTGTGAGAGTTATTCAATATTAGTCTTACGTAATGCTGGAACTTATTTATATTGATATCGATATTGAATTGATGGCAATACATCAAAGGGTATTACTATTACTTCTTCTCTGAAAATACTTCCCCCTTTCGATATTTTCAGTGAAAATTTTTTTTAGTATCAACAATTATATTAACGTTTGCATTCTTTCTCCTAGTCATTTTTCTGGCAAAAAAGCACAGAGTGTCCCTTAGAACAATAAAAAAAATACACATTGCGCTGGATAACGCCCACTCTGTGCGTAATCCAACAATAATTTTTAATTTCCGTCCTAGGGCCGGCCGATGCACTGAATACCAATTACTGGCACTAGCGTAACTACTGAGCACATGGAATGTGAAGCCTAGCTCTCGGGTAAGCGACCGATTTGTGTACCACGTACAATACGCCACTATGTGAATCAGTGGAGATCAGGTATGCGGCACAGGCACGTTCAATCACTGTACGGGAATAGATAACGTTTGTTTTAAAACATCACTACGCCAAATTAAATACGGAAACGAAAAATTCCCGTGGCAATGCGGAACTATGCGGGAATTAAATTTTGTTGTTAAATTGCATGAATTTTAATAATTATAATTAAGTTTTTATTAATTGACGATTATTGCTTACCACTGGATGGCGTGGGAAATCGATCACTGTATTAAATATTTAATTGTAAAGATATAAAACACAAAACCTATTTACGAAATGGCAACTTAGTCTATGTTAGACCCAGACTTAGCCGAAGGCTTTGTAATTTGTTGTTGTACAAATACTTCTATTGAAAGATTTTCATATTTAATGTTACAATAAACAAAAAATAAGACAAGAGGGTAAATTGCTTTTATCATTCTGGAACTTACGGGAATAGTAAAGAAAACCAAGTGTAAGTAAATATACTCTCAAAATCTTCCTCTCAGATATTTGGGTACAACAAAGAATTGTTGGTTAACAACAAATATCCGAATTCAATACTGGCTAACCCGTTGAAAAATAAATTTGTGCCCCGGCGGATGTGTGCGCTTGCCAAGCTTCCAACCCTTTGGGACGTGAATTGCCTGCTTGCACGTTGCACAATAACAGTTTTCTTACCCTAGTGGTGTTCGATACATTTTGGGTGGGACACCCCTGCAGGTATTAGAACTTTTTGCCTTGTAAAATGTAGCGCTTATTATTTTTGATACTTTTGTAACTATCAGCTTTTCTAAATAAATTATCATCAGCTTTTTTCTTCTTTTTTTCGTTTGGTTTGTGACTAACTTGGTGTCAACATTTTGATGCCACCCATGGCCTTCTGACTTGGCTTCACATGCCGTCGAGAAATATGTCTCACGATATTTTCATTCACCGGTTTTGAAGCAAGTAATAGTTTTACAATACACACTCATATACGAAAAGTCAGAGGTACGCCTTGGATTCTAACTCGAAACCACTAGGCTATCATCAGCTATGAACTGCTATGAAACACAGAGATTAAAAACTATGAAAGCAATATAGACTTTTACTAAGATTAATTACAAGATCAACGTTCAAAGCCATTCATCAATTCCACCGTGAACACAAAGCCATCAGGGGTGTCGCGGAACTTCTTACGTTATTGAAATTTACTTTTTAAAACAATGTTAAAGTGCACAACGCTCGTATTTACTCTGCAACCGGCGGATGGCTAGTGGGCAAAGTTTTTACGATGGCCCGTCCCAGGGAATATTGTTGGTGCATTAACGTTTAATGCCCTCCGCAGTTTCACTAAAATTTAAAATTGGTTCGCGAAACAGTTGCAGCGATTAGACTGGATTGCGAGACCGGACTAATTTTCGGGATGAGTTTCGAGTAATATGTTTTCAATTACTTTTCTGTGATAAAAGTAAATTAAATGTTACTTTTTATGACTTTGCGCTGCAAGCAACTAAAAAGCACTTCAGTACTTTACAGATTTAGCTGTTTACATCAATAATTTACACTTTTTCCCCCTTCTACTCAGCTTCGCACGGATGATACAAAGTCTCGTTTCGTGCTCGCATACACGTCATTTTAAGCAAGTTTATGTATGGAGGGGACAGAGAGTTGGTACGTCAGAACGGTATCAATTTCCGGCCTTCCACTGCCATTTGATTTATGTTTGCTATCTCTTTTTTCGACAAAACTACATTTGGTTCCTGAGTAGAAATGCAGGTGGGAATCTGTCGGAATAGAAATAAAAAGCCGTGTTTTTCATCAGTGTGGTGAGGGCGGGAATTATTACTTAAATAAACTTATGTGGGATCTGTTTCTGTAACAATTAATTTGCGGCTATTAGGTTTCTAGAACAAATTATAGGTAACTGATATTAGCATTATGAATTTAAAAACCAACTTATTCAACACATGTATTAAGTTTTCCGTTTCATAATAATTTGAGAGATTTTAGCTACAAGTAAGCGCATAATATGTTTTTGTATCAAATTTTCCATATCTAGTAGAACTAAACTGTTGAAACTGAACCTTCTCGAAACTAATTAATTAACGTAAGTACAAAACGCTAGAGGCACCAGATGGTATAATAAAACACTATAATCCCTACTAACGTTCAATTACATCTTATATATAGGTACTTTCAAGCTAACTATGTAATGTGCTGAAGCAAAGGCTATAATAATTATTAATAATAAATAGATCAAATTTCTAAATTTTTTTTTTTTTTGTTTTTATAAAAAAAAAAAAAGTAAATTATATGTATATGAAATAAAATAATTCATAATAATTAGAATAATAATTAAACTGCAGTTTTATTTTAATGAAATTAGAAGCAATTTTTAGAAGATTTTCCTGTTACAAAATAGGATTTAAATTCAACAAAAATAACAAAGGGAAAAAGAAACATCGTTATCGAGAATTGAATCAGAAATCGTTCTGTTTATTAGCTGAGTTAGGCGCATTATCAAATTACACAGTCATTTTGGTTTAATATGGAAGTTATCAAGTTACGTATTTAACTAATCAATGTAAATGAAACGAGCAGGGCTGTAATCGGGATGAAACTAATTAAAATCATGTGAAGCATGGTAGCATAGCATACATAGATAAACTTGACAACAATTATGTTGATAGTTTGATGACCTACATCTACCTATACAAAGTTTGCATGCCTACCGACAAATAATACCTAGGAATCACAGAAATGCACGACAGATGAGAGATAAAAGCAAGTAAAAACAAGCTAAGGTAACTGCAAAAATATCCCATAATATCACCCCCTTTTTGAAACACACATCTCACCCCTATTAAAAGTGATAGTAGTGTAACGTGCCAACCAAAACAAGAACACACCGCAGTGACTAGACGAAACTCACACGTACAGTATTCGACAAAAGTGCTACCGACCTTAATATTGTTAGGAAACAGTAACCTCTCAGGTGCTGGCAGGCTATATAACCATTCAATGATTAATACTCGCGCGATGACACGACGAAGAACGAATACCATACGTTTCCCTACCTTTAGCTACCGCGTAAGTATGAAACGCTTTCGTTGCTAAATATACCGATATGATTACGTCACGTATGTTTTATGTTGTTCATCATAATTTGTTACTAATAACTTTAAAATGAATTGTAATTTATTATGAAAACGATGCTTTGTTGTCATTCTTTATGCGTTCGTATTTATTCGTCTGAATGTGTTAGGTAATTGAGTTGTGCGTACATTCCACAGTCACAATAAAACAAGCAATAGTAGACATATTTTAACCTATTTCATTATTAAATTGTCAAGAAAATAGCTAACATCGCGATGATGTTGCGAGATGAGAAGTGAAATGAACAACAACTTAGTTTGTACACAATTTAAAACATTGAAATATTACTTGAATATAGCATAATTGAACGGAATTCCACTAGATACTCTTTATAACTTAAAACATTTAGTAAAACAACTAGAAAATTTTGTACTCCTCACCTGAATATCGTGCAAGCAATCACGTTCATCATGTGTGTACCGCAAACGGGATAACATGTCACGAATACTAAACACCATTTTAATAAAACAAACTTCACTAAAATACAGAAGAAACTTAGGAGACACGCCAGAACTAAGACGCAAAATTAATAAAACAACTAATTAAACACACAGTGACAGAAGACAGAGTGAAAGTAAATGACGTTGAGTTAAACTTTTTATGAAAATACCCTCAACAATTAATTATGCACATCATTTTTCGAAGACAAATATTTGACAGTTTTGTGTATAGACTTACATTTACCGCTCAATATTTTTTTTAAGTTCAGATATGGCTTCTATTATTTTGCATTAAAAGAATTTTGAAAAAAGAATTGTTCGAAAAGTTTGTCATTTATTTAATATTGGTCTTTATTTTTTCGGCTTGCTGTCAATGTAGCCATCCAGCCTCTAAAGAAATACAAGGAGGTTGGTTACCTACTTATTTTTCTTTTTGTAATCAAATGGGAATTTGAATATTTGCACCCAGGTTTTTATCGTTAAATGCTCTCAGATTAAAGAAATTACACTATCTTACCTTGTTTTCAATATACCTTACCTAACCAACCCCCCCCCCCCCCCCCTTTTACCTTACCTTATTATTATAAAGTTGTTTGTTGAACATTGGAAATATTCGATGAATTTTAAAGCATTTTTATTTTGAGTCATGAATTTATTCAAGCATTTCATAATGCAATAAACAGTGATCTCATTTTGCTGGTAAGTACTAAAAACCTTAAATAAGTTCTAAGTGGAAGTTTATTTTATTACGTTACCTAGAATATCGTCCCTAGTTTTCTCGAATTTTATTCTTGGTGTAAGCCATTTATGACAGTAAGCACTACGAATAGGTACCTAATATTTTGTGAGTTGACTGAAAGACCTGGTTGGGGTATGATAAATTAAGAATCATTATCGTGAATAGCTCTCAGGGTTCCTACATTGAATAGAAAAGTCATGTAGGGGCTTATATTAATAGTACATTAAGTTTTATACTTAGACCGTAGATCTATTTTTCATGAAAAATGTATGTTGTTTGAAAGGAGATCACCCATTCTGGGATAATTTTTTTTTTTACGGCCAGCAATAGTAATTACATGTTTTTAAAGCACACATATACCTATGGCATAATTTTTTACTAAGGCGTCAAAGTCGAGAAAAATTTGGGTTTAGAGTTATACAAGTTAGATTTTTGAGATGGGGCAGTTAGGGGGCAGGTCCCTTAACCGTAGTTGCTTCAAGAAAATGGTCTTAGGAGATTGTCCTTAACTTTTTGAGATATTTTGATCTGCATTCACAGATTTTGAAAAAATCGTAGGTACTTACAGTCAGCAAGAAAAGTGGCAGTTTTCGCAAAAACTTTTTTAATGCCAATCGATTCTGTTTCTTATAAGGATCAAAAAACTCTACTGGACCTACTGAGGTTTGAGTACTAGAAAATACAGAAATCGCAAAAATCTTTTTCTAGGAAATGAGACTCCGACCTACTTTTTTACGATGGATAAACTGGCTGAAAATGTTGTATTGTATTAAATTTGTGAGGTGGTGCATACGGGATTTTACATGAAATAGCGGGAGGACATAATTTATTTCATTTAAAGATCATTGTAAGTATATCTTTGTTCGCAAATAAATTACAGCGTTATCTCCATACAAAGAAATGTTTCTACTACTGCCACCATTCAAATAAAATGTAATTCATTCCTAGCCGCCACTTTTGTTTTTTTATTCCAAATCGACGAACAAAATGGATGATCTCCTTTCTCATTAAATAGTTTTGACAATTTCTGGTTATGACTGGTCGTGCGAGTTTGCCTTCCACACATTTTCAGCTGTCTTATTTTCAACGAAGTATCTACTCAATGTGCTGGAGCTGATGAAACTTACTAATTAGTCTACGATATCTCGTTCCAATGCATAACCACTACGCCACAACGTGTGGCGAAATAGAGAACTAAAATGACTCATTATACCAGATTTGACGGTTGTTTGACGTCTTCCCTAAGCAGGTGGCGCCGCCAGTCCGCCATGACACGCACGGATAAGTTTGTTGGCGAGTAGGTAACTTTGACCACATTAGCCACCAAATAAAAGAGCTGTTAATTAATAGACGACAGAAATCGTATTATAATTGCTCAGATGATTTGCATGTATTTTCGATTCATCTGTTGTGACTGTAATAGTTATAAGCATGGGATAGAAAACTGACAAATTACGGGCCTGTTTCCCTTAGAACGGATGCACGGATGTCCGATTTTATTGTCCATCCACTATTTATGATCTAAAGTTTTTAAATGATCAGTCGTTGCCTTTATAAAAATCCAAGCAAAATAACTAAACACTCGAAAAATGCACCGACCGTGAAAATTAGATCAACTCGCATTTACTCCCTAAGGCCATTTCCACATGGCGAGGCGTGTGCTCACATATAATAATCGCAGCGGAAACGCTGTAGCACGCGCGCGGCCCGCTGGAGCGGAGGTGTCAAACGACAAATTTCACGGCGCGACTGTCCTTAGATCTCCTGCCGCTATGTCGCGTGCTAGTGTCGCTAGCGGATCGCCCCCTTAGGCAGCGTGCGATTATTTTTGTTCCGGCCCCGTTCCGAAGTTTCGTACTCAATATGTTCGGCCGTTTTGGTTAGTTTGATTTTTAGATTGTTTTGATAGGATTTGTTAAACTTTTATGAGGATATATGGGAACTATTAGACAAGTCTTTTACTTCTTATTTCGAAGTTGATGATGAGGATTAGTGCAGCCTAAAATCATTTGAGTACTAGTATGGATAAATCAACAACGGTCAGCTTAACCATCCTAGAATAACACTTCACAACCCAGCCCGCAACAGCACACCATCAAAGATGAGCGTATTCGAAACAGCTGTCAATTACCGTCCAACGTAACATTGTTCCGGGAGTAAAGCACTGGGATTAGATTCCAATTGCAGACGCATCTGTCCACTAATGAACGCTGGCACGTGCATACTGCAGGCAGACACCTGACACCTCACGAGTATGGAAGCCTGGTACATCGACAGCTCGTCGAGTACCAATAATAAAAACGTATGAACTACGGCATTTGGGGGTTTAGATTAATAATAGTACCTGACCGACCGAGCTCTGCTCGGGTGAAAATAGAGAATACTCATTTAATAGTAGGTACCTATAGGATAGTTCATACTTATTCCATGCTGCCATGATAGCAGGTACTTACTAATTCCATGCTGCCAAAATAGTAGGTACTTACTAATTCCATGCTGCCATGCCATTATTCTAAGGTAAGGAGCTATCTTGTTCTAAACTTTGGGCGACGACCGAGCTCTGCTCGGGTATACGGAGAAAACTAATTTTTCCAGATATGTGACCTAGGTAGATCGATTCGGTAGACTGGGCACGCCACAATTGTGGCGATAAGTCCCCTCTTTGAGGAGTAGCTAGAGAGGCGCCACGGCGTCCTCACCTTCCGCCTGACACAGGTCCTCACCGGACATGGTTGTTTCGGGAGGTTCCTGTTCAGGATAAAGCGGGAGGAAACGCCCGGGTGTCACCACTGTGTGGATCGCCCGGAGGACACGGTGGAGCATACGGTGGAGGTCTGCCCAGCTTGGGCGGAGCACCGCCTTGTCCTCACGGAGGCGATCGGCGGCGGCGATCTCTCGCGTCCGGCCCTGGTTCAGGCCATGGTCCGGAGCGAGAGTGCATGGGAGGCCGTCACCTCCTTCTGCGAAGCAGTAATGCTCGCGAAGGAGGAGGCGGAGCGCGCGAGGGAGAGGCAAAATGCGCGCCCTCGCGCCCCTAGTCGCCGCAGGAGACGCCCCGGGCGTCGGGAGTCGCGAGCCGACTTCCGGCCACCGTAGGCGCGGGCTTGCGGACGGTGAGCAATGGGTAGCTCGCCGTCCGATAGGGACCAGGCCCGGGTCGACGGCGCGTTGTGTTCCACGCGCGCCTCAAAGAGATGTCAGCACCAACTGACGGGGTCCGGAAGGGCCAATGCCTGCCGGGGTTGCGGGTTTGTCTGAAAGGGATATCGCGACCTCGGCACACAGGCAACGGAAGGAACACGGGTGGGTTTTAGTCAGTAAAAGTCTGACACGCCCTCCCGCTCCACCCAGAGCGGGAGAAGTTATTTTGATAATTTCCCAAATTCAAAAAAAAAAAAAAAGGTAGATCGATTTTTCGCCTCGTAAACCCCTATATTGCAATTTTCATCGAAATCGTTAGAGCCGTTTTCGAGAACGTGAATACAAATATATATTATATATATATATACAAATATTGCTCGTATAATATGTACTAAATATAGAAAGTACGTTTAGTATTCCGATATTTATGTGGCTTCATGTAATTGGTAGGTACTGACAAACTTATTTTGTGCAAAGCCTGCAGTTATCATACACCATTTTACATTCTGTATGACTCGTACGTCGAGCGTGTCAGGAATAATAGGCTACCTACTAAAAATGCCTTACCTACATGTTTTGAAAGATTCATTCAAATAACAAAAACGCATTCATTAGTCTTTTGAATGCATCAACTCCTCACGATTCTGCAATCCTGGTACATTGACAGCTCGTCGCAAACAGTAAAAATGTATGAGTGCTAACAATGTGGCTCATAGACGAAAATTAAAAAGTTTGTACAATCCCAGCACGTATGAACCAGTTAGTAAGTTATCTTTTGAACGGAATGCTATGATTAGCTTTGGTGTTTGGGTTTGTATTTTTATATAAGCTTTGTCCACACGTGTGGTAAAAAATACATAGTTTGAATTTTGACTGTCCTTACATTTAGACCGGAGATTCGCGAATTTTATTTTATGTACCTACTACGTAGTATTATGTATTGGTATGAAAAATATTTCGCGCGTTTTTTATTTTGTCACAAACCTTCTTTTGTTTTTTTGGCTCGCGCGCCTTTTACTTTATCATTCAGCCTTTTATTTGTTTATACAATGTTCGTGATTGATCTCTTTGGTGATTGGAACTTTTACCAAGAATATGCACATTCCAAATTCAAATCACTTTTACTCCCTAGGGATTAAAGAGTTATTTTGGTCTCTGTTTACGAAGAACAAACTAGCTCTTTTTGAATATTTGTGATAAAAAATAAGTTTTGTTTCTTTTACAATGCGACTTCTCTAGTCCAAGTGCTAGAGGTTACTAGGCTTGCCTACGACCCTTCTTACAAGCCAAATTGCATTCTATGATTATTTGAAATTAGTTGTAAGTATCTGCAGGTACTCCTAATCTCGCTTCTAATGGATAATGGAAGCACCGACTCCAAATAAAAAGTAACAGAACCTTTTTACTAAACGGCGAACAATAATAATACATCCATACATAGAGGTCCATTTACCGAACTATACCGAATAGCTACGTATTAGGAGGCTCATTCAATTCCCAAAATGTAGTAAATGTTGTGAACTTTACGGTTAAGGCCTCCGTGTACCGATATTAGTGAAAGAATTACTATAAAGATCGAAAACACCCGCCGTAAATGTGTTTAGCGGGTACACAGCCTAAAAATAAATTGTTAGCGGAACTTTAGTTCTAACTAAGCCATGGTTTGAGTAGTTTTGGAGTCCAAATTGAGTGGTTTTAAAGCACTGCAGCAGTCTTCTAAACTTAAACTATTCAAGTACAACAAGAGTACAACAAGATTTAAATGAACATTGCATTTCAACTAGCTTTCTTGACAACTGTATACTGTCTGTGTACTGTGTGTGTGTACTGTCTGTGTCTATGTGTGTGTACTGTCTGTGTCTGGGTGTGTGTACTGTCTGTGTGTCTGTTGCTGTATTCATGTTTATTGAAAACTTAGAGAAATTGTAAAATTCAACATATCTCAGTGTATGTTAATGTGAAAGGAGTCCTCACAAAACTCAAACTCAAAGCATTATTTCAAATAAACCAATGACAGGCACTTTTGAATTGTCAAGGGGCCGGTCAGTCAGAGATGAAGCTAGATGCAAAAGTATCGAAAGTAGCCAAATAGGATTTCCTTCTTGATGTTAAATATGTATTTATACGTTAGAAATTGATAGTCTATTAACCAACAAACACATCACTGTTACTGCAATATCATTAAGCGAAGGAGGCTGTTGCTTAGCTTACGACACGTAAATTGACTTAAGTATTCATGGCCTGATGAATAAGTGATAGGAATGAGCAGGGATGCGATCGAATCAGGCCCGATTTCAATGACCGGAATAAGTTTCTCAGAGGTTTCACTTGGGCCGCGGTCCGCCTATTATCTTACTCCTACTATACGCAGGTAGGCACCTCTACGGCAAGAAAATGGCAGATAAATATGCCAGGAGGTACTTAAGTCAACAGAAAAATTGCGTTACGAAAATAAAGAAATAGTAACAAAGAATAAAAAAAATAGTAACACACGTAAAAAGATACTTTCACAATGTAATGCTCGCTCATATTTCATACATAAATTTTGCACATGCGTCGGGGAATAACACAAAGCACGCGAAAGCTTCTTTAAATATTCCTTTCCTTCATAATCAAAGTGCTGCGTTCGTAAGATAAGAATTCCCTACGCGCCGAGACGTTGACTGTGTGTGAGAGAATCGTTACACCGAAGAATTATTTTACTCAGCTATTTGTCAAAAATACTTCGACAAATATTTGGGTGACAACACTGTTTCATAGCCCTTAGATGTTTGCACGTTTATTATTAGCCCGGCTAATTTGATTCACAATTAATTAATATCTTTAGCTCAAAAATGGCGCAAACATTACTTAGTTACAAAATAAATATTTAATCACTATCAAAATCTAATAAAACTTACTTGAGTACACTTGTGGAAGTTCGTAAACAAAATCGTCGAGTCCACAAACCTCCGCATAAACTTTCATTTATTTTTCTACGGTAAAGACTCTCAATTTCTTTTATACGTGTTAGAGCTTACGGGACGCGTGTAAAAGTTACTTAAAATCGGATATAAACAGAAATAACGTCTCCGCGGATTATTTAAATCAACTCGTGAAATTTCGATGAATATCCTTAAAACGCGGAGATTAAACCAAAAAAGTTTTTGTATTTGCTTAGCTCTTCACAGCTGATATAACTGGATTGCAAAAGTTCTAAGGATGAGCATAAAAATGCTCCAGTTGGGGGAGGGAAAAGAAAATCAGTATTAAGAGTGTCGCAATAACTGTGAGTGTGTTTTTGTTACGGCAAAGTTCTTGAGTAACTAGGTAACGCTGGCATAATGGTCGCTGAGTAACGTTTTATGACTTACGTCAGCGAATAACCACCTAACACCCTGTCTAAAAGTAGCTATACCTGTTATTTTATTCAAAAGTAATGTGACATAGGACTACTTTGTTTGAAGATGCTCCAAATTGCTCGCTTCGAATCAAATGTATCTACTACTGTACTCATGTATGAAAATGTTGTAATAGATTTTTTATTATGTTATGAACATAATATATTTCGAGACGCGGCAGTTTATTTATACGGGCTTTTAGTTATATTTTTTTATCGTAGAATGTTCTTTGACTTATACTGATATTAATTTTTATTCCATTTATGCTGAAACGTTACGACACTGGGTGATGCGACACAATGATAATCACACATTTGTTTGAACGAGAGAACAAAGTAAGCTTCATGTTTTATAAATCATTTATTCCTATTAAATTCAAGACACACTTTCTCCAAAAAATTAAGTACCAGTACTTACATGTATGAGGAACCTCCAGACTGCTATGAACCTTTATAAATGACTTCGAAGCATGTTCATTAAAAGCTCCTCTTTCATCTTAGACCGTCTCAAGACGACAAAAAATACTAAAGAAATATTATTTCGTTTCACCATTTTCTCCAAAGTTGCCAATTCATGATAGGACTACAGTTAGCTAGATGGATATTATCTATTCATCGGAAGACCCGAGCCCTCCCGACTACAAAACAGGATCACTTGCGAACGAAAATGTATTGAAATCACAATGTAACCTGAGGCTTTTGTCCATTGAAAACATTTTTTATGCATTAAAAATATCTAAGAAATGTTTATTTAACAATAGCGTTTAAGAGAAATTACTTATTCATGGCACGTCTGAATTTTCCTTGCTTTTGTTAACGATGGGAATCGATTCGTTTGCTCCGTGTAATTTGATAGCTGATGCAACTGAAATTGTATGTTTTTGACGTTGTTATACTTGCCAACTTGCAAGTAATATTTAGTTTTGCATTTTCAACGTTCGAATATTCGCAAATCGATTTATTAGGAACGGGGATTCGATAATGTAACATTTGAATCAAGTTCGATGGTCCGTAGTGATTGTATGTTAAAAGCGCCAATTTAATCGATTCGACGGAATAAAATAATGAACTGACGGGACCCGCGTCCATAAAACACGATTTTATCATACCGTTGGGAGGGACACGTTTTCGAATATCGTAATAAAAAAGTCACAGATGTCAAATTTATGACGTTGGACCATTGTAAAGAGATTAAAAGATTTACTACGGATGAGGGTGGCAGCTACGCCGCTACGCAGCTACGCTACGCCCGCCGCTACGCTGTAAGTTCTACGAGAAAATAATTTTACAAGTTTAATAATGCTGTAATCCTTTTGTATCCCTGAAATTCACGTCCGTCTATATTACTATTATAAAGAGGAAAAGTTTGTTTGTTGTTCATCCTAGGTAAATAAATGACTATTTCTGCTTCGTTATATATTTAAAATTATAAATTAATTTTTCGTTATAAATTTATTAATAGGGCTTGTAAAACTTAGTCTTTCATGCCTACTATAATTTAAGTAATTAGTATCATATTGTCCATAATAAAGACATTTATTGAAATTTGTTCCAAACTCACCCAAAGGTCTTGAAATTAACAAAAAAGTATACATACCTGAAACAAAAACAAAAATTATGTAGATACAAAAAAAAAATACACAAATTTTCCGTCACCATTAAGAATTAATATTCCTATCATTTTTTTCTGCAACAATTAACAAGTAATAAACAACAAATTCATTGTAAAGTCTCCAAGCGCAGTGCTAATGTTAGCGTCAAACTCACAGAATTATGAAAAAGATATTTCCCTTGGGGAGGGCGATGCCTTATAAATGTCCGTAACTTGGTGAATAAATCACGGTAAGCGCTAACGCCGCCAAATAAATAATTTTCTTTATTCATCAAAATTAAAAGGAGCAGTTGACAAAGCGACCCTTAATTATTATTAAAATCGGATTTTGCTCACGACTATAGAAGGCCGATCGTCGACTTACCCCCAGTTTATTTGCCGGACGGTCGTACGCAACAAACACCATTATTGAACTTATACCCAGTTTCCTTTCCCCCTTTCTGAATACAGTTATATTTTCTTTCTTCCTAACCCCACTTGTTTTTATGAACCGAATCTGTCAATATCGAAGGAAAATTGATGAGTTCTCACGTTATTATGAATATATTGAAGAATTTTTCAAGTTTGGATCGAATATGGGAGTATTTGGGATAGAAATATTTTTTTGAGGTAATTTTGTATCATCATCATCATCATTTCTGCCAAAAGACGTCCACGGAACATGGCCTATGTAACCCCCAAATACCGCGACTTCGACCGATTCTGTGTTTCCCGCATCCAGCGGATTCCGTTGATTTTGTATGGTTAGCTTATATTTAGCCACTGCTGTTCACAGACCTCCGATCTATGTTATGTATTTGGTCTATTAAAACGGATAACGAAATCAAATAAAAGAATAAGCAACCAAAACTTGGGAAAAAGAGGTTACCAAAACAGCTGTACTTATTTTCTCTCTGACCTGCAGTCGTGTTCCATTAACGTACTGACTAGCAATAAAAAAATCGCTCGTATTTTCTGATTCTAGGAACCTTGGAGCCGTAACTTGCTAGAGGTGCATTAGCTAGCGTTTTCGAAGCCTTCGAGCAGATTACTTAATGGTCTAAACCAGACGCAGACTTGTACGAGAAACGATGAAAAACATCAACAAAATAAAACAACCTGGTACCTAAGGGTTTGTTTTGTGTCGAGAAATACTGAAATGTAAGTCCAACAATAGGATTAGCACGCCCGCAGCACGAGAGAAATGTTTTCTTATTGTTTTTACGTCCCATGTTGAAGTTATCTAAAACCGATATAAACATCGATTGTTTTAAATATTTTGTTTTAGGTGTCATTAATTTATCCAATGGAAGTTTTTGTACAGATTTTTAGTTATTTTAGATTTTTAAGGATATCGAATTAAAGTCAAATTTTGAAATTACGTTAATAGCCTCGTAAATCGTAATTAAAGTTAGTAAACAAAATCTTAATAAATATTATTAGTTGAATCACTTAAAGGCCTATTGTGCAAATTAATGATCGTGACCCGTATCCCCGTCAAAGTTATTGACACAAGTTGCATCATAAGTAGGTACTTCCCTATAGTATTATGTAAACAGCCTGAATTAAACCGGTTGTATATGTTTAACAGTTAAAGATTTATTTGTAAACGGGTGTTCCGTACAAGTGCACATCGAGTTTTCAATTACACAAAGTGATGGCCACACTGAAGCGGGCGTACCGCGAAAAACGCCGCCGCGGTCAGGCAACCTGACCGATTGCACACCGCTCACTCGAGACCACTCCAATCCCGGCAAAATCAACACAAACAATCACAAAATAAGGTTAGTTTTCCAACGCTCGCACCGCTGCATCTACGAAAATCGAGGAACAACTCGTTTTCGAAAGGTTGAAGGAAAACTCGATCGCTTTTCCAGGGGGAAGCTCTCAGTGGTTTATTGCGTTATTACCTGGACGTGTCTGCCGCGTCGGGACAGCCGCAATTTGGGGAGAAAAGAACGATATGTTGCGAGGAAAGGGATTTTATAGAGCTCCAGAGCAACGGCTTCGGAGAAAAGACCAAGCGCCCGTCTCACTCCACGCCTAGCGTAATTTTCTTTGATCGAAAACTCTGCAGGACACTACTTCAGTTTTTATTTTCATCCAATTCAATATCGTTGAACGGTTTGTAAGACACGCTTCGGAACATTTCCCAGTATTTTGTTTGTTCCTTTTAGTTTATATTTCACTTGATTCGTTTGTGCTGCTGGCAATATTCTGTGAGGTGACAATTTTATCTCTCGTTTCTATTTTAAATCACTAACGATTTTAGATTTCTTCTAACAAAAGAAAAATAATAAAGGTGGGGGAATACATCAGTTACTCGAATACGTCACAAATATAAGACTCGTATTACACATCGTTCACGACAATCCCATAAGCCATCTACACCGAATTCGATTCAATAAAAACGTTAGATGTGACCAAAGATTTGCTCCAATAATCGAGCGACAAAAACTGTAACTTCGTCTGAGAGCCAATGAAATAAGAGTGGATGTCCATAAAATAAAATAATAACCGGTCAATAAAATCTTTCGGGTTTGGGGCAAATCTGTCAAATACGTCTGGCGGACTGTGAAGGGGGCTAAGAAAGACGTCGGAGGGTGGCACGGGCGCCAAGTGGTCGGAACTTGATCTGCCGTAGGTTGATGGCAGTTGCCATCAATCGGCAGGTAATTGGGGCCATGTCAACCGAGTAAACGATGCCTCCAATGTTCAGAATATTTTTTGTATTGCGATAGAATAGGAATACAATGTTAAGTAATCGATTGTGGTGAGATTTATTGGTTGTCTAGTATTACTTGAATAGAGACGTTTAGATATTTCTACTTGTAATGAATCTATCTTGTAACTTAATATAATCATCCACCACACTCCACACACTAACACATTAAACACATACACACACTTTTTACACTTCACACTCACACAAATGTAGAACGACAATAACAATCAATTGTTATCATAATTTTTTGTTCTCTTTTTTTATCAAATAATTTAATAATAAATTTTATAATTATTAAAAAAAATAATGTACTTACCTACTATTTTGCAATTATAATTATAATTTTTTGTTTGTCTGGTAAATTCAAATGATGTGATTGCATAAAAACCAGAACCTATTGATTAGCAGGGGAATCAGGGCTTTACTTTGTTTGTACAGATTTTTATGACAATAAAGATTTTATTCGTATTTTTTATAATCATCACCAATGTTTTTTACTCTACAGGTGATAAGAAGAAGTGTTGTTTTTATTATATAATATTAAATTATTATGCCTGTGATAATCTTGTGTAAGAAGCAAAAAAAAAAAATTAATGAACTAACCTGGAACTAAGTCCGTCACTCATAATAGTAAGGTACAGTTTTTACGAGTTTCCTACACTTGCCAACTTTCAGTTGAACGACCTCAAGTAGTTCTATCCAAACTTTCCGAACACATGAATGAATAAAGAAACATCGAAAAAAAGTAACGAAAAAAAGGTAAAGGAAAAGTCGGAATGGCGCGACAGATGAGGTATCCGGAGTTTGCGATGAGCAAGAACAACACTACAATAATATGACGGAGAAGTTCCTCAACTCGAGAGACGTCCGTTACTAAATTATGTACGACCCGAAGGTTGATTGATAGAGAATGCTATTTACCTTCGGTGTCTTGAAATAAAGACGTCCGCAGCCCATTATTTATTTACACAGAACGGATTTAAAAAAGAAAAGGTCGAAGTTACAACTCAAGGTCCTAATTTACACGTGGTGAGTAGAAAACTGTATTCGGTTGTGTCATTAGGACCGAAATCAAATCGTACATTAACTTTCATACTAATATGAGCGTAATGTAACTTTAAATATACGTTTTGTTTCCCAAGGTTCCTAAATAACGGAGAACTATAATGCGGGCTATGATATTATTTAGCGATATACAGTCGCGGATCGTAGGGCCCGTAAAGCTAACGCCTTGGCTCCTGTAGTGGGCAATCGGTAAATGTGAGCGTTTGGGGAGGAAGCACGTGACTAGAGTCTGCTATGTAACGCTAACATCTGTATCACATTTTATCGGGTTTAAATAGATTTAGCTTTATTTTTTTAAGAAATTGTAGAAAACGTATTTTTTAGTCTCGAAAAAGCAAAAACAAACACGGCTCCCATCCAATAACTATATTTTAATCTGTTTAAAAAAAACTAATATGTTTTCAAATACATATTTTAGAACTAAAATAATTTATTGAACAAAGTTGCAAAAAAGATATGCAACTTTGCCCATCTCAAATATATCCAACAGTGGTGTCCCGAGCCTACCTCCGCAAGTGTATCTAAAAATAAACTGACTAGGGCTATAGGAATCAATGTGTGCGTTCCCAGTCTCCATAACAATCGAGGCGGGAAATTGCCGACTTGGTCCGATCCGCGCAATAACCTCTGACTTCTCATTATGCAGATTGCCCCTCGACTCACATATGCACGTACACTAAACATCTTCCCGTGGTCCACGTGTTGCTATCATCTACATTTTTACAACCTGCATGTCTGAGACGTGGTTCTTTTCAGTCTTTACCGCTGATGAATAATGTTTGAGTAATTTGCTTTATTGTTTGGTGTTTTGACTTGTGACATTCCGCTTCTTTTTGTGCGTCAGGTATTGTCAGTTGTCAATTAATGAGTCATTAAAATCGCGCGACGTGACGACGTAGATTTTATTAAGACGCAGATATATGCCAGTGACCTTGAATAGTTAGCTTGCGTGTTCTGTACTGAGCTCACACAATGCGTCGTACGTCCAGCCAGTAATAGGACTCGCCCATCAAGGAGTTAATGGGCGAGTCCTATGGCTAGCGCTGTTCCAAATTAGAAGCATTATTAATTCATAAAACAAAAGGTATTCTATTAAAACACTTATACTAAAATATCAATATTTAAATTATCTTTAAAATGATGAAGGTTTCCAGAAAATACGCCTGATAGATTTTGCGTAATTCTCAGTTTGTTATCCGCGTTAGACATAACTTGACAAATTAATTTCCGTATGTAATATAAACATAATCTAAAATATTCCTATATTAATGTATTAAGAAAATGCTCTAATTTAACAATTTTTTTTCCAAATCATTAACACTACTCGTTTAGACGTGATTTTCAGTATAAAATCATTAAAACTCGGTTATCGTCGCCTTAACAGAATCCCAGTCATTAAACCGAAAGATGCAGTTCCAAAAGTTAGTTAGTTTTAGCATCTTTAAAGGTAAGCTTAAAGAAATTAATATGTGTAAGTGAAATATTCCAACAGCTCTAGTACGATTTTTGGACAAATTTCTTTGTGGATCAATACAAGGTAAAGTAGCAAACACCTAATTACAAGAAAATCCATGATCTACTTTTCAACCTAAACATTTTCCATCGCAAACACAACTAGGCCGTAGTTACACCGCCGGGACTCTCATCCCCCCGCCCGTACATCAACTTGATCAAAGTACAGTTAAGTAACGTTTGTAATAAGTGTATCGTCGGCGACATAATCTGCATAATTGGTAGCCGTCGTAGGATATTGCGTCCACGTGAGGCGGCGCGCAATTTTCTGCGCCATTTCCTCCGAATCGTCCACTCGGATGGGCTATTCGACGCGCATGCCTATCCGATGCTTAACTTTAACGTTTAATTGATACAAACTGTAACGTTACATCGAAGAATGTAGGCAATGTTGAAAAATATTAATTTTTGTTTTTGTTAAGTACGAGTAAGTATAATTGATTTTTGAGTTGCAAATCAAGTTTAAAAACTCTTTTTTCTCCATATGAAACTACTTTTTGGAAGGGGCAACTAGAATCAATTCTATTTTCTTGTAAATTTTGACGTTAAAAAGTGCCTTTTACATGTAGTGGTGTGACCGTCAGACTGCCAATTCATAGGTCTTGAGTTCGAACCCAAGGTACGAGAGAGTTCGAACTCACCTCTGACTTTTCACTTGTTTCTAAAAAAGGTGAAGGAAAACATCGTGAGGAAACCAGCATGCCTGAGAGATATTTCTCGACGGCATGTGAAGCCGGAGGCCCATGGGCGGCTTTAAAACTCTGACACCAGGTTAGTCACTAACCACACGAAAAGAAGGAGAATGGCCTACTTGAAATAAATGATTTTACTTTGAATTTGCAAGTGTAGTTCCGTTGTCATATCTTTTTTTTTTTTTTTTTTTTTGGAAAATTATCAAATAACTTCTCTAGCTCTGGGCGGAGCGAGACGGCGTGTCAGACTTTTACTGACTAAAACCCACCCGTGTTCCTTCCGTTGCATGTGTGCCGGGGCCACGATATCCCTTTCGGACAAACTCGCAACCCTGGCAGTCCACTGTCATATGGATGTAATTCCTTACTCAACATAGGTTTACAGTAACATTAATTCATGATTCTGCTGCCATTATCCCAGTTTATTTAGGGTCAGCACAACATGTCCTTTTCTTCCATAATTCTCTATTAGTCGTCATCTCGGTGGTCACCCCTTTTCTAGCCATATCATCTTTTACAGTAACATTCATTATTATTTATTCTTTGTCTGTCTCGTTGGTTTAGTGATCGGAAGCGCTACTGCTGAGGATGTGGTCCTGACCACCGTAGAAACGGATTTTGTCGACGGAAGAATAGATATGTGTGTGTGATTGTTTATCTGTCATTTTGTCTATTCTTCAGTGTGGTCATGCTACGCGTGCTGGTCGGGCTGTTGTGTTTTTCTTGGGGAATTTCTCAGTAGTAGCCCGGTGTCTGAATTTTTTTCCGGTTGATGGCAATAGGCTCGCCCCCTATTACATGGGACTTAAACAAAACTGGCGAAATGTTGTATAGGTACTATAGGTACACCTCTGCCTAAACCTTTTTGGATAACAGGCGTGATGTTATGTTATTAATTATTATAGAGTTATTTCGTGGTCCTAAGGAATGTTGTAACACAACACGCTAAGCGGACGAATCGTTGACAAAATCTTTAGAGTTAAGCTTCGTGCAGACCAGCGCGACGCGACAGCGCGACGCGACACTGGCTATTGTTATACCGTCAAGTTTTCTTAGAAATTGTATTGTTCGAGTCGCGTCGCGCTGGTCTGCACGAAGCGTTATACTTTTTTTTTTATTGAGAGGTGGCCAAGCTGTCTTTCAAAAATCGAACTACATTAACGCACATCTTTATCTATACTTATTATAAAACAAAGTCGCTTTTCGCGTTTGTCTGTATGTTCGCGTTGTTCTTCTAAACCACGCAGCAGATTTTGATGAGGTTTTCACCATCGTTTATAGAATTTATTCTAGAAGGTTTATGTCTAATACGTTAATATTAAAGTTACGTTTACCTAAGAAATGTCGATGTTTTGTCTAGTCGTAAAAATCGTGCGAAACAGGAGCGGGTCGGTAGTTCATTCATATAACATAATCAGCCTATAATGTTCCCACTGCTGGGACACAGACCTCCTCTCTTCGAGAAGGCTGTAATCTACCATGCGGCCCCAGTGCGTTTTGGTAGATGTGACATCTTTTCGAATTTTTGGTGCTAAAACATGCCAGTTTCCTCACAATGTTTTCCTTCACCGTTTTGAAAGCAATGGTGATGAAATTATTTACAGAAAACCCCCGACCTGCAACTAGTAAGTCGAGGCTTTTACCACTGGGCCACAACAAATAATAATGAACTCACGAATAATAAATAATAAACATTAACAAAGTCAAAATTAATAAATGTTTCTATCGTCACATCCACACGTTCGTTACCCGTAACACAAACAATTGATAACCTGAACGCGTAAAGGGTTAACAGATCAAAATGTGTTTGTTTAATTAAACAAGAGTTCCAAGCAAACGTCAGTTTGATTGTCGGCAGATAGGCATTTGTACCCTTTGATTACATTTCACTTGTCCACCGTTTACTTCCCTAGAAATTGACGCTGGATAACCTTCTCTAATGAATTATCTTAACGTCTAATCTGTTGTAATTAATTGTATCAGTGTGAACAGTTCTGATTGATGGAATGTATTTTTAAGTTAAAGCAAATCTACAACGATAGATGTTTGCACCATACAAAATACTGCTGTAAATAATTACACGGTTTCAAACAACGAATATTCTGGAAGATTATTATTTTTATATTATTCCTTCTAAATATCATTTTCAACTAACACATAAGAAGCATGAATACCTTAGTATTGTCTTAAACCATAGCGCTTCTATATCTCCGAAATGATTAAAGCTACCTTAAATTGAAACCCGGAACCACTACCAAGAAAAAACGTTCAACCCTAAAACGCAGCGGACGGGCGCGTCGCTCTAAAAATGTCCCACTTAGCGATTTTCACCTAGACCTAGTAACTCGAAAATTACGTTCCACCGTCACGATCGATGCGTCCGCTCATCCCGACGTCACGCGATTTGTCGTGCAACGCCACGTTTTTTCATCGAATGAAAGCCCCTATTTATAACTCTGGCAAATATTTTCAACGGACCGCTGAGTTTTCTGTTTTTGTTCAGTGTACACTTGAGATGCATTTATATCATGTTAATTGAAGACAGTGCTGCAATTCAGCGTTTTTTTGTCTCTAATCCGCAATTAAAATGTGCATCAGCATAACGTGGTTTGTAATTGAGTTTTTACAATTAGAAGTAGTAAATATTAATTGCGTTAACATATACTTTAGCTTTCTAAGACTATACCTGTATAAGGCTATTCTTCGCAGTTCACTTGTGATCGTTTCAAAAAATAAAATCTAACACAAAGATTATTGCACCACTTCCGTACTTTTATCCAATTTCACTTAAAACCTGATAACGCCATAACACGTAATACAACACAGCTTTCATCAAATAAATGTTGCCACAGAGGAAATGAAGATTTGAAAAGCAGGTGTCCAAGGATTACAAGGAGATGGGGTCACGTTCGCACGACTGAAATGCGATGACAATGCAATCGTGCAATGTGCACTAACGTATTGCACTTTACACATAATCCAAACTAATCGTGGTCTAACGAGAATGAGGATTAGGCTGCGGTATTAGCTTGGCGAGGGAAACGGTTTTTTTTTTACCTCCTGTACCTAACTAGCAATTTTTTTTTAAATTGTTTTTGCATTTTTAGTTAATAACATTTTCCGGATTTAGGGAGTTTATCGAGTGAATCAATCAGCACGGTAAACCTAACCTAACTCTTACGTGTTTGTAAACACGCCACACGCCTGTATGCAGACATATAATTTATTTACCAGAAACTAAACGCTAGATAAGTTCCTCTCTAAAAAAATATGAAAAAGTAACTACCAACTTACTTTGACTCAGTATTTTCATTTGCACAAAATAACTTTGACTCAGACAGTACTTTTTTTTTCGACAAAAAAACATCACGCTAGAGATGTTCGTACAAATTTTAAATGAAGCTTGTTTATGAACTTTTTCAATCCTAATGCACAAACTTATTTCAAGCAAATTTAAAGTGTTTACGCTAGAACATTAACCGGATCCACTGAAAGTTTATCTTAATTAATCTTTTAAGCTATTTAGTCAAAGAGAAGTAAATTCCGTTGGCCGCTTTATTGAATTCTAAGTCCGGAAAGTTGGCTTAAATAAGAAAGCATCGATACCCGACGTCTGAGCTCCGTGGTAGTCTTTAAACGATTTCCTAACTTAATATAAAGTTACAAGATTGTCTAGTAGGAACTTCACTAGACTTCAGATTTTTTTACAAATAAGAAAATAATCTTGGTTGCTACTATAATATTGATTTATGAAGTGTTTTTCACCTATTAGATAGCATTCATTATTAAAGCGTTGTTAAATATATTATAATAAAATTTACATATATATTGTTTTTTTTAAATATATAATAAATAATAAGTTATTAAATATAAGTCTCACTTTGAATACGACGGTATCGTATTATTTGCTTAATTAATCGCCGAGCGCATAAAAAAATCCTTTAGGAAAAGTCACAGTCGGACTGATTCTACTTTTATTTACTTTTTGTCAGAGTTAGACTTCTAATTTGGATGCAAATGTACCTAAGTTTCGTCGCATACTATACTCGGTTTTATTCGAACACATTACGACCGAGATTGCTGCTGAAATTTTTATCTTCGAATGAAAATCAGCCATTATTCATTCAAGTGTACGTACTGCGAATTAGTCGCGAAAATTACCATTGCATATAGTCGTCGGAGGTAATAGCGAATATTGAATTATAGATGAAGTATTCGAAGTGGGAGATGAATCCAGTTTTTTTTTTCTGTGTTGAAAACCCTATGGGAAATTCCCGGCAGCGCTGCGGCTGCGAAGCCTTCAATTTATGCAGGGGGCCGCATTGGCGTCTATCCGGATGACAATCTTGACATACGGGAGGCGGCTGAACAATGCAGTTTTGTTAGAACTACGTACACGAGCATTTGCATTCTAGCGGACCATTTCATCGTTTTATGTATCGATTGTTACGGCTACTTATACAGCAAGCTTTTACTCTAAGAAAGGCCAGCCTAAAGCAATTAAGAGAGTCAACCTAAATTAAATTTCAAACTAAGCACTTGAGGCCCTAAAGATTTCACAGAACATTATTACAACTGCAAAATCCTACCCAAGCCGTGAACTTTAAATTTATCACAAATTCACGACAACAACGACCAAAATTATTACACGATCAAATCAACAGGACCGAGAATTTAAGCAAAACTGGATAGGGTGGCACAAATGGAAAATATGCCTGGTGTTTGCGTTATAAACTCGACCAATCACGTCGACGCTAGCACAATGTGGGACTAAACGGCACGCCAACAAAAGAGCCGTAAAGAATGGGCCGCCGACACACTCACGCTAATAAAATAGTTCGAAGCAACAGGTCGCTGCGGCCCGCTCGCTTGCCAATACAATAGTACCAACTATGAGTGTGTATCTGTGATTCCTCGTACCTCTTGCGAGAGTAAAGCATTGCCAGATAGATGCTGTATCATATTGAGTTTGTTGTGTCTCGATTTCTTTACTGAATGCGGTTATATACGCGGATTTATTTTTGTGAGAGGCAGAAATTTGTCAAGGTGTTTATTTATATTTAATCCTGAACTCAAAGGAATAATAAGGTTTCCAATTGACTCGCAAAGTGCTCATTTATGTTTGACGGGATTGTGAGTGACAGCTACAAGAGGAAAGAAATCGGTGGGAGGAAAGAGTATGGAAATCTTTAGAACATTCGTATCCTGAATTTTCTATTTTCTCAGCTCATTCTTATCTTTTAATATTGACGAGGTGATCTTTTTCAGATATTAGGACATCATTTCCAAATCTTTCCACTTTTCTACATCGATCGCTACTTGACACTTAGTTATAATTCAACAGATAAATTATACTATTAATAATAGTAACAATAGCCCATCACTATCCTCATTGGCTCCCCCTATTACACGCCAGGCTATGGAGGGCCCTTCACCTGCAAGCGGCATTGTTTTATCGGACGCACTCAACAACCTATAAGATAGGTTATATTTTGATTAGAAGCACTTGTGAGCCAGTGGAGTGATTTTTGGTGGAAATACATATTTTATTGTGAGTCTGTTTATTTAAAAGAAAAATTGAGATGAGACTCCTTTTTTAACCGACTTCAAAATGGAGGCGGTCCTCAATTCGACAGCAGTTAAGTTTTTTTTTTGTATGTTTGTTACGCGATTACTCCGCCAATATGAATTGATTTTAATGATTCTTTTTTTGTTGAGCAGGTTATACTTCAGAGATGGTCCCATAAATTTTTTATTAACTTGGGTAGTTTTTTTTATTAGCTTCAATAATACATATTTTTCTCACTTAGTCTATGTGGATGATATGTTCCTGTCACTGTTATTTATGTTTCAAAATATTGCATTACAATTTTTCTCTTCCAGTATCTTTAAGGTTTTTAAGGAATCTAGAAAACTTTTCTTAGTATACGGAAAGCTAATTTGAGCCTTCTTAATCATCTCCATAATTCAAATAATCTAAGATTACCACAACTCAGAACTTACCGAAGCAAGAAATATTCAAAGGGCAAGTACACACGGAACTACAGAACACGCAAAACAATCTTGTTAACCTGTACCTGTACGTTAACTAAGGCTATTTACAGGACAGCAAGAACGGCGGTCGCGCTGAGCCCCTAATACCCGGGTCGCGTGTACCTTGCGGTCCCACCACAGGATTTACAAGTTTTCTTCTATTGGTCCAAATGCTTATTTCTGTTAAGGTCTGCTACGACTTACATAACTTTCACCCACCGTGTTTTCACAAAGTTAGCTTTCACCAACCCTTTGATATTTTGTCGATTTGTGGTTTTCCTTCTTGTCCCAACTACCACAAGGAAATTCGCTTGTTGAATAAACTTATCCTTACAATCCATTGTTACCCCGAACTCCTTTCGAACTATCTGATAACTATGTATGGGATCAATAAAAACATTTTTACGTGTTTTTTTAGGTCGATCGGTCATTGCGTTGTCGAGCTTGGGGGCATAATAAATCATTTCCTTATAGAGAGAGAGAGAGAGCGAGAGGGTTGATTTAATACAACGAAGTTTAATACAAGATGAAAAGACGCGCTTTAATTTGAGGGCAAACAAAAGCGGACGTTGTTTAACGTTCAGCCGCAGTCGACAAAGAACAATCTATTTAAGAGAACAGCGAGTACATTGGGTGGGAACGCGGCACTAAGTGAGGAGTGACAAAACTTGAGCCGGCGACTAATTAGCAATACAAACATGAATCAGAGGCTATTACTTGTAATTGAATTGTCGCCGGCGGCAAAGTTGTCTCCGCGGCGAATTTAAATATCGCGCTTTACGAGGTTCTAGCACTTTTGCCTGCGGGATTATTATTACGTGAGTTTAACTTATAATTGCAACTGGCACAGCTATTTTTGTAGAATAAAAAGGTTATAGTTTTCTGAATTATAACTGTTGGTGTTCAAGATTTAATTGAGCTTTTTTAACTAGAGTAGGCACCGAGTGATAAACTTGTTTCAGTGGTTTTTATGTAACATTTTAAATTATTTCCGTATAATGGACCTTATATTTTGCGCCTCTCATTTAAAAATACAACTACTGTAAACGTTTTCACATTTAAAATATTGAAAAAACATTTTTACTTCATTGAGAATGAATTGAATTTTAAAAACTTCCTTTATAAATACGGGACAGAACGGGACGGTCTGGCCCAGAAAAAAACGAAACTCTCACATAACAATGACGGTTTTCATGTTTAAATAATATCCTTTATGAGAATTGTAAGTGTGCGGTAACAAAGTTTATAAAACGCGTATTTCGGAAATGCAAACATGTCATTCAATTCGAACATTGAATTTCAATACGGTCATTGTTTTCCGATCGACTAATAAATATTCAACGCAAACAAATGACGCTAAATTACTGCGGCAACTTTGCCCGATTTCCCAGACCTTTAACCCGCAGACGATTTTTCATAGAAATATTATAAAACACTTCTCTCCTTGCTCCGAAGAAATTATCTCCCCCATTGACTAAAATTTTTCACGGCAAGTTTGACTTCAATCCATTACATTTTTCCCAGTTTTATCTTGAAACCGTCACGACAAAGTTGGATTGTGTTAATTGGGAGACTGGATCCTTTTAGGGAGAACATTTTGTGTACTACAGAATTGTTTTTTTAAATGGAAAATTTAGGCGCTGAATAGTTTGCGGTTGTTGCTTTTGTGTTATTTTTCCAGTCCATTTTTGTCGGGTTTTTTGTGAATTAAAAAATTATACTTTCAAAACAATCTACATAATTCTGGTATCAAAAAATGCTTTGTTATATTTTCCTAAATTCTCTGAACGTTCGCTCTGACCTACATGCTGACAATTTCCATTATCAAATCACAATACACTTCGAAACTTTGTTATAGGGCAATTAATAAGTTTAAACATACGGGAACACTAATTATGTTACCCGCACTGCCCTATCTTGCGCGTGCTAATTACTTCACATACGTCACGCGGGAGTACGTTTCATGACGTCACATATCTGAAACATCTCGCCCTTAATATTCTCGTATGGGTAGGTATAACTTAGAAGTTGAGTTCCATTTCCCTGTACCAACATTTGAACTTTGCTTAAGGGCCACCAACTCGTACTGGTGTGCATTTTTAAACAGGTTAAACAACAAACTGAACTACGGTTCGCTTTGTTTAACCATGATTGATTATGGTTCATGAATTATTAAGGGTTTTGGGATTGTTCCTACAATCTAAATCAAAGGACCGATAAAACTTTTTCTGTACTCTTTATGAGCAAACCGATGTCACTGATGATGCTTTTAGCAAATTACAGACACGTTTTCATACTGCGACTACCTACTATCCAATGGCAAATGAAGGCAAGAACGCTTACGAAATTCTAACCCTGAAAAGAGGCCCGGAAAACGTTTAGCCGAAACCGTTGGGTAAGTTCCCATTAAGGCACTAATTTAAAATACCTTCCAGTCATTACCATCCAAATCACCAAATCGAAGATGTCTCTAGAGAAAAACCACTTATCAGACAATGAAGGCAAGTGCTTCGTTTTCCTGAAAACCTTCAGACTTAATTTCACTTGTTCATTTTACCACAAAATAGATAGAACCAGAAGGTCAGCTTCATACTGAGAGCGAAAATGCGTGCACATATACACACGTTTCACGTACAGCGAGTGTAAACGGCATCGGCAAGCGAAGTGTGGGACGCCGCCCAGCTAGATGGACCGATGACCTTAAAAAGGTGGCTGGGCCAAACCGGATGCTGAAAGCGGAGGCCGGGAGAGGCCTCTGTCCAGCAGTGGACTGCAATAGGCTGAGTTGATTAAAACGCACTTGCGAATATCATTCGTTTGAGATAGTTTCAGATCTCCGTACGTAGAAAGCTACAAGGATCTTTTGGTGCTTAAATGACGTTGACAGGGAGGCGCTGTTGGTAAATTTGTGCAAATGTTATGTGAAATGTATTGAAAAAACAAGATGGCGGCGTTAGTTCCGATTTTGGCCACGCGCCTAAAGATTCTTGTACAGTTTAATGCGTCTCTGTGTGCCTGCGCCTGTTTTTACTCGTTGTATGGAACTGACTTTCTGCATTTTGTGATTCGATGTTAGAAGAATGACCTCGATATTATTATACCATGCCCAGGCAACATTACACAAGCAATTATTATCTGCCCCTGTGTTTGCAAAATTTCACGCGAAATTTCCATAATCTGAACGTGGAGGTTGAATTTCAGGTTTATATTTTTGGTAATTTGAATTTAATTTTTGTAGAGTAATTTGAGCTATTGATGATCTTTTCCGTAGCTTTATGTTTATAAAGAGACGTCTATGAGTTGCTAAAATGTTTGTTGAGTAATCGTTCTGGGAACCGAATTAACCGATATGCGGTTGAAAAGCTTATTGTTATTACAAGTTCATTTTTAAATTCATAATTAAAAAGATACAAAAATATTACATTCATCATCACTCACATAATGTGACGATTCAAAAAACGATCATTTAGCGAATCAAAGATGAAACATGATGAATCACATTGGGAAAAACATAAGATTAGACAACCGAAGCGACCCATATTTAAAAATCAGCCGGCAATTTTTAAGGCATATAATTGTACCCATATAACCAGGTTCGCAGAATCAAGAGGCAGTTTGTATGAGCTCCCAATTCCTTGACTCAGCTAAGAAGGGATTAAGCTGCTTCGCACGCACTCAGATACCTCTGGTACAGACATCTCCCGAGTGAAATTTAGGGATTAAATCCTCTTTTGGTAGGTGGCACATTGAGTTTGATTTACCGATATATTTTTGATACCTATATTTAAACGAAGTCTTAATGGATTTGGTATTTTTTAGGTTAGAACTTGGCAGTATTGAATTCACTTGGTAATTTATTTACATTCACAATCTTAAGTTTGATATTATGAAAAAAACTCGTTGGATATCGAAGTATTTATCAGCTTTAATATAGAAAATAAACCAAGCTAACAAAATAAATAAAATCATAAATAGCTTTAATCATAAATAATCTTGAGCTTTTCGTTTAGAATATTGCACTAAAAAAAAACCCTTTACAAGTAAAATAACCTCGCTGTCTTTAAAAATTTATTTTCACGTAGATTGACTGTTTCAAAAACTTTTTCTATCACAAAAATAGCTGATAGCTGTACTCGAGAATGGGGAGAAAAAACGATTTTTTCACCGCCATCTACTAAAACTATAAAGGTCCCATTTCCTAAATCATGAAGGAAACTTTGACCGATTGCCGTGAACTGATATAATATTTATCCTTAGATTGCTTTTTCCTCAAAAAAGAAAGGCAAGACATTGTTTGTTGTGGACAAACATTATTCCGGAATCGGATCGGTTCCAATAAGGTATTTCGAGACATATTTGCTACGAAATAGTAATTCTTTTGGTTAGCTGCCATACTTTTGAATTCTACTACTTTGCTTGTAAAAGCGTAAAATGTTTGCATTTAAAAATGATCAATTATTTATAAGCTTTAATTGGAAAGTTTTGTTCTTGTAGAGTACTTCTTTGGAAATTACCTAATCATCGCAAAGTAAAACATTTTTCATATAAGAGTTAGAGAATAAATTAATTAACTCAAAGCTCAGTACCGAGTTCGTTCAATCCAAGCTAGCTCACTACAAACTAATGTACAGGATTTCTAGAAATAGAAGGTACTCCTTACGTCTAAACTTCATAGCGAACTGAAGTTAGTAAGGGGCATGTTTTCTACAAACATAATGTGGTGCGGGGACGGCATAAGGCCGTCTGAGAGGTTGGTCCTTCGGAGTCAGACTTTATCTGATCTAGCCCCTGGATTAATTAACTTAAATGCAACAAGTCCGAGTTTGCGCTACTCTCGAGATAGTCTGTCGCGTGTTTTATTATGGAAGCTGCTGAATTAAGTAAGTAGAGTCACCCAGGATTATATTACGTTTCGTTATAGCGTCTCGACAGGAGATTTGTATGCAAACTTGGCTAATAATTGCTTTTTGATGTCATTAAATGAAGATAGTTTCAAGTGCAATGAAATTTACAAATGGATCTCGAATTTGATTGAGACTGGGTAAATGTTGACGATCTCTGCTTTTGCAGCTTTATTCACTTATCTAAAGAAACGTTGTGTTTAAAATATTTTTCTACTAAAATATAACATTTTTAAGTACAAAAATGTATGCTAGTTCTGCAGATTCGTAGTCTGTGGGATAATTTACTTAAAACGTAACAAGTCGTCGTTTGCTTTGCTGTAGAACAGTGCCGTTGTGTGTTTTAATACGGAATTAAATAGTCCCGACTGGAATTAAAAACTGGATGCTATTATATTTTAAAATTAAACATCTAATTATAAGTTAAGATTTAAGCTTTCGCAGTAAAAAAAACCAGTAAAGACGAAATGATGTCAAGTTCGATTCAGTTTCTGTCACATATCTGAAGAACCTTCTCGTACAATAAAAACAATTAATCAAAGTACTTTGAATTACCCCATCAAATTATAAGGGACTTTTGTGTTATGTTTTGTATATCATAACAACTATAATGACTAGCAGTAATTATTCCAACACTAAAGATTATATATATACAAAGAGCAACAATTTATTGGGAAGAGAAATCGGCGCCGTTGGATCGGATCCGTCGTCGGTCCCTCCGACGTCCGTTATTGGGACTCAGGGCTTACTCTCGCCAATTTATACGGTACATTCAAATTTATGCCATATAGTATTGTAATAAGGGTGGGGTATACTGCAAAGATAAAGTTGTTAAGTTATACGGAAGCGGCCTAATGACGACATGGAGTACAATAGCACGTGTGGCCCCTTGTTATTGGTATCTGACCTGACCGCTACGAGCGATTTGTCTAAATGAGATCCGGACCTCTTTTCCGATGCTTTGTTATTTTTTTCGTACGTTGCCCCTTGCTTTTGACATATTCGTAGGAACTGCTCGTTTTTCTTGATTTTATAGATTTTGTCAGATGTAGTGTTAAACTACTTAATGAGGCTCTGAAGAGACGATCTGATTTATGATGCCTAGAACAAATAGTTTTAGTACTTTGAATTATACCTAAGTAGGCATTATTCTCTTTGTTTCCCTTAATGGCCGAAATGTGTAGCTTAAGCGATGTACCAAAATTTCCTTCATATAATTTACACGATTTATCACAAAAGTAAATGATGATGTTTCTCCAAAATTAGGTGATATATTAAAGAACCTTTACCTAACATTAAACTATAATGAAATAACGCTGTTAAATAGAGAAGTTTAAGGAATGAATGCCTTTGGGCCTAGATTTTGTGGTGGAATGCATCATGGGAATTTGAGCTTAGAGTTGTAACAGTTAGAGGTTATAATAGCTTTACTGTGAACAGTTATAGGTACTTGGGTCCACCGCAACTACCGTAATCCCGTATACCGGCGATTAATCTTCGTTCCGGCTCTCACGAGGTGGTTTGTTGTGGGTAAATTTGTGGGGATGGCTACGATTTGCTGGCCATGGCCCCGTGGGCCGAGTTCGTCATATATTAATCCTTTGTTGGTTTAATCGCCTCTTTTATCGATGCTAGATTAGAGCCACCACGCGACGTAAAGCCAAATTGATAACTAATGGACGCAAAACCGACAGTTATAACTGAAATCGTGAAACTACGAGTGTGTCATAATTTGACTTTGATTTTTCTAGGTTCATTTTAGTTTGAGTATGTTTCTAGAATTGTACCTACACTTTAAAGTTAGGTAATGGCGACAATTTTTCAGTTGTACATACACATTAGGTGAGCATTGTTTTTCAGTAATTTGTGGTGTATCGTAGGCAAAGCGCGGAGGGCGGCCTGGTGTCACGTGACGCCCCGCCCGCCTAATGTTTCACTCGCGTTACTGTGACAACTTCTACCTTTTACCGAAATTGTATTTTCGTGTTCGGCCGAGTTTTCCTTATAAATACTGTCATTAAGACAGCGACACGGTGACAGGTGCTAATGTTTGTGAAAGTATCGAACCCATTTGTAAATAATGTAAACAATATATGTTATGACTTATGACATTTACTGACACCTCGTGAGATTGAAATCGATTATAATTTTCCTGCGGAACTCAATTTACCGTCGAAATCGTGTGGAATTCAGGAGCAATGATACAACAGAAAAACTTGTAATCCTATTTAATTCTTGTAACAATATACACGGATGTCAATTCCCATAAGTAGATTGATAAATTCTCAAGTAAATTATATAGCTCGATCCCATATGCCGAGAGTATTAAACGGATAAAGTATAAGCCCACGAATGATGTTAGATACGACTATAACGACAAGAACTTCCACGAATAAATTAGTAAGAGGGGAATTCTGGAGCGGGCAAAACGCCTGTTATCTCTATTCGCGATTTTACAGCTCCAAGGGAACAAAATCTTTGGAGTAATTATTCGAATTTGGAGTTTGAGGGACGCTGAATAAAAAAATCTACGAGCTTTTTACACAAAAATGTTCGAGCAGAATTTATATGCCAACATGTAGGCACGATAGCGACGAAGTGTCAGTGTTAAAATGTCGAGACAAAAATATAACTCAGTGTTAATTTTTATCAGCGTCGGCGGCGCTGAAAGGTGTCATTGAGGTTGTCCGATATCGCATCCGTAAAATATACATAGCTCATGGCGGTAACTTTAAAATGGGCCCTAAAAGACGAGTGGAGGTAGCACCCGGGGCATCATTATGAGGCCCCACGTCATTTGTTTATTAAACATCCTGCGAGGTGGAACAGAATAATGGCACGGTAGACTTTGTCACGGCCGCTTTACCCTGAAATTAAATCGTAATGATGATGCGAACCTCACTCGCCGCCGTTTTCGGCTCCCCCCAGCCCACAGTTATTAAGTCCCGTGTCGTCTTGAGGTCAAAATGAATAGGTTTTTTAAAAGCCCACCCGGTATGACAACTGTCATAGTTATGAAAGGAATCGCGTTGAGTGGTCTACCGAGGTTACATAGAAAATGAAAAAATGCGACGGTTTTTCATACTTTGTAGGCGACACCATTTTGTAACGAAGTGGATATGTATGTACTGCCTTTATTTACTAATAGAACTTTGACATTTATTTAACGGAATCTCAGGAGATGTTCCCAGACGTAATAGAAATAAACTGGAGAAGTCTTATTTTAGTTGGTTCTGATTGTAGTAAGTTTTTCTTTAGACCTTTTTGTGTGGTTCATATTAGCTTTCACGGATAAAAGAATATGAAAGAGACTAATTTAAAACTCAACAAGTAACAACAAGGGATATACTCATATAGCATAAGAAGACTTTGAAATAGGAAATTGAAATTATCAGCAGACCGTTAAGATTTATTTCGGCTTCTGCGAAAGAATTTTAATTAAAAACTTGTAGAAATATTCGCAAAGAATATGTAATCTGTTGTTAGATGAATTATTTCATAATTGGTCGTTAATTGTGCCCAAATTAGAGAGTCGGCAAAGTTTTTACAACATATTTATAGACTTACAGGGCGGCATTCTTTCAGTATTTTCATCTATAGAGCTTTAATTGTAGAGTACAAATTACTTTAAAAAGTAAACCTTTTACTGTAGAGAACATTTATGGAGTAGAGTTTCCTATTGCCTAGGCTAACACAACCTTCTCCTGTCTGTCCAGTATTCAGATAGTTATTTAGTATTTTTATTAAGGGGTGAGGATAAAATTCTCAGCCTTTTTTCATACTGCAAGCCTTTCAAGTAAAGAGATAAAAGTCATATCACCCAATCTACGGAAGACCAGATGAAACTCGATTTTCGAACCATGTTTGTTTACCAAACAAGACAAGTTAGCAAAAACACCGTTTAGTTCCGAAACTTTTCTAAAACAAGAGTTTTCAAGCCACGGGATCCGCCTAAAACAGCTCCAAGCGATCCTGGCCCGGATTCAATTAGCAGACGTGATTAAATTTTTACTCGACTTAAAAGTACTTCCCCTATAACCTACTTCAAGAACAGAGTACTCACTATCTAACAATTTTATCAGCATAAAAAAGTTAAAATCTCCCAAATTAAGGTTTAATGAATTTGTACTTTAATGGAGAAATGATGTTTAAAAGTATTTGTAACTTTATTATTTTAGTTTGCTTGTGGTATTTACTGGTACTAGGGGATGATCGGTTAATGACATTAGTAGGTCATACATTACATAACCATTATGACCGCGGATACATTTTGACCGCGTAGGTATTGCACTTTTCTATGAAACAGCAGATTTTTTTTTGAATAACCTACAAATATTTTCAACGCCGCTCTCAGAATCATGTACTGAATCCTTGGTAACCGGCTTCGCGTCGATGTCCCTGCCACCCTGTATAATAATCCGTGTGGGCCGTTATTAAGGCGTTAAAATAGAATATTGCTATGATAATAAAGTGCAAACCTATCTGCGGTGGCGGTTTCCATAAAACGGGAAAATAAAACCGATAAAATTAACGGGAACCGGTAAATAGGAAAATATTTAAAAAAATCTTTTAGCTCGTTTAATTGAAAGGAATAAATAGATAATTGGAGAGGGTTCGATCCTTATCTCATAATTATTTTTGTCGGATAACACAGCTAAGATCATCTAATTCAGACATAATCTTTTGAAACAACTTTTACTCTGTGATTCTTGTTTTGAACTTTGATTTTGAAGAACTCTCTAAATTATGTCTTTCATTTTTTACTCAAGTTACAAGCTCAATTGAAGACCAACGTTCCACCCAAACAAAACGACACACGAACCTCCGCGAACAGAAAAATAGAATTACGTGCACTCGTCCGCGCCAATTATACTCGCGATGCATGCAAAACGGCTCGAATCAGATTCTGTAGTGCCGACCTGTGTCAGCAAGTTGAAGTACAAACATAAATCTACAACAACCCCTCTAGGGAATAAGTGTGGAGTAATTTGCGAGCACACGAGCTTGCTTCGTCGCGAACATTAACTATTAAATTCGTTGCATATTAAACTAGAACCTTATAGTGTAATCCAGACCCACCTGAACGTTAGGTTCGTTCTCGCGAGGCTCTTCAATGCTTCTTAAGTAACTTATGAGTTTTGGAACTTTGCTCGAATCGATATTGAGATGTGGTGCCGTTTGATGCGGTGGAATAGTCTGCACTATATTGCTAAGCTGTGTGTTCTATAAATAAACTACGACCAGCTACATTATGGAGATTCCAAAAATAAATTCCAACGTACAAAATAGATTTAATTCGAAATTCGAAAACCAGAAACAAACGAGACGAACCATCGACTTCAAGGGTGCAAATCTCAGGTGATTCGACAGTTCTCAAAGAAAGGAGAGTTATGTCGAAAAATGCTCTCTTTGTTTCAGACAGGGAACAGGCCCACTCTCTTGCCGAGTGTACGGAACCCCACTTGACACGCTTCATTTTTACCTTTTCTTTAAATTGAAACTGGAGCGAGGGTGCTCTTTCTATGCGCCGTGTATCAGCCTTCATTATGAATTAACGAGATTTTTCAGAACATTATTTTATATTTTTAAACTCCCCCTCAGTTAACTGGCTGCTTTGAAATTCCTTTAACCTGCCGAGACGTGTTTGATTAATGCTAGAATTGTTGGAACTTACTAAACTGGATTTCTTAACACATATCATCCATATCATCTTTGACCGAAAAAAACAAAACGATATATTTACTACATCTGTATCGATTTATTGAACGGTTCAGAAACAAGTCACAAAATTGAATCTATTAAGTAAGTACCACGGAGTGACTAGTTCCGCGTGGATCTTGTAATCAGAACCGTTGTAATAGCGGTGTTCGAGCATACATCATGATATTTCCCATAAAATTTCCCATGTTGGTGGATATTCTACGTGCACGGAGAACAACTTTTCCCATCGGGTGCGCTGCACTGCGGCCGTGGCAATGCACTTTCGCTGACCCCTTGGTTCCTCCCACGGCGGCCATCTCTCTCCCTCTCCCAACTTTCTTCGTCAGTTGTCTCGCTCGCACGCAGTTGCGCCTGCGCTTCCCGGGTACCGAGGTAATAACATTCTACGACGCGGTACGCCGCCGTGTGGAACGGGTTCTGTCGATGACTTCGACGATTATTTGTATGAAAGACAATGGTCAGCATGTATACGTTAAAGAGGCTGCCTTTAGATTTCTGATACAGGCTACGTAGGTATTAAATTGTAGATGTGTCAGTCATTAACAGCGAACGTTGTAATTTTGAATAACTAATATTGCTTACACCGCTGTTAAAGTTTCTGGTAAATAATCTTTTAAAAGCATATGTGTTATTTGAAATCTTAGAGAAATGTTTGAAAAGGAAGCAACAAGCGACTACAACAAACTTGTAGTAAAATCTTGTTAAATCTCAACAATAATATATATACAAAGCAGTTGCAGAAAATACGAGCAATTGAGCAGTGGATTCAGTCGCCGTAAGTGGAATAACTTTCTTGGTTACGAGAGCGTCTCGACTGTCTTTGTTAACGCCCTATACAGTTACGCTTATCTAGTTGCATTCCAGGTGAATGATCTTCGCACACGATATTCTTAAACTTTAACTCGTGAGACGACAAACTGCGCAGACGTCAGGCTGCATAACATTATACAGGTATTTACTGCGCACCTGCATTCGAACCTGCGTTTAATTTTTCTAAATTTCATACTCCGTCTGTGGAACTGGTACAGTATCACAAACGTGACTCAAGTTACGGATTACGTGGGAGAGCACTGAAATGGTTTGAACAGTCTGCGAGAGGTATACTAAGCGTGCAATCGGGCGTCACTGATATTTCGACTTTATCTATCAAAAATTTAGGACGACATTCGTTAGTATCACACTCAGGGGGACGTCGTTCTAGGCTTGCGAGCATATCGCCTAGCGTGCCTCAAAACGTTCCAACGGAGACGTGTCAGCCGCTGTATTATGAGACGTAGGGCCCAGGATTTGGGTGCACATTGGATCGCATGAGCAGTGCCTGTACGAGGGAATGCGACTGGCAACATTCCATCGCACAATGAGTAATTTAAAAATTCAAAAACTCGTCGAGGCTCGGCGTGCGCGAGGTGAGGCGATCCAACGAGTGCCGCTCTGCAATTGAGACTGTTATCTGCCTGCATGCTGCTACACAACGTACATACATACGAGGGAATAATCCGCGCCGCTGAATAACACGGTTACCTAAATATAAACTCAGCTATCGAAACGTACGCTGCAATCGAATAGAAACGTACGTATCGAAATTGTAACTACAAATAAAACCGAGCGATTCGTTACAATATATAAGTTCATCTCTTATTCCGCGAACATTCGAATAGGAGGAGATCAGAGCAGCGCACCGGAAGGGTTTCTTGAATCTAATATCGAATGGAAGTAAAAAAGGAATGAGATAGTTGTACGTGAAACGCGATCTTATAGCTAATTGGTAAACACACGGCGAACAAATTGCGCGCGATCGTCCGAAGCTAGCTCTACTATTTTTAAATGAAATTCTTTCCACTCATATATTCCCAAGCACAATTACATCGTAGTCCAGTTACGTTGGTTTTTGGAATTCCCAAACAGGTTGTAGAATTTGATTGCGATTTAATTATTCAGCAGTCATTCGATGCATATCCTACATGTCGATTCACAGAAGTGTTGTCATATTTCAATCATACATACTCGTATATAGTTCTGCTTGTGTTATTTTACACGGAATTTTGTGTTGTGCGCACTTAGCGTTGAGATAATTAATATCTTAAACATTTCTTTATGAAGTCTTAAATAGAACTTCCGGACAGATACTATTATTAAAAGTAATGAATATAGCATATTTTTTAAATGAATACATAAACTTAGTTTTCGTATTAAATAAAAATAATAAGCGATGTTGAAACTTAAAAACTATAAATGATATAATTACAGTTATTAGTAATTATAAACTTGAGGTGTACGAACGAATCTTGAGACTTAACCAGCTCGAAAATGGTTCATCGTTAGCAAGGTAAACCTGGACCTAATACTATTTACAGCAGAGTTTAAAATAGCTTGATTGCGGCAGTTTAATTTCCCAGAGATGGATGTTTGAGTAGGAACTTGAATCTTAGTGGGTGGTTTTTAAGTTTCAATTTAGCGGAACGTTGAAGATAGAGGGTTAGCTGCAGGGAATATTGGACACTGAATCAGTATGCGAGAGTTTTAAATTCATTGGAGTTACATTTGGACTTTTTCGCCAACGGTTGCAATGGGAACATGTTAGAGTGAGGTGGTAAAAACTCGGCCGTAATTAGTCTTTGGATCCGAACCGTGAACAGATGCGGGGGAGGGCTGAGTGCCCGCGGAGGCCCGATGCGTCCGACTCTGACTGCTGAATTACATTTTTCGATTGCTACGGGCAATATTTTTGCTATGATTTAGATTTTGTTTTGATTTTCGGTCGAATCGTGTTTTACTTTGAATCAACTGACTGGTCTGATATTGGGTCTACGGTTTTTCCGCTGCTTGTTTTATGAATGAAGTTGTTAAACACGCTACGGGTGTTTGTATTATCTTATCTTCTAAGCTCCAACAACATCTACTTACTTAGAGTTTCCTCTAGGAAAGTTAATATAGACACGTCATTATACTCCTAGCTAAAGGTAGGACTACATTATGCCGGGCCGCATCTGGGCGCACTGCAGCGCGTTAATCCACACGAATCACTTCTATACATTTTACGAACCTACAGTTATGTAGGTATCGTAATAAAAACCCGACGATATGCTGCGGCCCCGCACCCACTAATGTACGCACACCTTTACGTTAGCCTTATTTTATTTATAGTTATTAAAGCGTCAGTACAGAAAGAAAACATAAACTTTTTTAGTTATATTATTCATTTTTATTGCCCCACTTATCATGAACAGCAAACTTAATAAGATATATTTTTAGAACACTACTTCGAATGATTCTCCAGCAATAATTTATTCGACGTAACGCTTCAGGAAGTTTCAGATTATCTTATTTGAATGAAACTACAACACTTGTTAACGTCATATTGGGGCTATTACGGGAAAAGAAATAGAAATTGGATTAAAAAGTGTAGCGTCCGCAGAAAAAAAACGTGGCAACTTTTAGCGAAGTACGACTCTCGCTTTGATACTTCTACAAGTATGAAAAAGTCTTGTTGATTAGCTCTTGGAGTTTTTATTTCGACGTATCTTTTACTTTTTTCGTCTTATTACGATTTTTGAACAACTTTCGTGGTCCCTCAAGTTTTCCGTATAAAATAATATTAGGAAAACAAATTTGCTAACAAATAGACGATTCATTTGGACATTTCGCTTGAGTATTCTTGGAATTTGAACGAAGTTTATACAAAAAATATCGTGAGGTGAAAATTGTGCACTGGACATAGATTCTGTGAAATCTAATTTGGAATGTCCACCTTAGACCGGACATTTTGTTACCACAACCCAAGTAAGTACATAAAGCTCAGTTATCAAAACATTGCCAATAAAAGCGTGTTCACATGAAGTATTCAAACTATTTTGAATGACAGAATGGGCGTGATTGAGGAGAGCCAGTGTGAGCACGATAACTTTTGAAATGGACTCACCGTTTCGGACGCTGTGTAGCGCCCGCTGCTGCACTCAAGTAGTGAAGATTCACTCACCTGTGAACAAACGAGAAATATTGTTACAACTAGTGGTTCGTATAAACTGATAGCTGGTACATTTGGTCGAAACAATTGCAGCGATTCCATGGAATCCTATAGGGTATAGGGTACTACGGGTTCAATCGCACGGTGTCGAGCTATGTCTTTGTGTGTTATGCTGTTTTTTCGGAGAGGTTACGCGAACTTCAAACGGTACTTTGTTATGTTATTTATCTTTGTTGTTTTATCTTTTGTAAGGTTAGACGTTCCTGGAAAATAATACACGGATAATGTACAGCTTTTATTGTATGACCTGACGGTTTTTACGACTTGACAGAACATCGAGATTTCTTTATTAAATCTAAGTTAAATATAAATGTGTTATACACATAAACCTTCCGGAATACATTCTCTGATTAATGGTGAAAACCGTATCAAAATCCGTTGCGTAGTTTAGAAGAACGACGCAGTCACACAGACAGACACGAAAAGTGACTTTAATTTATAATATGTATAGATGACAACACCTGCGAAATACGAACGAAGCTTTATTGATACCATTCTGATTTGTTTCTGTGAATTGACTATTGTGTGTGGGCAAAGTTTACTTACGCAGAGGATATAAACCAGCACTGACTCTGGTTGTTTTGTCTAAAAATAGAAATAAAAAAATGTGTCATAAAATAGTTAAACTAGAGTTCAAAATGGTTTTGAATACTTATTTGACCCTTTGAAAAACAGTTTTGTCTTTCAGAAAAAGAAAATTTTCGAAACTTTTCTGAAATATTTTGTTAATTTAGAATAGAGAATTGCGAACTAAAAGCTGTGCGTCCTTTGTACCGCTCCCTGTGTCTTCAGATTCACTGAACTGATTCTAATCGGATGTTTTTCCTGTCTTTTGCTTGTTTTTGCTACTCAAGGGTTTGTCTGTAAGCGTCCGGGATTTTATTAGCAATGAACATTCAATTACAGGATCGTATTTATTTATTTAGGTAAGTAAACTTTTATTAATAAATATTTGTGTGTGGATGTTTAGGGTTTTTATTTGTTTTGTTAATCAATTGTTTGGAAAATGACCTGTTTCAGAATAAAAAGTATTCTATAATTTAATTCAGTTCATGGTCTACCTGTGTGCCAAATATAATCCAAATCCGTTCAGCCGTTAAACAAACATACAAACTTTGAACATAAGGTATAAAAAAATAAGACGCGCTGTTTAGGAATCCTACTATATAATATTATAAATGTGAAAGTTTGTATAATTGTGTGTTTGAATGCTTGTTACGCAATCACGCAAAAATGGCTAACGGATTTGGATGAAATTTGGCACGCAGATAGTTTATAACCTGGATTAACATATAGTATATTTTTTATCCCAGTAATACGTTCCCCTGGGATAATTTCACGCGGGCGAAAGCTAGTACTTAATAATAGATACACATCTACTAATTGCAATTTTGATTGCGACATCCATGCACTCAATAACGTTACCTGCCTGAACCTTGACTGCCTCATTAGCCTAATGGCCACGGATTGGAAAAGTGTTGCACGGATTTTCTGACAAGGAATTTTCAGTAGCAGCCAGTGGTTAGAAATTAAGCTGGGTATTTTAACAGGCTTGCTGATATACCTATAGTAATTTACTTTATACGAAACCTGATATACTTGGTATGTATCTTTACACCATATTCTATATGAATAATAATAGTATTACAAAATAATCCTTACATATTATAAAACAAAGTCCCCCGCCGCGTCTGTCTGTCTGAACGCGATAAACTCAAAAACTACCGAACAGATTTTTAAACGGTTTTCACCAATGGACGGGGTAATTCATGTCGAAGGTTTTAGTAAATAATTCATTAAGATTTTTGGTCAAATTGGCCGAATTACGACGATAATTGTTGAAGATGCCGGAAGAAATCATGCAGAATGGGGGCTTTATTGGCGGGCGTCGCGTAAACCGTAAAAGATACATAAAAATATCTTCTAAGGATGACCAACAGTAACCATTTTTATCTTTCAGAATTTGATAAAAATGTCATTGTTATATCCGAAGCTATTTTGACCAGTATTATATTAATCCTCATCCAATAAAATATGTTACTTAAATTAGGCATTTAGTTTAGATTAATATATGCCTTGGCGTCATATCATGTAAAATTTATAGAAAGATAAATTTGAAAAGTTTCCCGGAAAATGTTTAAATTAGGGAAAAATGAACGTGCACATGAACTCAAAAGTATAAACTCACAATGCGAGGACAGGACCACATCTTTCCGGTCAGCTAGTATAAAAAAAGTCTATTCTAAAGAGTATTTCATCTTTCAGTTTAAACTTTCTCACCAAAAATCGACACAAATTCCATCATAAACTGCATACAAATGAATAAATCTCGTATATTAAATGCATTGTTTATAAAGCCGGTTACGCCGTAACGTTGTTCTATTCCGATTCATAGGGGTGGTATACAATCCCCGCTTAACTTCATTATGAGAGCGAATTGCTAAACGTTCCCATTGTTGACCACGGCCCGGGGTTTAAGGGTGGTTAGTCATGCAAATAGACGTCAACTAGAAACAAGCTCTTGGGGGTTCGAATGCGTTCCGATGTTTCGGTCTGCGTCGGCGAGACGTCCGGGAAATTGAATCAGTTGCTTGAGGAGTGTATTTTATTTAGAGGATCGTTGGTTTAAGATAAAGTGGTTAGGATGTCGGAGTATTTTGCGTGGTTGAATTGTATGCATTTATGTAGAATATCTTGCTTTAGTTTTTGAGACCTGAACTTTGGTCAATAAAACTACTGGGAATTTTATATTATTTTGCTGTTGAGTTGACTTGACTGGTTTAACAAAAATAACAACTTATAGTTGCCTAGTTACCTGCGTTATGTATAAGGAAAAAACTTCTGTAGGAATGACCTTAATAATCAAAATAAACTTTAGTTACATTCATCGGGAATCATCTTAAAATAATTCCCACCTTTTCCTGAACTAATTTCGTAGTTTATGTAACAGTTCTGTAACACATCCATTACAAAATGCCGCTTAAACAATTCAATAGCACGATATTTCACAGATATTTATTAGCTACTAACTGAAGGTAAACAACTGCTCAACATTAACACATTACCGATCGTTTCCCATTTGCCGTTCAATTTGGGAACACGTATTAGTTTGTCATTAAACTAACCCAAATCTGAACAGCTATTGTATCTAAAACTGAAAGTCGATCAAACGAGGGACCAGTTTAGGCCAAAATGATTTTCCGCTAATAAACGTTTAGCGCACAAAGGACGGTAATGGAGAATGGATTATGGATTTCTGTTATTAATGCTGCTTCAATGTAGCCGAGCATAGACCTCGATAGTACGAATAACAGCGACGCGACAAGCGAGCACCGCAGGAATTGTTTCGCCTGACTATTGAACAGTCCCATTAATGACGTATTAACAGTTACCGTAATACATTTTGATGGAACAAGCGCGATTACGTCCCGGAATGAAGCACGATCGAATTGAATAATCGAACAAATATTTGCTAACAAGAATGCAGTGACTGAAGGATTATTTCTAGATCCCTTAATAATGGACGATGGAAAACAAAGGAAAATCCATGTTTTGAATTCTGCTTTTTTATTGAAATACAGACAATAGGAGGAAAAATAGGAAAATATGTCTGGAACCTGTATGAACACATTCCTCGAATCCTTTTCATGCATTCTCTGTAGTTGAACATGCATGATTGGAAATATTAATATTGGTGCAGCTTTAATAAACTTTTGTGAAATGCGCTGATGATATTTTGGTACGTGGAATTTATGAATGGAATTTGATACTGTTTATTTAAATATTACACGCCTCCATTCGAAATATATTTTAATATTCCATCGATTGACTGGACAGAAATAGTAGATAATTACCTACTCTATTAGGTACAAATATTAAACAGTGATCGACGTAATATCCTTTTTTTATGGTTTCCAATAACAAGAGGATTGTTTTTTGGTCAACAATATCAAACTTTTTCCTCGAAACTACACAGGTATCTCCAAGAAGTGAATATGGCAAACCTCATGTATTGATAATAGAATGAGGACAAGTGTCGGTAGTCATACGCTACGTCAAGCGTAAGTAAGTATCTACATCGATAGATATCAAATGGAGACGTACATTTTTTGTACAGAATTTTGTGAATTTTATTAGGCGTGAATTGGTTTATCACACTAAAGAATTTTCTCTACAATTTTTTTTTGTAAAATAACCGCTTATTTAACTTTGCAATACCGTACCTAATGAAGCGAAAAAAAATGAAAGAAAACTAAAAGTTTGGGAGCGAAACATCTACAATTCAAGAGTGGTTTACATCTCATTAGAATTTCTACAAGTACCTAACTACCTAACTGCCTTATTTTGACAACAAAATACAAGAAAAAAATGCTGACTTAGATGAAGATATTGAAAAATAAAATATGAAAATACCGGAACAGTCAATTTATTCAGCATAATCACCAGAATAAGCAAGTAAATTACTAAGTAGTAATGACGTACAAAACAAAGAAACATCATGTTATTTAAACAACTCCTACATACTAAATACAGCATGATAAAACTACAGACCGTCTTCGTCAATCAAAAAGATCTTAACAAAGTACAAACTTTAGAAGCTTCAAAACATTGCAATGAAATTCACAAAGAGCGTCAGTCTAAGAAAATCCTGTATTTTGGAGTCGTGACGTGAACAAGTGAACATCAGCGATGCTCGGGGCTGATCACAAGTTAATGCAGCTGAACTTGTTGCACCGTCATGTCTTAAACTTAACCGTGCCTTAACTAATTACACCGACCGACCCATGTTTGCTTTGTAAGATGAAGTTGGAACGAACACACCTAAGGAAATTCCGAAATTTCTATTTATGTACGAGTATGTTCATAGGTAATGCGGGAAAAACATTGTTTTAGAAGGACGATTTTATATGTGGCTGTGTTGTCGTGGGTTGAAGGTAGGTGTTGATATTTCAGTCAAACTCTTTCCATATTGTGGGAACTAAGCTTTACTGGCGCCCAAGTGGGAAATGTCCCGGTTGGGCGCCAATAGAGCTTATGCACACATGAAACAGTAGGAGAATATACTAGGTAGCTATTAAAATTAAGAAAAAAGAAAACTTAAAAAGAAAAAGTCGATCCAAAAAAAGAAAACTTAAAAAGAAAAAGTCGATCCAAAAAAAGACAACTTTATCTATCAATCAAAACATTCACTTACCCACTCACATGATACAAGCCAGGAAAAAAGTTCAATACACTGTATTTTTACACAATTCCCCAACAAACACAATGTTTATATTTAACACAGGTTAATTTCATCAAATAATCTAACTTCGTCGTTCCCGAATACATTGCTAACTTTCCGTTGCGAAACGCTAAAATAATTCCACTGTTAACAAATACGACGTGGAACAAAACAGCTGAATAGCGAAACCGTGAAATAGTCTCACAGTCACCTTGTGTTCAGTTCATTACCAGTCTACGTCGACTTACGTCATGCAATGTTCAAAACTTAATAAACTTTAAACAATACCCGGGAAGATGCGTTGTCAGAACTTCTAAAACTTGGAGTGAAACAGGCAACCGACGGAGCTACGCCCCGATTAAGATACACAATGTGTCTAATGTTTAATAACATACCTTCGCAATATGCCTAAGTGTACCCTATACTCAAGTAACTCATACAGAAACCGTAAGCCGAAGCTTTGTCGCAAAATAATTTGACCGAGAAAGATACTTTATTCGAAGGTATGTCTCCCGAATAGTTTTCCAACAAAGAGAAGCTTTCAATTTCATTAAATACGACAACAAAAAGATCAGATGGAAGTAATCACACAACTGCTTCGAATTAGTTTTCACAATTTCAAAGGAGGCATTCCAAGGTTAGACAAATGTTGGAGGTTCAGTTGGGCCCCTCGCTGAGCTTGCCGCCAATCCTCCTCTCCTTTGATCACGGAATACTTGGTGACTTCTGTCCCCAATTTAAAAACTTGGCTTTCTTCGTGCGAGTTGTTTGACCACTTCTTTCTTTGTTTCTATGGGAGTAAGCACCCATTTGAAACGGTAAATTAGGAAACATTTTGATTGGCGGGTCACACGACACCGATAAACTTTTGGGTCTTGGTTCGGCTCAAACCTTTTAAAGAAATTACACGTTCCACGCTTCTTCTTTCTGCTTCAAACGGTTTTATTCATTTCATAATTCGTTCTAAAGGAATATAAGTACAAAATGTATTTAAGCCCCTTAATTTCTCTGTAAGACTACACTGCATTATTTTCTCCCCATATAATGTGAAACATTTTTTAAATTGGGCCATAAAGCGAAGCCTTACCGAGCCAGCCTGGGCAGGTAGCAGAAAATTTAATAAAGTAACGTCTATTTTATCATGAATTATTCTGGAAAGTATGTTTCGTTTTTAAATTAATTCGCGATGTCTCAGGAAGGAATGTGGAATAGCAACACCCGTAGCTATGCTGTAGGTAATTTGAACACGGACATTCACTACTAAGGAAATGAATCCCGAAATAACTAAGTAAGGAACGTAAAATTACAACGCACTGGCCAGTTCGGCGTAAGCCACACGTGTTCCACGCAATACGTATGACGCGACTAGTAAATAAACAAACAGGAAATATTTCATTTTCTGAAATAACGTCCTGCCGGCTTTTCTTTGATTCTTATTTTTAGCATCATAACAGCTTTAGTTTAATAGCTTACGCGATGTTAAATGCTTTCGTGGCTGTTATATAAACTGCGGAAATATATGCAGGCGGAACAAGATTAAAAATGAATACATGAATCTCCCATGAATAAATGTATTAAGGCTGTGTACATGGTAGTTTTATTGGTTTCTGAGCATTTATCTTCATTAATCTTTTGTATGGTGGTGCAGTTCCGTAGCTGTACCGTAATCTCATCTATTCACAGCACGTCGACTGTTTATTAACATATCGACCATAAAACGGACAGGCGCGAATCTGTGTCGATTTTTGCCGACTTTCCGGTGCAGACGGCTATTCAACGAGCCTTTTTTGCTATCGCTTCACTGCCAACCTATTTTTGCTGAAAAAAGGATCAATGATGTTTTCACAGGGAAATAGATGTACAGGCTTACATGCTTTTTGAGGATGCTTTTCATCGAATTCTAAAGGTATGGAGTAATTAACGTTATTTCATTAAGTATGAGTTTAAATATTTGGAAATTGCTTTGTTTTCAAATTGAGTGTAGAATTATTAGAATAATCTAGTCTTTGGTTGTTGTGCTATTGTATTTTTTTATGAATAAATAAGACTATAGAATTTATTATATAATAGATATTATTAATTATTTATTTATATAATTAATACTTTAAGCACACAAATGTACAGAGGCGGCGCACGAATGTACATTAAAGTAGGAATTTGAATATTTTTCTTTTCATTGATACATTTAAAACATAAAAAAAACTTAAATGACTGCAGCAAAAATAACTGAATCAGAAGATTTGTTGTTAAACAACACACGATATAAATAACAACACAGAATAAATAAACGCCGCAAAAGAGTTAAAATATGACAACGAATCGATAGGAATGAATAACATCGCCATACGATTTCAATGTTTGTGTTCATGTCTGTTTGTTTAGCATACAGAGGAATGAGACGACGACCGGCGGATCTCGAGCATCCGAGCAACCAGTCTAGCCTCGCAAACACAAGAAAATGAAAATAAATAAGAACCTCTCTTACAACGTAACGAAAAATGAATCTGTCTAAACGCAAAAGGGAACGAAAGATTAATTGAAAATCGATATAGGGACATCATACCTTTGCGAATCTATCAAAATACATTCACTTTGAAACGATAAGGTCGAACTGAATTATATTGTCAGTCATGATTAATGCCGACTTGTGACATGCTTTATTGACTCTTCCGCCATAGACCTGACGAAGCAAATAAAATAAAATCCCGTATCATTGAAAGAAAATACCTGCGCTCAAGTAATTAAATGAAAATATGATTTATAGCCGCCATTAACTGAGCCGCTCTGTTTAAATATTGTAGATTTTTTCAACTGATTGCATGGTAATCAGTTTTTTTTTTTATATGGAATAACTTATCTAAGTGTTGAATAGAAACTTAAGAGATGAAAATTGTGCGATAAACGTTATGATACTGCAGTAATTGCCGTGTGCACTGCAAAGTTAAGTACTTACGTATTAGTTAAGTACTTTATTGCGATAGTTATCTAGGATTATTAATACTATAAAATATATTTTAGTATTCTACATTATACCGCGTAGGTATCCTTCAGACTTATTTCAAGTATAACTTTCCAAATACCTAAATATCGATAACAAACAAACAAGGGGCGCACGTCGCATCAATTAGCTCAATTTCACCCTTTTTTACACAAATTCAGAACCATTAACAGCACTGGTTTATTTGAAAACCATTAGCGGCCCGAATGGATACGGTTTGAATCATTGATAAAATGAATGGCTGTCTTTCACAAAAGCCTCGCGATACGGGTCGGATGTGAATTGGAATTATTAAATTCACTTTTTTAAAGAAAATAAAGGCACATGCACGATTATTTTACCAGAAATATTAAAGCACAAAAAAAAACGAAAATGTTAATTCGTGTCACTGATCCCGATGAATGCAAAAGATTTATTAACAGCCCCGGATTTTTTTTTAATTACGTCTAATCCGATACAAAACCGCGCAGAAGAACACAATCAACGTTGGGTGCGCAACACTAAATCAAAACAAACTTCAGGCTGGATCCCTTTTACAAACTTTCTAAATAACGGCGAACAATCTTTTTCATTAAAAATCTCCATGAGCCCGATTATTAGGGAAGTAAAACGCCTCCGGTGGGCCGGACCGGAGTTCGGGAGTATTCGCAAGATTTTCGCGAGGTCAAACTTGGGAATGTTAACAGATAATTACGGGTAAGTTTTAGCTAGCACGAGACATTTAACAGATGCTTTATTCGGGAGCGCGCGGCCGCGAGCGCAGGATGAATGCTAATGAGACAGCTACGCGCCGGAATCCGGCACCTACGCCGATCACAATAAGCGTCGGATTGCCGTGCTCTCCGGCACGATCCCGGCTCCCCGAGCCGCCCGTTAACACATTTGGACTCGTGTCTAAGGTTAATTAGATTAGTATCCAACAATGCTACGCAGATGTTATATAAAAACAGATTTAGGGTACATCACGGGGTTTATTTCGCAATGAAAATGAATGACCAAATTTTCGTTAATATAAAGGGCTCTATCCATTTTCAGTTTATCGATATTGTCTGGTACATTAACAAACTATGAATGACTACAGTAAATCATTCAGACTTTAAAATATGTTGATATTTATTCGAGCAGCATCTTGCTTGGCGCAGCTCTAAGACACCAGCAATTTACATGAGTTGTGACAGCCATCCTACATCCTTCCGTGCGTTACGGGCCAATTAATCTAACACGGAAACGGATATATGAGCAAGGCGCAAATGGTTTCATCACACATATAATTTACTGGCTTAATACATATAGTATCATAGTGATAATGTACCTGTATGTTAGTTTGTATGCGTAAGAGAAAGGCGTTGACGTAATTTTCTAGTCGAGTGCTGATTCGGATTATCAAGTTTTACATTGATTTATAATCGTGATAAAATTATCTAAGGAATACCCTTAAAGACATTTTCAAAACAACACACCTATTTAAATGGTAGATATTTAAAGTATATTCGATGTTATTTTAATTTATTCGTAACACCAAGGTGTGCGCGGCGCCCTCTGCATGAAAATATCGTTTCTTCGTTGTTTATACGTTTTTCCGGACAAAAAGTAGCTGTGTCCTCATCTAAGAACCATTCAACGTCAATACCAAATATCAGCCAAATTCGTGCAGCAGTAACCAAGGAAAAAACATCCACAAACATCATAACATTTTTATTTACTAAGCTTATTCTACATGACATGTGTCAGCGCATAAATTCTTTAAATACCACCCGAGCTTCTTTCACCAACACTTCAAACAAAACACAATATCTGGAAACACCTTACGGTAAGCGCAATCTGTGTAAAAGCTAATTAATGCTGAGCAGGAAACGGAAGGGCAACGGGTCGCGTCATTAGATGCATTATGCAACGCGAGACGCATGCGCCGAGCATTACAACGCTGTGTGAGACTTGTGATGTCATGTGCGAAATGTGTCGGTGCCTTTGTTTTTCTTGAGAAATGAATTTAAATGCGGCATAAATAATTCTGTGTGGTTGTAGCTGATTTAATGTTTTTTTTTCAGTTTTTTTTTTATTTACGTAATAATTATTATTTATCTACATGAGGTCTTCTAAACTAACAAATGACAGCTCTTACTCAAAACTTTGACGCGTTAGCACACATTCCTAAAAAGACTTGGACTGATTTCACGATGTCCGAATAGCCATTACTTACCGAATAAATTCAAAAACGAACATAATTTGTATGAAATTATCTACCAAGTAAGTTAATAGGAACTTAATCGTAGGTGGTGAAAGAGGATTCAAAAATGTAGCGATATCAAAAAGTGTGTGTGTGTGTCTCAGCTCAGACGCACGACTGTAGTTTACTCCTTAATACGATTGTTTTCGAATATGGTATTGCAAGAGGATAAATAAAAGGACGTCTAAAAAAAATGGCCGAAATATCTAGATGGAAGTGTGAAATATGTAATGTTTTTTCAAAATTATAATCCCTGTTATTTACGAATAAAACAAGTGTTAGGGTATAAATTTGACTCCTCATAAAATTTCCATACCGGCCTTATATGAAAATCGATTCTTAAGGAGTATACTCCAAAAATACTTAAAATAAACAAACTAAATATTTTGCAGAATAATATACCATATCTACGCAGCATATTACCGCACTGACTGACAACCTCGATCATTCCCAGAATTTCTAACAACAATTTACCCAAGAATACATAATATACCTAGCCAATTCTCACAACTACGAAGTACTCATAGAACATACGTGTAGTAATTTAGCAGTATTTAAATAGTCGCTTTCAAAAATAAATTTCTCAGCAGACGCTGGTGCAGTGATTTACTATGATAGCTATCGGCGAGTGAGAGAAACCAGGCGGTCTGTACCAGCGTGCGTTTTATATTGTACTTTAACAAGCCGTAAGAACATTTTAGTGTTAAAATTAAATTTCGTTTACATGCCTGTCTTTTGGTGTATTTCGGATCTGATGTATTTTGTTGTTTTTCTGTAAGATAAAACGGATGTGGTGGAAGTTTTTCAGTGTATTCGGTTTGATAAGTTCGTATTCCGTGTTTTTCTGGGAAATTTATTGAATATTCTGGCTGTAACCATCACATAAGGTATAACTAAAATATTGAGAGCGTACTGTTTAATTTCGACTAGCTTTTGCCGGCGGCATCGCCCGCGTGGTTGTCGGAAAATACTCCACGGGAACGTATTACATGGATTAAAAGTACCTTAGTGTTAATCCAGGTAAACTTTCTTCCAAAACCGCTCAGTCGTTTTTGCGACAATGCGGAGCATATCATATAATCAGACAAGCGGACAAAAATTCTGAAAACTATACTTTCGGCATCAAACTCGTTCCCGCACCTTGTAGCAATTAGTTTGTTTTTTTTTTTCAAAAATATTCAATGTTGGTTTATACTTCGTTACTATTTTATTATAATTATGTATAGACAAGTTTAAATTGTGGCAAATCTGAGATTAATTTAGAAAGCCAGAAAAGTAGTCCAAGTCGCACGCACGGCTCTAAGGAAATGTGTAACTCACTAGCCTCATTAGGTACTTAGATAAGCTTAACTTTAGCCAAACCTGAGATTCATTTAGAAAGCCAGAAAAGTAAAAGTTTTCAAAGAGCTTTATGATAATTTTTTTCCCGGAAAGATATATAGGTAAATATTCGCGAAATTAATTTTCGAAAAACACATGAAACAAACTATGATATTCAGTCTAAGTCGAATCACAAGCAAAAATAAATTGATACTTAAACAAAAAAAAAAAAAACATTCGTATGCTCCACGCATAAGTCGCACGATTCTACGGAAATGTTTAACCTAATGGTGCATCACTAGACTCATTAAATACTGCATTATAGCTGAATGGTGCTCCGACTGGCACATACATTTCTTATTCGATGCCCTTCGGGCTAAGGCTTGGTACAGATGATTCGAGTAAGCTGTGGCCACAGCTTACTCGAATCGTAATAGTAGCCGTTATTTTGATTGTTACGTTTTTTGAGTAAACTGTGGCCGTCATTTTTATTGTAAATTTTTTGACTAGACTTTTAAACATCTGGCGAAACGTAGGTGTGGGTACTATAGGTGAGGTGTACTCTGCCTAAGACTTTGGGGATTAGGTATTAAAAAAAAAAAAACTTAATAATACCAAGATGTAATAATAATAGAGAAGTATGGAAGAAATAGACATATTGCGCCGACTTCAAATACATCGGGATAAGGGCGGGAGAATGATGATGAAGGCTCAATATCAATATCCAGTAAATTCGGTAACAAAAATTACAACGCAGCTTAAAGCTACTTCGAATCAAATCACAAGTTCATTTAAAGTTTTTCAATATACCTATCTAATTAGTAACGAATCCGAACATAGTTGACAAGAATACTTGCGCTGAAAACTTGCACAAGGATACTTTCGTTCATAAACTTGTGTGAACGTGAATCGCACATACTTGTATGTAACTTGGGCAAGTCGCACAAGAATCCATGACAGCCGATATATTCTTTACAAACTCACATCGTGAAAACTGAGGTGAAGTGAGCTTGAAGTGAGCTCACTTCGCCACGTTTTCACGGTGACATTTTTACAGAATGGACCGGCAGTACCGGAATAGGTAGGTACATAACATGCCATTACTAACCCTTCAAAATCCTCACTTATAATTAACATTATTTCTACTTTTATTTTATTTCTGTGCATTAGTGCTGCATGGAGTCACACACAAAAACTTGTCATGTCCATACTTTTCCAATGATTTATTCACAAATGATCACCACTTAAAACCCTTTGGACTTACAGTAGAACTTGAAATTATGAGAAAAGGGGTGATATTTCTACTAAGTTATTCAGCTAATGTTCGATGATAAATGACCGCGGTAATTGTCGAAAACACTTCGTACGATTATTTCCCCATCCTTGTTGATAAATCTTGAATATTTTATATTACTTTGGGGTAAATAAATAGGTGCCTAAAGGCAATTAATTTCTTTCAGGAGAATTCGTCAATAATAAATGGATATACAAGGTTCTGTATAAGGTTTCAGGAGTTTTTTTCTGAGAATGCATTTATTTCATAATAATCTTTACCTATTTAATAACTCAAATGACGTACTCACTTTTATCTTATTCACAAAACACATTCGGAAAATTACAGATCGTGTGCGCTTGCGCTTTATCACTCTACGAAAAGGTGAAGGTAGAATTTGATTTTTATGTTCATTCCTAAATTAAATAAGCTTAAATAGTTGCAACTTACCACATATTTCGACTAAATAGTACATACTGTATATTTGTAGGATGATATACCTACTTCACCAATTCATGCTGTTGATTTTCCTCTTTACAAGAGAAAATAAACTGCGCCTACATTTTTAAGATTCAATCCACACCTATTCACGCACGGCTTCACTGCAGAATGCAATTTACAATAAATTATGTAGATATTAATAAGCTTTAGGTTAAGGGTTGGAAATAATGGGTGGGCCATTCATCGTTCGATAAATTGCTATGGAGACACACTGTAGTCAGATTACGTGCTTCAATATCCGGAACAAGCCGACGAACGGGCTTGGGGCTGTTCTACAAACGTATGTTTTTTTAATGCATTTTGCAATGGGAATGCGTAGATAAAAGGAAGCGTTGATGTGTTTTTGTTTATGTTTTCGGACAGTTCGAAATGGATGATCGATTTTTTTGAATTTTTTCTTTTCGAATTCATGTTCTTTTAGAAGAATCTTTTAAATGAGTTCTGTTTTAGGGTGGTCGTACATCTGACGGAAGATGCTTCGCGTATCGTTGATCGCGTAACACACCAGAACGGACAAATAGATACAACATTCAACCTTACACACTCAAGCGATGATGCGTTAGCGCGTCGAATGTATTAACTGGAAATTAACGAAGTTACGACCGACACATCTTCCCTCAGACGTGCGACCACCCTTGCATATGAAATAATGTTCGCGCATTACTTATTGCAATATTCAAGTCGCGAAGTCTTCCTAAAAACGCGAGCGCTTGCCAATGACCGCTATTCCGCTCTAAATTTCTTCCACACAGGAAGTCTAAAACGTGTAGAAAAATTCGAGTGTTTCCATTCAATTGGCGGTTGATCGCTCGACCGTTGGGTATTGATACGTGAAAAAAATTTCAAACGCGTTTCGTGCGGTTATGAGCATTTCCTCCAACGTAACAGAAACAGTCCTACAAGGAAATAGACGCGATTTACGAATGTGACTGCAAAAATATATTTGTATCGGGAATGGATTCTTTCCTTATGAAGCCAATACGATTTGGAATTATCTGTCGACGTATTGTGCTCGACTTAAGGCGTTAGCAGTATCGATTTCGTGTCTCGAATGCTTTTGTAATGTTTTCGTAACAGATTTTTTCTTATATGTAAGCTAGAAATGTTAAGAAAAAGTTATAAAGTGCACTGCAATTCGCTAACGGACTGCCTAGACTTTCTTTAGTAGCCTGAATATAACTGTACCTACAAGCTTTACAATAAATATTTCGTATTTTTTTACAGCGCATTGTCATTAGAACAGTAGTGGCCTAGTGGTAACGACCGCGACTGACGAGTTGTAGGTCATAGGTTCGAACCCTGACAGGCGCTTTAATTTGTTTTAATTATTTCATCACCACTGCTCTCAAAACGGTGAAGGAAAATATCGTTAGGAAATCGGCATGTCCTAGAACTAGAAATTCAGACATGTGACATCTACCAACGCGCACTGGGCCCGTGTGGTGTATAACGCCCACTCCCTCTCACAGCGAGGGGGCCTGTGTCCCAGCAGTGGGAACATGGTAGTAAGGTTGACTGGTAGAAAATGCCTTAGGCATTAAGTCAGCCTTTGTAAAATATTTTTTACTTGAGCATAAAGTTTTAATAAATAAAAAATAATAAATAAACAAAGGCTGATTATGCAATTTAGTTCCTGAGTTTCTTTGAAGATTAATAAGAAACAGAAAAAATAGTATCACTAAAATAAATGCCGTAATAAAAAGCTAATCTTCTAGTTATAGAATAAATACTGTGGGATAATTACACTGGTTTCTTGTAAAGGAAACATTTGTAGAGGCAATACAATCTCCTTTGCACTCCAAACACAGCTCGATCATTAACTACGACTATTTACTTATCCATTTCAGTACCTAGGTGTATAGATATATTGATTATATCAACTTCTGATTACCTAGTTATCTATACAGGGTGGCAGGGACATCGACGCGAAAACTGATACCATGGATTCGGTACATGATTCTGAACGGCCCTGCGATGAAATTGTTCGTCGGTTATTTGAAAATAAATCTGCTGTTCCATTTTGACCGCGTATAGGTATTGCACTTTTCTATAGAACAGCAGATTTTTATTTTAATAACCGACGAAAATTTTCAACGCAGGGGGGTTCAGAATCATGTACTGAATCCACGGTATCAGTTTTCGCGTCGATATCCCTGCCACCCTGTATATCTACGAAAAAAAAAAAATATTCATGGCTCAATTTATCTGTGGTTTAAACTAATTTAAGATAAAAGAGTTTTCTCCATCAACGTTTTGGTGTCGAGAGAGATAACTAATCAAAATTTTGTCTGAGACTGGACTCTTAAACAGATCTTTCCAAGTTAGACAGATCTTGAACTAACTTGTCACAGAATCTGATAAACTAAATTCAAATAAAAGTAATAAGGTGCGAAGTTTACAAGAAAAACAGAAGCTGAGATATCAAATCTCATTCTGCGATCTATCTCGGAGCTAATAACACGTATCCCGTAATACCGTCCCCGTCCAACTTCGCAATACAAACATTGGAGAAATCCGAATATCTATTTAACGTCCCTCCTCAGGCGCTAACAGATTAACGCCAATATTATCCATCGAACGCGACCGAACTGCAGACGGTCGAGTCAAACCTTAACACTTAATCCTCACTAAACACTATTACAAAGACCACGTAAATTTATTCAGTGTGGATCGCTAATAAAACGGATAAACTTTCATTGTCATACACAAAGGCGTAAGCGATCGAACACCGCGCTCAATTAACAACTCTATCGTTAACGAAATAGGTGTTGAATTTAATAATGGTAGGCGTAAATCTGCGGTGTCAGTGCAAACTGAGATACGTAGTTGATTGACAGAAGTCACGCTGTACATTGTATTAGAGGGATTGGAGCAAACTTAAACTGTCAGGCTCGTTACCAAGTTGAATGGGTCGGAGGCTTAGCACAGAGATCGCAAACTGGTGCGTCTTTGATCTTCATAACAGCTAATTAATTGGGTAAGGCAAGCTTAACCGAATGTATTGACGGGCCTAAGCCTCTAAGAAACGCTGTTTAAACAACTTAAGGGATCGAGTTGTTTAATGATAAACCTTTCAGTGAGAATTTTCAGGGCAACGCGGCAACGGGTCAATAACGGAAGTCGGCCGTTCAGAAAATTTTTATTTAAAATTGTATCTGTAAACGAAATGGTGATTCTTTTTCAATTCGTAGTCTGGTTTCCAATTATTTTTAATATTACTGAAACGATGGGAGGCAGATAAAAGGCATTTTATAATTTGAATAATAACTAAAAGAGATTTTAAATTATGTTTTTTTTTTTGTTCAGTTACATTATGTGGGGTTTTGTTTGAAAATATTATTTAATTAGGTAATCATTTCTGACGATGGATGATTGATTGAACAATTCAACTGGAAGACAGCTACCCTCCTATTACCTAGATTCAGTAATTTTTAAAAGAAGATCAAATATATGAAATCTGAAAAATCAAGTTCTATAAAAGTGTGTCAGCAGTTTGGCCTTTGATAGAAAAACTGTAATGGATTCTCCAATAAAAATAATTTTCAGAAGCAGATAAAAAGTAAACTCTTGAAAATGCGACTCGATAGTTTGTTCATTGTGTGTTCATGTTCATTTCTATGACAAAACGAGTCGAATGAGCTTATATTTAGTTCGATAATAGAGGTAGTTACCAGATTGAAGTTAAAAATGTGAGTTTCCTAACAAAAAAATATGAATTGATTTCAATTGTTTCAGTGTTTCCTAGTGTCCACTATAATCGAAGCTTTGTGAATAATATTTTATCACCAATATCGATGATAGTAAAAACAACAGAATGAATACAAAATGTTTTGTCCACTCTCTAAATTGGACCCAAATAAAGTGATCGGAAAATAGTATTGTTACATTTTTGGTTGGCGTTTTTTAAAGGGCATTTTATTTCAACGCATCCATTGATTGTTTCTTACATTTTTCTAAAAAAACAAGATGTAAGGCATGTCGTGACAAGACGTATTACAGATACTGAAAAGCTTAGAACTTACATAAGAGTTTTTCTTTCAGCCAATCATAAATAAGCATGAATGAGGTGATAATGCCCAAATACGAGAAAAAAAAATCACTTTCTTTAGGCCTTGTATTAGGCAATCATAGCATAATGATGTACGCAGTATAATACTATAAACCTTATACGCAAATAATTTGGTACGCAGTGCACACAGGACGTTATTACAGACAGGTGTTCGGCTCGGAATGCGCTCGTAAAACCAACTCTATATGGATTTATTATTTAAAGTGCTCTACACCTATTGTTGGCACCGCGTGTTTATATTGAGGCAGGTCGCGAACTCGCTTTTATTTATTTTTCGCCAAGGCCGTGGGCACAATTATTAAAACATCAATATAAAATAAATAATGGAACCGTAGCGCCCTGTGAGCAGTGAACCGCGATGATGCCAAGAAAAATAAGGAATAGTAACACCTCCCACGCAAAAAGTTATAAAGTCAACAAAACGAAATGTGTGTGGTCTCGTAGGCGACCGATCAATGCGTCCATCTTCAATTTCTACGCATGACTTCACTTGAATTGATAACAAGATACTAAACCGTCACGTAGTTGGATCTCTTCGATCTGTCTACTTATATTGTCTGTTGTTCACGTCTGATTTCTGAAACACTTCACGTTTATCACTTCATTCGTCAAAGTTAACTTTTCTGTGGTCGTCGATAAGGTAAAGTTTACATGCACGTGAGAACAAAACACCAGAAAAAATATCACAACACGATTGAACGCATCACGATCACTGTCTAAATCACAAGCCGAGCTTACATAAATTAATTAAGATAATCGTTTATGCGTGAAATTTAATAGGTAATTAACGTTTCTAAATGTAACCGTGTAATGTCGGCCTGGGTCCGTTAAGCCCCGTGCCGTCTATTACCTAACCAAACAATTGGTGGAGGCCGATAGCTAAGTTGCAAGTAAGCGAATATTCCGCAAAGAACTTACGATTAGTATTAGGGTTAAGTATCTTATACTTGATTACCGTTATCTCCGTTTAAGGATTGTTTATGACGCTGGTGAAATTAATCGATGTTTGACGACATTTTGTTATTTTAAGCGTCTGTAGTTGTTTATAGAAAGGTCGCGGTGTTTACGGTAAAAGCTATAAATATACAGTTAATTTCGACTCGTTACACCATCATTAATTTTGTGTCAAATCAAACGCGTGTCCACTAATCCTTCTAATGAACGTGGTTGGATAACGGAAGTCTCGACCTATGATCCTAAAATGACCCTTTTGCTTCCACCTCGTATTCATGCATTTTCTCATCATTAGACTTTTAGCGCTGTTTTAGTTCTATCGGTCCATGACCAAGCTATATACTTACATAAACCCTTCTTCCCATGGGGGTAAGTAGACACAACAGAACGCCACCTGCTACAATCCTTTTGTTTCGTTTACGTTCATACATCTAACATCCATGACCACGGTAATTGTTCCCAAATAATTACCTAAAAGGCGCATGTTAACTTAAGAGTTTTAAGTAGTAGGCAAATTAGTAGTATACAGCCTCTGGACCCCATCTGTGCTGTGCTTATTTTGCGGTACAGGTCTCGAGGATTTAAGTTTGTTGTGCTCTGTTTAAACAAAGCTTACACGACACGGTATGTCTTGTACCTGCAACTTGTGTACCGATTTATGTACTCGCTACTTAATTCTTAGTGTTCGCAACACTTGGGTCTAAGTGAAAATTATTTGTGTCACGTAGTAGTGTTGGTTTTATAGAGTTATAGAGTGCTTACGATGTGAACAAGAGGATGTGTGTACGTTTTAGTGTTAGTTACACTTTAGTTTTGTTGTATATTTATTTTTGGGATGAAAATTTTGAAGTTATGGTGCTAATGTTTGAAGACATTTTATTTTAGAATTAAACAAATAAATGCGTGTTGAAATTATAAAAGAAAACAATTTTTTTCCTATAAAGTCATTTACCTACAGCACTAATCGATACAGAGCAGTCAGTTGTCAGCAAGATTTTCTTGTCACATTTCTATCATATATATTACGTGTAGTAACAAAGAAAATATAACTCCAGCTATCAATTAGCATATCAACACGAACACAAAGGCTGTATCTACCCAGCTGAAACATTAATCAATTGATAACAGGCGTACCGAACAAAATGTTACAGAAAATAAAATCAATAGTTTTTATGTATTCGGTCACCCTTTATCATTGTAGTTTATCATGTCTGCGTGTTGTAGGTAGATGGGTACCTCGATAACGTTAGTACTTGATTATTGAATGACCCGACCGACATATTTCTAATAAGCTTAATTTATTTGTCAAACATCTGGCTGCACTGAGAGGGTTAATCTTAAAGGTTGGTATTCAAAACACGCGATTGATCTCGGAGGGTAATTCTATTAATGATTTTAGTTTGCCCGAAAGGTTTATATTGAAAAGCAATGCAGTAGGCGAAGGGTTTTTCGTAGAAATGTTGTTTGTTGTTTTATTAGACTGTTGATTATCAATACAGTTATATCAATAAAGGTTCCAATAAGTTATACATAAAAGAGCGCATTAATTAAAAAGCAAGATTTTCTTGTAACCTCTGTAACTTTTTCCTAGAATAAAATATTTATTCAATTGAGTATTCGGTAGTACAATAACAGTGTACCTTACTCTGAATTGTATATCAACGCGACCTCCTTGGTACTTACACATCTTTTTTATGTAGAAAGGTAAACATTTTCAAGTTCCACGAAAAACAGCAATTTTACAAAAAAAGTTTTAATAGCCGTCGTTAATGTAGGAACAAATTTAAATATACGTTTATTTGCTCTGTTTAGACGCGCATATCTGACCTTTTAAAAGCTCGCAGGAAAATGTTGCCATTGTGGGGGATTCTTAATTTATTTTACTGACTGTATTCTCACCTAAATGAAAATAAGGGTTAAAAGCGTTAGAAAGAAAAGCACAAATAAACGAAAATATTAATTTTAAAGACGTTGAGTATTTTTGTTTTTTTCCAGTTATCAAATCATTTTTAGGATTCCGTACCTCAAAAGAAAACAGAACCCTTACAGGATCACGTCATTGTCCGTCCGCTTGTCTGTCTGTCAAGACTCATTTTCTCAGGAACGTATGGAAATATAAAGGCTTGTGCAGACCAGCGCGACACGACGGCGCGACGCGACTCGAACAATACAAGTTCTAAGAAAACTTCACGGTATAACAATAACCGGTGTCGCGTCGCGCTAGTCTGCACGAAGCTTAAAGTTGTTGAAATTAATATCTAATACGTAAGTATACGGTCCCTTAGAGTTCTAAAAAATCAAGTTTCTAAGTAAACGCAATAAAATACATACGGCCATTTATACGACATATTTAGATACTCCCGTAGATCTTATGAAATTTGGCAAGAAGCAAGGTCTCACAGCAGAAGTAGGTAAAGGAAAATGTCCGAAAATCATTCAATTGTAGTTTTTTTTTTTTGTTTGCTGTTATAAACTTACATTTGCAGTTGGAGAATTGACCGTGATGTGTATCGGTGGGAGTACTTCTAAAAAGCTTTTGTTCTTGGGATAAATTTATGCCAGCTACTGAACCCTTCATTGAGAGTGGTTCGACATGCATCTGACCGGTTGTATAACAAACAACCACTATCAACAGATAAAACCATTAAACACCGCCATTTATTCACAACCAATTTTTATATTAAACCTTTGAAATAGTCATGAAAACTGTAACAGGCAATCGTTAAAACTATCGATAGAAAAAAAAGTATTGTCGGTAATCGACACCTGTGACAATTAATGGCGGGTTCAGTCCAAACCACTTTCATTACTCGCCCGATGTACTCGTCCGATATACTCGCCTGATATACTCGCCTGTATGAATTGGCATTCGTTTGTTTGTGCACATATTTAGTGATGGGGGTGGTGGCGCCGGTCGCTTTATGGACTTGCGCTGTGTGAAATTTATTTTATTTCCACTGTGATAAGGGTAGTATTGTTTTTTGGATTTCGTGTATTTGTTTATATTTCTTTTGGAGTGAATGCTAAACTGCGATGTGTGACGTAGGGTGAAACTACTTAGCTAAAGGAACAAAATAAATAACTGGACATCACGCCCGTGTTCCGAAGGCTTAGGCAGAAGCGTACCTTTAGAACGCACATTTCGCCAGTTTTACTTTTGCCATCAACCGGGTACAGATTCAGAGTCCCGACCGCTGCTACTGAGAAATTAATAGCTAAAGGAATTGCAGTTTTAAAGTCAAATTTACTTTTCTATATGACGACTAAGTTCCCTCAGTTTCTGGAAGTTTAATCAGTTAATTGAGATTTGCCTCAAAAATTCATATAGTTGAACAAAACAACGGAATAAATTAAATAGCTTTTCAGAACCCAGACTCAAACCGATAAAACACCACCGATTACTTTAGTTACAACCTTCTTACATCGATTACATTTACGTCTACAATGATTATCACCTTTACTACACTATTATCTGTAACGAGAGGTACGATCTGAAGCCAACACGAGTCACAATCGATTAGACATCGAGCAATTAGATCGCTAAGTTTAGTTCCCTAGCGGGCCACAGTAACAATGTGAATCGTAATTGAAGATTGTGAGATGTGCACACAGAAGGACCATTTGCGTTCATTATAACGTAAGGAGATGCTCAAGCTTTTAGTGAAAACTGAACGTTTTACTTGTTCCGTTGGAAAACGGTTTAAAGGAATATGGAAATGTAATTTGTAAAGTGAAGTAAGTAAACCCTTAGTATTATTTAATAGAAAGGTTTAGAAGAATTCATTGAACGGGCGATAAAATATGCTACACGGTCAAATAAAAAAAATCCTATAAGAATTCAAAGGCTCCATAAATAAATCATCGTACACCCAAAACTCTCGCATGAGCCAGTTTTGTTGTCAATAAATCCATCCTCACTCACTCGTAACATACTCTAAAGTTAACAGATAAAAACTTAGTTTGTTCAGTCCCAACTCCGGGGTTCGATTACGTAAGACGCGCAAACTTCCTCTATTACCCCCTACTTAAGGGTACAAATTTAAGCGCCCCCTATTTAAACACTGTTGCCAAATACCTACGTGTGTAATTTACGCCAAGTGCGGTTTACAACCGACGAACATTTTGGGAGCCGGATTTGGACGAGAGAGAGACGAATAAATCTCTGACGAGACGAACGATTTATAAGCAACCGGTGATTTGTAAGAATCCTACAGGGAATCGAATTTGATTATACGGGAAAACAGGCTTGAAATTTTCCAATTCTAGTGTACAGTAATGATACGCGCGTTCGTCTATATTTAGGTATGTCTTGTTACTTGAGGTCTAAGTAATTTCGTTTCTTCAAGAAATGGAGTGTTTCGTTAGGTATTATGTTTTTTTTTTTAATTACAGAAAGTATTGCTATGACAAAAATAATTCTAAAATGTTGCCAACAACTTTTCCCATCCCATTACTCTCGCACCAGGCTTTCATAAATAATCAGGAGTCCCATTTTTCAGTACCAAAAAGTGCGGTCCCCTCACAGGTGGGCTAAGTCCCGCTACACTGTCATCATTTAAGCCGCACATTAGTGAAACTTGCGTCGTTTGAACCAACACCTGGGGACCGCGACACACTACTCGATATTTTACTACCGGAATAAACTGCCCGGCAAAATGTAAATTTCGAGTTTGGGCTGCGTCGGCAATATTTCAATTTGGAATTCGGTGCGCTGTTTTGCATGAGTGTAAGAGTGTAATGTGGGGATTGAGTGCTTTTAATTTACTGTAAGTAATGCTGTTTTTTTCGACTTACATATTTTTGGGACTGTTCAGAGAATATTGCAGTATTTTGACTCGCAAGGTAAGTTTTTCAATGATTATATATTTTATTTCAATATTAAATTACCGTAAAAAAAATATTGCTGTTATTTCCTAATGTACTTATTTACATCGTGTGTCTAATTCTGAAATCCAAGCAAACGTGACGAAACAATTTATCATGCTTAATAGTTTTTCACAAAGAAATAAATGATTTAGTATACAATGTATTTATGTGTCTAACATAATTATGATTCAAAACGATTTATTCAGCATTTCGCTTGCTCCAATCAAAAACTTTTTAATAATCACTGAACCTCATCACAATAATTTCAAGTCGTCGCCCGTTCAATGGCGCCAAGTTAGAAATAAGTATTGTGAAAAAATATGAACATCATAAAGCACGAGTTAACACGACAAACGCGGTCAACTGAGTAGCTAATATCAACTCAAGTATGATAAGTATTAAAAGGCAAGAAATCGCGCATAGATGCGTGTCATTCAGTACTTGCTGGTCCTGCTCCATAGGATAATTTAGAAGCTAGAAAAAATCAAACAGGTTGCTAATTTAATTGTATAATTTTATTTTATGGCACTGATTTTACATTCTGTGATTACTTCCTCACACACTGACTTATTAATTGTAAAATTTTAGGAAAATCGTCTTCTTTTACAATGTTTGTAAATATGTTTGCACGATGTATCTATCACATAAGTAATTAATTTATCTGTCGTTGGTTCATTTTAATATTTTTTTTACCTATTGTGGTATACAATTTTTTTCTAGGTGCATCGTCTTCACATATAATTATATAACTAATGTACTCCTATACAAAATATTGTAAAACATTTTAAAAGAGTAACGGTGGAGTTTCTTGCCCATTCTTCTCCATACGAAAACTACCTTTTGGCAGGGGCGACTAGAATCAATTCAATTTATTTTGTAAATATTGACGTTCAAAAGTTCCTTACAAGGGCTTATTTGAAATAAATGATTTGACTTTGACTTGCTACTGCAACACTCCAATAGAAACGAGGCGTAACAGACGCGCGGCAAAACCTTTAGCCTAAGGCGTTACATAGTGACTCGCATTATCCAAATCGGTAGCTATCGACCCGCGCTCTACCTGACACTAGACACCTAAAGGACTCCTTGAAAGCCTTTCTGTTTGTAGAAGCCAGTTCGCAGCTCCCGTATAATCACATCCATTCGAGATACTCCCATTCAAATGCAATGACACTACGTCTAGATGCTGAACTACAATATTAATGAACTACTTTACTCCGACTAAGATACTGTTATTTCAAAGACATTGAAAAATAGCTGTTTAAGTTTTTTGACGTCGCTCCGAAGTTAGCGCACTTATCTACTGAGGTGTGGTTTCTCAGATAGTCATTAAGGGGTTCAACTTAGACCAGTCTATTTATCAGACATCGGGAATTGTTAAACCACAGAGAACTACTTCTAATGAAAGGAGCCGTGACGTCATTAGTATCATTAGACGAAAACAAAAAACATAGTAAGCAAAATAAAACAAATCTGCTACTTACGCAGTTGTAAATGAATGAAATCTACGTGAACTTTCTCTAACAACACCCACGTACCTGGAAAGAAAATATATTTGTTTATCAATACTGACGAACAAACTGTAACTTTTGCAATATGTAAGTCTTTGCAATTTTTCGTTTGATGCGTTTTTCGATAGACGAAAATGATCGGAGACCACTTTGCAATTTCAATACAAAAAGCGAATTTAATTAAAGTTATTCGAAAACCGAAACAACATTCCAAATTCAAACGTTAGCTACGTTCGGAAACAAACCAATAGCGGGGCGCTGGCGAACCACGAGCGCGCCAGTTAATCGCCGCCAACTAGTGGGTAATCCTTTCGAGTGGTGTGCATATAACGAGTGCATTCCAACCCGTGCTGCGTTCCGAACGCACGGCATACAGTGAAATTGCGGCACTCGCCGACTCAAAGCGATGACGGGGCCGTATCATTGCATGATGTGCATCAGTAGGCAGTGTGTGCGTGGCAGTGACTTATCCGTCTGTTTGAAAACACTAGCTTCTCACTACAACATTCTCGTAATGACACTGATAAATGATAATGTAGCCTCCAACATAAAAATTGGCTCTACCATTAACTCTTACGACCTGTGATTTACAGACTATCGATAATCCGCCACGACTTTCATCCAAGTTTTATAGCCAATGTTAAGTATGCAACCGAGTCTCAAATTCACGCGAGTTCCTTGAACGAAATGGCGGGTGCAATTCACAAGTATCACCAACTACGGCGGCGCTTTAAAGTGAGTCGCTTTGTTAGTTGGTGCCCTTTTCTTGGGCTCGCAGCTAACTTCGCGCTTGAAAAAGCTGGACGTTAAGAATAGTAAATAAATGCAGCATCAGTGAGATGTACTGAATGGGAGGCAGCGAGGTGCGCCGGCGCCGCGTGCATTGCCCTCACGCCGCCCCGCACCCCTCCACCGCGGTGGTACAAACGCGACTGACTGCATTCCGCCGCGCTTCCTGACCAGGGCAAGTGCAGCGGCATTGCGCTGCAAGTACATACTGCGCCCCCCGCGCGCCGCGGCGCCGCACCCCCGCACACACCCGCCTAGGTTACAAACAAGAAACGAACACAAAGAACTCCAAAGCACCCGTCGTCGTTTTGTATACGCAATCACGTAATTCGATAAAGATGTCTGATCAATGGCATCGTCTTTTGATGTATAGTAGCAGAGCCCTTGCCCCTTTTAAAATAATCATAAAATCCAATATTATGAAGAAAAATAAAAGGAGTCCTCCCCGGCCGTTACTCGCCTTCTCCGAGTAAACCCTTTGTAATCTAATGCATTAAGATTATTAGGTTGTTCTGACATCATCTTATTTCTTTAAAATTTACCGGTCTTTTATATACAGCGACTTTCTTGAGCCAACATTTACTTTATGCTCGGCTCATGTTATATCGTTGTTGGAGAAATTCTATTTCGGTTTGAAAATTTGTCACGTTTTATAACAGCATCGCGATACAAAGTGGGAGTTCTAAGTTAGAGTGGAATTAAAACCGAAGGGAGCTAACAACGTAGATTTGAATCGTGCACTCAAAACGGTCATACGTAGCGCGTTCGATATAAGATACTCCGCCCGGCCAGTTGGATGCAAAGCAAAAAGTATGGAAACACCCGGTAATAGTCCGCCTACTGAAAGCGTTTTCCATGAGGCTTTTAAGCGCTTATCTTGGGAATGATAGCCGCGGCCGGACGCTGAAAGGCTGTGACGGCAATTTGCTTACATTAGGACATGCCCCGTTTCACCATTTGGCTACGATGAAAGCCAAGAATTTTTCGCTGCAATTCGTATTTCACATTTTTTTATTAATACACCTTTCATGCATTTACAGTGTAGACTATTGATTCGAAGCGCAGTCAGCTATGAAGTTGAAACTGATTCAGTTACAGTTCGGAATGTAGCAGTATTGTAGCAGTTTGTGCAGCTCAACCGGGTATTAAATTGTTTTTAGAAACAATCGTCGAACATAGTTCCGACTCTTTTCGTAACTATGTGTGAATTTTATTTTTAACGTAACTGAAACGAAAACCGGCAGTAAATTAGAACGACCGAAATAAAAAGAACATATGAGTAAAGTTACGTCCTATTTCTTAACAAGCGGTTTGTTAATGGTTTCGTTAATTTGAACAAAGTGTGTAATTATCGGTTTCAGTACAATGTCACGTAGCGTTTTGTTTTGTTGAACGGAGATTTGCTCGTTCTCGGTAGAGCGGATGATTCATGAGCTTACCTCATTGCATCACTGCTTAATCTTTTCGTCTATGAGAGTAATAGAGATTATAATGTAATGTTAGTTAGTGTATACGTTGTACAAGGAGTGCGGTGTCCGCAAGGCGTGTGTTTGTTTTCCGCGGCTATTTCTGGACAGGCCGCGCGCCATTGTTCCAAGAGTTATGGCCGCTCACGAGAAGGTTAAACAACAAAACTATCGCTTCACACGAGAAAATGAAAGTAAAAATATTGTACCAAACCAATATTTTATGTTTTGGACAATTTATATAAAATTGTTGGGGAAAATTTCGAAGTATTTTGCGCCATGCCTTCCTCGCTATTCGCGCGGTAGTATTCACTGCACGTAAATGTTACGAATAAGTGTTTGACCGCAATTTCGTGAAATGTTTACATTTAAAATTACATTTAGATGTGATACTAAACGGAAAATAAGCAGTGTGGCAGCTTTTAAACAGTTTATATTGGCCCCTATACACTGCCACTGTGGATTCCTATGTAAATAGCACCTTCCTTCATGAAGTCGAATTTAAAGACATTTCGTGCATACAAACTTATTAAAAACAAAATTACCAATGTTCAGCTACGTATACTAGGTATTTCATAATCATTGCATTTCCTCTAGAACTTACTTACTCTAGAATTTGTCCAAAAAAATCTACTGCTGAACACCTGTCATCTCTTAAGACATTACGAAATTAACCACAGATTAGATACGCCCGTTAGTTGGTAATTACTTAACTTTTGTGGTTCTTTTTTGACTTCATATATTTGGTATAGTTTCATATACTTACGCATAATTCATAATCAGCCTATAATGTTTCCACTGCTGGGACACCGGCCTTCTCTCCATGAGTAGGAGTGGGCCGTATTGGTGGGTAGTTTGGTAGATGTCTGCGAAGTTTTTGGTTCTAGGACATGCCGGTTTCCTCACGATGTTTTCCTTCATAGTTTTGAGAGCAGAGGTGATGTAATAATTTACACAAAGTAAAGCGCCTGTCAGGGTTCGAACCTACGACCTACAAGTCGTAGGTCGAGGCCGTTATCACAGGGCCAGTGCTCTGACAACTATATTTACCTACGTTTATAAGAGAACAAAATAGGAGAGGAGCTCATGGCTAAGTATTAACAGCCGAACGGGCCATCCAAGCTACGCTTACCGGGGTTGGTTCATTTTTACATACTGAGACTCCTCCGTGCTTCGGAAAGCACGTTAAGCACGGCTGTCATTCGTGGATCTTTGAAAGTCGTTACGGGTCGACAGAAGCTCGAAAGTCTGCCAACCAGTCTTACCAAGGGGTATCGTATTACCCATTTATTGGGTTGTGGAGGTCAGATAGGTCAGTCGCTCCTTGTAAAATACTGGTATTCAGCTGCATCCGGTTAGACCGGTAGCCAACCCCAACATAGTTGAGAAAAGGCTAGGGAGATTGTTTATAAGAGAACAAAAATACAAAATATAATTCTCTTTGAACAGACAGTATGTATCTATTTGAACACATGTTACACCTTTCATCGGGCGGATTATGAAAATTTTTGTCATATAAACAAACTTTCTCTCAAATGAAAATATTTTAATTAAGTCATCGTAAATGTTATAGCGAATATTTTTTTTATTCAGCAATCAGTGTACCTACGTATGCATAATTTAATAAAAAATACTGTGATGTCGAGGACCATCGGACATTTTTTCCCTACCTATAGATAATTGTTTCGTTTCTTATGATCTGAATCACAACTGTACTGTTCTAAAACTTATTAAAACCAAGTGTAACAGTGCACATAGGCATCTCTTTTATTTACACGAACCGAAAGCCCGCAACGAAAACTGCATTTCCACAAAAAAAAATCACAGTCAAACAGTACAGAACAAATAATAATTACACTCGCCGCAAAATAAAACGGCACAACCGTACAACTCAAAATAACCGAAATATTGCTAGCATCCATACGCAAATTTGACCCGCAACGCTCCTTGCGATTCAATAGCGCGCAATAGTTTCCATATCTACATCGTTATTGCTCCCCCGTAAACCAATATTGTCGTTAATGGTCGAACATTTGAATGTTTGCACAAGTTTTTCCTTGATATTTTACAGGGGATTTTCTGCAAATCGATTTGAGATTTTCGCTCCAGGTTCTGCTAAGCTATCAGATTGGTTTAAAATTAAACGTTTTTTCACAAGTCCATCTTACAGACGATAGGATTTTTAAAGCTCAAGAAGAACGATGTCTTGGCTAATATTCAGGCACTTTAGGTCTTCTCTTACTTTTTAATAAAGTAAATTTTATCCAACACAGTATTGAATGAAGCGAAAAAGTTAAATTAAGCAAAATAATAAAAATAAAAAACCATTTCGTACTTTTTGCTGCATGCAGTAGGTATGATAAAATTAAACTAAACTACTTGATGCTTTTAGATCCCGAAACACAAACTAGAAAACTTCAAAACTACAAAAACAGATCCTAATTCATAAGTGCGAAAAAACTCCCAAACTATTGTTTTAGCAGCAACGAGTGTTAAAAAACTTAGTTTTCCCTCCGGAGACAAACTTTCAATCCTTTATTATATGTTTAAGCAATAGAGCTCGTAGTGTTTCGCCCTCAGGAATTCTGCTCCATCGTATTCTAATGGAGAAGTCATAGTTATTGCAAAGAACTAACAAAATACTAAAACAGATATGAAGTTTTTAAGAACTAAGTGAATAGTTTTGAGTTTGAGACAATTTTCAGCAAAAATGGAACGTAAAAGAATATTATGGCGTTGCTAAGGTATTGAAGCAATGTCGTATGCAAGGGATATTTTGGATTTATTAAATAGCTTTGCTTCGAAAAACAAAGTTAAGCTGTATGTAGCGTAATTTAGAATAATTGCTGTTGGATCGAAGTAAAAAAATTGCACAATTGCTTGAGGATTAAGGCACCATTCGCAATTTAAGTGTCAAATTATAAGCGGGTTACAAGAGAATACGTCTGTTTGGAACAATCCACTCCCAATGTTTCAAGCCTAATACTTCACTTTGATCAAAACTTCACCTCTTTTGACTTTTTTTTTTTACTCGGTGCCATTATTTTTTAATCACTGCTTAACAATTACAGGGGTCTTGAACATTTTCCATTTTTCACTAAATTTTAAGAGCATTACTATGAGGCTCAATTTTAATATTATTTAATAAGGAGGGAAATGATGGCATCGGAAATTTACAGGTAATAAACAAAAGGAAGGGTTAATAAGCTTACGAACAGGCTGTCACTATGTTGGCCTCCCATTTCTTTTCATTACATCTGCATCAGAAAGAGGATTTTATTTCAGTTCCTCTTTTCTCGTGTAGTGACGGTTTTTTTTTAAGACATCATAATGGATCTTGCTTCGGCCTTTTGTTATAGTATCAGAAACATTTGTTGAATGAAATGTGCTTTTGTCTTGGAAAAGTAAGAACTTATTGTCTCCGCTAAGTAGAGATTATTTTTGAATTTTTTATGTGTTAGGTACAGAATTTACAAATAAGAGGTGCGGAAGTTTTTCTTTTTAAGCCCGTCACTGTATGTAGCTATAATATATATTAATATACTGTGCTATATATATATTTTTTACAGGTAGGTAGGTAACAGTGTCTTAACTCGTCAGTGTCTCAGTGTCTTGTCTTAACTGCACAACCAATTACAGGCAAACACCGCATGCAAAATGCTCTTTGTGACTATAACTTTAATTTTAAAGACTTAATGTACTTAAATTCTAGATAGTAATATTAAAAACTAATACTAATTACGTCTGGCAAACGTCGATACTGAGTCTGCGTGGACGTCAACCAGGTCGCTGCGTTCGTTTATAAGTTTACACATGCGAGGTATGGCGAATTATATTATAGCAAGCCACCACACACGGTAGCTATACTATAATAGATATTTTTGCCCTCATGTGGGCTGCGGTTTAACATACCATAATATATATTAATATGTCTTGCTGTATTTATCCACATATTTTGGTGACGTAATAGAAAATATTGTAGCTCCGTCTGAGGTCGCTCGAAGATTACTATGGAAAATATATCGTAATATGGAAAATATAAGCTATATGATTTATATTAATATATATTATAGCTACGTCTGTGATGGGCTTTATTGTCTCCCAAGAAACGAACTTTTGCTTGATAAAGGGAAGCTGTTTGTGAGCTGAACAATTTAGTGACAATCCACCTGACTAATTATTTTGACATTATTCTCAAAACTGGACTGGCCATGTCTGCAGCTTGGAAAACAGTCGATGGACCAAAAAAGTAACTGAATGGATACCAAGAGACCAAAGCAGAAGTAGAGGTCGGCCAAGGAAAAGGTGGGAAGACATATTATGGAAATGGGGGAGACCGACGCCAAAGAGGCGATTATTGCTTAAAGGCCTGATCCACGTACTATTTAATATAATCCACTGCTATATATAATTTATGTTAAAAAAAATTAAGTAGTAGAATACAGGCTTTTTTATTTTATTATACTCAAAGTATTTTAGCCATGGTCTGCACTAAAAACTCTCGAGGTTTTTAAAAGCTACGTTACATTTTGTCACAACGTATGTTCTCTGTCTGCAACTTGTAAGATTTCTAGTTCGACAGCTACAGTTCAGTCCCAGAAGACATTATATACAAATCCGGGAGACGTGGCGGCGAAACTAAAAGAATTCCGTCTCAGCATGGTGCCGCCAACTTTACAGTAGGTATTTACGTAACGACGGTACGTAATGCCGCGTACGATTTTGACATATTGCTTTGCAAACAACGTAAGCTTCAAAGCTTTGTTGCCGACTGTATTTACACCATTTTAGATCTCAACAAAACACGAGCGCGATTGTATCAGCGTCAGTTCTCACGGCAAAAACAAACAAATTATAACTATTAACGCTGTGGGTTGAATATTGCCCGATATTAATATTTCCAGCGGGGACGAGGGTTTTATTCAGCGAAATTGCAGTTAGAAAGATCCTATTAATGAACGTCCCGGACTCCTTTGTCCGGCGCCGGGGCATTTCCTGCACAATCGCTCTGACACCAAGTAATTAGGGAGAAAAATTCGTTACTCTGACGTCTAGTACAGTGTTTCAGTTTGCGGTGAAATATTTTTAAAAAGTCGTCGCGAGATTCGAGCTCGTACATTTAATATGGTATGGTACACTTTTTAATAACACTAATAATATATGTTTTGTGTTTCAGAATGGCGTTTACATTCTGGGATTGACTTCAAATGAGTTATCGTTTCGTGGGTCTGAATACTTTAACATGCGAAAGAGTTTAACTAAGTACGTTTTTGGTTGATTTTAGAAACTCTCCCTACTCTCAAAATTCTTTAGTTTGGAATTTAGGAAAACCACTGACTTAACAATGAATTAATTTACCATGAAATACCAATTCAACAGCTTTTAACTACATTATACAGGTACACAGAAGGACTGACATATCTAGCGATTTCGAAGAATAAAAGAACAATTAGCATTCAAAGCGAAATCGTATTATCAAGTCATAATTTAATACTTAATTGGCTTTATCCACGCTACTAACAAGTATTCAGATAATTGTATCGGTAATTAACAGCAAAGGTTTTACTAAACATTTTCAATAATCCTACCAGATATAGGAGTGGAGAAAACATTATTTATGTGGAACTAACTTATGCCTACGGCTTCGCTCACGTGGAGGTCGGGAAATATCCCACGGCATTGTACTACAACGATTAAAAGTACCCTATGTGTTAATCCAGGTTATAAACTATCTGTGTGCCAAATTTAATCCAAATCCGTTCAGCCATTTTTGCGCTAATCCGGAACATACTCGTACATCCAGACGGACAAAATTTCTAAAAACTATATTTAAAATGACTTTCTTTCAAAAATATTCAATGTTCAATTTCAACTTCGTTACTATTTTATTATATGTATGCAAACATGGGAAAATTGTATCTTTAGTATTGAAGTCTTAGGTAGAGTGCATTTTTCTTTACTTGTCCGATTTGGTAAACAAATATGGCTACCGAAATTTCTACTTTGACGAACTGACTATTTTTAAAGGCTTAATTCTTTTGATGAACATCATTCTGTAGGTATTTTTTAACAAAGATTTAAAATGTTTATACTGTGTGAGTGATGCCAAAATTCGTGATTATCGTACTATGTTTGTTTACAAAATGGGACATGCAAGAAAAAAATACAGTTTAGGTACGCTAAACGACACTCTGTCTGCCTGTGAAAACATGGGCGGTACAAATGTATGGCTAATAATGACAAAAGACTGACTACAAATAGTTCGGGAGACTAGTTTTTTAGCGTAGACACTTGAATCTACGGCCGTTCCGGTTTGTAAGTCGGCACGATGACCTTATATTATTTATGGATTGGTCTAAATCGTCGGCGGTAGCGATATACGTACACGAGGTACTCGAAAACAAGAACAACCATTGTTTTTTTTTAAATATTATCGTCGTCATCTGCCGAGCCTTTTCCTAACTATCTTGGGGTCGGTTTCCAGTCTAACCGGATGCAGATATGTATTTTTCTTTTTCAAATAAAAATCATGTCATTGAAATTCTTTAAGAAAATCTAGATATTTATTCACCTAAAGGGTAAATTATTATTGAAACCTTTTATTTACACAGCTAATTCACATAGTAGAGAACCACTTATTCAAACAGATGCACAAACTGTTCTCTATGCAAATGTTTAAACATATTTAGAAGCATTAACCAATTAGTAGCATGGTTCAATTGTGTACACTAGAAGTGGCATTATAGGATCAACTAAATTAAAGCACAGAATAATGGTATACATGTAGAAACGACCTCTATACATATTATAAATCAAAGTCGCTTTTCGAGTCTGTGTGTGTGTGACCGCGTTGTTCTTCTAAACTGCACAACGGATTTTGATGTAGTTTTCACCATCATTTAGAAAATGTATTCCGGAAGGGTTATAAGTATAATACATTCATATTAAACTTAAATATAATAAAGAAATCGCGATGTTTCATTAAGTCGTAAAAACAATTTAAAGTGGGGCGGATCGCTGGAATTTAATAAAAACCGTCGTTTTATAATTGTCAAAGGATATTATTAGACAGACAGGTAAGATATGCTTGCTAGATAAGTGCAGTGTTGTCTTGGCTCGGAAATGGATGCCAAATTAGGTATAGACACAGGTATTAAGTTATTACTTACGATAAAACTGTAATTGGCGACAATCTGTCACATAGATAAAATCTTTACTATCTTGTTATTTTTACTACTAACTTTTATAAAGTAATTACGGAATATATTTTACGATTTATTTTATTTTTTCTTAAGTTTTAGATTGTAGCCTAGGTAGAACAGGAAAGAACACTATCTTTCCACTTCGACATAGTTGTGTATGTATTTATTATTTTAAATTACATTTTAATTAATAATATCTTAGTGATATTTATTTTAGAATCTGTATGTATGTAACTAAGTATATTCTTACATTATTCGTTTTATTTTATTATGTAAATTGTTTTTGATTTTATGTGTTTTACTTTCTTTCTACTCTCAAACGGTGTCTACATCTCTTTATCTACTTTCCTATCGCAGTTATACTGGAAGATCTCTTCCAGTATAACTCCTTCTTTAGAAATAAGCATCAACTTTGTACGTATTTTTCTGTTCTTTTCTTCTTGTTTGTCTATATGAGTGTACGTAAATGGTTAAATAAATAAATAATGTCTCAGTCTATCTGAAATATTAAGTACCTCCCTTTTTGGGAGCGGTCTGTTACCAAGTGAACTGCGATAGGCTGAGTATGAAAAATTTTGGAGTTGTGCCAACCCGTACAAATTCACCAGAAGCGGACGATTTCAAAATTGCTATCCAGGGAGCTATTGACTACTTGAGTTTCAAGTTTATAATGGTTAAACGTTTTTTGTCCAGTGATTATTAAATTAGACATAAAAACCTTTGATTAATTTAATGGTGAGGAAGTGAGTCATAATCGCTGTCCGCTTTTGATCTAAGCTACGTGTAATTATTATACAAATTTTCTCAACACTCATGGTGACGCAACGGGGCCCCTCTTGTAGGGGGTTTTTATGTGAGCCCATAAAGTGACCAGTCGGGGCCCCAGAGAAAGATTTTATTTACTGTTCAAGACATGCTTCTTACACTCTGATTAGGACAAAGTACCTGGGCGAACGAGCTCTGCTCTCGTGAAAATAGAGAATGCTCATTTAATATTATAGGAAACTTCATACTAATTCCATGCTGCCATGATAGTAGGTATTTACTAATTCCATGCTGCTATGATAGTAGGTACTTACTAATTCCATGCTGCCATGATAGTAGGTACTTACTAATTCCATGGTGCCATGTCATTATTCTAAGATGTCATTATTCTTGTTCTAAACTTTGGGCGTTCCAGGTAGCTGATATGTGAGGTTTATTTGTGATTACAGTCATTGAGCCAAACATATTACAAGTTGTGCGACTAAATTGAGACCATAAACAGTTCCACATTTTATTTATACTTTTAAAACAACATCTATCAGATCCATATCTTCAGGACACATAAATCCAGACGTTTTAATTACAACAACAAAATATTATTTATTAGCGTAAAAATTCGAAATCTTTCGGCAAACTGAGTTAATTTGACTAATTGGACTGTGTAAAATATTGCAAGTGACCAAAGTAATTTCCTCGTAGATTTAATTGGTACCGAGCCGCGTGGAAAATTCACTGTGCACACAAAAGTGGCTGGAAAGTGTAAAACTAGTTTCATCGTTTTTAAAAAGTGTTTATGAGGAGGCTTAACGAACGCGGCGGCACGCACGCGACGAAGAATAACAAATACGCCCACAGCCGCCCTAGCTGTAAATAGTTCGGGCCTATTGTTTGACGCGTCTGGCTTACTTTATACTCATTTGATTTGAGGAAATAAATATGTTGAGAGTTTCAAGATTTTTGGGAAAGTTTGGAGTTGGGTTAGGAAATCTATTTAAATACTTTTTCAGTACTTCAACGAAAATCTCAATAGGAAAACACGTTTCCGTTGAATCAAGATTTTCTTTTAGTACTACTTTTGTGCTACCTACTCATTATCGTGAAAAATATTCGTATCACTGTAAAATCTGCCATGAAAAACCGACATCACCGAAACAAATATTTTTATTATTATTTTACGTAAAAGCTGTTTTTATCATTACAAGGCTGCCGTAGTCTGTATTATTACGCCTATTTCAACTTTATGCATGACATAAACACGCCAAATGTGGAAATTTCATTATGACCATGATAATTCCATCGGCGACCCTGCACGAAGGTTTTAATAGCTTTAAAAGAAAAGCACGTCGGATCGGAGGAGATATTCCGTTACACGACATTATTGCATTTTTGCTCACGAAACACCTGAAAATCATTAATTAATTTTGAAGGCATTACCGCTGCCTCGTCGCCGCGTCGTCGGAACATGCGAACTTCTAATTTGTTATTGTAGAATCAGGAGAAAATCGTACGGTAACAAATAGTGCGAGTGAAACTCAGATTACGGTCGGTCACACAACGTTAAATCACACTGCATCACGTGACAGAATCCGGTCTTTGCATCACTAATTGATTGTTGAATTGGAATTAATACACTCATTAGATGTATGAATGCAATTAGGTGCATAGTTGTGTAGCGAATACCGATTCGCGCGGTCGCACCGGAGCGACTTTCCAGCGAAATTGCGGAGAAACTGATATAATGGTGAGGCCACCACGCGATGTGGCGCACGTACTTTTAGCATGATTTATTATTTACTGCAATATCCTGGTAATTGATTACAAGTATTTATCATCTGTGATCACCCATCTGCCGGCTATGCGTGGCGGTTATGGCAATATGCTTTCGGAACGTTTATCATACCGGACCTGGGCATGCGCATCTTTTTAGCATTGGTCGTATATTTTACTGTTCAACAGCAGTCTGCATGCTTTGAATAACATATTATAATTAATGTATACAAAATATTGTAAAAACATTTTAAATGAGTAATGGTGGAGTTTCTTGCCCATTCTCCTCCATATGAAAACTACATTTTGGAAGGGGCGACTAGAATCAATTCAATTTTTTGTAAAATTGACGTTCAAAAGTGACTTTTATGTGCCTAATTGAAATAAATTGTTTGACTTTTTGACGTTGACATGCATCAAATCTCAAAAATATTGGCTTTTGGCTCTCCAATGAAATCTCTAGCAAGCTACATTCCATTATTACGGAGGATAATTTACTATCGGAGCTTAAATATGTGTAGTACAGTAAGATAGTCAGTTTTCTTAGCTTTCTCCGAGATTACGTTCCTTTCTATTTAAAGATAACGACCTCATAAACACAATCATGGAACGTTAACATGGAAACAAGAAGTTTATTTGAATGTTTCAAATATAAGCGATTAGTATGAATGAGTATTTTATGCTAGACATGATATATTAGTTTTTTGGTCGATTGTCAAGTGTAAAATAAAGAATGCGTAGGATTTACCTTCTCACACTAGTTGAGAGAGTAATTCGAGCTGCGCTTAGAAATACAAGTTCGGGAAACTTTACTGCTTAACTGTAGAAATTTTGAAAGTTCATCCAAAGGATACCTTGAGTATAAAATGTATTTTAGATCTTCTTAGCGTGTCGATGGAAAAGAAAAGTACCTAAGTAAAAAAATTGGTCAAAAATATTTTTTTATACTGTATAAATTTTCAAACTCCGTTAGATTAGATATACAGTTTTGTTTAATCAAAAACTCAGGCGAGTGGACTTAGGCATTCGTGAATAACATATCCCGTTATCTAGACCAGACTTCCTTGAAGAAATTTAACATGGTAATGGTTCCTGATTCTTCGGAAACATTCGCGAGCCGTTACTTATATGGTCGCGACTCTGAATATTATGGGACGTGATGAAAATTCAAACGATTTCATTCGAATGAATATTAGTATCCATTTGACGACCCATATACCGTGATTCAAATGGGGCTGGATTAAGCTTAAATATGTTTAGAAAAATGAAAATTTTCTGAAAACTTTGTGCAATAAAATAATAAGATTTATTTAAGAAGTATGTATGTAAGTATATTCTCATATTGTATGTTTATATTTAAATTAGTGAATAGTTAGTTTATTTTAATTTTATGGATTTTATTTTCTCTTCTACTCTTACACACGTTGTCTTCATCTCTTTAACTACTTTCCTAACGCAGGTGTGTTGGAAGAGATTTCTTTAGAAATAAGCATCACCTTTATACGTATTTTTCTGTTTCTTTTTTTCTTGTCTGTTTATATGTATGTACAGTTTATGTACATAAACTATTAATAAATAAAGATTGGTTTATTAAAACTGGCACTTTGGTGAGCTTGCAGTTTATTTAAGCTTGATAAGAGATCAATGAAAGAGCAAAAACTGGTGTTCAAGCTGTTTCAAGGGTTGAAGATATTATAATCAAACAAAATTCAAGAGCTATTCGTCTGTGAAGACAGCGAATCAGATTTGCGCACAAGTATTAAAATAACATAAACACACCTTTGACGGGTGGTCTTAATGAGAAAAGTTTGATACGACTTCCATTTAAGTCAAAGTTCTGTCATCAGCGTTTACTTTCCTAGGCAGGGCGCGGCTGTACCTCGGCTACCTCGGAGACGAGATAAGAAATCTCAATCGAAACATAAACAAAACTTGATTTTGTTATTGTCTACAGACGACCGCTATGTTCGATTTCCGCCTTTCCTAACTTCTGTTGGGATTGCATGCGAAATTGTGTTAAAAGTTTACATTGACGAAGTTCGTTGGCGGCACGAGTTAAAACATTGTTTTGGTTTAGAATAACAAACTCCGATCAGCTGAAGGAAAAAGCTTACAAGATTTTCTGTTAACCGTAACAAATTAAAAGATTACTTCTTCAGAGTTACCCAGTTATCCAACAAAAATAATAAGTATTGTAATTTAGTTAGCACCTACTTACATTATAAAAACTTCTGCTACTTTTGCAGTGTTGAGCATTTTATTACGTTACTTGTTCAACTCAAACACTACACTCCAAGTGGGAAATAAAATATTAATTAAAGTTTAAAGACCTTTAAGAGAAAAACAGTTTGAAGTGCCAAAACTAGATCAATTAATTTCAGTATTCCCAAGGGATCAATATAGCCGAAGTTAAAGTCACAGTGGAGACGTTAATATGCTTAACTTATGCGTGCGAAGTTATGCTTGCGTATAGTTACGAGCCAAGTTAAGTTGTAGTTAGTGCGCCAGATCGGAAAGTGTCGCCGTTAGACAATGTTACGCAATAAATATAATTGTTATTTATTTGTCGTGTGAAGTTTTGATCGGGTGCTATACTCGTACCGCAGTCATGGCATGGAGGGCGCGATAGTATCGCTATACATTAGTCTGCGGCCCGAGAGAGTTATTATCAGATCCGTTTGTTCGCAACTTTGCAGCGTTGTTCGTAGAAACTTATCGGTCGAGTGCTCACGGCGCGGAGGCAGATAAGCGGGAACACCAGAGAAGCGTGGACTTGACTTACCATGTTAGAGAGCAGCAGCCGTTGGTGTTTAGCGATTTGAGGATCTAGGGCTTGGAGCGGAAGGGCAAGGGGTAACGGGAGAGGCAACGGCAGTGGGAGTGGGTGCGGGTGCGGAGCCGGCTGCAGGATCAGCGGCGGGCAGCAGGCGCACGGCGGCACGTAGGACACGCACCCGAGCTGCGGCGGGAACAGCGTGCCGGCGGCCTCCTCGAGGCCTCGCACACGTCTCTCACGACCGCATCCGCGGCCGACCTCCAACCGTCCGACGGCCACGCGCGCCGCCGACTTCCCGACACGACCGAGGTGCCCGACCACCGACTTGACCGAAGCGCGCTCGCTTCCGAATTATTTTCAACTTAACGCGGGAACTCCACAAGTTCTCATGCGTGGCGCGAAGTACTTCGGAAAGTGTCGAAACTCGAGTTGTAATAGTTGAGGAAGGGCCGGGTCACCGCGAGGGAGCGGGAAACTGAGCGTTCGGGAGAAGCGAGAAACGTCGCACAGGGCTCGCGAGAGTGTGGAGAGAGTGGCGTCGTGCACGGAGCACAAGTCGCCGGGCCGGCGTGTGGCGGTGGACTGACGGCGAGGCAGGTGCGCGGCGCGGCGCGGAGGGCTGGGGGCGGGCCCACCTGAGCCACCTGGGCGCCTGCGCCGCGCGAGCTCAGCCTCCGCTCCACACACAGACACCGACACATCAACGCTACTCTCTCGAACACTAACATTGCACTATCAACCGTCATTATGCTGCAACTTTTCATCGTAATATATTATTTCATGAGCTTTTCTAGTTTTTCAGAGCTAGAGTTAAGAAGTTGTGTCGATGTTTTATGGGTAAAGTTGATATAGAAATAGAAGTTTCGGAAGACTTATTTTATTATTATTTCAGAAAATTTTAAACAAAAATAAAAACACACTTTTTTTAGCTAACCTAAACATAGATTTTGGAAAATCGATGAGAACTTTTTTCTTCACTCAAGAACCTGCCCATCTGCCGCATAAACCTAAATAGGACTATCTTTATACAATACAAAGAAAATGAGCGTAATAAAATAAATTGGCGACTCGAAGACTCGCAAATAAGAGGCATTATCTTGCGGAAATCTCTAGCGGGATAACTGGGATAAATCGCATTGATCTCCGAGGTCCGGCTTTCCTTAGAGAGGACATCTGAAGAGGTACCGTGTAAGCCCGTTGTACACGCTTAGAGGGGATTAGGCACCTTTTAACGTCGAACACTATTTACCTTTAGGATCTTTTCTTCGAAACACAGATTACATTCTCGTTAGTAGCCAATGAGTAAACAGAACGGATTTGGACTCACACATGCTGTTGGCACGCGGATGAGTCGAGGAGGATCTTATTTAAACATATGATTGTTCGCTGAGTTGTAATGAACAGCAACAGCACTATAAAACTGACCATGAACTCTGTAAGTACTACAGTATTTATATGTATATTTTGAAGCTTTACAGAAGTACCACCTTGTACGTCTTTGGAATAAAATTATATAAATATTTTATATATTTTTTTTAATAATTTTAATTATTATTATAATTTAATATGATTGATGTACCTACTAGCTTCCCTGACAAACGTAGTCCTGTCCTGTCCACATTTTAATAATTCGTGCAAAAATCCCATAGAAAAAAGGACGTTCGGTTTTTCCCGATTTTGAAAATTTTCTGGGAAACTTTTCCAGGTTTCTTTAAAAAAAAAAAAAAAATTTGGCAAAGCGGTCCGGCAGTTCTCAAGTGATGTAACGAACAGCATTTCATTTTTAATAAACGACTTAAAAAAAAAAAAAAGGGGTGGAATGTGTAAAAATGTTCGTCTGTATGTATTTTATTGTTTTTGTATTTACCTACCTATATAGATTGAAATACAGGAATTCGAGAATTTTAACTGGAATAATGATGAATAGTATCGGAACCGGCACACAATAGGCAGATAAAGGAAAATGAAAAATCTTTTAAGGGTTTTTAATATTAGTTGTAAATTTATATGAAATTTTACTTTATTTTCATGGAAATTGGGTTATATTTATACAAAGATTTTAATTTCAGCGTTACTTCGTAATTAATTATAAATATTTACTGCATAATCTACTTGTAAAGCTGGTTTTAAGGGTCTTACGTGGAAGCTGCTTAAACCTCTGTTTTAAATTCAAATTAGACAAAACGATTAGGGAAACACGCGGTTACACGTTGGATCTAACATAAAAATTATAATTAATGAATTAATACTAGAGAAGACCATCCGAATTTCTATATGAAATAATTATCTTAAGTCAATCAATCTGCCTAGCCTTTTCCCAACTATATTGGGGTCGGCTTCCAGTCTAACCGGATGCAGCTGAATACCAGTACCCTAATTACGTAATACACGATCAATCAGAATCTGAATCGTTTTGAAACAGATTGCTAATCGAAAAAAAAATCTGCTCAACAACGTAAATAACACAATGTATGTTGTTGACCTGTCAAATTGAAACATATTAGTCGCAATTGTCTACGAAAATGTGTCGCGTAATTAGATAGCAGTATTTACATGGAGGGACTGCCTACCTGACCTCCACAACCCAGTAACTGGGTAATACGATACCCCTTGGTAAGACAGGTTGTCAGACTTTCGGGCTTCTGACGAACCGTAACGACTGTCAAAGATCCATGAATTACAGCCGGGACCAATGGCTTAACGTGTTTTCCGAGGCACGAAGGAGTCTCGGTATGTAAAGATGGTCACCCATTGACGGACCAACCCCGGCAAGCGTAACTTAACCTGATGAATCGAACCATGCGGCCGTTATTACTTAGCTACGAGCTCCTCAATAATTATCTTAAGTACTTACCATTATTTTCTAACATAACATAACATCACGCCTGCAATCCTCGAAGGGTTAGGTAGAGGCGTATCTATAGTGCACCCACATTTCGCCAGTTATGTTTAAGACACATGTAATAGGGGGCGAGCCTATTGTCATCAACAGTGGGCCCTATCAGAATACCAGCACCGCGGTATATATTTTTTTTTATATCGTCGCATTAAGCTTCGTGCAGACAAGTGCGACGCGACAGCGCGACGCGACACCGGCTATTGTTATACCGTGAAGTTTTCTTAGAAATTGTATTGTTCGAGTCGCGTCGCGCCGTCGCGTCGCGCTGGTCTGCACGAGCCTTTATGCTGAGATAGGAGCCTTTTTGGCCTCGCACAGGTCGTTATTATTCTGTTTTTAAATGCTCCTTTTTTGTTTTTTATTTTATAGTTTATTTTTATTATTACTTACTGTTTGTATTTCCTGTGCGTGTCCCAACTAAAATAGTTTTCTTTCTTTTTATCAACCGGGCACAAGTCGGGCTGCTACTGAGAAATTCCTGATGGACCCAATAATATTTCGCCTGACCTGGGAATCATCCCAAGACCTCGTGCTCAGCAGTTCCGCTTGTGACCACTAGGCCAACGAGGCAGTGTTACTAATAATTTTCTAGTGGGTAAATTTAATTTTGCTGATAGTAAAAGACGTGAATGGGAATTTCGAAACATAAATAACTAACCTTTTATTTAGTGGTGGGTGGTCAAAGATAAAGCTTAAAAAAAAAAACTTTTCGAAATGATAAACCACTGGTAGGAATAATGTAATTAATTAAATTCATTACCCTTTGTTAAGCCCTACTCCGATGTATTTACATAGTTTATCAAAGAAATGTACCTATTTAACTACCTTTTATCACAGACCCTTAAAATTTTACGTTAGTAGCTAGTTTCATTTAAACATATAATATAAGAGCCCTGCGGTTTCACCCATATAAGTCTCGATGCCGTGGGAATGTCGGGATAAAAAGTATCCTACGTGTTAATCCAGGTTATAAACTATCAGTGTGCCAAATTTAATTCAAATCAGTTCAGTAGTTTTTGTGTGAAAGACTAACAAACATCCATCCATCCATCCATCCATCCTCACAAACTTTTGCGTTTTTAATATTATTAAGTAGGATGGGAAGTAGGATTTAAGCGTTTCGTAGTAAAGTACAAAAAAAAAACATTTACGTATTATACTATTTTAGAATGTAAGTAAGTAGGTACTATTGGTAAACAAACATAATCGCTTGACTATAATAACAACAAAACACAACATAATAAGATCGTCACGAATTGATTAGTCGATTACTAAGTTTCTAACTACAAAGGCTACACTTCAAACGCGCCTGTTTTCGATGGTATTAATAATTAATTCTGATCATCGCTTTAACAAGCTAAGGTAATTAGAGAATGTGGTAACTTGACATGTTTTTGAAGATGTATTCCTCGGTTCCTTTATCGGGGATATTTAGGGGTGCGCATTATTACTTGATCTTTCAAAATGGCGCTTGTTTTGACAGCACATGTCAAAGATATGTCAAAATTTGTACAGTAGGTCATAAATATGGCACACAGTATTTTAGGAAAATACCGGCTTTGTAGTCGACGTCGGCGTCTCGGTCACTCACGTGTGTGGCTCATGGCTCTTTCTAATGGCTCATTTTCATTAGTCAATAACTAGGTCGATATAGGGCATGCGGGGACTCCCCGCAGACTGAGTAATGAAAGTCATAATTCGATAACGCTGTAAGTACACCGTCTGCAGAGAATCCCCGTAGTGGGGGTAGCGACTTATTCATCAGTCAGTAAAAGCGTGCGGAGACTCAGACCCTTCAAAGCAACTGCCAAATGTGCGGTGCTGGTTCTCCATATTCCGAAATCGTTCGACTAATGAAAATGATTCCCTGCATGCGGGCCCCATGGCATGCGTTACAGAAATCTCCCGCACCCCACATACGAGTTCTATCGACCAATGAAAATGAGCCTTAAAGCTCAATCGGTCTTACTTTAGACCGGGTTAACCCGGGTACTGACTACCACTTTGGTCTTTCAAGATGGCGCTTGTTTTGACAGGAAATGTCAACGATATGTCAAAAATTGCACATTTACATAACGGTACATATTTCGGCGAAGGTCAAGATATTATGCGAGATACAGTTTGTCTTTACTTACAACTAATGAGATTAACGTATCTCGGATGAAAGATGGCGGTTCTGTGTCATGATTATTACGGAATACGCACCTTTATCCTAGTTTTTGTGTTATTACGCGACACTGTTAGTTGGAAAACTCGCCTAATATGGTGGAAATAGTTCAGCTCTTCTGTAGAAACGTATCTCTTGTTCAAATGATGATATTTTGAATTCCACTCCGATATTTTTTTGAAGCAATTAACAGAAAGTAGTTATACACTGGACCACAAAGTAAAGAAATGGACTAAGCGTTATACGTTTTGCAAGGTTAAGCAATATGACCCATTCTTGTAGAGAAAAGAGTACATGTAGTTAGGTAGAGCCACTTTACAGCGATCACAAATACTACCTATCGTATTTTACTTATAATCTGAGCAGTTGCTATAATATAAATAGCACTTAAGTACACAGCTCCGTACATACACATTAAGTAGGTATACTGCTATTAGTAGGCACCCAGTCATAATTTCCGCGTCGAGCATGCAATACGTTTTAAACAGCCTAAATATCCCCCCTCTCCCTCCAACGCGTGTGTATGAATCACGGCGCATGTATGTGTGTAACTAGAAGGCATGTGAGTGCAAATTCCGCAGTTCAAAGTTAGGCTGTACGCCCGCGCGGGCCCCGGTCGTTGACCCTGCGCGCACGCCGCCAAGCCGTCTACGAGCGGTGTTATGTAACGTGACCTTAACATTGGGCTGTGAGAATGGAACCTTATTCAGTGCCGACTGTGACTGTGATCCGATTATGGCGTGTTATGAAGTTTAGAGAACAGGTGCAGCTATTTGAAACGTGCGAATACTAAAGAATGCGATGAGTAAACGTTTTATGAGAATACAAATTCTTTTTGTTTAACGAATTTTATTTAAATGGGCAATTTGCTTATTTAATGCGAATGCTTGCGTTTCTTTTTTAACAAGAACTGTGTTAGAATTAAAAAGTACGGTGTTTTATTTTAAATTAAATTACCTCGAAGCTCATTTGGTTATTAAAATATAGTCCCTTGTTTCATTTCGTAGATAATAAATTAGTCCATTTTCGGAACCTTGAATATTTTCTCAGTATTGCTCGGAGGCTGTTTCTCAAGAACTCCTACAAAAGAACTGTACGTTTCAACATTTATTTGGTATAAACTATATTTTGATTTAAATTCCGTAATTCTAATTTCTATCCGTGACCTAGAATGTTATTATTTCATCAAGGCTTTACAGTAATTAAGTAAGTAAGTCTCGATCCCTTGGGAATATCGGGATAAAAAATAACCTATGTCCTAACCCAGGCCATGGTCTACCCATGTATTAAATTTCATCCAAATCCGTTCAGCCGTTTTAGCGTGAAAGCGTAGCAAACAAACTCACTTTCGCATTCATTTATAACTAGCTGCGCCCCGCAGTTTCACCCGCATAAGTCTCGATCCCGTAGGAACATCGGGATGAAAAAGTATCCTATGTCCTATTCCAGGTCATGGTCTACCCGTGTGCCTAATTTCTGCCAAACCCGTTCAGCCGTTTTAGCGTAAAAGCGTAACAAACAAACAAATAAAATTACTTTAGCATTTATAATTAGTTAGGATATTAGTAGGATCTTGAATGTTTAGATACGATTAGAAAGTAAGGTAAGGTAAAGTAAAATGTAGGTAAAATAAAGTAAATGGATTTTACAAAAAATATACATTAAAAACAAAACACTTTCAAAAGTTGAGTGCTGTTCCTACATCTCATTTTAATTAACTCTACGAACTATGCGTGATAGGAGTCCATTAATTTATCAGTAGTGCCAGTCGCCAGTATGTAATCAGAGGGCATCAGAGGACAAATACTTATCACAAATTAGAACAATTTACATAAACATGTAATCAACAGTGATCAACATTACAACATTAGTGAAGCGACACCGAAACCCGCATCGTCGAAACACGAAAAAAAAATGCAAAATAACGGACGGAGAAAAGAAAACATAAAGCAGGCGCATCGTAATGCAAGTAAATCGTCCGTGGAATCCGAGAACAAAACCGAATAAATTGTTTTAATAAGGCATAAATTACGACAAAAAAATCGGACCGATCACGCCGTTACGATGGTTGACCATGGCATTTACGCTTTGTTGAATACCGTACATGGTGCGCTTGAAATGCGCTTTTTGTATCGGCACCGAGCTGGTTTTTTCTGCGGCGTGCATCGCATAGACAGTAATTTGCTACTAGTACTGTTACGGGCAGGCAGCGGGATGGTTGCGCTTAGGTGCACCTCTAGTTCAACACATCGCAGGCGACGCAGGTGGGGCAGGTGTGACGTTATGGTGAAGTTCTAACGATCACATGAAGTTAATGAACACGCATGGAGGTTGTTAACTCCAGCCTTAAAAGCGTCACTCAACTTTGAAGGTAAATTAAACTAAGATCAGGTGTTTATGTCCTAACTGAGGGTTTTGTACGAGAGCACTTGAGGTATGAAGAAGTTATTTAATAAAAATAAACCGGGTCTCATTAGGGTTGACCTTTAAGACGATGTAACGGACAGTTCTTAGAAAATTTATCCTTTATAAGAAGAAATATCTCAAATGAGAATGAATGAGGCAAAACCGATTTCACTCAAGGAGGAGGAAGGTAGGATAGAGTACATCAAGTATTTTCTCCCAAACAATTCTTTGTATACGAACTTACTAGGGAGCCGTATACTGAAAACAAACGAGCAAAAAGCCTTGCTAAGGTTACTGGTAGAAACAGAAATAGCCTCAAGGATGTCAACATTTTACAATGCCAACAGATACAGAATAAGTCATTGTTCCAACAAGTAAATAAAACTAAATGTTAACATTTTGATTCGAAAAGAAACGAGATCCTATAAAATACAGAGTCGTCTTTACCGACAAAATATTTGTTTTGTTGCATACAAAGTAAAATTATGTGTCCGTTTCAACGGGGGCCATGTTGTGACGTTTTCGTTTTAAAGGCTTCGAGTTTCAAATAAAAATAATTACCTTCTAAATATAGGCACGAGATCGGAAGATATTTGTTAAAGGTAAACAAACGTTAGTCTACACTAATAATATGAAGAGAATTTGTATATTTGTTTGTAACGAATAAACTCATAAACGACTGGACCGATGTAAAAAACTCTTTTACCAGTAGAATGCTATATTATCACAGAATAACATCTTAACTTATACATCATATTATAAATGCGAAATTTGAGTTTGTTTGTTTCGCTTTCAAGCTAAAACGGCTGAACGGATTTGGATGAAATTTGGCTCGAGGATTGACCATGACTTAGGTTAGGAAATAGAATCCCGCTATCCCGCTATCCCCACGGAATCGCGACTTATGTGGATGAAACCGCGGGGAGCAGCTAGTAGTCTATAATTTATAAAGACATAACGCGGGCGAAGCCGCTGGCTGAAGCTAGTAATTAATAAACATGTTAGTTAGATTAACAACATTAACATTGCTGATGATAGCATGGTTATCATGTATATACAAAGCAAGAGCACGCAGGTATTATCGGATTGTCTGATACTGAAGCGCGTTCAAATTATAGCATAATTCTGATGATGCTTCGGATAAAATCATTATAATTAATGAAAGCACAGGCACTGTGCGTTAATCCACTTCCCATTTTGTGGACTCCATTAGAGCATGTAATGCGAAACAGTAAAGCGAAAACAAAATTTCGACTGAATAGGTAAACCGACGGCCATTTCTAATTATTGCATCTGAAGCCGGAATATTCTTGGTATTGGTTTGTTCGTTTCGAAATGCACAATTGTTGGAAAATTCATGCACACGCAACATTAATGATGCTGAAGATAATTATCCCGTGAAATCTTGATGTTTTGATGGAAAACAGAAATGCTGCATTTCCGTACGTGTTTCGGCTGCCACGAAATTGTTGTTTAATTAACTGTGAAATACTCTTTTGGTAGGTAATCGATTTAAATAACAAATTCTGCAAACATTGTCGGTAAATATTATTAATGAAGATACGATCATTTATCATACCTACTATTTATTTAAAGTAAATCACTATATATTTTTCTTCATTACGTAAAAAGCCTGTACAGGTTAGAGTTGGAAACAGTGCCTATATAATGACTAAAATATCCAAACAATATTCGAAAAACAATTTTATGAAGACTTTCAGCGAGTTTTGATTTGATTTATCACTCAAACTAAAAATATAAGGTCATTTTCACATCTCATATATTATAACATCTCTGAGTATATAATGAGGTTAGGTGCAGCATTATGTTGGCGTAGATATAATTCACTCGGTGTGGCACTCATACGCAGGCTCAGAATATTCTTTGTGGAGCGCCGGGGAAAGGGCTGTGTGGTTTCTAGTGCTGTGCCAAAAGTGTTGTCGATAAATTATCAAAAATTAACTTTTCCTCAAGCTTTGTACATGTCATGGGGGATATAAACGGAGCGACGACTATTCTTTAAACAAGGTTTATCTGGCGAAACTCAATATTAAAAAATATGCTGTGATTACCTTTTCTCTTAATTTGATCTAGATCTATCTTTTGAGAGTATTCCCATGAATGTACGCAAATTCTAAATGCGATAACCAAATAAAGAAAATCGTCGACAAACTAATTAATTATTCTAACACAAGGATTTCGCAAATATAGAACTCATTAATGTCGAACAATTGTAACGTATCGTGCTACTACATATCAGTAAAAAAACGCAAACCTATCTTTCACTTGTCAAAGAACACACGCACATGATACATAAATGCATGTCATACATCGAGCACAACTCATCGACATCGATACAGCACGTGCCTATCCAACACAGCTCTTTGGCGTCAGGTCCAGATCAAATTAAAAACAGAATTTATTATAAGTATCATTAATTATTTAATGCAATACTGTGTTCACTGGCGTCGGGTGGGACGGCCTGACCGCACTTCGTGTTTTTGCTACCAAATTTACAGGTACAAACAGAATAGGATATTTAGATTAACACTGTGAAGGGATGAACGTAATGCCGGGATAGTCAAAGTAGGAAGGATAATTAGTTTCACACGTACAACATCACAATTAACTTTTTACTTCACGTTGATGTCCATTTACATGATTTTTAGGCGCTTAATCCTAATTTGTAGGCGGATACATCCTACTGTTTGTTGTGACACTTCTAATTTGAATGTCACAAAGCTCTGATTTACGATATATTAATGAAACATGCATTCGAAATTATGAAACATCGAATTAATGGAACGCGGTTCTTTTGTTTCGTATTTATTAATCATTTTGTCTGATGATTATGATAGATCGCCATTTTCAATTTCGTATTTTATTGCTATCCAAAACCAACATTTATTAAAAACTAGAGCACCAACAATAAATTTATGTTTTCAATAAAATATTGTAACAATATATTTAGAAGCGTAATATTGAGGGATTACCGTGCATTTTAAGCAAGGGGATTACAAGCGAAAATGAAAAACGCATTCGAAAATTTCCAATAACATTCTTTGAACTGATAAATCCAATTCACGTTTTTTATGAAAAAAATCTAAAAAGCAGCATAATCCGCGTACTGCAGAATACGTTTTAAGAGCTTAACACGAAATCTGTTTCATATTACAAGATACTCGAATCCGTGTGGATTTCACAACGATGGCAATTGATAGTTCGGGGAGGGGACCGAGGAGTAACAAACTTTATGAAAAGTTCCCGTAACCTCGTAGTCGAGAGCGAAACTACGTCATGTACGTAAATCCCACAAAAAAATACTTGTCCGAACATTTGGCCTTTAAATGTTAAATTAGTCCTTTGAATTTCTGTTTAATATTAGTGGGCTCAAAGCCTCGACAAGGAATTAAATATGAATATTTGTCTGGCCTCGTCAACAGAACGTTCCGAAGGTCCGAACCAGGGGTTCTTTACGTCTTTGTAGCGGTTAGCAAGTATCAAGAGTAGGTTTACTTAGGCCCTATCCCCAGGCCTGTTTTGGTCGGGCTACTTGGAGAATGAATACGAAAACGTATTTGCTTTGTGACTTGTAAATGTCCTCTGGCGGAATGACGACATTGTTAATAAATTACTTGTAAGTCTTGTGTGTATCTTTAAAAGTTTGGTGACGCGTATATTAGACCGTGGTCCTTGGGACTCTGTTCCGGTTAGTTGGAATAAACTGCAACTTTGTAAGGTCTTTGTGAGTATTTTCCCTTTCTATAAATATTTTTTTTTTATCCCTATTTCTCTGGTCACGCCATAACTTGAGAATGGCTGTACCAAATTGGAGGTAGGTACGGTAGTGTAGGTAGGTAGAGGTTGGCAGGTAGAGGTGGGTAGGGTAGCTAAGGTGTGGTAGGTAGGTACGGTAGTATAGGTAGATAGGAAGATGTGCCGTAGATAAGTACTTAGTGCTACCCGTGCAAAGGCGGGGCGGGTAGCTAGTTAGTTTTATAAAATGTTACCCCAACAAATTCCAGCATTTTCATGTCGACTATAAAAAATCTAGGCACATCACTAAAATCAGTATACGATCATGAACAACTCTCCATACAATATGGGCAATTTGCGCAAGTTCAGCTATACCCAACCGGTAATTGGACATTGGCGTTACCATAGAGAACACAGGCCACATTTTGACACTCACGTGGATCAATGTCAGTAGGTATGTTTATTCCCCGTTAAGTGCAGATAAGGCTCTCACAATCGCGCCTCTCGTTAAACAGAGGGAAGTGTTTGTAATAATTGATTAAACCTATATGTATGTCGACTGTTGATTAATTGACGGTGGGTAGGTGAACGAGGGTTTAGCAGTGACTGGAATGTGCAAAGTTTTAAATTACTTGCTCTTTTCGAGGTAGCGTGGTTACGCCTACGGATGGAGAAATGAATCGGAAAATTAATATAGTTTAGTGCTTAGATCTTATTATGTTATTCAGTGGTCGAGAAACTGTGATCAGATTTTTTTAGGATTCGTAAAAATTACTGAAAGAACAGGCTAGGTACAGTTTCTCGACACGATGACTGGACTTTTAAAATTAAATGAAAATGAAGTCTACAAACATGAAGTTTTATCTAAAATTTCCAACCGCCTATCCAGTAAACACCATACAATCAATTTACAAAACGGCGTCACTTTTGCGCCGCGACTTAAGAATTAGTTTTGACCTCAAACACTTCGGTAAAGCGACTTTGTTCATTTGTTACGTGTCCCATGTGTTTTTTAGATCCCACGTTAAAAGCTTTGAAGTTTGCCTAGTTTAGGTAGACCCAGTATGGCCCCGGGTCTGGGCAGTAAGGCCGGGGCTTTGCAAACGCGGAGCGGGCAGCATAGCATTTCTCTGCCCGGGCGTTTAATCTGCGTAATTGTCATGGAGGCTGTATGCGACTTGATTGCATGACATGAGCTTAAAACTCGATTGCAACCATCTTTTTTATCTATAAAATACTTACAAGACAAATAGTCATCATATTTTTTAGCGTCGAAATTCTAAGTTACTTCAATATTTTTTAGTTCTTCGACCAGTTAAGTCGCGTAGAGTATCCGCGAAGCTTATGCAAATGGTGTCTCCAATCCCGCACTGTTCTTACATACTGACGCCTCGGCCTCATTGTGACATTCAAATTAATTTCACAAATTGTAAGTACAGTCGAAACCTAGGCTTATATCTGTCTCAAAAGAAACTAACATAAGTAAAAATAAATGGTTTTATAAAAATAGGTACTATAAGTATTAATAAAAGGAGATTTAGGTTCCTAAGTGTATTTTGTAATATTCTGTTCGTGCTAAATAAAAAGGGAAAAAGGACCAAGCGACATTTTAAGAACTTTTTATTTTGTAAAAGGACTTCTCAAACATTTGCCAAACGATACTACGCTAAGCATAACGATAATAAAAACTAATAATAACGTTACACCAACTACAACATTAGCAGCTATTAAAGACCAGATATTCCGGAACAGTACAGGTTAAAGCCAATAAGGAACACGAAACACTCTCCTAACAGCCAATAGCACCTAATGTGTACATGATAACAGTGATTCCCGTAAATGCCCGTGATTCTAACAGGGTTTTCGCTGTGTCCAGTGAACCGATTCTAAAACGGAGTGCGTAGCAAAGGGAGCTGGGTATGGCAGGTGAAACAAGAACATCTCTGTAGTCTGTTGTAATATTCACTTTGGTGCCCCCCCCTGCGCCCCTCGCGCCGCGGTCCCTTCCGAAAGCTCTTAATGCCAAGTCAGCCTGACCTCATGCCAGCTACATTAAGCCGTTTATACATTATGTATGAATTTGTTATGCCGTTTGATGTAAAGAAGCTTTAACTCAGGTAGTGCTAAGGTTTTAAGTCAATTTTCCCTTAATATTTTATAGTCTAATTTTTCAATTTCTGCTGTCTCGGACGGAGGTCGAAAAATACGGAAATATTTTTGCTTAAGTATCTTTAAGTTTATTTTTTAAGCTTGGATATTTTAATTAAAGGGAAAAGTTCTAGTAAAGTAGAAATATTTCTAACTAAGATAACTGAACTTTTCAACAAGCATCACTGTAATTGGTTGTAAAAGCCTTGTTTCGATGACCAAAAGGCCACAAGTATTTATTAATTAGGCTAATGAAATCTCTCTGTAACAGCAATATTTCATAACGCTAAAAGGACACAACAACAATACGACAAACAAATTCTCAGCAAAAAAAATACAGGTGCATTTTAATCTCTAGTTCCCGTTTTTTAATAAAGTTAATGACAACACCACTCGACAAAGTGTTGCTAGGTGCCATACCGACCGAGCCAATACCTCTGCCCGACGTCAATAGTGCCCGTATTCCCCAATATTTGGATTTTCGATGGCCTGAATAAGCCTTCCGTTGCAGACCCAGTTTTTTGGCCGCGAGCTTTCCTAGAAATGTAAAAAGCAGTCCAATTCCTCTCGTGTACAGTATTCTGACATCTCCAATAGTGGGCTGTTAAAAGTAATGGTTTGGGCAGATATGGACTGATATTAAATATTCCATTTTGATGGTGCAGTAAAATTTAATTTACAATTTTAACCACACAAAGCTTCTGTTTTTGCTCTATTTATAACTTTGCGGAATATTTATTCAATTATAGGCTTCATGTTGTGGGCTTGTATTTCAGAAGTAATTCCTGTAATTCGTTAGAGACTGAAAATGGCGTAAGTACCTACACAATTGTTTGTATCTAATACCTTACATACTTTAAAAAAATACCGCTATACCGACATAGATTGTTATTTCAAAACCACTACTAATATTTCAAAGCATTTCCTGCCTATTAAAATACACATATTATTTTAACAAAAAAACTGAATACTCACCGTTATAGTTACCACTTTTTCTTGCTTCTTTTATATAAATTATTATCACCAGGCCAATGAACACGAATGAGGTAAATAGACCTTATCCGTTTACTAGCATATTTTTACATCAATAAATAACTTTTTTATGGAGAAAAAGACAAAATAAAAATAACAGTTTGCTAAACAATACTTTTCCTGCAGTACATTCAGATGTGTAAAGTTCTTAAACAGGTCAACACGAATTTAAATGAAGGAACACAGAATCTCACTGAATCTCCTGAAAACTACGGCTTACAAATTCGTTACTTTACATTCAAATGCGGCCTCATTATGATGTAAAAATAAAACTTGTAAGGTTTCCCCCATGCTGATTTTGGGGGAGGAAAAAAGATGTTTTATTACTTTAATTCATTTAACGATGTAGTAAGTGCTTGTTTGAAGTTCGTCTTAAGTTTTGAGCTTATAAAATGAACTGTTAAATGAGAAAGTTTGTTATAGGCCTTCCCCAAAACGAGCTTGCGCTAATCGTTGGCTCAGTTCTTTACACATACAGGGTGGATTTGGACATTCTTAGAGACAGCCCTCAGTTTTTTAAGTTTAGACCCTAATTTAAAAAAAATCGCCCTTTATATTATCGCTGGCTGACAATATGATTACATACTTTTTCTTGCCCTCATTTATACAGACTGGATTTGGGCAGTCTTAGGAGACTGGCCTTAGTTTTTTTGGGGTTAGAAATAATTTAAAAAAAAATCCGACTATATATTAAAATTGCAGGTTAGGAAACGGGCTGGCTGCGTAACTGAGGGCATGCGGTTACCGCTGGCTGACAATATGATTACATACTTTTTCTTGCCCTCATATATACAAGGTAGATTTGGACATTCTTAGGACACTGTCCTTAGTTCTTTTGGGGTTAGAAAAAAAAAATATTGCCTACACATTAAAATTGCAGGTTGAGAAACGGGCTGGCTGCGTAACTGAGGGCAAGCGGTTACAGCTGAATATCTATATGATTACATACTGTAGGGTTATCAACGTTTCAGGCAGAGTTATAAGATCTACAATTGTACCTGAAACATGCAAACCAGACAATCAAAGAAATAGATACCATTCTGCTTATGACCCATTACAGACTCAGGTTCCTACTTACACATTTTTCTAGACAAAAAAGTGCTACTAATTACGAAACCTCAAAATATCCGATAAAAAAAAAAAAAATACTAGCTTTTGCCCGCGGTTTTGTCCGCATGGAGGTCGGAGATTATCCCACGGTAATGTACGACCGGGATAAAAAGTACCCTATGTGTTAATCCAGGTTACAAACTATCTGTGTGTTTATGATATTACTAGCGACCCGTTCCTGCTCCGCATGGTTTTTACGGCTTGACAAAACATCGAGCTTTCTTAGGTAAACGTAACTTTAATACTAACGTATCATAAACCTTCCAGAATAAATTCTCTAAACGATGGTAAAAACCTCGTCAAAATCTGTTGCGTGATTTAGAAGAACATCGCGGACATACAAACAAACGCGAAAAGCGACTTCGTTTTATAATAACTATGTACAGATATAGAAGTAGAATTTTCAATCACAACCAGCAACCTTGAAAAGGGTCTGAACCAGGTCGAATCGATAGCCGTTAGTAACAGTGTCTACTCATTATTTCCAAAACATGAAATTCGTACAATTGGCTGTCTCAACAAAATATCAATAACGGCGGATTTAGTTTGTATAGTAAATACAAAGTAAATGTAATGCTGGTATCAATATACTTAATCGTCATCTGTCTAGCCTTTCCCAAATATGTTGGGGTCGGCTTCCAGGCTAACCGCATGCAACTGAATACCAGTATTTTACATGGAGCGGCTGCCTATCTGAACTCCAGAACCCAGTTACTGGGTAATACGATACCCCTTGGTAAGACTGGTTGTCAGACTTTCGGGCTTCTGACTACCCCGTAACGACTGTCAAAGATCTACGAATGACAGCCGGGACCAATGACTTAACGTGCTTTCCGAGGTACGGAGGGGTCTTGGTATGTACCTAAAGATTGTCACCCATCCACAAACCAATCGCGGCAAACGTAGCTTAACCTGAACGATCGTCCCGTGCGGCTGTTATTACTTAGCCACGAGCCCCTCCAATAGAATAAAACAGATATACGTAATCAATTGGGAATAAAATGGTTGCTCAGTCAACCGTAATAGTTTTTTGTCAACCGCTTTGCAAATCCGCAGTTTTGGCTTTTTAGCATGAAGAATTTTTCATTGTGGTTCTTTACCTACTACATAATCACTAGAAAAAAGAATGAATGCCCAGTAACATTTCCTCATATCACCTAAACGGAAAATTGATTTTCACAGTAGGTATATTTTTTTCCCGGGTTCGATTCGGTCGGACAAAGTGTTATTGTGTTTTTTCATCAAGAATTTCTCAGTAACAGCCCTGAGTCTCGATTTGTGCCCGCTCGATGGCAATAGGCTCGTCCCCTATTACATGGGAATTAAACATAACTGTCGAAATGTGTGTGTACTATAGTATAGGTACACCTCTGTCTAACCCTTACGGGTTTACAGGCGTGATGTTATGTTATGTAATTTTTTTAAAGATGGTTTTGTTTGAGTATGGTGTGTTCCGAAAGTTTTAATCAAAACGAATCTTCGCAACAACCCAGGAAAACAAAGTTACAACTCGTTCAAATACTCAATTCTCCCACTCAAAACATTGACAGAACTTTAAAACATTTAAGATAAATCGTACAGAATTTTGAATTGGAAAAGTAACATTAATAATAAGTTTAAAAACGTATTTATCTTGGCGGCTCCTAAGCCATGGCAGGCATGTCCGACCTAACGAGGAACGGAGTATTCTCCAAATGTTTTGAGGGGTATACGTCGTAGGGAAGGCGGAGCGGAGTAAGTTGGGGGCGGTACCTTTTACGAGTCTTGAATTTCTTGGAAATGTCTAGGTCCCAGGTCTATGGAAGTCGTATAAAATCCTCCGCTACAGTTCCGCTCCGTTTCGCTCCGCTACCGCTTTTAGTTAGGCGTGCCCTTAAATGGCGGAATAATCGCGAAGCATCCAACAGTCTGAAGCATTAGACTGCAACGCATTAGATGCTACGTTATATTTGAGACGTCTTGATATCGTCTGCATTTTGGAATACTAATATCTGTTCTTTTGACTAATGCAGGTAAGACTATGATGCGTTTAACGACCTTTGCTGCATTATTGAGTACTTTTCTTTTACAGGTTTATATCGGCCTCCTTATTTACTTACAGCTACAAGGAATTGTATCTATTCTTTCACAATCAAAAGTATGTCGATGATGTCAGTTTGTCATGTTATAATTAGCTAATACGAGTATAATGACTACAGCTGAACATTTTATTTTTTCAGAACGCCCATAGTTTTTTCGATATTGCGACTATACAAGAGTAGGTAACTGTTCATTCTTTTGTTTTTTATCATCCGATTTGCGAGCTATGAGAAATGAAGCGGATATTCTGATACCTCACTACCCAGATGAATACATCTTTTTAGTGAAGTCTAAAGTTGAGTAGGAAAGGAATAAACATCAGTTGAATTAATATTCCTAGAATCGAACGTGGAGGGAGCATTTACATTGAGAGACTACTCTATTTATGTTCCGTCCCCTATTGGTCCTTCCACGATCTTTCAATGTTTAATGAACAAAATAATCCACATCCCTACTTACATAGGTATGTGGATTATTATCATGACATCTCTAATATCAACAGTGAAAACTTTTAATTGACCTTCCGTCACTAATGTTTATCTGTCTGTATGCTAGTTGTAAGATTGCTAAAAAAAAAAAACCCTGAAATTCAAAATATTTTATTTCACATAAACCTACAAGGGCACTTATGAAACGTCAGAAGCTAGGTGCACGGTTCCAATTGGTCGTTTCCTATGGAGAAGATTCGGCAAGAAACTCCACGGTTACTCTTTTAAAAGTAAATGGTTTTTACAATGTTTCCAAATTACAGTGTTAAAAGCTTTGATCAACTATACAGGTATGAGAGGACAGTGTAGGCCCATCAACATGTACCAATCAAAATCACACTCACCCCTACTACTGGGTTTGGACTATTCCTCCCTTTTACATGCATCACTGATGATAGCATCGGCCCAAGCTGCTTTTGGACATCCTTGGTTTCTATGGCCTTACTTTGGCCATCTATCTACCACAACAACACCACTAGATAGTAAAAAAAAACTAATATTCGAACCAAAAAATCACATATTCTCCCTTTTCAATTACTCCAACATTTTCCCAAGACAGATGATTGTAGGGAAACGGCCGTCGAGATAAAAGGCCGATGTCACTTGTTGCTTGAATCTGGTATGCGTCACACGTCTGCGACGTCTCGGTGCCTTCTAAACTGTGTTTAGGAACGTCTGTCGTACCCGCTTTTTATTTCAGGCTATTTAAATTCTATTTGGCTTGGAAAGCTGTGGAGTGAGGAGACTGAATTAATGGTGGGAGTTTATTGTCACGCTTTGTAGGGCTAGATAAGGTTATGATAAGAAAGAGTAGACTGATATATAATATTAGGACTTATGTTATCTTTGAAAGTTTGGAAGCATGTGGTGATCTCATTCTGGTGTCAGTTGCACAAGGTAAGCCACCGATATCTAGGTTCCATCAAACGAATAGTAACAAAAATGTTCACATAAAACCAAAGAATGTCAACTGTTGGATATTTTGTAATGTTATTTTATTTATTGGATCGCCAACAGAGGCCTTGTCCCTATAGGGACAAGTACAAGTATTACTTCCGATAAATAATTTTAAACAAACTGTAAACATAGTTACTGGACGCAAGGAAATTAAAGTTTAGCAAAGTAATCTGCAACCACAATAAAGCGTGTTAAATAACCAGTATTTTAGTGAAATGTATCAATTAAAATACCATGTGCTTTTTAGCCGAAACAAGTAAAATTCTTCCGTTTATCAGGTTCATCGAATTATTTCAGTTGAATAGACAACACGTAACCGTGCAACGACCACAAAGCATTACGATACCCGGTCGTGTGCTAAATGTGGTCATTTTGGTTTAAATGCAGTTAAATGTTTGTTACTGCTCAAAACTGGCGCGTTCATATACAGTTGTTTGAACATGGGCCAAGCAAAAAGAGTACTTGTGTAAAGATTGTAGCATGGTTTGTTCTTTGCCTACAACTAATTCAGGCGTGATTTTGTGTGTATGTATTTTACCGCTATTGACGCACTGTTAAGCTGTCACCACAGATGCTGCTGCGCTGTCATGGCAGTAATTTCATGTAAAATACTGGTCGCTGCATCTGGTGAGACTGGAAGCCGACCCCAACATAGTTGGGAAAAAGAGCTGTTAGCATATAATAGGTATCCTATTCTTCTACTATTCGAAGAAAACTTATTGAGAAGTAGGTAAAAGATCGAGGATACAATGGCTAATTTGAAATTTCTATTCAGTAACCTACTAAGGTGCGCAGAAGAAGCAACTTTGATCCTCGAGATTCGGTGACAGGCAATTCGCAACTACCTGTTTATGAGGTATTTCATATAATTTCAAGAAACTGTGCAGACATAGACGTTGCTAATCTTCTCATATACGGCTACCAACAGAGAGATAAATATAACATACGCGGCCATTCACATTTCTGTTATAGAAAATCATAAACAAAAAAACATTTCCCAACTCTTTTAAACTGCGCTAAATAACTATCAATTCCATTCAACCATTTCGACCCCACTTTTAATTACTTTAACAAAAAGGCAGCGCTTACAAAATAGCAGTAAACAGTAAATACAGCGCTGTAGCGCTACATTGTAAAGTAATCCCACATGTAGACCGTAGTTAATAAACTGTAGTTATACCAGTAACTGTTGTGCTCATGTTGTGTGACGTCATGAACGAAATGGACGGTGACGTGGAACTACGAAATTGAAAGACATTTTAATAGTTCTTAATACTTCTAGTGAAGAAGTTAGTTAGTCAATAATGTAACGAGGACTTACATCCGGCTTCTGAATTGAGAATTTGAAGTTGAGAGCTTGTCAAACTATAGGTAGGTTAGGTACCTCAGGTGATTCCTTCAAAATTTCCCGCAAAAAACTAATTTCTTAAGATATTATATTTATATATTTTCCGAAGATATTTTGAATTTCGAAAAATGCTAAGAGAGTTCGACAAGTTCTAAACTATAAATTCTCAGTTCAGAAACTGGGGTTAGAATTGAATAATTTGCGTACATTTTCAGAGGCATGTCAACTATATAAATTGAATAAAATCTAAATATGTCTCTTTAATCAACTTTATGCGAAATAAACAGCTTAAACAAAGAAACAGTAAACAAATGATTTATTGTCAAAACATTGAGAAATTTGCAATTAAAACAAAAAATTCAAAAGGGACCAACTAAGCTTACCTTCGCTTCAATTATTCTAAGTAAATCTAAACATACACATTCGTAACTCCAAAGCGACTCACCTAAAATGTATCATAAACGAAATTATTCCACATGAATTTAATATCAGCCAATTATTAAGTTATATTGTTACCAAATTAAACAATTGGGACTATCAAAGTAAATGTATGTAGATAAAGTTTTACATAAGTAATTGTTTGTAAAATTTTCTGCAAATATTTTATTTTTCTGTCTACATTTATTTTGACTAGATATACTAGAGTAGATAGGATATAACGGTGCTGGACCACCAGAAATCAGTATAAGAAGATCCCTGTGTTCGTACATGGTTGGCAGAAGCGGGCGGTCGTTTTATGTTGGTTCTTGTGGGCAATGGTTGAACCAGGAAGTGAGTATAGATAAGAAGGTGACAATGTTGCAGTCAGACGACAATGTTGCGAGTAAGGCGACAAGGTTGCGAGTAAGGCGACGGGGTGGGTCGGGCCACCCCGTCGCATCGTCCGCCCTCACTATTACTTCGTTTTGCTCAGCTCCTAAGAGTCATAGCGTAATGTTAAATAACCTAAAGCCTTCATCAAGAATTGGACTATCAAATGCAAAAATATTTTTTGTAATCCGACGGGTAGTTCCAGAGATTAGCGCGTTCAAACAAACGAACTCTTCATCTTTATTATACTATAATAATAGTATAGATTTTGCTACGTACCAGATTTTGCCAACGAAATACAATAGTAGGAACCTACAAACGTTGAACAAGTCTATTTCTAATCTGTTCGTGTGTTACGTAGTTTCCATCGGACCACGTTTCACAGAGCATTTTCAGTTCAAATAAGGCTTTATCAACCAGTTGCGTGGAACCGAGTCCGATCCTAAATTGAGCGTCGAAATGAGCATTTACAGCAAACAGTTGAGCAAAGGTTGAGCATAATACAGTTCAGTACAATTTGCATGTGAAGACAATTTAGCTGTATCGAATTTGTGTTCATTACGAATGGCAAGATCAGTTTTATTTCAACAAATTGTTTGAATGAAATGAAAATCTTTCACAGAACATTTGTTTGCTTAAATCAGTTGAAAGATCAGGGTAAAAACAGAATAGATAAGAAGTCTGTTGTTCTATTGTCTGGATCATAAATACTGTCTGAAATACTAAAGACTTAGGGTAGGTACAAACATACGAACCCATAAGTCGATCAAGTATTCATATATTTAAATTGTAAATGAAAAATAAAGGTCCGCCCCAGCTAACATCAACTTCAAATTAAGGGGCCGCGAATAAATAATCCATTACGAATAAGATTAAAGGCTACATTTCCACAGCACACAAAACACTTTCAGTATCTCCCATCAAAATGCAAGCGAGTGAAAGCTTTGAGGTAACAGAGGCAACTTGGACCTTGATTGCGGATCGCAAATGTTTGCCCGGGCTCACGAGAACCGCATCAATTATTCAAATAACTACGTACAGAGAGTGACTAGACGAGTAATTTTGCGAATATTACCCGTGGAGGGGCACGAAATGTAAGCTGCTTACAAGTTTCGCGCCAAATAACTTGGGGATACCCGAGAATGGCTCTTGTGTATGGTAAGTATGCAAGTCCGGGCCGCCCGGGCTCCAGTTAGTTAAGTGACGTTATTAATCTGATGAAAAGACCTATTGATCGTGAGTGTTGCTCGCTCTTCACAGTTTCAGATACTTAGCTGATATTACACACGAGAACTTTAACATAATCAGCCTACTTATAATGTTCTCACTGCTAAAACCACCACGCGGCCCCAGTGCGGGTTGGTGGATGTCTTCGAATTTTCGGTTCTAGGACATGCCGGTTTCCTTACGATGTTTTCCTTCACCTTTTTAAGAGCAGCAGTGATGAAATAAATAACACAAAATAAAGCGCCTGCTTGGGTTCGAACCCACGACCAATTACTTGCAAGTCGGGGCCGATACAACTACGCCACCACTTCTTGGACATAATTAATGAATATGAGAACATCTAATAATACGTTTATCTCTTAGAAAAAAATCAAACATACGTTTTTCTAAGCCGGATTCAGAACCACTCGCAGTTATCCAAACATGCCGAAAATCTCAACTTAAATATAGGAAAAATGTTCAATCTGAATAAAGTGTGCTACGGTAGGCTTTACCAAAAAGGGAAGAAGGATTAAAGAGGTCGCGAAGCTGACATAGTAGGATTAACTGAACGGTGCCGTGTCAGCAAATAAATGACGATTCTTCGAACGGATACATTATTCACTGGAAGACGTATTTTTAAAGGGTTTTCTCAAGATTTTTTCACATTTTCATCATTAAAATAGTACTATTTACACGCGTTTCCCAGATTGAAGGCCACAAGACCTGTAAAAGGAGCTTTTGATCTCAGAACATAAAATAAACTAGGGACTGTGGCAACTGTCCACGGGGATTCGATAGGAGCTTTCAAATAGATTTTTCTATTTAAAAGCTAAGCCCAGAAAAACCCTTCCATCCAAATGGGCCTATTCTCAGCGATGTTTAACCTTCTATTTCGAATTCAGTTTTGACCTTTAAACTACTCTAACCACGAGCTTAATTCTACAAAGATATAAAGCAACTCAAACCTTCACAAAGGTCCATTTATTCAAATATTTCTCAACCACGAACTTACAAACATTAATAATTCCGTCTGCTAGTCACTTCCAGTGAAGTTCAGGGTTGATGGCTTCCGTAAAATGGGCTTAGTCGATGGCAACACGTCAATAAAATCTGACACTTGTCAACGAAAAAAACGCTTACATTTTCAAACCGGTTCCGGTACAGTTATGATAACTGCGACAGCGTTTTTGGAAAGTTTTTGAAACTATTTTAGGTGTAACGAGTGCCCTGTCAGTGTTGGACGACGAGAGAATTGATATATTGAACACCGTATATGTCGCACAAACTGACAGTCAAACCCTAAGAATTCGTGCGGATTATTTGAACTGTTTGTAAACTTGCATACAAAGCTACTACCTTAAAACTATAGTAATGTAGTTAATTGACTCAAGCGTGACTTTGCGGAAGTCCATTATGAAATACAATAGACGACGTATATTTAGAAACCGAATCCGCTTAACTTTTCTTAAAGAGTCCTGTAAGAAATCGACACGTGTTTTACCTCTCAACGAGGCATCCTCAGGATGACAATTAACTTGTTGCGAACCCGCACACGACGTGTTGCCACGCCAAGCGCCGAATGCAGCGTACTGCACCACTGGTAAAGCATTCGGCGCTTGACATGGCAACACGTCGTGTCCGAGTTAGCGGATTAGGTTACTAAATATACGTCATGTATTGTATTTTATAGTAATGTAGTAATAGTTATTATTCTTTGACTATAATACTCTTACGAGTCTAGACCACACACGAAGTCTTTTAATATTTCCAATTTCATCTAGATTGCCTGTAAATATTCTATTAAAACAAGCGCTACAATGATGCTAACACATTGTAACGCCAAACCGCGTTAATATATCCAAAGCCTTATTAAAATTTAACACAAAAGTTGCATCGCGCTGAAGCACAACACAGCAGCGCATTTACAGCGCGCGCCTATAATTTCGCTATCGCTATTACGCCACGGAATCCTTAATTAATACCCTCAACGTTCCTTTAATATTAGATCATTAAAACCGCAATGTTCTAAAACTTACCTGCTTTCAAAACTCCAAGTTATATAAACAATGCGAAGTTTACGGTTGAACTTTGAACCGGTACCTATGTCAGGTTTACAAGTTATAACTTCCCATTCTAATTAAAAATTTAACAAACCGGGTAATGGCGGTTGCTTTTAGCTAAATCATGAATATAATTTTGTATTGAGCGGAGCTCAGCAACAAAGGATGGATTAGTTTCCAATGGGTTATTATCGTTCATAATTATACTGCACGTGCTTATTTTATTTAGCTTATCAAGGTCTTTAAAATCTCTACACCACGGAAATCAGAATTTAGGGTAGAAGGAAATTCCGAACTTTGTAATTGATTCCCTTCTTATCCTATACTATTAAACGAGCAATAGTTATGTATATATATATTTGTAATCACGTTCTCGAAAACAGCTCTAACGATTTCGATGAAAGTTTACGGGGGCGAAAAATCGATCTAGCTAGGTCTCATATCTGGGAAAATTCGTTTTATACGTATTTTCACCCGACCAGAGCTTGGTCGCCTAAAGTTTCGAACAAGAATAATGACACCTTAGAATAATGACATGGCAGCATGGAATTACTATGAAATTTCCTACACTATTCAATGAGCATTCTCTATTTTCTCCAGAGTAGAGCTCGGGCGCCCAGGTACCGATATTCTTGATTTTCCTAATATGGAGATATTCTAATTTAATGCCAATTTATTTGGCTGAATCAAGGATAAGCCAAAAATATGGATTGGCCAGATAACATAGCAACATTAAAGTGGAGCCCTAGATAGATGATCCGATTGGTCATACACACAAGTCAACGATCACAAGCTCTTAACAATAATGATCTCACCAACAACAAACTACAGAAGACATTACCACCGAAGTCTACCCCATCCACTACAGAACAATACCACAACAAAAAAAAACAACATCGCATCAATAATTCGCACCTCAATAACAGCGAATTATTATTTCAACGTTCTGTAACAACGGCTTGCCTGCAGTAACCACTGGAGACTTCGCCAAGACTAAGCTTGCCTTCGTGATGTCGTTGGCAAGATACTTAGTTAACATCCAGTCTTCCAAGGGAACGGACCAGCTTCTTCGGAATAAAAAGAAAATTAAATATATTCGAGAGAACTCGGTCTGACTCCAGTTTATAGTGGGGAGTAATTTTGTTTACATGGAGATCGTTACTGTGAATTTGTTATATAGGTGTTTTTAATTGTGCATTTATTTATTATGTTATAAGCGACTTCGTCTGCGATATCCTATAACCTTCCTCAAGAATTGGACTACCCAATGCAAAAAAAAAAAAACAAATCAGACTGGTAGTTCCGGAGATTACCCCCTACATACCTACAAACAAACAAATTTTACCTCTTTATAATATTAGTATAGATGTAATTAATTTAAAAATATTGGATGTTCTAATTTACTTAAATATGAAATAAAATTGATCTTTAACTTAGTATTAGTAGCTTTGACCTAAAAAAAAAACAAAATAGTCTTAAGTATTTACGTATAGGGCTCACATAACCATACCTCAAACCAGAAGGCTAATATCCGTAATTAAAAAAACGTTCAAAATCTAGCCGCATCAGCGACAATCAATATCGAAAACTTGTCAAAAATGTAGGAAAATTAAAGGTATTTGTGACTTTTAAGGCACTTTTGCTTTCTGACACAGAAATGTTAATGACAAATAAAAATATAAGTACCAAGAAGAAAAAAAAATAACATAGATACAGTATCCACAAATACTTGTTGATTTTTAACATTTCCCCACATTTCCGTACCGGATAAAAGCGGACAAAATAGAAAACAGAGAATCCAATTACGTTTGTCACGTTAAGTTATTATGCAAAATTGGTTCCAAGGCTTTTTGTCTCAAACAGTCGGTAGCCGACATTACTTTGTAATGTAATCAAGCAGAAATATTGTTTCCTTTGTATCTTACAGTTTCAGAACGTTTACATATTTTTTGTAAGCTGCACTTTTGTTTTTATTCGATTTAAATGTCGTAATTGGCATCAAGTTTCAGAAGGGAACTCTGTCTTATAGCAGACCTTTAGTGTGAGTTGATTGAAGTGACTCAAAGCTTAGGCTCCATTATCACGGACGAGAGAATCGCAGCGATAGTCAAGCTGTGCCTTCAAATTATCGCCGCGATATCACCGTGTGGAGATTGTTTTATAGACTTTCTATTGAATTTTATGGCACGGCGAGACTATCGCCACGATACTCGCGTCCGTGGAGATGGCGCCTTAACGTAACAAACTTGGCTAAAGGATTTAGCTAGATTTTTCAGACGTTCAGAAAAGAAAATAATTTGCTGCAATTTTCTACAATTTAAATATTCCCCCGATTTGGCTGCCAAGCCTACCGATCTTTCTTAATGGGTTATTGACCGCCATATTGTGTTCCAAAGGAACTATTGTTAAACACTGGCTTTTGAAAGCTATCACGATGACGTGCCCATACTCAAAATTGCTACCTAAAATGACGTAGCATCAAATAGGCACAGCACAGCTACAGTCCGGCCGTCGAAAGACAATTTCTAGTAGTACGTAATAAGGATCAAATTCGCATCGTTCGTTAATATGAAACTGACATGTGTTAAGAACGCATTCTCTCGACGGCCGGACTGCAGTGAATTTTCCACTTTCATGATATTTCTACGAATTATATTTAATGGAACGAAGCGAAAATGAGGATTATACCTTGCTGCGATGAAAACACCAATCAAAATCACAAGGGGACTTCTCCACGGAATTATCCAATTCGTTACATAATAAAATGGAGCGGTCTCGCCCGCAAGTCAATGGGGCATGCCACCAGAATGGCTTCTATCAATATGCTGGGGTCTTTCTTACGACTACATACGTCTTTATGGTTCGTTGGCCTCGTCGATACGTCTCTTTAGAATTAAATTAAGGATGAAACCAATAGGAGATAGGCAGTCGATTTCGCGGCGGCCAAATTACGCGCATGCCTTCTTATGCGAAATTCAGGGTAGGATTGCGATAGATCGGGGGATTTCGGTTACATTCGTGATTAACTTGCTTTATAACGAACTGGATGATGAGGGTTACCCTGAAATGTTAAGATGCAGAAAGATTTATTAAAGCGGATTTTTTGTTAAAATTTAAAATTCAGCGCATCACTTTATATTGGTCTTACTAAAATTAAAAGTTAGCGTAAAGTTTTTTTACTGTGATTCGTGACTAACCTGGTGTCAGAGTTTTTATGCCACCCATGGCCCTCTGACTTAATAATAAAAAGCAAAAATAAAAAGTAATTTTAAAAAGCATTTATTTAACTTTTTAATAACGAATAAAAAATTAATAACCCTCTTTATAAAACAGTACAAAAAGCTCAGTCTCAAGAATACAAATCTAAAACTAATCCCGAAAGCATTAGACAAGAGTTTAATAACTTTAATATAAATTATGTTACAGTAATATTTACATGAAAGACGTGGTACGTTTTAGTGGAATAACATGCAAGCTACAGCTTCAACACTGCTTAAATTAATTTACCTTTAAGAGTTAGCTAGTCTTCTTTGTTTTTATTAAAAAGACCACCCACTTGCCCGTCTTTATTTATATAAATTATGTAAAGATGGACGTGGATTATGACAAATAAATGACGTTAATTTAAAAACACAAGTTTAGTAAGTAATATCCTATGTAAAAAATTTCTTGCGAAAAACATCTTGACGAACAGACTGGCAGAGACAAGAAATGTCAAATTTTTATTACATTTAACGTTTTACTTATACAATGTGAAATTTAATTCGTTTGCATCCTCTTAGGGTCATTGTACTCATTATTATGAACAACTTTCACTATGGGGCCAAAACTAAAATTGCGAAAAAAATAATCAGCTGTTCCCTTCATTATAACGAGCTGTGCGAATATAAACGTATGGAACTGCTGATTTTTTTTTCGCGATTAGTGAATATTGAAAGTAGGTCATAATGATGAGTACAATGACCCCATAAGAGGATGCAAACGAATTAAATTTCACATTGTATAAATAAAAAAATACAGAGACGTATTAATAAATAAAAGTTTAATAAATTCACTCATGTCAATCATCCCAATTAAAATATCCTGACTTCAACTAAAATATTCGCAATTATTTCATACGGCCATGAAAAACTTTATTTACTCCGAGATCATAATTGTTTCATCCATGCACCGTAGTCTACACCTATAATTAAAGTATCAGTCGAACTTCCACCAGGATAGTGGTTCCAAGTTCTAACGAAAAAAACACGTGAGCGAATATGAGTCTTAGTGCAGCTTCCAACAATTTCCGCTACCCGAGCTTGCAATTGCCTTCACTATAACAATTGCTCTGCAAATTCGAGAAATCTCGCCGGCTATTATAATGCTGCTTGTTACCCGAGAAATTAATTGATACGAAACCACAAATTGGCGTCCATTTGATGTGCAGCTTCATCTGCAAATGTTGTTAATAGCAGTAATATTGAGATTCTGGTAACCTGAGAATATTAGTCGTAATATTTATGTAAGGTAAGTTCAAGCGATGAGCGGAGGACAGGCGTTTTGCTAAATCACCGTAGACCGCAGTACAGTTTCAGCGTGTCTCAGCTAAACGCGCGTCCAACGCTTGCAGTCTGAAACTCTGAACTTTGCAAAATATATATTAGATTTTGAGGTCCACGTTCATTGTCTAAGGAACTCAGCAATCTAAATGTCGAGACAGCGTTGGCATGCCTGCCGAGCTTTATTAAATAGTTTTACCTGTTAATATTGCGAAGCATCTCTGTTTTGTCCGGTAAACTAGATATTATTAATGTAACAAGAATAAACAGTGCATATTTTACTACATTATGAGATTTGTAAAATTGTCGTAAGTATTTAACGTGTGAAGTGCATTTTAACAGAATTATATAATCTCAACATCACGACTGTTTTCACGAAGGGTTGGGCAGAAGTGTACCTATTGTACACCCACATTTCGCCAGTTACGTTTGATAATATCGGAGTCGAACCCAAGACCTCATGCTCAGCAGTAACGCTTGCGACCACTAGACCAAAGTGGCAATCATGGCCTTTTAATCCTATAAAAAGTATAATAATTAACTATAATATTATAAATGCGAAAGTGAGTTTGTTTGTTTGTTACGCTTTCACGCTAAAACGGCTGAACGGATTTAGATGTAATTTGGCACATGGGTAGATCATGACCGGGGTTAGAACATAGCTTTTTATACCCATATTCCCACGGGATCGAGACTTATGCGAGTGAAACCGCGGGGCGCATCTAGTAAAATCATAAAATTAAACTGCACAAACTAGTGGTTTATTATAACCACAAAGCTAAATTCTGTAAATCAGCCACGAATGGACAATTTACAAATCAAAAACCACATGTTTTCGAATTAGCAAAAGCATAGTTTACATCGAAATATGCGTTACATTTACCGCTAGGTCATTTGTTAACAACCCCATAATCAGTTAAAAACAATTGTTCAAATTAATTGTTTGACAAAATTAATTATAGCGTAGTAATTAACGGTACATTACACTTGAATTTTCAATAATAGCTTTTTATCGAATAACACTGGCCGGCTGTTTAACTGCGGTGGGGCTTATACAGGGCGATGCTCTTTCGGTACACGGAACCCGAATGCACTTTATTTACAATATGTAACCGTAAAACGTCAATAAAGCGGAAAACTATCGAATTTAATTAAAATATAGATCGTTTACTCGCTCGCCAGGTAAGTACTTTTAAAACTCAGACCGTTAAAGTTAATTTTTCGACGAAGTGTTACCTACCTAAAGCCAATTAATTGTCTTGTCGCCTGTCCAAACAATAGAATAAATTTAATTTAATGACTTTGTTAGTTCAAAAGGGTTAGACGGTCTTAACATTTTATCAATCACAGTGTAAATGTCGGTGAATCATGATGACCTTAAATGGTCTTAAGTAATCTTGCTTGTTTTACCCGTCAGTCACGTGATGTTTTTTTAGATTTCTTTATCCCTCCCTCTGGTGATACGTGGTGAGGTTTTAGACTAACCTCTGCCCCCTACCCAAAGTCACGTGTAGTTTTGGTGCAAAGTATCTTAAAAAATTACAGAATATTTTATCTTCAAATAGAAAGAAAAATATTTTCCGTTTTCCGGTTTAGAAATGCTCGTTAAACTAAAAAATAAATACACGTGTAATCTCACTACACCCCCCCTCTTCGATTTCTCGTGACTTTTTCCAAACCCCCACCGGGTTTGGAAAACGTCACGAGAAATCGAAGATCCCCTTTCGAGCCTCACGTGATTTATGGACGACCCCTTAGGAATGTGCGCGGCGGCAGTGCTGGCCGCTCATTCGTCACCGACGACCGATGACGAATGAGCGTCAACGGTCGAGGCGCATGGCGTCCCGCCCGCCGCTCGTTCGTCAAAGCCCCTCGCCTGGCCGCGCATTTCTAAGGCGCGAAACAGCGGCATCGGTCAAACTATATCAAGACTATTTCTAATATCATGTACCTACCTACCATTAAAAAAATCCCAATAGCAACATACATATGGGTATATTGCTATTGGGATTTTTTATAGTCAATATGTGACATAAAAATCCGTTGAGACAAATTAATGTAGTGTCATGCGGTGATTTTTGGTCCCCGCATGCGGTTCAGATCGCAACAGCAGTGCAACCACAATGCAATAGATAAACCTGCGGGCAAAACCGCATTATGAAATTCGAAAATTGATTTTAGCTGCATTTTCACTTTCTGCGCATGAGAAAACATCTCACCGTAACTTTCGTCCCTAGAAGGATATAAGGGTTAATATATCAGTACATATGTATAACACTTTCCAGGCGACTGACCACTGTTCAAAGCCGATCCACTCCACTTGCAACAACGACTCAATGTAAATTTTTACTTTGTCACCTTTGTATGGTGCTTTGCACAAACCTCCCAATGTTTTTCTTACACCCGTTCCGAATTAAATGCTTTTAAATTAACATATGTAGAAAAGAGGATGTTATTCGCACAGTTCCATCTACTATTTGAGTAGAGGAAATGGTTTGATTGTTTTACTCTCATGTGTAACACTGGCCTTTTCTTGAAGAGACAGGAAACATTTCCTACTCTGCGTGAACTCGCTTTGCATTAGCTGCCACCAAATTTATGCATGTTATGGGCTTGCTAATTAAGAAATGATCACCTAATCGCCTAGTTAACTTAAAATAGTGAACTGTATCTAACAAACCTACTTGTTTTATCCAGGGATACTCCAAATTAATGACAAAAAAAATATATATAAGCAAGTTAACAAAATGTCACATTTAGTATTTATTTTATTCTTTCATGTTTTTTCAAGGTCGTATTTGTCCACAAAGGATGAAAGTTCTATAAAATAACCACCAATAAGGGTTTTGTAATCATTTTATTATACAAAACCAGGCCAGTTTAAATAACATGTTGCTAAGCTCTGTGTGAGCCTGTAATTGAAAACTGTTTGTATCAGATTAATTTATTAATTAGGTCTCGTGCTCCATACAATATTCCTTTAATAACGGATACAGAAGTGCCCCGGAGTTACAATATAAAGCCAGAATGTTCATTATAGAAAATCTTTTTTTCAAGGGGTAAAAAGGTACTTTACGATTTGCTAGTAAAATTAAACTTCGTTTTGACGTTAAATAGAGACACACACAGTACATAGATTTATGGTAAATAATTTTTATGACGACAAATGGAAAACTTGTGATCCACTTTTCAGTCATATTAATATTATCATTTGATTACTACTTAACAATATGATAAGTGTTTTTATTTTAAATATCATTGCTATTTATGATAAAAAAGGTGTACCATATGAACATAATATCCGACAGAGAGACAACATCAAAGTAATGCAACGACAAACGGCGAGTCGACGGTAGCTTCACTTCAAGTAAGCTAAGAAAAATCTAGGAGATAAATACAAAGCCAACACGCTCTTTCGCGTTCGCTTACACATATTTAAATTTAATTAACTATCAAGAGCATATCTCCTTTGTACTTGGGGCTAAGAAAGCGAATGTTTACCAGGCAAATGACTGCCCGTCCTACATTTTCTACCGCATATTAAAAATATCGTGCTTCTACTGCATTAAGTACAGCAAAAATTGAACGGAACTGTTAATTAATATTATTTTAGTATTGATTACATGTCTTTATTTTTCTTTTTCTCTGAGCTTTTGCTCTTGCGATGCTCTTTACGACATACAATACAAAGCATTGTTTAAAAGCGTCTAGTTAGGAAAATGTTTTGTTTGATTTCGCTGTTTTTAATCATCCTTCTGGAATACATCCAGGAGTCTTATTAATTTAGGAAAAGAACTGTGCATTTGATATTTTTTTTGCTATTGTCATTTATCTTTTGATTTGTTAGGTTCATATTTAGATTATTTTATTTGCAGTACCAGAAGTTTTTCTGTTTTTCATGGTCTGATTTCATAAATAAAATTGGTTCAAAAATATGAACTACAAGTACCTAAACTTTAGGTACCTTCGCTTTGTTTTTTTTAGTTTAATTATAAATCAAAATTAGAATATGTACGATCATAATCGACCCCCATGAGTAGGAGGCGTGAATTTATTGTATGTATATATAATCTAAAACTATGTATATATAATCTAAAACTATAGTCTTCGATCGTAATTTTCTCGACCAATAAGGGCGAAGTTTCGAAGCTACCTAGTTAGGGTAGTCACTACTTGCGCTATAGTGATCATTAGGGCGATACATTGTAGCTGAATGAAGCTTAAGGACTATCATCTCGACTCGAGTTAGTACTGTTTGTCTCTACTTATCGTGCTGTCGTTGGAAAAAGGGGAAGTTACGTAGGTATTGTTTTTGTTTACAGTAGATAAAGGGGTTCTTCTTACTCTTGAAAATTTATTAAAACCGTAGTTTTAATAAATTTTCAAGAGTTTTAATTGGGCCGAAAATAAATTCGGCCCAAATAGCATGAAACTGGTGCTCTGCTGAGACAGTGCGGCGGGGTCGCGGCAAACCATGTAGGAGATGTCGGGGCGAGCTCGACAGGTTACGTCAAAATTGGAAGGAGGCCTTTGCCCAGGAGAGGGACAGAGTAAGCAAGTAAAAAAAAAATAAAAAAAATGATAGTATTTTTATAAGGAAATGGTTACGTTACATATTCTATTTTTTTTTTGCTGTGTCATGTTTATTGCTAGTTAAAATTTCGAGGTATTCCACTCAGAGCACTGATTTCAACAGCACTGGTCCGAACCGCACCTGAGCAATGCCAGTAACCGCAGATCGCTATAAAAAAAACTGAGGCAAACGGCAGTATTGCCTCGAGATTCCAAAGCGAAATAACTGTAGGTATCTTACCTAAAGGATATTTTGATAAGGCAAACTTTATTAATTAAAAGTCAGATTTTTTAATCATAACTTATTACACTGTTTTTAAAGGTATGCGCTACTTGACTCCTCTATGCAGAATCTATGTATTTTTTTAATTAAATAAAAGTTCATAGCCAATTTGGAGAACATTTTTTTACCGTGCAAAGATTGCTAATTAATATAACTTTCAAAGATTATAGAAGTTTATATTTTCCATTCACAATATTACTGAAGATTTTCAGCTTCAAAATAGCAAGTAAAGCAGTTTAAATAAGGGAAACAAAGATGGTTAAATAGACTGTAACATAATCAGTCGGTCCGGTGTTTGTAGCTCGGACTACGAAAGACTCATTGAACACCAATTACCTCGGAGGCCTCTAAAAGGTCTTTAATTAAATCCTTCTCCGATGACGTCATAATTACAGCGTAAATTGGATTAAGACACCCCCTTGTTTCGTTAATTGTAAGTAGAAAATTTCTTATCTAAATTAATGTGTTTTAGGCGTTATTGGGGGTAGTTGTTGTTCATTTAGTTTGCTGCTTTGTCTTTAACGTTTATTGTAATTTTGAAAACTTTATTTACCTTTATTTTTAAGTGATATATTTTTTAGGCGCGTTGAGCGAGTTTTGGTAGAGGAAAATCTTATAGGTTCGCGTCACCGACATGCTAATGTTTAAAGTATATCGGTAGCTATAAGAGTGACCACAGTTATTTTTTTGGACGGGTGTCGTGTCTGGCGGGCAACTGCCCAACGATTGATGTCGGATAGTCGTCTTATACATGTCGTTCGCGCGGTAAACTCAAATTGCGTGATGCAGGATTTGTGTGACGTCAGGACTTCGATGCGTAGTTCGCATATGGCAATGTAGATGCCGCTACAATTTCATAGTTTTAAGTTTTCACTTCTATCAGTAGTGCCCATGACTGCCTATTTATTTGTTAGCTTCTGGGCCCTATTATTTTGTGTCATGGGCTGACATGTTTCTATTTGTACTGTTGTTATCAAAAAGACAAAAGTATTTAACTTCATCCTTAAAATATTATGTTTACCTTCAACATTTTTAATACCAACACAATAACTAAAAACTCTTCGCAGAACTTTATTTCCTTCAACATTATGAACAGGACAACAAAGAAACAGTATTATGAATAGACAACATTAAGTAAAATACTTATAAAGAAATAAAATGAAAAAAACGTCGCATGTACAGTCACGAACTTACGTATCTTAACACTCACGCAAGATTCTTGCGGCTAAGTAATAACTACCGCACGGGTTAATCCACCAGGTTAAGCTACGATTGTCCTGGTTATTCCAAGGATGGGTGACCATATTTACATGCTTTCCGAGACCCCTCCGTGCCTCGGAAAGCACGTTAAGCCGTTGGTCCCTGCTGTCATTCGATAATATTTGACAGTCATTATGGGTCTGAAGCCCGAAAGTCTTGGGCACGCCACAATTGTGGCGATAAGTCTCCTCTTTGAGGAGTGGCTAGAGAGGCGCCACGGCGTCCTCGCCTTCCGCCTGACGCAGGTCCACACCGGACACGGCTGTTTCGGAAGGTTCCTGTTCCGCATAAGGCGGAAGGAAACGCCCGGGTGTCACCACTGTTTGGATCGCCCGGAGCATATGGTGGAGGTCTGCCCGGCTTGGGCGGGGCACCGCCGTGTCCTCACGGAGGCGATCGACGGCGGCGATGTCTCGCGTCCGGCCCTGGTTCAGGTCATGGTCCGAAGCCAGAGTGCATGGGAGGCCGATTAATGTACCTACCTCAAACATAATATTACACAAGAATATTCAGTGTTTTGGTTTAGCATGGTATTCTCAAAACCTTACTTTTATGACCTTTTCTTTTTTCATAAAGTTTTGTCTTTTCTTAAAGTTGCAATTTTTTTTCCACGAGTAAAAACGCTTTTGAATGTTGCGTAACTGTAAGATATTTATGCTCGTGACTGTACAGTCAGACAAACAATAAAGACAGAATAGTAAAATATCTGCTTATTTACGAGTACTTTGTTTTCTTACCTTCGCTAACAAAGAGCCAGTTTCAAAGTAAAATTCAATTCCGTGAACATTTTTCCAACATAGGTTCTCATGTAATACGGTATTGTAGTCGCTTATTTTCTAAGGATGCAGTTGATGCTCGGACTAAAGGATAAAAGATATAATACAATATGTACTGCGACTTTGAAAATTGGAGCCATTTGTTCATTTTCAAGAGTGGTTATTGGATTTTTAGTTTGGTTTCGCGACATTTTGTGATTGAAAAAGTATAATTTTTATTCTTTTGTGCACTAATTTAACTTGAATAAGAGAATTTTATTTGAAATAAAAAATAAAATTAAAAAAAAAATAATAATTAAAAAATAAAAAAATAAAAAAATAATAATAAATAATAATAATAATTAAATATATATTAAAAAAAAAAAAAAAAAATAATAAATTAATAATTAATAATAAAAATAAATATATATATTATTTTTTAATTATAAATTTTTTTTTTTTTAATATTTATTTTTTTTTTTTTTTTATTTTTTTTTTTTTTTTTATTATTATATATATTATATATTTTTTTTTTTTTATTATTATTATTTTTTTTTTTTTTTAATTATTTTTGGATTAAATTGTATGAACAAGTAGGTAGTTTAAGTTTGAAAGGTTGTCTGCCAAATCATGCAATCTAGTAGAAAAATAATTCTGGTTGAATTTGATCACTCAAAAGAATTTATAATCAGTTTAAAAATTATAGAATTACGCGATTAGTTATTGTGAGACAATTTGTTTTGGTCGCAAAAACGTAAAGTAGGAAAATACGTAGCCATAGCAACTTAAAATTATAAGAGGTCTCTTTAAATCAATACAAGACCCAATTATCGGATAGCAATCAAACTGGTGACTTTCGATTAAGTAAGTTTGATTGCATTATATCAATCCGTTTATAAATATCGACGTTATACAAATACAATATCAATACTATACTAAACTACATGACTATTGCAAATCAATGTTCAACAGCTGAGGTCTGAAACTAATAAACTAATTAAATTAACAATTTTGTTTGATTGAGATTCTAATTTCTGTTGTTGCTATGCTTGTACTGGGCTATCAGGTGTTTTGAAGAAGTTATTAAAACAAAACTTTTGTAAGGTAACCGAAGAATTACATCATTAAGGAGTTTGAAACAGAAGGGATTGCCATTGCGCTATGTAGCCATAGATATGTATGATATTATGCCTATATCACTCGCAGGGTTGAGCAGAGTTGTCCTAAGTACAGCCACATTTCGCTAGTTACAGTCCGGTCGTCGAGAAAATGCGTTCTTGACACCTGTCAGTGTCATACAAACGATTATGTGTTTTGTGAATTTGATCCTTAGTACTAGAAATTGTTCAACTGACAGGTGTCAGTTGGTTTGGGCAGATTTTAAGTGTCACGTAAAAACTCAATTACCCAAATATTTACTAATATGCATGGTACATGGCAGAAAACATATTATAAATTCCTTTGTAATTTTGTAACATCAGCTCAGTTTATTTATAGAATACATCTCCTTTAAAGGAGTAGATAGGCACGACGCGGCTCTGGTGGTCACGCCTGTCTGTGAGAGCCTTAAAAAGATCCACTAAACTTTGAAAGTGTCTTCTGGAGAATTTCGTCTGTACCCTTTGAACATCTGAACATCGCGGCACACCTTTTAATGTTAGTCTTCGCCACATCTGACTAATCTCTTCTCAGACATTATTCGGGTTTCATGCGGCTTACCGTACACCTACATCGATTTACCTGACTAGGCTTAAGCCAATGTAGTGTAATTGGTAACTCAAGCCAAGCATGTTTCCTAAATGGACTAAACTCTGCGTATGAATTTGATACATAAACCATTAGACTGCTGAAAGCTAAAGGCTGCAGAAGGCTGTGTAGTGTGCAAAAAAATGAACTCGCAGTATTTGGTTTCATTAATTAAAAACATTTAACGAGTGCGGGAATAAAATATAACTATCGAATGATATTTTGTATTGTCTGTATGAGTAACAATCAAACGGGCGTTTTTGGTAAAAAAAAAAAAAATATATCTTCGTCAGTTTTAAAAATTCTTTCCGTTATCAAGTCAGGACACTGGGCACAGTCTTGCATAGAAAACTGTATTAAACACTTTCGACTCCACCCGGTTTTCATAGAACTCATACGCCATGCCGCCATACATATTGGAAGTGAACCCTCCGGGAGGGTTGCCGGGATTACGTTTGCGCTAAAGTTAACCATCGCGGACGGTGAACGGCATTAGGTTTGAAACCGTGTTATATAACACTGTAAAACGAAGTAAGAAAAAAAATTAAAAAGGTCTTGGCCGCTCGCTATACATTGTAGTTTCCAACCTTTTATATTTTTAGTGAATATTTAAAACCATGAACAAAAATTTGAAAAAATAAAACAAAATGCTTGGATTTTAAAACCAACGCATACACTAATAAATCTTGTTAAAATATACATCAGATTTAATTTTCACGGTTTATAAATCCTGTATTCGCTAAGAAAAACCTATATTTAAAATGAGCCCACCGCGATGGCTCCTGGTATCCCATATACCACCAGGTAAACCCTCCAGGAGGGCTCCCGGCACTGAACGTGTTAATTACTTGATAACAAAGATCAAAATGGCATAACCTTTGACCAATGTCGAGTTGACATTAACCTAAAGCCTTTTTAATGGCTTGGCCATTTTATGAAATATAAATCAATTCTTTTTCAATTTTCTTTCGGAGTATGTCACTGTCAGATTTTTAATTCTGTCTGACATGTAAAGAAGATGGCTGAATGTCATTCTGCGATATTGACGACGCAATCAATAATGCTGCGTGCAATGAGCAGACAAAAATAGCCCTTAAGGCGAAAAACATATTTTGGATGTAACTGTACCTATTCTCAGTAATGCTTAACATTTTTTAAACAGTAAATTTTTGTTTCTTGAAAATCGACGTGCTATCAAATAAATGCCCGAACCATTTCTAGCTTGTCTTGTCATCACAAAAGTATATGTCATTTCAAACAATAGCCCAAAACGTTGTGATCTCCAACGTTTGAATAATTCGTCGTCCTGCCCGGAAGACGTACACAGTTGACGTAAGCTTCCCCGCTACGTTGCAGCCCGGCTTGCATCTAAAGGCTTCCGTACCCCTCATAAGGTTGACCGTCCCTGTAGGACCCGCTTTGCGTTTTCCGGTTCGCGGTTGCACGGTTTATTTAATAGTTAATTGGATGGGAAGGATAAACTTGTGTGATCAAAGGTTGGCTTTTTGTGGAATGATATGCTGCTGAACTTGTCAAATTTAACTTCTGCATTAGCTAGTGAATATCGGAAAATATCCCACGGGAGGAATAATTCCGTAATACATTGTTTTTATATAAAGGTTGGCTTTTTGTGGAATGATATGCTGCTGAACTTGTCAAATTCAACTTCTGCATTAGCTAGTGAATATCGGAAAATATCCCACGGGAGGAATAATTCCGTAATACATTGGTTTTATATAACTCCAGTAAAGCACCCAGACGGCATGTTTTTTTTCCGGCATCTTCAACAATCATCTTCATATGTCAGCCAATTTATAGCCAAAACCAAATTGAATTGTACACTTAAACCTTCTTCATGAATCACTCCGTCTATTGGTGAAAACTGTATAAAAATCCGTTCGGTAGTTTTTGAGTTCATCGCGTTCAGGCGAATGTTTTATAATTATATACCTAGTTATTAAAACTAAAGCATGCGAAATTTAAAAAAATCCTCCGTTTTTTGCAAACACGAATTTCGCGGGCTACCTACATTGAAGGAATCATCATAAATAATGCTAGTTTGGTATGGTCTCAACTAAAAATTCTGAATTCAAAAATCGGGTATTACTTTTCAAAAAATTGGAGCGCGTCGAAGTAGCCACCATAAAGTGTCGTCATATTTTTGCTATGATATAAGTAGTTCTTAGTTTGTGACTGTACGAAATAAGGCATTTATATCGCTCGACTTCTCAACAGTTTAATCAAATATTATGTTCTATCAGTTCAAATAAATATTTAAAAAAAAAGAGCGAGCCTTACAGTAGTGGCATATGATGTGTAACATCTGACATCTTGGCTGACAGTACCAACCTCTAGGAAAATGGGTTGGTACCAGTTGACGGCCAACTCTAGCACCGCGCGCGCTCATAGATCAAATCAAATAGCGCACGCTTCTTGTTACACACTTCCGTCCCTTTTCACGAATTCACTCCCACAGATTGCAGGAAGGCGAGAGGAAAGATGTTTCAAATCATAAAACAGGTAGTTCCATTATCTACTCTACCACCCTTTTCACGGTAGTTTAAAAGCTACGTTATCAATGTAATTGTTTGCTTTCAGGCTTCCTAAAAAAACATGGCGGCGAGGTAATAGAGTGGCTACCACCCAACATTACCCCTGAATATTCATTTAGCTTGGACACGTAAAACAATTTGCCAGTCAAATGAGTTTTCTAAAAAGCCGATTAAGCGAAAACTAAAATTGGTTAATTATTTATCGCACGTGCCGCGTACGCATCGGGAAGCGTATACGGAGTATTTAGCGGGCTATTGGACTAATTTTCAAAGAATAATTTATTGGTGCGGGAAATATTTAATTAGGAATGTTGAAGCTTACCTTGCATTAAATAGAGGATGAACTTTTATCCTAAGTATAAGCCTACAAAGGAATTATGGTGGATTTAGAATTATGTGATGAATTCATGGTAATGCTTTGGTTTCCTAGGAAAGCGATTCCGTCATTTTATAGCGGCCATCATGAAAACCTGTATTTGGACAGCCGTTGTTGTGTGACCGTTCACCACTTTCTTAGGTAACCAAGCTTTACAGTTTACGCGTCGTTGTCCCTTATATATATATATATGTATATTCATTAAAAAGTACGTATGAGCGTGAATTCTGAAAGTGGGCAACGTCGCAAATAGATGTCAAATATTTCGATGATTTGATTAATTTGGCAATATTACTGTATGGAAATATGAAATGTGGCTAACTAATGAACTAAAATATTGATTATGAAATGCAATGATTAATATCGTAACACCGAATATATAGGTTTAGATGTAAAATAAAGTATTTTTAATGCCTTTTATTTACTCTTATATGGTAATATTCGAATTATAAACTTCAAAACGAGTTTATTTTGACATACTTTATAAACACAATATGGAAATTTAAAAATAGAATCATAATTATAACACGTTTTCTCTAACAAAATAATGCTATAAAACAATTTTATACCATTCCCCCTCTAAAAAGCTTATTTTATTCACTGTTTTCAGTGAATAAAAAGCACTTTAATCACTATTTTGGTGTTTGAATTTAGAACACATCTATATATGCGACCTCCATCTCAATGCTATACAACCTCCTTGCGAAAACATACTCGATACACAGGAAATAAATATCGCTTCACAAGTTGATTATTATTAGTAATAATAAGAAAATTACTTTTAATTTTAGTAATTGTTCCAATTTTAATGTGCATTTTAATTTATTCAACCTTCCTTTTTTCTTCATTATATGTCAATTTTCGCTTAATTCTTTCTTTTTCTCGTAGTCATGGTATAAAGTATAGTATGCAACTCTTGAATAAAACGGATTTATATCGAGGGCCATGAATTACTCGCGTCGCTCAGGATTCTAACACTTCAATCGTCATGAATCACTCCCTACGGTCGTGATTCAGTCGATGGAATCCTTCACTTGCTCGTGATTCATCTATGGCCCTCGCTTTAAATCCGTCCTTTATTCACTAATTGCATAATATATGTACTATTTTTTCTATTACGAATCCAAGAAGTTAATATCACCAAGGAGTTTCCATCAACTTTTGTAATGGAACGTTAGCGGGGTACAGCAGCACCGCTCTAGCGCATGCGCGGTGACGTGCTGGGTGCAGGCGCCATTCATACGTTTTGTTGTACTGAATATCGTGAGAATTTTGTATTCTTGATCTTGTATTTAGTAGACTCAATCCCAATGTATAAGAGTAGATAAAGTAGTGTATGAAACTGCACATAATTAGGTATTAAAACACTTGTATGATACCCCTCATTATGCAACAGTACCATAAACTACTATTATACACCTAAAACGCTTACAACATCAAATTTAGTGTTATAATCGCAATTCATTATTAATATTCCAGTTAGCGACATTTTATATTTCCATACGCCAAATTAATCAAAACAGGTAAATATTTGACAGCTATAAACGCTTTAAGTAAAATACAAATAAACATTCCTGAAATTGCGTTCAGGTCCAATTTAAAAGCTCAACTCTCGACGCAACTTACAGAAAGTTTCCAGTCATGATGCGATGCAATATTTGCACTGTTAATAGTAGGCAATATTTAAATATCCCCACATCCATTACGCGAACAAACACGAACTCCAGCTTACCTGCAACAAATGTAAAACAAAGTTTAAAAAAACAAATCCAAAGCGCAAATTAGTTGGATATATATCTGATGTAAATACTAGCACTCACACAAAACTGCAATAAGTACCGACAAAAAGTTTTCCTACCAAAAAAAAATTATGACTGTTTTTCATCAGATTTTCCTCTCTGATATTATAAATGATGATTTATATATAATTTTTATATATATGATTTATATATAATATTTATATATAATGAGGATTTTTTTCACGTATCTTTTTTGTTTCGTTTTTTAGGAACTGAACTGATTTTGACGAATTAAAAGTACGCTGATCTCTCAGACGAAACCGAAGGTAAGTCTTATATACAGCCTTTTTTTTTAATTTATTGTTGATAGAAGAGGTAAATGTATTGCGTTCTAAGAAGTTAATTACTGCGCTAGGCATGCGGGTCCCGACCCTAGATCTAACCCTCTTGCATCGGTGACGCAGTGTTATTCGGTCGTGCGTATTATATCAAATGCACAGACCGTCCCTTCATCCATACAGTGCATTAGTATAAATCATTCGTCCATTAGGTAATCCATTACGCATACCAACTGTTGAAAAAAATACACCAACATACAATAAAAGTGCACACGAAGAAAACATTACACAGTTATTAGTTTTAGTAATAGATTGTAAGGGTTAAAAAACATAATTAATAACAACACATATACCTGGTAGAAAACCAAAAACATACACAAAGTTAATAAATACCATTTATTACGACAATACTTACCTGAAAAAATTAGTTTTTTTTAATTATACCTTTTTTTAATTATAAGTTCGTAAACCTACTGACGTTTTTCTTCGTAGACTGTTCTGTCTAAAGGAAAGTTTGAACATATTAATTGAGATTTTTTACCAAATACAGCTCATTTTAATGGAGATATTTTAACAGATACCAAACCATGGCATGCTTTACCCAAACTTTGTCTATTATAATATGAACGGCATGATAAATAAATACAGGTACGCAAATTCCATGGCAACATTATCCATCAAATGCATTTGTTATAAAATTTTAGTATTATGATGAGCATATTTCGTTGAACCTGTTTTGTGGTTTTCGGTGTAAACAATTTTAACATTAATTGCAAAATTATTACATTCTGTATACCCATCGGAACGTAATTTGATTTTAGAGCACAAATAGTAATTTAAGTACATAATAAATTACCTTTTCATTATTCAATTTTCATCATATGGAAAATCAAATTTGGGTATTTATACATATTTAGCACCTTGCTAACAATAAGACCAATTTTCTTCCTGTTTAAGACTTGGCGATAATGCCAAGACGCTGGGTATCTTTATAATATGCGCAAACATATCTAATGCTATCAGAAACTCGTGTATGATGATATCGTATCCTATCCTACTAATCCTACTATACTACTAATCCTACTATCCAACTAATCCTACTATCCTACTAATCCTACTATCCAACTAATCCTACTATCCTACTAATATTATAAATGCGAAAGTTTGTGAGGACGGATGGATGTGTGGATAGATCGATATTTGTTACTCTTTCACGCAAAAACTACTGAACAGATTTGGATGAAATTTGGCACACAGATAGTTTATAACCTGGATTAACACATAGGATACTTTTATCCCGATATTCCCACGGGATCGAGACTTATGCGGGTGAAACCGCGGGGCGCAGCTAGTGATAAATAATATTTCCATAGCATGTTCAGAGGTGACGAACGGTGGTGTTTCATCATACCATTCTACTGTTATTCCAATTAATTCGGGGTCGGCGCAACTTCTCTTTTTCTCCCATACTTCTCTATTAGTCGTCATCACGGTTGTCACCCCCTTTCTAGCCATATCGTCTTCCACACAGTCCATCCATCGTTTCTTTGGTCTTCCCCTACTTTTATAGCCATGGCCATTCATACTCAAAACTTTCCTCACCAACGATGCTGTTTTTTTCTGAAAACGTTGAGTAGCTTAGTTTAAGTATAATAGTCACACCACCAGATTCTACCCCTAAAACATAGCCTTTGTTTTACTCGAAGCAACTGCCGTCAAATCCCACAACGTTTACCAAAAAAAAAAACAACGCTTCTTCCAACACTGCTGCACGGCTCCCGTCACTTCGCTCACGATTTTTAACGCTACAGAAATCCGTGACGATACATACACACAAGTATCTTTATAAGAAAAAACAAATCTTTATCTTTGCAAAGAGTCGCCGTCAATATTCGGCGTAGCACACACTGTTTGCGATGTGGCAAGAGCTAACAGCGAGGCTTTTATACCAACATTTAAACAAGAGATCCCGCTCCGGGGGAAAGATTAAGGCTTTGTCTTCACGTAATGCAAAACAGACGATGCTTTGAGAACTGAGACAGAATTTGATTTTGTACAAATTATCGTTTTGAATCTTGATGTCGGGTAATTTCAATGAGTGTGTCGAAACGCTTTGTGTTATTTCGTAAGTAATACGTAATTTTGCTAATATAATTTTTGGAAATTCTTGTGTATACCTTATTAATTATAATAAAATAAAACACCATTTTAATTTAATTATACAGATAAACTAATATTTTTTCGAAGAATAGAAAATATAAATTTAAAAAAATTAAAGTCTTGTATGCCCGAATCCTTAGAACAACGAATTTATTTGATCACCCCTCTAAATGAAATGTACTGTGTAAACGCTTAACAGAATTTTGTCCACAAATGTAGCTTAAAAGATCTTGTACAAGCATGATCATTTTGAGTTTGTCGAGTACTTTGTGCGTACCTAATTCTTCTTTAATGAACCATGTCATTTTCACAACCATTGCAGTGTTAATGTAAAATAGGACACCATAAATAATTATAAATCATATAATTATTATCAACATTGAACGTATTATATTTATGGGAAAATATGTTTTACATTCACGCAGTCAGGAAAATAAATTGTTTATCCAATTGACACACGACATCACAACTTTCAAAGAATGACAGTTGTGATTTCAATACGGACAAACTAAATTAATTATTTAAAATTATATTTATATATATATATATGTCGGAGACGGTCATTAGTACGGTCGCTAAACGAAGCGCAACACGTGACCCGAGTAGTGGCAGCACTAACACTCGGCTAACTTCGTGCTACGACGGAGCCTAGCTAATGGAGGGGCGCCAGGGCGAGCGCACTTGCCTTCCGACCGTTCTAAGGAACAGAACCTCCAGTCTAGGAACTGACCCGCGTTTCGAATAGTTGTGTCGTGTACCTACAGTGTGTGAAATGCTAGTGTGAGTAATGTTATTGTAAATTATAATTTGATCTGAACTGCAACGGTTTTTCTATTTCGCAATAACCAACACTACCCACAGTAGTTAAAATATGCTTGATAACGAGAGAGACTCATACCCTCCTCCGACATATATATATATATTTTTATATCCTACAAAACAAAAGCGTCCAATTTCACCGTGATTCAACAATAGGTGGAAAAAATATTGGTATTAGCATCCTTTTCAATTATGAAAACCCATTATTCGAAAACTATTCTATTGAAATAAAGAATAATGGAGTGGTCCATCTATGTAATGAATATCATTTATTATTTGTGCCGAAAAATATTTTGCATTTAAAAAAAAACTTTAATTTTGAAGTCCGTTTTTACAAATTGGTGAAACATTTAAAGCTTTTTTATGGTTGACGGATTCATGACAACTTACAGTTTGGAAAAACACAGCACAAAAAGGAACGCAAAATTTTTTTTTAGATTGCGATATAGTTCGTCTTTATTTTGAATTTTCAATAAAAATATAGGTACATGCTGTATAACAAAAACATACATACCATGAAATACGTCAGTATACCGCACTTAATATCAAACTAATACTTCGTAGCCTTTAAAAAAAGATGGCATCGTTTTGGAGATTTTGCATTTAGTGATTATAAAAACAACCCTTCTTGATCGACGGGAATAAAACAACCCTACTAGACGCACCCTTATGTTCACATCTTTAGTAAAGGTCAATGATCTGAACAAAAGGTAAGTGCCCAGTTTTATAACTTAAGTAGACATCCGTCCCTGCTTCCAAGGGTGCAACGGTGTCAAGACAAAACATCGTGATTTTTATGCTGCATCTAAACTTAAGTATTAGTATACACATATAAACCTTCCGGAATAAATTCTGCAAATTATGGTGAAAACCACATCAAAATCCATGGTACAGCAGACACGAAAAGCGACTATACTTTATAACCATCAGACCCGACAGACGTTGCCTAGTTAAATTTTCAATAATTCATACAAAAAAATCCCATAGAAAAAAGGAAGTTCAGTTTATTCCGAATTTGAAAAATTACCGGTAGACTTTCCGAATTTTTGTTTCAATTAAGATCTAATTCGGACTATATTTAAAAACAAAAAATAGGCAAATCAGTATGGCCATTCTCTAGTGATGCGCTTACCAATGAAATGAATGAATGCATTTTATTTTTATTTATATCGATATGAATGTAGGTATAGATATATAAATATATGAGGAGCTGGTTCTTATTAGTAATAACGGCCGCACGGGTCGGTCCAACAGGTTAAGCTACGCTTGTCGCGGTTGGTCCGTGGATGGGTGACCATCTTTACATAACGAGACTCCTGCGTGCCTCGAAAAGCACGTTAAGCCGTTGGTCCCGGCTGTCATTCATGGATCTTTGACAGTCGTTACGGATCGTCAGAAACCCGAAAGTCTGACAATCAGTCTTACCGAGGGGAATCGTATTACCCAGTTTGTGGAGGTCAGACAAGCAGTCGCTCCATGTAAAATACTGGTATTCAGCTGCACCCGGTAAGACTGGAAGCCGACCCCAATATAGTTGGGAAAAGGCTAGGCAGATTGATATAGAAGTATAGATATGAACATGCTATTATGCTTAATATGCTCCTCTTTTCTAAAGATATAAATAGGTACATGTGGTCAAAGATCAACACAACATTGTTAGGTTAGGATTGAGCTTAGAACTCAAAACCTTATATATTTGCTCCACCATTCACCAATGTGTGTTTAGGATCATGTGTGTTCATCATCATTCATTCTTATTTGCTCTATAATTGTGATTACGTATGGAACAATGATCCCCTATCATAATATGCTTAATATATAAAGGTAAAAGTAAATGGTATGATTTCTAATAAATATGAGAGTTAATCAATCTTATGACAATTCGGAAGTCTTAGCTAGTCACAGGAGACTAAAGGCAGATTTCACCCGTGAAACTGAACGCAACCAGCACATCTAAAACCGCGTTCAATAGCTGTCAGTGTTATAATTTTTGTGGAATATTGACACTGACAACTCTAGAGCACACTATAGATGTGCTGATCGCGTTCGGTTTCATTGGTGAAATTGACACTTAGGCCTACTTGCACCACAAATTGCTAAGCACATTTAACGCTAAACGAATTTAAAACATCGTTGCGATTCTGACAATCGTTTTAAGATGACATAGAAAAGAGTGACATTTTAAAATCGTTAACGTTAATTTAGTGATTAGTGGGACAAGCGGGCCTTAGGATATAAAAAGGTATTCAATTTTGTAATTACGTTTTCTTGTAAAATAAGTAAAGGTAAGATTAGGGGAGGACGTTTAAACAGGACAAGCCCGCAGAGATTTTAAGTTAGGCGGTATTTAAAATCACTTAGTTCATAAGTAATTAAGGGCTTTATTTTAGAAGATGCTGAAGCATAACTTTTGATTATAAAACAAACATAACATAACGCCTTATTTCCTTGAAGGGTTGGGCAGACGTATACCTTTAGTACAAATTTCGCCAGTTATCTTTAAGTCCAATGTAATAGGGGGCGAGCTTATTGCCATCAACCGGGCACAAATCCAGACTCCGGGCTCTTGATGGAAAAACCCTATAATACTTTGCACTAAGTGCAGTGTTGGCCCAGTGGTAACGGCCGCGACTTCCGAGTTGTAGGTCGTAGGTTCGAACCCTGACAGGCGCTTAACCTTGTGTAAATTATTTCATCACCACTGCTCTCAATACTGTGAAGGAAAACAGCGTGAGAAAACCGGCATGTCCAAGTACCAAAAAATTCGAAGATATGTGACATCTACCAAGCCGCACTGGGCCCGCGTGGTGGATTACGGCCCACTACCTCTCACAGAGAGGAGGCCTGTGTCTCAGCAGTGGGACATTATAGGCTGATTTTGCTTTGCGATTATAAAACTAGATTTGAAAATAGATTAGTAAAAAAACTCACTATTTTGAATCAAGATAGGTTTATATCAGTGACCTTCTAGAATACGTGTCAAAGAGTTTAAATACTCTCTCAGACCTCATTTTACACTAACAAAATAATTCAACATTAAATTCAACTTTACCAAAGACAGGTAAAGATACAAATACACATCTCAGATACTTATCTCCCGTCTGTACCAAGACTTCACCGTCCAATTCGGCAACTTAAGATGCAGCCCTTTCATGATAAGACCACCAGATGTCACCCAAGATGTAATTGCGTTCGCCTTTGTGCCACTTCTAATGAAAGGTTCACGAAACTGATATCTTTAATCAACGCGAACTTGTATAACGATGCGGGTGGTTGACGAAGTAGCAGCCAATGTGCGGATTATGACAAACAGAATTGTGGCCAGCGGCGGTTACACGTCATCTCACGATCTGCTTAGTCTTTTCCCAACTATATTGGGATCGGCTTCCAGTCTAACCGGATGCAGCTGAATACCAGCGACATGGAGCGACTGCCTATGTAACCTCCAAAAACCAGTAACTGGGTTTTGGAGTCCAAGGGGTAAATATTAACAAACCCCTTGGTCTACTGGTTGTCGAACTTTCGGGCTTCTGACTACCAGTAAAGACTGCCAGAGATCTAAAAATGTCTGCCACCCCAACGGTATATCGTGCTTTTCGATATTTAATGAATCACCCATCCACAGACCGGCCTCGGCAAACGTAGCTTACCCTTCGATCGACCCGTACGGCTGTTATTATTTAGCCACGACCCCTCATCATGATGAGGGCTCATGTGTCACATAAAGTTCGTGTCACATAAGGTTCGTGTCACATCAAGTTTACATGTCATCTCTATGTACTAAATTAATTACTGGCCAAAATAGAATTAGGAGATGTTTGAGCTTTAGAAATGTGGCACAAACTGCAGCGTGTTGGCTAATTAGTTAATTAGCTCCGAGTATTTGCTTTCGTATCATTGAAGCCGTTTGTTGTACTGACAGTGTGACCACATGACATGGCAGGCTGCTCGTCACTTCGACATGTATTAATAATTATTTTTGTAATTTGATATTAATTAATTTGATTGTTTGATTTTAACTTTGTAAGAAATACAACCGTAGTTTGTAAAACTATCGCAAAGCTAAGACAAAGCTAATAAGGCCATTCATTACTGCTGCATAGTTATTCGAAGAACTAAACTTAAACCAACAAACTGTCAAAGGCAATTCATCCGGGATAACTCATAAAGAGCAGATTCCGAACATTAGCAGCAACACAGAAACGTAAGGAAACTAATCTCTTTGAGACAATACTAAGGCAATATCTCTGGTTTACGACGGCCGCCTAACTAAATCTACAAATATTTGAACATTCGCCCTCACTCCACCATTGTCTAGGTCAAACTAATTTTGGGATCTTCTGAGGAGTAATTTAATTTCGCATTAAGACCATTAGTTAAAATCTGGTTAACCTTTTAATTAAACTTGTTTATTGAGGGAATTAAATCAGTGGACTTTAGGAGACGCAAACATTTTGAATGGTTTTCTGTGACAATCTTTTTATTCTGTATTGTCTTTTATATCTGCGTCAGTTTTCAAATTGTTTTCTTTATCAACTTGGGACACATAAAACCCTTTGAAGCTTCGGCAATGAGTAACTATTTCATAGAAAACTATACTTAAAGACTTGATAACAAAGATCAAAATAATTTACACCTTTGACCAATGTCGAGTTGACAATAAGCTAAAACCTTTTTTCTGATCTAGGCGTTTTATGAAAATATCAGTCTGTCAGTGTCACATGTTTTAATTGGACTGGCATGTGAAGACGGTGGCAATAACGATGAATGTCATTCTGCAGTACGACGCAATTAATGTCGTGCCAGCAAAGCAGATTTTATCGTGCAATTTTGACGAACATATTTTAGACGATACTTTACTTAATTTTTTGCATAAAGTGGTGGAGGCACCCAAGGAAAAATGATCTTATTATGCAACGATACAGAAGTACGTGCAAAGTTGGGGAAAAAGTGTGAAACATTGTATGCGAGTGTGAAATTATGTTAAGTATATATATAAAAGTCGTGGTTGAGTACAAAGAACATAAATATCTCGCGTATAGACAATATACAACGGCAGTTTCTTCCCTCTGCCACGACTAATAACTTCTTAAGAATATCTAGAACACAGTCTAGATATTTGTATTTTACGGTTTTGTAAAGTAATTGGAAAATATAATTAGAAAAGTGGCTTAAATATTATAAATAAGCGGGAACATTTTCATAAGTCTAGTTAGAAGATATGGTAAGTTAGATACTTAGTAATCGTCTTTGGGTAAAATAATAATTTTAGTCGCATCTGGTTTTATTAGACAACCGGGCATATTGCTTAAAATTACGTCTGTTCCATTCAACACAAGATTTTTTGAATTTTTTTTTTCAACTGTGGAATTTCAAGGATTCTAAAAACGGTTGCACAGTGTGTTACTGGCCTTACAACTAGCGCAGAATGATGTAAACAGCTGTTACATTAATTTCTAAACGACTATGCAAATTTTATTATCATCAATGGTCGTAGTACAACCAAGAATTTTGATTGAAGTCGTAGAAGTAGAAAGTTTATGATATTATGACCTTTAGGAGAAGTACAAAATTAAATATTAGGTCCTACTTTCAGACTTTAATCATAAAAATTATAAATAATTCATACAGCAGACGATGCAACTTATTTCTATCTGCCTACACCACAAGCCAGGTTAAAGCGTCGTACAGACCGGCGCGACTCGACTTTAAAAAATCAATTTCTAAGAAAACTTCACGGTAGAACAATTACCGGTGTCGCGTCCCGCTAGTCTGCACGAGCCTTCATGCGGTTTATTTTCTAAGTTCAATTCAAGTTAAGAATACCTACAAAGATTCTAATAAAATCTAGAAGCAACGGGGGATGATTAGATGTAGAAGACCCAAGACTGCCAGGTAGGAAGCACGCTCTTTGAAAAGCTAGATGAATTGGAAAAATATTCTCAAGATCTAGTTTTAACCCTTCTCTTACCTGATAAAACATGAAGGCCTATCTACGCAAGCTTGAGGGCAGTAGAAATTCAAGTCCCTTTTTCGGTCAGACCAAATAAAAAACCAAGCCAGAGCAGTGTGAACAATACAGTGAAGCATGCCAAAACTACACCGCCGCTCTGTGCATACACGCTCACACTTACAACCTTTTACAATAACACTACAATCAAACTACACCACACAAAACGCACACATATTTACGAAACCGGTTTCACTTCACTGTTGACAGCGCTTTGTCTTGGTTTTTTATTTGGTCTGAGGCTTTTCGTGTCTTTTTGTTGCCGCCGAAAGGTTTGTGTGTATATACATACATTAATATTAACTAACATATAATCTCGATGTTTTGTCAAGTCATAAAACCATGCGAAGCAAGGTCAGGTCGCTAGTTGAAAACTTCTAGTTTTAATATAGTCAGTATTAACCCTTTCCCTACCCTACCTGATAAAAATGACGGCCTACCTACGCGAGTTTGAGGGCAAAAGGATGGATCCAAATGGAACCTGCGGGCCGTGCGAGTGGTTCCGCTCCGGCGCATAGCGCGGCACCCCGGGCCCATACATCACTTAGTCACCCGAGACGAGCCCCGCGCATGCGTACCGCGGCTGTTAAATGTAAACTTTACACCAAGCCCAGGGGTATTGGCGGATAATTTACCAGGTGAGATGGTAGTTTGGAATATTTTAATCTTATTGGATTTTTTTTTTGGTGTTTGTTTTCGTTAACGCGGTTTGGACAGATTTTGGTGTTTTTATCGTGTTAGCTGATTTTTGATGAAGAGGGCCCTTCGGAATGCCAGTGATTTTCCTTAAGGTAGGTACCAAAAAAGTTACGGTGAGTTTTAAGGGCGTTTATTCTGAAAGTGGGCAACGTCGCAAATAGATGTCAAATATTTCACTGTTTTGTTTAATTTGCCAATGTTACTGTATGGAAATAAGAAATGTGGCTAACTAGCGAACTGGAATATTAATAATGATTTGCAAACTATAACATTGAATTTGATGTTGTAACCGCTTTACGTGTAAAAAAGGCATTTGGAAAGTTTCCAAATACTTTTTTTACATCTAAAACTAAATGTTCGGTGTTAAGATATTAATTATTGCATTTCATAATCAATATTTGAGTTCGTTAGTTAGCCACATTTCATATTTCCATACAGTAATATAACCAAATTATTAAAAATAGGTAAATATTTGACAGCTATTTCCGACGTTGCCAATTTTGAGGATAAACGCTCTTAAAATACATATAATATGACCGGGGATGACTTTATTTTTTTTAACAAAGTTCTAGTATTTGGCTAAATCTTCACAAGCTTGTGGTAAAATGCTCGCGAAGATTTACAACAGAATGCGTTTCAATGGTGACAATTAGTATTTACCTACTGGTCCAGTTCACTCCCTTAATATAATATACACACCTACAGTTGATGAAACAATGCTTTTGATCAACACGAAACGCGACGGCGACAATTCTCTTAATGACATTAAAAAAAAGTGGTCAAGTGTGTGTCGGACGCACAAAGAAGGGATCCGTAGTTGGGATGAATTAATCCCAAGAAAAAACTTAGGTATCATTGTAGTTGAAAAACATGTCCCATACATTCCAACTGCAAATGTAAGTTTGTACGCACAATTGAGAGATTTACTATGTTATTTTAAGACCATAGAGTTCTTATAGGTTTTCCTGTAATCTATGAGTAAAGAACCATTCTCTGTATTTTTTTCAAAATTTTAGTCTCAGTAGTTTCGGAGATAAGGGTAGAATGGTCAATTTTCATAAATATCTTTAAAAGTTATTTATTTAAAATAAAATAAATATTTGAGATCCTCGCAACAACCCCTTTCATTTGATATGTCACAGTTCAGTATGCAAAACGTTATATTTATATTTTGTTATTTCCCCCCCCAAAAGTCATCAAAATTCCCCATATTCAAAATTCATTTATTTACGTTACATGTCCGTGTTTGGGTCACAGAAATACATATGTGTACCAAATTTCAACTTAATCGGTCTATTAGATTCAGAGCAAATTGGTTGTGACAGACGGACAGCCAGACAGACACAGGAGTGATCCTATAAGGGTTCCGTTTTTCCTTTTGAGGTACGAAACCCTAAAAATCGTCATTAAAAGTCAATTGAATTTACTTGTTGGCATCCGATTGAGGGCACCAATCAACTTCACCAATTACCAACATGTGTTGCCCAAAAAAGCGTAATTCGTTAAAAGAATTTGTGGTAAAAGTCAAGTTAATAACGAATTAGATTATTTTGATTCACACATTTTTTTAAAACCGACCAAGTGCGTGTGTGCACGCAGAAAGAAGGGTTCCGTAGTTGGGATGAATTTATCCCAAAAACAAACTTAACTCGAATCCCATACATCGATATACGTCACGGTCAATTCTCCCTCAAATAACGTGGCATATTATTTACTTTCCTTTTCTAATAACATAAATAGCCTTTAATAAAATTATCGCTGACTGTAACTTTCCACTGCTGAAAAAAGGGTATCCTCTCACAAAGAAGGACCGAGCTTCGATCTCAGGTATTGCATTACGATAACAAAATCGCCAGCATAACGGTAGCCCTAACTTCCCGTCAATTTACTGTTAGAGGAATCAAACTATAAAAAAACAGAGTCCTAATTCACAAAGCCAATAAACAGCACACTACAAATTCAGCCACTCACCCACTAGTTCACGAAACTTACGGCACCTAATTGCCACGAACCTACAAAATCTGTGCTAGTGTAGAAAGTAATCCCGGTAGTCAGGTAATAAACATAAACGTTCTCCCCAATAAGACTCGATGCAAATTGAGTCCCGGAGGGTCGAGACGACGGAGTATTTACCTATCGGAGGAACCCGATCAGACCACAAGCCACTAACTAGTTGACGTCGTTCAAAATATTGCTGATTCGAATAAAAAACCGATTGCTATCTCACTTTGATGTAGTCGGAGGAAATGGGATCTGCTTCCGATCCGCGAAAGGGAGAAAATCTCCTTCCCATTTTCTGGGTACCGCGGGCAGTGTTGCGGAACCCTATTAATCTTGGCCCAATATTTACCTGTCGGTTGCGCCGTGTGGTCGTCCCAAACAAAACAAATGTAACCATATTATATTCAATGCAGCCTGTAAGTGAATTGGGGGAATAAATTTTAAAAGTTTCAACGTTTCTGAAAGTGGAGGGAATGTGATTATTTTTCGCGGTTTACATCGTAATAAGATCAAAAAAGTGTATCAGAAAAATGTGGAGATTAGAAATAAACTTTTATAGCCACAACTCAAATTATCTAAACGTAAACAACCAAATTTAAATTAAAGAATCGTTTACTTGTGCAAATACTGGCAATCTTAATACCATTTTCAAGTACTGAACCAACGCGTACAAACAGATTACTCGTCTGGCTTACTTTTTAAATTTCCTCATGATTGTAAAGAGGACGGATAGCGTCATATCATCGTGGAGGGCCCGGTGTCGACTTTTGACCGTTTCGAGTGCCGATCTAATTTGCCGAATCGTGGAAGCATATGAAATTTAATCGGTTCGGTTCGCTTCACCGAAGATGGCGTTCGATAATACTGTGAATTTTCTGAGACATTACAGTCTTGTTAGGAAATTTAATATGACTTGGAATTAACAGACAGATACGTCTGAAATTGTAGACAATTTAGCATTGAAATGGACGTTGATATAACAATGGACTACAATATCAAATGATTTTGAATGAATCTGATACAACAGGTTTTCAGATACCCTTGCGTGTTGCATATGTCTCAACAACATAACTAGCTAATTACTAGGTGCTACCAGCACGCGTAGCATGAATGAAGAGTAGACAAAACTGACGTTCCGTGTAGACAGTGCGACGGTAGCAAAATAGAAAGAGTCAACTGCACATTTTACGAAATTCACTCTTTTACATAATTCGACTCAGGTTTCTTTGTTTTGTCATAAGATTTATTTTTCTGTTTGATTCTCAATTTTTACTGATAGTAAGTAACGTATATATAGTCAACTACAAAAAAAAATCCCAGTGTCGAAGAACCGTATTTTAGAACAAATAAATATTTCAGTAATATTGGCCTTAACCGTTTCCTTGGTAATATTTCCTATTAACGAAATTATGTAAAATATGAGAAGATAGCTTTGTTCTTCTATTAATTATCACAGTTTTGTGTTTAAATGCTCTCCTGTAAAATCATGATTTTGTAGACAACCGTTTATACTTTGTGGCCGTGGAGACAAGTGTCAGTTGTCAGTGTGATTTTGACAGTTTGGAATAGAAAACTTTCTTCTGATATAGTCTACATATAAAAGGACCTAGACAAATATTGTTAGAAATGAAAGACAAAATGACAGATTGTAGAAAGATTTCTACGGTGCGATGTCAAAAATGGAGAAACAAAATGTCACTTTGAAAGAGCTGTGTCTATTCTTCGTAGACATAGAAAGCGTCATGCTACGCGTGCAGTTCACTAGATAATTAAAGTCCTCTTGAACACCTTTTCCCAAACGCCAGGGGTCGCCAATCCTAAGCAGGGTATCATACAACCAAGTGTTACAAACAACACTCGATAGAGACTTGAATGATTAAAGATTGTCGTCAAAATTTTCGATGAAATACGATCCACTCATAAACAAAAGAGGCCGAAAGGTATTGCTTCCCTGATTAATAGGTAATTAGCAAAGTCGTTACTTATACCTTCTTGCATTTCCTTGTAATGTTTACCATCTATTATTGATTTGTTCTTCCCTTCCTTCATTCAATATGGTTTGTTTAGAAGATTTTGACAGTACTTTCTGGTTTATGAGAACCGATCCGCAGTATTGACCTCTGTGCAAAGCTTTGACCTACTAACGGTTAAAGGGCCACAGATTAAATCCAGGTCGTACGGGAAAATCTGTGGCAACATTGAAATGGGTTTTTTGCGGGACGAGTATTCCCGAAAAAGAATATCTAAGCTGTGGTTTCGTGAAACCTTATAATCTGTTGTTCAAGTGGTTTGTGTGTTATTCAGTAACGAGTTAAATTGTTCATTAGTATATAAGGTGAGATTGTAATCAATTACTGAGAACTTTAGTTCCTTTTTCTAAAAAAAAAAAAAAATTGGTTATCATGGCGACTGCCGACAGAAGTGACAACTTAAAACTGGTATTAGCGCCATCTATATTATATAGTATAGCATTAGAGCGCGTCGGTGACGCGAATCCATAAGTTTATCCCCCTACCAAAAATTGGTCAAAGCGCCTATAGAAGTTTTCACTACAAAAAACGTGATTTTGATTTGATATATCGCACCCCTAGATGGAGACTCCGGCAACTCAAAAAACCTAATTTTTCAGAAATGACGATTGATAGGTGTTCGAGTCAGGAATTCGATAAAGCCACTAACTCGAAACTCGTACTTTTTGAGTTAGTGGGGTTTTTATCTAGGGGTGCGATATCACGGTCCGCCTACATAACAAACATGGATTACAATATCACTCTCACCAATTAATGACGGGTTGAGATGTTAAACAACATAACCACAAGTTTACAAAACACTTTCTGTTTACAATTTAATTCCTGACTGCATATCTCAAAGATGAACACGTACCAATAATTAAATTCAAAACAAAATCAGTAACAAACGGTACGTGACGTAGTCGCTGTAAGTCGAGCGTTGAGAAAAAAGCTTGGATTTGTGAAAATATAACTTTTCCCTAACACAACGTTTTCCTACGTTATTTCCTTTGCAGTCGCAGGTGAGATTTATCTTCGGATAATTGGATAAAGAACGCGTTTGCGAGAAGTGATACGAGGTGGAAGAAGGGGGGGAAGGGGCCTCGCCGGTCGAAAAAAATCGTAACAGCCAATGATATGTTACTTTTGAAGATAAATCTTTTGTTTCAGTTGAGTTGCTATGTACTTGCAATGCATGAATAAATATTGTTATGTATTTTGTTGAAGTGTAGCACGTTCTTGGGAAAGTGTTGATAATGTCTAAGGGTTGTTTATTTATTTTATAAATAAATTGTGAGGATTATATTATGTGAAATATTTTCGCTCTATAAATAAAAATGCGTTCGGGTTATTTTATGTGTATTAATCATGGATTCGTTGCATGTTATTAATTATCGCTATTAACAGTTAATCATCCATTCTGTGAATTCCAAAATGTGCCAATTACACATTGCACAAACCGTCAATTATGCTGACCTAATTCAACACAGTATAATCAACCAAAAAGCAAATATTAAAACTTACACAGTTACTGAAATTATTTGCCGACCGCATTAAATTAAACCTGTCAAACACAGCGGATTAAAATAAGACACAAAACTAACCGCACGTCCACCAACCTCATTTGTAATGAGCTTTTACATAGTGCAGAATTAATATACGACCGGATAACAATACTCACCACAAAATGTTCATTTAATATGAAAATATGCTCTACATTCGACAACACCCCCCACCCGTACACCCACTATCCGAACCGCCCAAATATTTAATATCGACGAAAATATTTTAATGTTATTAACAATGATTGAAATTCGCGGAGATCGAAACAATGCACATGTCAAAAATACTCCGTCATAAGCATTTCAGAGCCGAATTTCATTAAGTTATTATAAACAAAACGAAAATAAACAAAGTGAGCCAATTTGTACGTTTTCAATAAAAATAAATATACTGTTTTCCTGGAACTCCATTTTTTTTTAAAGCCTGAATTTTTCAGATGCGTTACATCAGTATTTAAACAAAACGATCACAACACAGGAAACATTTGTTTTTAGAACAACACTTACAAGTAAAACATAGGGTTAATTAATGCCTTGAAATAACATTCCGTCCAACGAGTAACAAAAGGGAAAAATGAAACAGCTAGTGTTCTACGGTTGGCAAATACCGGGGCAGAACAATCACAGAATTGAAATATTTACTGAAACTTGTACAAAACTAGGCAGAACACAATGTATGTTATGTGAAATGTTAAACATCGAGAAACCTGACTACACACAGAGTTTAGCGTAGCGCCAGCGCACGAGAATGCTGTAGGTACTTTTGTGTAATTTCGTATATGAATTCGAAAAGGGCTGCGTTGTTGGAAAGTGTTTTGCGTTCAACTTCAGTGGTTTAAGTCACAGACAGGTACAGTGTGAGCAAATGGTAAATTAGAATCTTCGAAGTCCTAGTTTTTCATTTGTGTTACAGCTGGGCACGCCCTTTATGCCTGGAGGCTGTTATTTAGGTACTTATTTAGTTTTGTTTCCATTTTTAATTTTTACTTGAGTAATTTTCATTGTATTTGTTGGAATATTGGCGTGTGCAGCTAGCACATAGCAAATAATTTAATAAGACATATAGCAAATAATTTAGTTTAATGTTCTGTCTCGTAATGTTGATTACTTTGCATACCTACTATTGTCAGACATTGATATTAACAGACAGTAAGTGCTGCTGGGGAGTTTGTTTCGCCACTTCTTCTTCTCAGCTAAAGAACTAGGAAGTGGTGAAGGGCGGGGGGCGTTTTGGGGGACTGTCTTATGTAATTTTGACGTTCGAAAAGTGTTGTTTTTCAGCCTAATTTGAATAAATGACTTTTGATTTTGATATTTGCAATTATGTTGCAGGTCTTTTCAGAAGTATTTTCAGGATTTGACTAAAATTAATTTCTGGTTTACTGTATAATTTTACGGAATCATTAATTTATAAATGTTGTAATTAATTAACTGTGTGTGTTAGGAATAAAAATATTTTCTTTTTACCCTTGTTTCAAACTATCAACTTACTAGTGACTGACAAGTAAAACACCAAAATAAATATTATGACATGTTAGTCCCACAAAACACAAAACGCATTCTCGTGTCTAACGCTACTACTAAGTGGAAAGCCAGCTTAAAAAGTGAGCAGAAAAGTGCGCGAAACACAATTTGAAATTCTAAACAAAAATTCATACATTCTACGCACCTAAAACGTATATTTGATTTTGCAGCCACTGAGTGAGTGATTTACAAAGAACACATGAAAGGGTTAGCGTGGTGTAAATTGAGAGCGGTGAATAATTCATATATTTATTATATTTTTGGCATTACCTTGACCATTTCACTCAATGCGACCGTCTGCAGCTCGCACAGGAAGACGCCAGGTCCGAGCCCACACTTATACTTTAGCCACTTAAATTTTATTTACACTAGTCTATCAAACTTTCTTTCTACTGTCTTCAGCGCAGTTCAGGATAATAGCGGGTCCTGAAAATTAATTCCAAACGTTAGTAAGTAAACTAATCAACTTTAATGTTTACATAGTTATGAAAACAGAATGCTCGTCTCAGCTGTCACAACACTTGGGAGAATTAATTTTATTTGAATCTCAGATGCAGTACGCACGAACTTTGAATAAGTGGAGATGTCTTAGTAATTTAACTTTGCGTACACGAATATCTTTTGCTATCAGTGAGCTTAGTAGTTTTAGTCAAAATCGTTAAAAGAAAATCTACTTTCAAGTTTGTGACACTTAAATAATGTAAAGCGTTTTAGTCAGCTGTGTTTTAGCACAAATAAGAATGAAAATGACGTTTTAATTACGTTGTTTGTCAGTGATTAACATAGAATCGCAATGGCTCTAAGTTTAGGGGGTTTGGTTTCCGCACTTAGTCCTACAGTGGACCATTGTGCGTGGGCCATAGCGGCCGTTGGTGGTTACTCCAACCAGCCCACCTCCCTCCAGAAGTCTATTAAGTCTCCTGGTCTGTTTAGAACATCTGTGAAAGATCTGGGTGTCCCGAGGGTCTGTGTTCTAATCTGGGTGACGCCTGTGCATTCAAAAAGCACGTGCGCGACGGTTTCCTCAGCCTCCATGCACGCCCTGCATAGAGGACTGTCCGTTATGCCTATTGTGTGAAAGTGTTTATTCAGCGAGCAGTGGCCCGTGATGGTACCCGTCACCAGGCGCAGGCCGTTTCTATCCAGGCGTAGTAAACGCCGGGTTAGCCTGGTATCCAAGGATGGCATGGCTTCCTTGGACTGCCTGCAGCCCGGTGCCGAGGTCCACCAGTGCTCGGCTTGAGTGTGGGTGAACTCCTGTAGCCACCTGCGTATCTGGTTGAAGGGGATGGGTACGATGGGCTCGGGTCCATAGACTGCCGTGCTGGATCCTCGTCTAGCAAGCTCGTCAGCTGCATCGTTACCCAGCGAACCGCTGTGTCCTTTTATCCATTGCAGTGTCACCGTGTTGCGGCTAGATACCGTTATTTGTTCTAGTGCATTGTGACATTCTAGTGTTAGCTTTGAGGTAATATGTTTTTTCCGTAAGGATTGAAGAACGGAGGCGCTGTCGGAGAGTATGCGTATGTTTGTGTCCGTAACTCTCCTAGCTTTTAGGGCGTGGACCGCTTGTATGATGCCCACACACTCCGCCTGATAGACAGTGTTGAACATTCCCAGCGGTCTGGATATCTTTATGTTAAAGTCATGTGAGAAGACTCCAACCCCAGTCCCGGAGTCGGTCTTCGATCCGTCTGTGTATATTCTCATCTCTTTCGAGCCTGAGTAGTCACACTGTTCTTCTGTAAGTATTATGTTGTAGTGCCTATGAAAGTGGTGTGTTTTCGGGGCTTTATCACAGGGTGATGCCATCATTGGTCGTCGTTTGATCGCATCTTCCTTTATACGTGTGTGCTTAACTCTAGAGTCTTTGTTTAGGGTTCCTGATACATGGAGCCTAAAGGCGGCTAGAGTCGCCTCCTCCCGCACGATGAGGTGCAGAGGAGGCAGTCCAAGCATTGCCTGTAGGGCGGCAGTGGGTGTAGTTCTCATACTGCCAGTGATTGCAACACATGCAAACCGCTGTAGTTTTTCGAGGTTCCTTTGGGCTGTGCTCAGGTCTGTCCTGGGCCACCAGACCAGTGAGCCGTATGTGATGATTGGTCGGATGATTGTGGTATATAACCAGTAGGTGACCTTGGGGCTAATTCCCCAGTTCCTGCCAAGCAGTCGCTTGCACTGCCACAGGGATATGCTGGCTTTTGTAATAATATAGTTGGTGTGTTTTGCCCAGTTCAGCTGTTTGTCTAAAAAGATGCCCAGGTATTTAGTTTCAGTTGATAGGCTTAGGGTTGTCCCGAAGAATCGTGGTAGCTGTAGTGTTGTCAGTTTCCTCTTTTTTGTGAAGAGAATCAGTTCAGTTTTTGTAGGGTTCACTGAGAGTTGGTGCCTGTTGCACCATTCCTCTACTATTTTTAGGGCTTGACGCATGAGATTGCATAGGGTGTTTTCGCAATGGCTCTTATGTCATTAAACCCAGAAACGCAATGTATACATATTATAAATTAAAGTCGCTTTTCGGTGTCTGTCTGTGTGACCGCGTTGTTCTTCTAAACTACGCGACGGATTTTGATGCGGTTTCACCATGATTTAGAGAATTTATTCTGGAAGGTTTATATGTGTTTGAAACTACATAAGAATCGGAAAATATTTATGTTTTTCCGAGTCGTAAAAACCGTTTGAAGCCGGAGCGGGTCTCTAGTTTCAAATAAATAGTTCCGACCAATAAAGGCTAACCTGGTCACTCATTGACATTTGGCTAAACTTTGTAGTAGAAAACTGACTAACTGTACGATATGAAGTTTTCGGTTTGAGAGTACTCTTTGAGAGATAAACGACATGACGCCAAATCGACAGTGTAATATCCAACCAATTCACTAGCACGATGCGGATGGTAGGAAATCTACTTTTTCCTTTTAAGCGAGTTTCGAATTTGCTCTTCGGAATTAGTTTGCATCGACGTTTGATCGGATATTCCTTTAAAAAAGTTAAGCAACGGTACCGAGTAATCTGATTTTTTTCATTTTAATTCCCGGTATGCTTGTTTGAGTGTCATTGCGATAGGATCGCTTTTGCATTTTCTTGGAGTTTATAATTGGTTTCTTTTCCGTCTTGTATCGACTTTGGAGACACGTACATACATAAAATGGTTAAACCAAACATAAATCTCCAACTGCGTTCGACGCTTGACATGGCAACATGTCGTGTCCGGGTTCGCAACAAGTCAATCGTCATCCTAAGGATGCCTCGTTGAGAGGTGAAACACGTGTCGATTTCTTACAGGGTTCTTTATGACTCTTTAAGAACAGTAAAGCGGATTAGTTTACTAAATATACGTCATGTATTGTAATTCATAAAACTTAGTTTCAAATTACCCCAAAGTACCTACCGGTGTGCGTGTATGACCTGCAGTGCTATTCTGTAACCATCTCACCGTGAAAACTTAGGTGAAGTGAGCGTGGAGTGAGCTGTCATTCCATAGGGATTGACACTATTGACAGCTCACTTCACCCAAGTTTTCACGGGGAGAGATGTTTACAGAATAGCATGGCAGGTGTATGAACGTAAATGAAGCAAAAGGAGTATGTAAGGTGCGTAGCAGGTGGCGATCTATGGTATCTGCAGTATGGGGTAGCCCTTGGGAAAAAGGCGAGAGCTTTTATATGTATGTACCATCGAAGAAGTTCATATCTAACCACCGTAAGGACTATTCTTGCTTGCAGCGCCCGGCTGCTATAGAACCGGGCCGGTAACAGATGTGGTCATCGTGTTCACGGGATTTTGTTTTGAAACTAGTTAAATGTGAACTTCTTTGATGGTACCTACCTACTTAAACGTTTGGGACCTGTTGTAGTCTACCAAGCTAAGTAATATTCACTTCGTTAAAATTGAAATTGGCCCAATTCACACGCCAAGATTTATACTACAAATTATTAAAATCTCCCTGAACCTGGTCTTTAAATCCGGATAGATTACCTTCGTCCGCTAGATAAAAAGTTTTTATTCCAAGCCTTCCAGAAGAAGAAAACAAATAAAAAATGTTAAGCCCGCGCACCATAACTTGGTTATACCATAGATAAACCGTTTAGTGCCTGAACCCTACCAGTCAACCTTAGAAAGTAAGAAAAAATGTTTTTTCTGCACAACTAAAACGCACATTATCAAAATTATATACGGTAATACTAAAGCAAAAAGCCCAGTATTCGAACTACTTTGATAATCATGCAACGTGAAAACAACCACATAAAATGAAATGATTGAGAAAATTAATACGGAACCAAAATAAGGATAATAAATTAAAATAAAATCAACCAATTTTTTCTGACAGAACGGATTAATTTCTTTACCGAACTACTCAAATCCAATTTTGTAAAAGGCTCTCTGTACAGATTTGCTTGACATATGCACCGACGTTTCGATAAATTAATTCGGAGAATCTCAAACAAAACAGATGAAAATATTGTACATTAATAATAGCTTCTGAGCCGAAAATGTATAGTATGAATATACTGATTTTTAACCAAATCAGTATATTCATACTACATTTTCGACTATCGTAAGACGAGTAATATTTTTGCTATAAAAATATTATTTTTTCCTGCATGATGAGTATGTATAAAAATAATGCAGTTTTACAGGCGAACACCATTTTTTTTTCCAATAAAATTTATTATTCCTATGAAAAGTACCTAAGAAAATATTAGTAGTGGTTAGGCACTAGGCAGGCTACCCTCACCAATACAAATGAGCATTTATCTTTACATTGAACTCGGTCAATTCACTTCAATATCTAGGCACAGGCCAAGATGGGAGATTAGGTACTAGCCGCAGTAACCACACAGAGCTTGGTGACCGCAGATACATTCCCCAGGAATTTTCCACGAGAAAGGCTTATTCAGGCATTTGATTGGGACCATTTTGAGATATTCTTGTTTTATTCTTGAATGCACCATCTAGCTCAGAGGCACACTAGTTGCCTAAAACAGACTACCGTCTATATTTTGACGTTACGCCATTTGTTCGTAAGATTCGTGCGTTCGGCGAATTTACGAAACGAACGTATTTAAAAATAAACAAGATTGCGCTTTCGAGAAATACTTCTCAAACTTATATTTATTTACATTTTCATTTTCTAGATTTATTTAAGTATCCTCCATATTAAGTCCTCTCCCAAGAACGCTACATTTTTATCAAGAGCATTTTTTATGTTGAATTTAATATAGCATAGGTATACTGTAACTTTTGAAATCCGCTGTCGTCATAAATGTGATCTGAAAATATTCAAATTAAAGTTTTCGAGAATATAATATTCATTTAAAAAATATAATTATGATAAAAATATTTTTAAGGTAAAAACTGCAACAATCGTATTTCTATAAATAAAAATTGATAAAATAATCACGTTATAGATGCCGCTTTTTCAGGTGAATATTTTCGTCATCAAAATACCTAAATAAATAATAAAGGACGGACTAGATTAAAAAAAAAATACAAATTCTACGAAGCTAAGGTAAAATATACTTCCAATCTGTCACTGTAACGGCTGAAATTAAAGTCGTTTAATTTAAATATTTCTATACATAGCACACTGTCTTCATTTACATCTCCTAAGCACAATTTATTTGAAAACTAATTTCTTTGCTTAATATAACAATGTATCAGTCTGCGCCCTTTGTAGCTCAACAACGTCATTAGGAGGATGTTTTCTGAGATTTCTTTGAGCCCATATGTTACATAAAACCAGTAATTATACTCCATACGGATTGCAGCGTCTATAAAGACACGACTCCAATTTTTTTGAAAACCTCGTCTTAAGGCCCGGATACACAAAGCGACCTGCATGGGACTTGCTTGCTTTGCATAAACATAATCAGCCTATAATGTTCCCACTGCTAGGACACAGGCCTCCTCTCTTCGGAAGGGAGTGTAATCTGAAAGGCTGTAATCTACCACGAGGGGTCAGTGCGGGTTGGTAGATGACACATGTTTTCGAATTTTTGGTCCTAGGACAAACCGGTTTCCTCATGATGCTATCCTTAACCGTTTTGATAGCAGTGGTGATGAAATAGTTTACAAAACCAAAGCGCCTACCTTTTTTTTTTTGAGGGTGGGAAATTAAAACCTACCCGTGTTCCTTCCGTTGCCTGTGTGCCGGGGTCGCGATATCCCTTTCGGACAAACTCGCAACCCTGACAGGCATTGGCCCTTACGGACCCCGTCAGTTGGTGTTGACATCTCTTTGAGGCGCGCGTGGAACACAACGCGCCGTCGACCCGGGCTTGGTACTTAAAGCGCCTACCTGGGTTCGAGCTCACGACCTACAACTCGTAAGTCGGGGTTGTTGCCACTGGGCCGCCACTGCTCTCTTGCTTGCTTGCTTTATTTTAATTAGTTATGCAGTTGCTATTATTTTTTTTACTTCCTCTGTGAGTCCCAATTAGTACTTTTTCTTTCTTTCGTTTTTTCTTTCGATATGGTGCACCGTGCGGCCGCCTCACTATACCGTACGGTATACCGTTCTGCCGTCATAACGTTACGTGCTTGCTTGTGCAAATTGGCATTAGGGTAAGATTGAGCGTGTAGCCGAGCCTTTAGAAGTTGTGAAAAATTAATTAGAGGAAGTCTCCTAGGTTATGTTTATCGACTTTCTACATTGTTGGCATAATGTTCTCTTCATAAAGGGAAATACAAGTAGATTGTATATTTCGGGACGTGAGAGTAAGACAATGGCGTAATAAGTCTATGTTCAGTGTTTGTTTTACGCGACAACGAATAGGTACTTAGCCTATTCAAACTACATGGTGAATTTCAGTTTAATTTGTTTCCATATTCAGATATTTTGAGTTGTTCATAATGGCCACTCTCAAATGTTGTAATCGTTAAGATTTCCTATCATACAATAGGTAAGGAAAAACAAAAGGTTATAATTCAGAATTGCCTTTTGATCTGTGGGCAAGTTTTAGAAACTTATTACCACTTCTTCCCTCGTGGTGCCTGAAAAACCTCGAACCTTCCGGACACTACGCAGTTAGCACAGGTCTTTCGAAGCTGCAACTTGGTTTTACAATATTGGTATCTATCCTAAAAAACATCCCAAAAAATCTGTACAGCGCAATATTTTGCGACTTACGATTTTTAAATAACTGGACTATCACCCGAATACTGAAACGCCACTCAAAACTTAAGCGTTACTTAAAACTAGTTTCAACCAATCAAAAGGCTTTAAACGAGTCATAAGTAACGCTTAAGTTTTGAGTGGCGTTTCAGTATTCGGGTGTTAAAGACACAAATAGAACAAGTAAACATCCTTCAAAAATAGATGTCACATAAAAATACCCTGATCACGATAATAACAACCATACGCAAGTAAAGTTGGAGGAAACCAGACAAACACCATCTTTTTCCCGTTCCACAGCACTGAATGTCGCAACTCACCTACGACTCCCAACCACCCAACTTCTCCAAAGAATTTAAATTAGTAAAACATGGGTTCCTTCGCCAAAATATTATATGATTTTAGCAAAGCGTAATATGGATACGTCAACACAATTTTCCTACTGAGCAAAGTTTTGAGGAAGTTGTTACATTAAAAATTTAAAACTTGGCGGTAGTCTGTGTAGTTAGTGAAGTAAAGGAAGGTATGGCAACACTCGCACGTGTGATGCTACCCTCTTCATTGTAAGGGATTTGAAATATTAATATATTTTTGTGAATATTCTCTTTTTTTGCGAGAAGTGGATGAAAAATTTCAATGGTTTCATTTCCGTGAATTTTAGATCAGAAACATTTTTCCATTGTTGAATTTACGTTTGTTACGTACGTTACGTTTGTTTACAAAAGCCCCCGACTCACTTGGTTTTCATATAAAATAATTTATCCATGAAAATAATAAACAAAAACCACTATTACTAAGTAGGTAGAGTATGTATTTTTGTCCCAATTTTTTTTTTCTTGTTGTCGCTCCCGGTTATACTGGAAGCCGACCCCAACATAGTTAGGCTTGTCCTAAACGTAACTACGTTTTGTGACGCAAAAGAAATGCAACCACCTATCATAGATTCCGTCATGAACTAAAAATCAACGAATAAGCAAGTCTTACGAAATATTCATACTAAGTCGACTTTCCGCCAGTGTACTTACTTAATCAGGGAGGGATTATGTCGTCTTGACCCGGCAAGCTTCCGTGCCGGTTTTAGTCACAATTGCCGGAAGACTTCCCGAACGGCCCGGAACGGCGAGAAAGTGGGATTGAAGCGTGACAAGCATTTTTTTGCAAGATTGTTTCTGGGAAATTTTGCCACATTTCTTTTGTTTTATGCAGTTAAACAACAGCTTTATTTCATCACTTCATAAATTTGTTATTAAGTTTCGTCACTTAAAATTCTATCACTCCTGAGTTCCTCGAAGGGTAAGGCAGAGATGTACCTGTAGTACACCCATATTTCGCCAGGTATGTTTAAGTCCCATTATTACATGAGATTGTAATTATGGGACAATGTTGCCATCAACCGACCACAAGTCCAGACTCCGTTCTGCTACTGAGAAATTCCTTTCCACTTAACGCTTTGTCCGACCTGGGCATCGAACCCAGTACCCCATGCTTAGCAGTAGAGCTTGCGACCACTACACCAACGAGGCCGTCCCAAGTTTAAGTCATTTATAAATACACCACTTCCTATTTAAATAACCATTAGCTTTGCAAGTTAAGACGCAGATATATGCCAGTGACCTTGAGTGGTTAGCTTGTGTGATCTATACTGAGCTCACGCAACTCGTCGTACGTCCAGCAAGTAATAGGATTGGCCCATCAAGAAGCGCTGTCCTAAATTAGACGCATTATCTATATATCTATCTATATATATAAAAGAAAGTCGAAAGTCGTGTTAGTTACACCACTTATAACTCAAGAACGGCTGAACCGATTTGGCTGAAAATTGGTGGGGAGGTAGCTTAGAACCAGGAGACGGACATAGGATATTTTAGTACTTTAGGACTTTTTAGTAGGGTAGGTAGGGTAGGTAGGGTAGGTAGGGTAGGTAGGGTAGGTAGGGTAGGTAGGGTAGGTAGGGTAGGTAGGGTAGGTAGGGTAGGTAGGGTAGGTAGGGTAGGTAGGGTAGGTAGGGTAGGTAGGGTAGGTAGGGTAGGTAGGGTAGGTAGGGTAGGTAGGGTAGGTAGGGTAGGTAGGGTAGGTAGGGTAGGTAGGGTAGGTAGGGTAGGTAGGGTAGGTAGGGTAGGTAGGGTAGGTAGGGTAGGTAGGGTAGGTAGGGTAGGTAGGGTAGGTAGGGTAGGTAGGGTAGGTAGGGTAGGTAGGGTAGGTAGGGTAGGTAGGGTAGGTAGGGTAGGTAGGGTAGGTAGGGTAGGTAGGGTAGGTAGGGTAGGTAGGGTAGGTAGGGTAGGTAGGGTAGGTAGGGTAGGTAGGGTAGGTAGGGTAGGTAGGGTAGGTAGGGTAGGTAGGGTAGGTAGGGTAGGTAGGGTAGGTAGGGTAGGTAGGGTAGGTAGGGTAGGTAGGGTAGGTAGGGTAGGTAGGGTAGGTAGGGTAGGTAGGGAAGGTAGGGTAGGTAGGGTAGGCAGGTAGGTGCGCCGTAGATACGTACTTAGTGCTACTCGAGCGAAGCCGGGGCGGGCAGCTAGTATATATATAAAAGAAAGTCGTGTTAGTTACACCACTTATAACTCAAGAACGGCTGAACCGATTTGGCTGAAAATTGGTGGGGAGGTAGCTTAGAACCAGGAGACGGACATAGGATACTTTTTAGTAGGGTAGGTAGGGTAGGTAGGGTAGGTAGGGTAGGCAGGTAGGTGCGCCGTAGATACGTACTTAGTGCTACTCGAGCGAAGCCGGGGCGGGCAGCTAGTTATATATAAAACAAAAGGTATTTTCATAAAACATGTATACTAAAAGATCAATAATTAAATTATCTGTTAAATGGTGAAGTTTTCAGAAAAATACGCTTAATAGATTTAGCGTGATTCTCAGTTTTTTATCCACGTTAGACATAACTTTACAAATAAATTTCACTATGTAATATAAACATAATCTAAAATATTCATATTATTATGTTATTAAGAAAATGCTCTATTTTAACATATATTTTTTCCAAATCATTAACACTACTCGTTTAGACGTGATATTTCAGTATGAAATAATTAATAGTCGGTTATCGTCACCTTAATAATATCGTTGAACCGACAAAACGAACAAGCGATTTTATCGCTGGCAATCTTTGTAGTTAAACACGGGGGATTAAGTCATTCCGGCAGCCGGAAATGCGCCGTCCGCGCCGGTCCTAGTTAGAATTGCCGGATGTCTTGCCGCCGAGGGGCTTCCGAACCGCAACGGTACCGTGAGTTTGATCGGTAACGTCTTTTCGTTTCAATGTTCTTTGACATAACAATATCTATATCTGATAACACCTCATCGCTGTCTCTGATGATCTTAAATTTATACTCAGAGATACAATGTCGCATTAGGAAAAGCAGTTTAGCTTAAATATTGGTTATAGTAATGATATATAAATCAGGGTATGCGTAGATAGTTTGGTCATGTTTAGAGGATGAATGAAGAGCGACTAACAAAAGCTAATTACGAGACAGATGTGAGTGGAAACGCCGGGACCTAGGAGGACTTATAGTGACCTTATTGGTAATGTTCTTCAGAAAGCTCAGGTGCGTAGTACTGGCAACAGGCATGCGTGGATGACCAGGCAGGATGCAGGAGTTAAGGATCGTAATAGGTGGCGTTCTGTAGTTTCTGCTTACCCCCGAAGAATGGATGTTTATATATAACTCAAAAACAAAACCCATTATTGCAATAGTACCTTTATATACAATATAATTAAAATCCCAGTGACCCGAAATTGTGAACATATAACTTTTGAGTAACTTGTGTAGCGGCGTGTTCACATTATCGCCAAGGGGTTCATATCAAACATTGTGAAACTTTCACGTAACAATACTGGTGATAAAGCATTTCCTGCGACAGTGGGTAAAAAAAACGAAAATTTTAATTGGCAGCGACATTAATACAGTAGGATACATTCATTTGTTTCGTCCCAATTCAAAACACTCGAGCTGTACCTCAACCGTCGAAAAAGGCGCGTACGAACTTTGCGTGAAGCATTACTGACACGCGAAACCCCAATTACAGGAAAACAGTGTTAAAAATTAATTTATATATTACCTCGCCCTTTTAACTAACGACAACACCCCCAACGACCCTAAAACGTTATACATTGAGGTTTTTACCCAACATGTCACCGAACTATTAGAATCAAAGCAGGAATGGATCACTGTCATTTATAAAATGACGAGCGCGGATTGGAATAGTTTTGATTCATGTCGTGTATTCAGGCGTTCAACTAATATGACTACCATGTTACGTCAGTTTGTCGTATGTTAGTTTAGCATGTTAATTATTGGCCAATGGACAGAAATAATTAGGCTTCCATCAAAGGATTGGGAGAACAAAACTGGATAGTTAAGCTTACTGATTGGCGTGTTGTTGATGATTAATTTCACTGCTAAACTTTGCTTAAAAGTCTCTTTTATGACCATAAGCAGTTCAATCGACTCAAGTCAACAAATCCATATCTATTATTTTATTTATTTTATTTTAATTTCTACCTACAATGCGTTCATTATAACTTGTCCCGTGACGCGATTGGTAGCATTGTTCTGTCAGTCGCCATTTTGAACTCTATTTGTATTGGAACTAAGCTGGAGCCAACATGGCGGCAAGGGACAACTTATAGTGAACAGTCTGTACCTACCTAAATGTATGTATTACACAACTTATAAAGGCGGATAGGAGTGTTTGATAGGCAAATATTACCTACCATTAACTAACAAAAGAGTTCGTTATTTGACATAACAACTCGGTTTTAGTGGCCAGTTACCAAAAGCTTAGCTGAAGACCTAGCTTATTTATTTTTAAACTTCATTCGTTTTTTTAATATAAATCAAAAATCTCCTTCGTTCAGTTTCCATACCACATAATCCTACAAACAGTACTCCAGCGACCCCACAGAATATTCCTCAGATATAATAATAACGCAACATTCTCTCGTTAATTGTTGTTAGCTCAGAAAAAACTTTCACGACGAAGTCAGTTAAAAAGAGCTATCGCCATCAATTGTCACCTGCAGCCAATAAGAGGGAACGACACAAACTTACCGATTGCTAGGTCCCTTTATTAGAAAACTTTTATCCTTAATACAAGGCATGGAAAAATAAAGCTGCGGTACGTGTTACAAATAAGACATAACGACTGGACTAACGGAGGATTAAAGTTAACGATAGGTCACTATGAACGAGTGAGCTTAGTGGCGTTCGATTGGAATAAACTGGAGTTTGTACGGCTGGTAGTTAGGCAGGAATTGACTGGCCGAGGGTTAAAGTTTGATTGTTTATTGTATCGGTGGATTTGGGCTTTTTTTCGGGGCAAAGGTGAGTTCTAGTTTGTTTTTCAAGACAAATAAAAGAATACCTGTTATGCCATTCTGTAAAAATCGAACTGTGAACTAAAAATTAAGAGCGTGCTGTCTGAAAATGGGCAACGTTGCAAATAGCTGTCAAATATTTAGCTGTTTTGTTTCATTTGGCGATATTGCTGTATGGAAATAAAAAATATGGCCAACTAGTGAACTAAAATATTGATTATGAAATACAATAATTAATATCGTGACACCGAATATTTAGTTTTAGATGTAAAAAAGGCATTTGGAAACTTTCCAAATGCCTTTTTTACAACTAAAACGTTTACATCATCTAATTCAGCGTTATAATTGCGATTCATTATTAATTTAATAAATTACTTTTGATTCCGATTTTTTTATTTTGAATGTCACTGCAAGCTCAATTCACATAAGTTTGGGATTGGTGAGATTTTTACAGAATAGAACATCTTTTTCTGCCATTACAATATCAAATCACAGTTTGTTAGACCTGAACTATTGATAAAAATAATTTCTATAAAATTAAAGTTACAAGATCTAACAAAATAAACCCCAATACCTATGTCTCTGCTCACCTTCCTAAGCCAACAATCCGTTCAAAGCTAGCCAACTAATTATAAGATTACATAGACAGCAATTAAGACGCTACCTCCAAGGAAATTACATAATATCAGGTCTGACCATGGTTCCCTTTGACATTCAACATGTCAGCCACAAATGGAGTACATTACAATATAAATTTGCCTAACAATACCTTCTGTGTCTAATTTCTTGGTAAACCACGAACCCGAGATGACCATTTAAGCCCGATTGCACCACGAATCACTCATCACCTGCCTAGCCTTTTCCCAATTATATTGGGGTCGGATTCCACTCTAACCAGATGCAGCTGAATACCAGTATGTTACATGGAACAACTGCCTATCGGACCTCTACAACCCAGTTACCAGCACGATACTCTTTGGTAAAACTGGTTTTCAGACTTTCGGGCTTCTGACTACCCGTAACGACTGTCAAAGATCTACTAATGACAGCCGGGACCAACGGTTTAACGTGCTTTCCGACGCATGGTGGGGTTTCGGTATGTAATGATTGATCACTCATTCACGGACTGACCTCGGCAAGCGTGGCTTGACCTGTGCAGCTCTTATTATTTAGTCACTAATCACTAAATGCGTTTAATGATAATGGTATTGAAAAACATCATTCTTTCTGTCATCTTTAAACGATTGACAGAAACAGAACGAAGTTTTAAATTCGATTAGCGCTAAATGTTTTTAGTGATTTGTGATGCACGCGGGCCTTAATCTCGAGAATTTAGGCTTGATTTACACTGTCAAAAAACTAGCATGATCAAAACGTTAGGTCTAAAAAAATTTTTTTTTTATATGTGACGACAAGTAAAAAGAAACATTTTATTTGATTCAAAATAAAATCATTTTACGCAATATTTTTATGGAAAAGGCCATTATAGCTCTACCTACTCTAATGGACTTTTCCAAAAAAAAATTGTCTTCTCTATGATGTGCACCGTTTTGAAAAGGTATTTCTGGGGTTGCATAGCATCTTATCCTGTTTCCTGCTTTTTAAAACCGTCGACAACAGGCTTTAAACAAATACTACTTGTACCATTCGATCAATTAAATAACCAATGTGTTTGCTTTGTTTGAATATAAGAACAACATAAAATGAAAACATGCACTGTTTCATTGTTTGGGAATGTTAAAAATCCTTCTAAAAACAACCTTTTTCATTCTGAATAAATATTTTATTTCAATATTGTACATCTAAAAAATACAATACCGTTGTTCCGGAAATTCTGTAAAGCAGTAGTCACCAAATGGCGGACCGCGGTCCGTATCCGGATCGCGACCTATTTTTTGCGGACCTTAAAAGTAAACAATAAAAGTTATAACTAAAAGTTTATCAAATAATATATAAATTAGAGTAATTTAATTAAACCCGCGCTTTGTCTTTTTTGCCGTCAACACGTCAATTAATGTCGGATTTAATAGCAATAGCTTGCACCAACTTTACTTCAGACAGATAGTAAGTAAAAAATGCCTTTTTTCATATTAATTAGGTACTTACCTAATTAATATTAATGTAAAAAAAGGCATTTTACTTACTTTGTTATTTTTGTTAATTGCATATTTTTGTACTAATTAATTAATTTAAAAAAATATGGTTGCTAGTAATCGTCTACCAAACGGACCGCGATAGTCATATTATTAAAAAAAAAACGGACCCCCAATGAAACTAATTGATGATCCCTTCTGTAATGTAATTAAGATGGTCTTCGTAGTAAAATAACTCAGTATACGAAAAAAAAGCGAAAGCCATTTGTTTGCAGAAATTACTTTGAAAATAACAGGCACATATCACAGTAAGTACCTTTTTCACGTAGTATTTATTTTTTAAATGCAAGTTTAATATATTGGAACCATTTATTAAAAAGTACATTATTTACTCTTTGATGAACCAATCAAATTGATTGCCGAAGGAAACGCGAACTATAATATTTGAGTAACAAACAGGTAATTATAGGAATGTGAACATTAATTTATTGAATGTGTCATGTTTTTTTTATGCTAAGACCTTGCATACACTCATAAAGACAACCAATGGAGGTATAAAGGATGTAAATTAATTATCACCACGCATGGTAAAAAATTGGTGATAGATTTTTTCTAAAGAGTGACTCAAATGACTGAATTTTTTGTGTTTCATTTATCAATTGAGGTTTCCATAGCCCATTTATTTGGTGAGGCACTTGTTAAGCCAGAGAAATAAATAGTGAAGCAAATTGACTACCGACTTAAATTGTCCGTACCTATAATCAAAACGTCATTCTTTAATAGTTGTATGAAATGGCTATACTACGGAAAATAGACAAAGTGTGTCAATTTGATAAACAATTAATTTCCTTGGTGAGGCACACGTACACACAATCATAAAAATCATCAAAAAAACTCTCTAAGTTTATCTTGGAGATAAACTTAGAGATGATTTTTATTACCCTAATGAATTACTATTTCATGAAATTGGCCAGACATTTGAGATCGATTCTAACTTAGATTTAAGAGTTGCATTGCTGATTCTAATGATTTATAACCTGAAACCGACCTGCAAATTGCAAAAAACGTAAGAAAACTTGAATTTCGCGGGCGACCTTAGCGCTTTCCCCCCCTTAAACAAGACCTAAGAAAATTAGAAAAAAATAAAGATGGCCGATCCTAAGTATGCCACTATGTTAGTAAAGTTATGAAGAAAGTTCTCATAAGACATAGCGGTGTCCCAGAAGATAAGCGCAACTTTTTATTAGAAATAAGATTAATTTCTATGGTGGCCTGGGAAATAAAATCATAATGTTAGCTTATTGTACCGCTAGAGTTGCAACAGCTGGGAGAAACGGGGCGTTTTTAAACATCTTAGAGAAGATTTTACAAGAAAGGAAAAAATTACTAAGAAATATCGATAATTTGACAAAAACGTGTAGATAAGATTACGTTTACCTTATTTTAATATGTACCGATAACTTAGTGTTCTATTCTCTAGCAGAATAAGAAGTTACTCAGCGGCCTTTCTGCCCGACTGCGGCGAAGCCAAAAAAAGAGGGTTACGGGTTTTACCCTTCTAAAGTCTTTGCCCGAAAAGACTATCCTGCCATAAGGACTGAACACTACCAATTATGTATCACAACTCTGGTCCCCAAGACACAGGCGCCGCCCGCCGCCTTATTTGGAGACCGCCGTAAAGATCAAAATGAAGATCGCTAACAGTTACGACTTTAAGTTTATTATAAAGTTCATTAATAAAGTTAGTTAACAATTAAGTTACTTAATCTTGACTTGGCTCGCAGGATTGTCAACATGTGGGATGTGGACTCAGCGATCATTGTGCCGATAGTCGTGACAGCCAATGGCCTTATAGCCAAGAGCCTCGACCAACACCTGAGGAGGCTCTCGTAGGGCAGCTGGATCAAGGGCTTGTTAAAAAAGCGGAACTTTAGGACACGGCTCATTGTTACGAGGTTCCTCTCTCTGGAGCCCTGACGGCGTAACTTGGACCCTGTTTCCGATACCGGTAGGCTACTATTTTTTATATTCTTTTATTCTAATGTTTAAGAATATAATTTATATGTATATAAATAAATAAAGAAAATAATAAGTTAGGTACTTATAAGGTAATAATTGTAACATTGGCTGAATTTTATTATTATTAATTCACATAACATAAATAAAGACGCGGATAATTACTTGTCCAATCTCTACACCATCAGAAAAAAAAAATCATCTGTCCCATACAAGACTTCAATACCTACTCGACCTAAATATAGGCTGATTTATTTTTTTGCGATTATGATGTTGCTCCCATTTAGCAAGTTGTTCAGTTTGATGCTCCATACCACACCCTTAAATATGAATATACCTTTCCGATACACGTTGTATAGAAAACCGAAATTAACTCAAACTTAAACCCTTCTCTCTTAACTCATCCAGTTCACCGTTTTTATAGCATTGTTACATTTTATTACCTCCTTCAAGCTTCAACTTCAAACAGCCGACAAAACGAACGTGAACAGTATTTCAGTTGGTCGATAAATATAAATATCGATATCGACAAAGGCGAGGCTCGGGAGATGACGGACGGGCTGCCATTAAGCAACGAACGCTTATTGCGTTGCCCGCGACGTTTATATTGTTCCTTAGATAATACAACGTTATTTAGCACAACACTAATATTCACCCGTTTTTTGTTCCCGTCTCTTCTTGTTAGACGAAAATCTGATGTACCGTCGCATCATTTACATTGAAACGATCCTCTTTTTAGGGTTCCGTATCCAAATGGTGCTAACGGGACCCTATTACTGAGGCTCCGCTATCCGTCCGTCCGTCTGTTACAGGGCTGTATCTTTTGAACGGTAATAGGTAGACTGAAATTTTCACAGAGTGTGTCTAGGCCCAGGTCGAAGTAAAGCAAGCGGACTGTATTATAAAAAGGTTTATTAGGTGGTTGACAATTATAACAGCCTTGTACTAAAATCAAAAGGTATGTCCGAGCGCGGTCGCGTCGGACGATGCACTAATGATGCTGTTGCCTCCCAGTCCCCGCGTCGTGCCGCGTCGCTCGTTGACGACGTCGTAGTGTGTTCGTTTGATTTGAATGTATTTGTGTGAACAGTGTATACTACTATTGCCGTTTTATCAAGAAATAATAAAAATTCAATAAAGTTAAATATTAAATGTTTTTTTTTTTTTAAAAAGGTCCTCATGCTACAAACGTGTTTTCTTTTTTGAAGTATTTTTTTTAATACTGTTAAATATTGTACGGTGCTAAGGACCCCTTCGTATGCGAGTCCAACTCGCACTTGACCGTTTTTTTATAATTTTTGCCATTATCCGAGTTTATGAAGGTTTTTCTAAAGGTGCAATACTGGTTTTATTCAAATGTCTTTTGTAATAGCTGTCGCGGTTGTTACGTGCCTTTTGTAATTAGATTTGCTTTATAGAATATTCTAGTTGGTAGAAGCGTTTCATAAATTAAACTTTTTATGAAAGGTTGTACAATGTTTAATGCCCAATTTTATAATAAGGTGCTGAAAGGTTAAACTAGGAAAAGTTGAGAGTTACAGCTGGCGTAAAAGGTTTCATAAAAGCGTTGATTTAAAAAGGATGTAATGTGTATTGTCGGCATTATTACATGCTACTCATATAACTAACATAGATGATCTGATTTAGACACCACAGCAAAAAAAAAAAAAATTGAAGAGAAAAAAAAAAAATCTCAAACGCAAATGAAAAAAAAAAAAACATGAAGATAGGTAACTTTTCTCTTTATCTGTGAAACGACTGCCCAATCTGATAAGCTGTTGCTGTAGTCAGTCAATATAAAAACAAATACAATTAAAACGCTTGCAAAAACTGGAGGTAAATCATGGATAGGTACTTAATAAATTTATACTACCTGAACAAGAAAAAACCCTATGGAATTTAGCAACAAAATGAGCATAAAATACAAGATTTACTCTTCCCAGACACCACAAACCCAAGAATCTATCACTTACTTTTTAACCCCTAACAAGATGTAGGTGCTAAAAAATACGTAGGTACTAAAAAGTCCTGGTTGTAAATCCTAACTTTATTAATATTATAAATGCGAAAATGAGTTTGTTTTTTTATTTGTTACGCTTTCACGCTAAAACGACTGAACGGATTTGAATGAAATTTGGCACATGGGTAGACCTTGACCTGGGTTAGAACATATGATACTTTTTATTTTGGTAAAACGTTCCAGTGGGTTAACCAAACCCACGCGGGCGAAACCGCTTGCAAAAGCTAGTCCTCTAATAAAACTGTTTTCACCAACCAGTGTCAACTTTCCGATACCCCTAGAATTGACAGGTCTGAACTAAAAGTTACGGAAGTTCGTAGTTAGATGAAGTCTCAAATTTCATCGCTTACTTAGAGGTTGGATTTAGTTAAATTCTGTCTTATCTATTGCCTAAGGCCTTGACTAGGTTACACGTTCTTGGCGCACTAATTACGTAAAGTTTTGTTTGTATTAATAATGGTTTATTTTGAGAATCTAACAAAACTGTTTAATTAAAGGGCACATCCGAACCGCGTTCAAAAGCTGTCAGTGACAATATTGCACAACAATTACGTTGGTAACTGACAGCTTTTGAACGCGGTTTAGATACAATTAGTGCCGATGTCGACAATTCTAAAAAGAGATCAATTAATTAGTACCTACAGGTAAATCGTAATCTTTTTCCTGCCGATGTCGATGCAGGCGTATGGCACTAAAAACAAATTAGACAAGTACGTACTACGTACCTCCATAGTTCTGTGGCATCTACATCGCCGCATACGAACTACGCATCACGCGCAAACCTGCATCGCGCAAGCGAAGTTTACCGCGCGATCAACTTATATATAACTTCCCGACATCAATCGTCGGGCAGTTGCCCACACACGTCTATTCGGAGGATCCTCCCTTTACTACAGAGGGTAAACTTTACACCCTTTTCCTCATACCTCTATAGTTCTATTGAAAATGAAAGAGATGAAAATCTATACCTATTTCACTCACTTATGCAAAACAGTACCCAAGCCTTACTTAATTTGCCCATTACCTACAGTAAGTACGTTCCTACCTAGTTATTGATTTTTAGAATCTTAAGAGAGGATAAAATGCCGGCTCTTCTCTTTAAAGTGCAATTTATTTTATTACAAACAGCTGGGTATTAATGATACTACCTACTTTCCTTAGTAAAAGTAATACGATGCCAATCAAAGTTAATATTAAGAAAGGTATTTGCACCTTCACCGACTTGGAAGTTGTCGGTTTTCCTAGATGGGAAGATATCATTTGCACTATTAATTATATCTGCAGGCTACACCAGTTATTCCTGTAGACCTACCTTTAGATGGTTCAGGAGTTTTGTTGAAAACATCATATCTCTAAAATTACCTTAAATTATAATCATTTCAAATAGTTGGCAACGTCGCAAATGGCTGTCAAATATTTACTTGTTTTGATTAATTTGGCAATATTACTGTATGGATATAAGAAATATGGCTAACTAGTGAACTAGAATATTAATAATGAATTGCAATACAGAATTTGATGTTGTAACCGTGTTAGGTGTAAAAAGGGCATTTGGAAAGTTTCCAAATACTTTTTTTTCATCTGGAACTAAATATTCGGTATTACTATATTAATTAATGCATTTCATAATCAATGTTTTAGTTCACTAGCCTGCCCAATTAATCAAAACAGCGAAATATTTGACAGCTGTTTGCGACGTTGCCCATTTTCTGTATAAACGGTCTTAACGCAATTTCAAGCCCAGGCTCATAATTTTTTTTCGTGTGGACTTGGTATGGATGCCACGCCAAGCCGTTTTTTGCTAGAACCAATTTTTTCTTTTTTATTTATTTTATTATTTATGTACACACAGTAAAATAGATACAGTTACGACATAATGATAATTATGAGTACTGCTTATTTCTTAAGAAATTTCTTCCACCAGACCTGCGAAAGGAGAAATGAGAAAGAAATGTAGATAATACTGTGTGAGAGCAAGTGGAGAAAAATATAAATATACGAAGTCTTAAACTAAAATATTCTATTTTTTTTATTTTTTTATTACAGATTCTTAGGCCGAGATCTATAACCGTTACTTAGTACGCAATAAGGCTAAGTGTTATTCCTGTCACTGTCGGATAACTGACAAACTACAAGTGCGAGATAGAGACGGGATCATGTCTAAGTCAACGCACGAGCTAGGTAATATTTATAAATCTTGGCCTTAGACAGAAAACTCCGGTCTACTCAATCAGCTTAACCTCGGAATCAAACCAGATGACTGATAATATTTTCTACAAGAACATTGGCTTGTAAAA